>CM041637.1:5323648-5486203 GCA_023333625.1 Bothriochloa decipiens
CCCCCCCCCCCCCCCCCCCCCCCCAATCATCAACCAGACTCTCTCTTCTACTGCTAGTATAGCAGCTCCGGCTATGACAGGGTTTCTAATCCTCAAAAAGAAAAAGGTTTGTAATTGCTCGTCTTTGCACGGTTATGTTGGCCTTTAATGTTTCTTCTGGGCACTTAATTAACCATGCATAACAATGACGGGAAAAATAACTTTCCATAATCTTCATTTTTTTCTGTTGATGTTTAATATTTTTTTGTTGGTTCTTTTTGAGAGGTTCGGAAACAACATTCTTCTGATATTTAAAACTCGGATGACGACACAGGTGGATGCACAAGCACAAGAACCAGCGAAGTGAATATTTTCCATATTGGGCTAGTTCACTAGGAACTGGCCGAAAAAACAGCGAGCCCACGGGCAGAAAGGCAAGGACGCGAGGTCACAGGAAACAGTGGACCAGCATTAAAAAACCGACCCCTTTCAGTGCAAAGCCAACAAGCGGCAGTGGGCGAGGGACTGGCACCGAATCACCGTCGCTCCTCTGCCAGCTTCTCTGGCCTGGCCTGCCTAGTTTTCACCACCGTACTTGAGCATCCCAGATCCCGATGGCAGTAACATTCCTCGCGCATCACATGTTGCTGCCTACCCCTATCCATGTGCTCACATGCATGATCCCACATTATCCCAAGCCATGCATCATCCCAATCCGAGTAACATGTGCACCAACACACTAATCATAGTTTACGGCTTACTTTAATCGCACTTTACTGCTTAACCACCCTTTTTAACTGGACTGACGGTGGATGATCCGTCTCGGCGAGAGCGAGGGGACGCCATAGAAGCCTCCACTGCAGTTTGCCTGTCCTGGGATACAGTGATCATCCATAGATGCAGCATGGACGGATTATGCTTATGCTGCCTAGTACTTCTCCTACGTCGAATCAGAATATCAGATGCAGGTGACCCCCCGCCCGGGATAAAATTAATTAACCTCGCCGAGACAGTTCGTGCGGTGTACGTTACCATGTTTTTTGCTGCTGCCTCGATTTCTCGATCTACCTAGAGGCCGGCCCGGGTATACATTCTATGTATTTATTACGAATATTGTAGGTACAATTCCAAGACGTATGGTAATTTTTCACTTTGATGTATGTACGGGGAGGTTGATACGAAACGAAGTACCAGATCCAGATGGATGGAAGTAGCGTGATGCAGAAGAATCAGAGGATTTCAGGACCAGCACAACAACAGGAGAGAAGAATATATCCAAATTACTGCATGCATGGGGTGGTTAACTCGGATAAAAATCAGATTTTTGTGCAAAGCCAGCCAGCTGCTGTACAGTAAATTAAATCCCATCTAAGATACATGAGCGAAATTACAGTAAGCGGATGATCCATCTATTGTTGGGGTCAAGATAACCTCTGAATAAATAGGTAAATAAACTACGCTGCGATTCTACAAGCTAGCTACTCCAGAGAAAAGCAGCAAGGTAGATGAACCACGAACAAGCTAGCAGAACAGTTGAATGGTGGTTAGCTAGGCTATAAAGCTTTCTTTCTCCTTTGGTTGGTTTCTCCTTTCCGTTATGTTTTTTTTGGGGGCATCTTTTTTTTTTCTCTCTCCTCGATCCCTTTCTACTAGCTTCACCTTGCACCGCACGCTCGCTTCAGACGATGCTGACCACCGGCGTCCACTCGAACCGGCCGCCGGCGTCCAGGGGCACGCCGCGGACGAAGTCGAAGTTGTACCTGTAGCAGGAAGGTAGATTGCAAATTAAGAACGCACACGTCGATCAGGTTCGCAATTCAGCACGCCGCGGCCGGCCGCGGTAAGCAACGGAAACACGGAGAACGATGAATTTTGCGTGTGGTAAGAGAGTAACACAGTAATTCCTGCATGCTACGCGAGAGCACGCGGTAAAAAAAAAAAAAAAAAAAATCTGGCTGCACCGGTAGCTTGGCGAGGAGTCTTACTTGGAAGCGAAGCGCTTGGCCTGGGCCTCCTCGGCGGCCGCGAAGAAGTTCTCGATCTCTTGTGCCGGTGGCACGATCGGCTCCGCAGCCGGCGTCGGCAACGACCGGCCAGTAGTCTTGTGCCCCGCCAGATCCGACTCCAGATCGCTGAGCTCGCCGTGCACCCGGCTCGACGGCGTCGTCTCTCTCCTGAATTTCCCAAAATCACGAGCGGAAACGACGTCAGGAGCACGGCGGAAGGCGTAATTCAGCAGGATTTGCGAGAAACAAGGGTGAATTCTCCAACCTCTCGCGGTCTGGGCCGCCGCTCCCCGAGTTGCTCGCCGAGACATCCGGGCCGTGATCCCCGGCAACCTGTTAGATAGAACCCCCAAAACAAAGAAAGCAGCGAAATTCAGCAACGGGAGGCGCCGGAGATCTCGCGAAATTCAGTAACGGGAGGCGCCGGAGATCCCGGGCAATTTTCGAATTCGAATAATTCTAGGGTTTCCGCTCTCTCACCTCCACAGCAGCGTCGGAGCGGCAGGCGTGGTGGCTCCTGTTCTGGTCCCCGACGTCCACCGACGACGCCGTGCTGGAGCAACGCGAGAGCCCGGCCGCGAGCGCCGCCGCGCCCTGCTGTCCTGCAGCAGCGGCCTCCGCCGGCGTCGGAACCGACGGAGGCGGCGGTGCCATGAAGAGCATGCGGCTTCGCAGATGGATGTAGCAGCTTCCGCCGTCCCCACCAGCAGCAGGCTTCCCCTCCGCCACGTTCGCGGCGGGCGTCAGCGCCTTCTTCCTCCTCGGGGCGACGACCTTCGCTACACCACCGGCGCCGGTCGTCGCCGCCGCGGACCTGGACCTCGTCCGGACTCCCACGACCTGCGTGACCTCGACGGCGCCTGCCACCTCTTCGCCCGCGGCCCCGGCCCTGCACTTGCTTCGCATGTACTTCCCCATCTGTGACGGAATTCAACGCAGCCGCAGCAGCCCTGCCCCCTCTCGCTTGCGGCTTGCTTCTCTTGGCCGGTTCCTCTTTTTGCTCTCGCAGCCCACGCCTGCGCGGCGCTCGCTGCAGCCGCTTGCGCTTTGGATTCTGTCACAAATCACACACACCCGTCGGGCGCTCGCGTGCAAATATAAGATGCCGCGGCCGCGGGGGAGAGATCCGGATCCGACGGCCAGGACCCGCCCTCCCTGACGGCGCCGTTAGCCGGATCTGGCCGTTGGTAGACGGGCGGACCGCGCGGTGCCGGTTGCGTGCGGCCGGCCCCACGGGGTGTAGCCGGTGGGAACGGCGCGCAGCCCACAAACGGGACGTAACGGGAGGAAGCTTCGGCGCCTGGCACACGGCACGCCCCGCGCGGCTCTCCGCTTGACACGTGTTGCGCGGTGGATCGGACGGTCGGCGTGCCGTTGGGTGCCCACAGCCAGCCAGCTGATGGGGGTTTCAAATTCGAAATTCGAAATCTTAACGGCGAGGAGCGGAACGGTGGCCACGGCGTGTTTAACCGGCCGTGGTCGTACTGTACAGTTCATCACGGAGAGGGACGTTGCGATTCTTGCGGTACAGGCTTTGTTCCCTGCTACGGAGAAAACGTTACGGGACATACGGAAATTCTGGGGGGAATGGAAAGAGAGGGGGGAAAAAAACGTTGCAGGGCTCTCTTGCAGCCTTACCTGACGAACGAAAGGAACCTGGGCTGGGTGCTCTGGGTTGTGTGGTCCAACGCAAGAAGCAGACGACGCAGTACAGCAGTGGAGTACCCGAAAGGTTTCTCGCTGAAAAAGCGTGATGTTTGGCGTAGCAGACGGATTGGGGCATGACGGGCCCGGCCGGTCCAGCGGCGAGTTCTATCCGTCTGCAACTGACGAGAGCCTGTCGGCAGAAAGAGCTCTGCTGCAAGTGTCTCTCGTACGCACTACAGTACCATTCTAAAACCACGACGCTTGCCGCTTGCGAATCGGGTGCTGGTAACGGCGGCGCTCGTCGTAGAGCAAAGCCCAGTGACAGAGGTTGTTTGCTATGCCAACTGAAAATGCTAACCGTTTTGAAGCTGTGAGATGCAATGTCACGCAGCGTCAGAGGTCAGATAGGCAGTGAGCAACTGAAACCGGTAACCGGTGTGGTGTCACGTAGCAGCAGCATATAGTAGGAGAAGCAACTTGGCAGCGAGTCATGGATGTCGAGGGAGAATTTGCCCATTGCCATAAAAGACTGATTATAAAGGTTCCCTGGTTGCCATAAAAAAATATGTTTTCCTTATCTGCCATTAATTTCATGATTTTGATTCCTTAATAACTGCCATAAACGTTTTACATACATGTCAAGACAGCAGCAGGCGGATCGATCGCGGCACTAGAGCAGAACGGCCGCTGGATGACGCGCTTGGAGGTGGTACTGTGTCTCACGGCAAGGAGCCAGTTACCAGTAGCATACAGAAACCGGCACCACGCGTCCACAGTGCGCCCGCACCATTTCGATGGGCTGCGGCGTGCACGTGTATGCCTCAAAGTCCTTGGGGCTTGGGTCCTTGGGCGATGCATCGTGGTGTCCTTCGCCTTGTCCTCTTGCAACCAGCATTCAGATATCCCGTACTAGTGCTACGAGTATGTATGTATGTTAGCAGTCGAGGGCAGGGAAGTGGTGCGTGCCGGTGCCGTTTCGATACGTGCAGTCACTGGCTCCTTAGTTTTTTTTTTTTTATCATAATGGCTGTGCCAGTGCCTTTCCCGTGCCGTTTCGATCCGTGCAGTCACTGGTTCCTTCGTTTTTATCATAATGGCTGTGCCAATGCCTTCCCCATGTTGGGTTTTCATTTTTCAAATATTAGACACTAAGGATATAAACAAACAAAATTATGAAAAGTTGTAAATATTAGACCAAATTTAAATTGGTTTTAAAAAGTTATGCTTCAAATTTTCACAAGAAACATTCGTCAATTAATCTATGATGTGTCACATTGTACATAGAACCAAACAAATATTCCCTTTGTCTGAAATTATAAGTCATTTTGTCCTTTTAAGATACTTAGTTTTTATTATGTATCACCACATAAGGATATATTTAAGTGTATAGCAAAAGTATGAATGAACCTAAAAAGACAGAATAATTTACAGTTTGGAGAGACATAATTTATATTTAGGTGTGTAGTAAAAGCTATGTACCAAAAAAACATAACCGCTTATAATTTGCAATAAAGTACAACATAGTATCACGCAGGTAGAGCAACAATAGTGTGTGCGGCCTAGCGGTGAGTGAGCTACATGTGTTGCTTGTGTGGGATGTGGGAGTACAGAAATTGAATGTCTCGTGAAAAATTTAGGACTAGGATAAGGAGAGTCATAGTAGCAGACGGACCAGTGGTTAGCTCCCAGGGGTGGGAAGCAGCCGGCAGGGGATCGAACCCTTGCACTGCGACCTGGACTCCAGGAAGGCCGCGCCTAAAGTGGCGCTTTCTAAAAAAAAAAGAGAGCCATACTAGGACGGTTTGGTGCAATTTTCGTATGAAAGATAAACTCAATCAGGAAGTTTTGGCCAATACAAGAATTTAACGGACGCTTGTATCAAAAATTTCAAGCAAAACTGTAAAACCCCCCACGCCGTGCACTCCAATTTGTGAAAGACATGCATGTCTTTTCTCTCAGGTGTGAGAAAAATTGTCAACTCTGACCACCGATACCTGCGTGACCTCAGTACTGACGCAAGACGGCAAGACCTGACACGGATAATATCGATGGACAAAGACAGTGAGCAAACCTAAAAGAATGTTGTATGCTCCGACTTCTTTTGCAGTGTACGTAGCCCTGGATTCTCCTCATTGAATCGTTTATTTATAAGATATGGTATTTCGTAGTCTTGTCCCTGTAGTCCAAATGGATCCAATGCCCTTCACCACGTTACAAGCAGACATCTCATAGGATACAGTAATACTAGCCGATGCAGACAGATTGGGATGTGGGAACGTCGTCCTTTAAAATAAGTGATTGGGCAATAATAATAATCTCCACTCTCAACTTTCATGTGCTGTATATATTGCTTCAAATTGAAGTCGAGTCATCGCTGCTACGGTGTGAAGAAAATAAGGAGCAAAAAAGGAAGATCTCTGCTCGTCACATGCGTGCCTTCGATCTGACCAATCGAAGTTTTGTGTGATTCTCTGATGTCACATGCGCCTCACTAATTGCGACAGAAAGCTAAGGCTCGATCCAAATGGCACTTAAATTACCCAGTAACGCCATCCAATGATTGATCGATGACGATGAGCTTCTCCTCCCGCAGAGGGCAGGGAGAAAATAATATTAATTAATTGTAGTTGGTGAACTTCTACGGTGATGGAAGGGCGGATTCCAGATTAGTACAGCCAATGTTACCTGGTAATAATTTGGACAAAAGTAAGACTAAAAAGACCGACACTTGGAGTAAGCAACAGCAGAGAGATTCATTCGGCTCCCAGGGAACATGGGCAATGGTGCTATCCATTTCCAAATGAGATGACACAAGTACGCTGCACCCAAGAAACATGCCAGACCTGCAAAAGCATATACCGGATCGTGCTTCCTGCAAGAAGCAGCACTGCTATAGAACCATTGACTATGCATGTACTACTAGAGCAAGGGAGCAAGGGAGCTGGGCAGCAGAGATGTTACAGAGCAAACATCAATGACAGCCCTGCAGCCTGGGCAGCAGCTTTGTTGGCAGCACAAGAAGCTTCTGTTTTGGCACTTGGCATCATCATCATCCATCCCTCACCTCCCCGGCGCAGACGGTCGGTCCCCAATCCCCATGCACCGGCAGGCACCGTCCTGTGACTGAGCAGTCACCTGCCATGCAACGGGGTGGGACGGGGGACGTCGGTGCGAACGCAACGGACGCGCGTGTCGTGGTCAGGGACAGCGACAGTGGCGCACCGCACAGGTGAAACGGCAGATCGGCGTGGGCGGGTGAAAGCGCAGCGCATGGACCGATCCTCTCCGGATCGCTCTCTCACTTGTACACTTGTACGTACACGTACCGTGCCAGGCATCCTATGATAGACAAAAGCTGCTTGCCGTTTTCTGAAGGAATCCGATGCTTGCTTGCTTGGCTACCAGTTACTACTACTGGGAAGTAGTAGTAGTAGCAGCAGCAGTAGTAGAATCATCATCTGCTTCGCTGTCCACGCTTTGTTTCGCCGCAACCTGCTGCTTGGACGGACGCAGGGAGGGCAACCGCCAATGTCGGGGTTGCATTGCATCCAAGTTGGTGGTATACTACGTGATGATGCTTCTACTAGCTTGAGCTTGTAGATTTGCTTTCCTCCAATTGTGGCCTCATCAAATCAGCAGCTTATCTTATGTCTCAACGGGTGGTTCTCGTGCCATTTCAGAGGGGAAAGAAAATACTAGAAAAGATATGGATGCTTGGAGGCGACGTCGGCAGCGGAGTAGTGGACCAGGCGAGGCGAGGAGACGGCGGTCAGTGTCTGTCAGGCAATGCGCGGGGCACTTGCATTGCGTAGCCGATCGAATGAATCTAAGCACCGGCGCGTGCTGCGCCCCAGCGCCGTGGGAATCAACGGCATCCTTTCCAAGGGCTACTTGCCTTGCCGCGCCGCTGTTGAAGAGTTGCTTTCTGCCTTCTGCTGCGCTGCCGGTGGATCGATCCGTCCATCTGCGGTGGTCTCGCGGCTGTCAGTGCTCCTCCTTCCTCCCACAGTCCCTGAGTCCCATCTGGCCCCAAGGCCATGGCCAGCTTCGATCAAGATTCCGTTAGTCTGCTCTGTCCTCGTTTCACCTTTCCAGATCTGCCTATGCATGGCAACCGCCGGCATCCTATAACTCGGAACCATCCAAATTACTGACATTTGTAGATCCATCTCAGCAGCCTCCAGATCTACCGCGGTCTGCGGGGTGCAGAGGCTCAATCCATCGATGCACAGGGACGAAACTGCTGCTGCCGTGCAGGGGAGGCGACAGCCCAGGTCCAGGCACGCGTGCGTGCGACCCCCTGTTACTCCGATCCTGCTACCACTGGTAGCTAGGGCACGTTGTAATAATAGTACTAATGCGGTTAGTTGTTAGTTACTGGGACCATCCAGTCACCGGTGCAGGAGTATGCGTATCTTCGTACTACTACGGACTACCGTCGTCCTACGAGCACCGCCATGAATTTGCGCGTGGGACGGAACGGAAGGCGTGATCACGTTGCCGTTGCGCACGGGACGACCGGGGCCCCCTCGTGATCTGTTTACGGCGACTATTTATGGGAGCCGGCGTGACCGTGGTTCATCACACCGACACGGAGACGGGTCGGCGGAGGCAGATCATGAGCAATGCAAAGCCGCCATGCCACTCCGGCTGGCATTCATGGCCGTCATGCGCACGGGCGGGCGCTTTGGCCGGTGGCGGTGGACGACGCGGCGTTGGGTTCCATTCCAAGCGTAAATGGCCTCACGAGCCGTCGAATCTCGTCGGACCGGGCCGTGCGCACCGCGATCGCCTTTGAGGCTTTGACGGCCGGGCGGTGCCAGGCTGAATTTGCGTCATCATTACGATACTAACTTTTGTTACTCCCGCTTTTAGCGACCACATCACGTTCCTCTTTTTTCTTTTGCCATTTTAATTTTCGACACGGCCTAGGCTAAAAAGGTCTTGCGATTCTGTGCAGACAGCGTTTCGACTAGTTGCGTGAGCATACACATCCTGCCCGGGTCACTTAGAACAAAAGTTCTGCTGACTAAAAATTAACCAGGTTCATTTCACTGAAAATCAGGTGAAAAAGTAATATTAACTGATTTTTTGTGAGATCGTACCATTGCTGATAAGGCAGACCACTCAAGACACATTTTAAACCTTGTTTGAATCCCCATTTATCTATCTCAATTCTTGCGTGTTAGGGTGGATTGATATAGAATTTAGTTTAAATTCCACACTACTCCACCCCAATTCATATGGATTGAGACTCTTAAGTTTACAATTGCTAGCTAAAATGAACTAATTACGAGTAGCTTTGAGAATTAAAAGATAAATTACTTTTAGTTCACCTATATGGATATACATATACATATACATACATATATATATATATATATTTATAATTAAAGTTTATTTAGGTAATTAAAGTTCAGCCAATAGTGTCCATAGTGATATGCAAGCATGGATGGATGGCGAGATGACTGCATGCTAAGACCAGTAGCTACAGCTTGTGTGATGATTATGAGAGAGAGAGAGAGAGAGATGGGTAAAAAAGGAGGAAAAGGTGCTCAAAGAGAGTTTGATTAGTGGGGAGACGATGGATCGCGCAAAAGTGCCATGCCATGATTTCTTCCATGATAGGATAGGGGTGGATGAGTAGAAACGAAATATTCCCTCCTTTTTCGCTCCGGTGATAGAAAAAAGCTACGTGTGTCCGAAATAAAGATAAGTGGGCCGGATAAAAGCAACCGCCTTTTCACAATTTAGTGTAAAAAAATGCTGTGAATAATAATTGACATTTGCTACGAGCAACTTTCCCTGTGCAAATTGTAACGGTAACACTTCCACTCATTTATGTGCAGTGTGTGACAAAAAGAGAGTTCGTACTCCAGCGGTAGGTAGGTACGAGTACGAGGTAGCTCGTGACGTGAAGCAGCAATACGAGAGATGGCTTTTCTGGAAGGAAACTAGACTGGCTCGCAATCTAGCCCATGAAGAGCATGAGCCCATCAGGGATTCAGGGCAAACCGGGGATCCAGCCCAATATTGGGCTGAAAAGCCCAAAGCCGCAGCCCACGACTGTTCGCGCCTTTCCCCAAACCGTCGCTCGTATCACCACCTCCCCCCTCCCTCCCGGCGCCGCTGCCACTTCGCCGCCGCCCGTATCTTCCAACCAGTCCGAAGCTCCCGTCTCAGTCCGACGTAGCACCACCAAGGCCACCTCAGCATCCAGCCGCGTAGCACGACGAATCGCCCGTGCACCTGCGTGTCGAGCTATCTTCATCCCTCTGATTGGTATCAACGGTGTGTTTGCTTGTCTTTGTCTCCACCGGAAGGTTCGCAGGTGCGGCGACCTCGGTTTCAACCCCACTCCATGGACGGCCCCGCCGCTGACGGCGCGAGGCCGCCGCCGCCGAGGGCTGGGAGTCGCCTCTGCGTGAGTGCGGCGAGAGGAAGGCCGCGCTGAAGCGGCCCAAAACCCTAGAACAGGTGCGCCTGCCCTCTCCATCGTCACGCTTCCTTTGTAATTTGTTGTGATGTTATATTGAGTTTCATTTTACTCGGGGTAGCTTTATTGTAATAATTTTAGGTTAGGTCGCCAGTTTCTGCTGTAGTTCTGCAAAGTGGGGGTGAAGAAATGGTGTCCTTTGATGTAATTGTTATGAGTGTTTTTTGTGAAGATGTTTTATTTGCACATCTTGTGTGATTCCTGCATATTTGTGTTCCTTTGACCGTGTACATTCTATCCGTATGGTGACATCTCGTTCTGTGGATGTTAGTGAATACAGCGATGAACTTATATTTCTATGAAGGGTGCTTATGTGGATGTCCTTATGATAATTTCTTAGATTCTTTCTTTTAGATCTGTAGGGAATGCTTCTATATCGTCTTTGAGGATGAAATTCATCAAACTATTGTCGAGAATTCTTTGTTTAAAGCTGGTGAGCGTGTGGCAATCAGAGCTTCTGGTGGAAAAGGTAAGTCCAGTGTTGGACATGCCTTCAGTTGGTAAAGAAGTAGTATTTATTGCAATGCACATCCTACTTCCCAGTCCCGTACATTTCAAATTCTTAATATATATATGTTTCATAATACATGTCTATTCTCGTCTGGAAATAACTACTAAACTACATAGCAATATGGAACGTGGTGTGTCTTTGATCTATTCGGTACAAGGTTTCATAGGTTTAAGTTCCATTCTATCATGATCCATGATTATTATTAAAACATTCATAGTAGCTATGACTTTGCAATTTGAGTTTAGCCACAATACAAAGCCGAGTTTTTTTTTTATGCACTTCTAGTTAAATACCACATGTCCACATGCTTCTTTCTTGTTTAAATATGCTTGATCTTCCTGCAATCCAAATTTCTTTTATTCTGTAATTTCTGTAATGCAGATTCAACTGTGCTTGCATATGTGTTATCGGAGCTAAACCGTCGTCACAACTATGGTCTTGATTTGTTCCTTTTATCCGTCGATGAAGGAATCACAGGATATAGAGACGACTCGCTAGAAACTGTTAAAAGGAATGAGATACAGGTCCTCCGCTTGCAGAAACACTCGCTCAGTTTTCCAGAACCTTTAACTGTCAATATTTTACTGTGTACTTAAATTCTGTGAGTTCTACTATTCCCTTGTCGCAGTATGGCTTGCCACTGAAGACTGTTTCCTATAAAGATTTGTATGGCTGGACAATGGATGATATTGTGAAAGCAATTGGTCTAAAAAACAATTGTACTTTCTGTGGAGTTTTTTCGACGTCAGGTAGTCTTTACCTGCATGCCTTTCACATATATCTTTAGTTCTTTACTCCGTCTTCACAGACAATCCTTTTCTCTGTAGGCATTAGATCGAGGTGCTGCTCTCCTGAAAGCTGAGAAGATTGTAACTGGGCATAATGCAGATGACATTGCAGAAACTGTCTTGCTGAACATTCTGCGTGGTGATATTGCACGGTATATGTTGATTGTAGGACATGCTGTTTCCAGAGTTTAGTTTTTATACTTTTGGTTGATTTTGTGAGGATTTGTTGCTCCTTTATAGGTTAAGTAGATGTACCTTTATAACTACTGGTGAAGATGGACCAATACCAAGACGCAAGCCTTTCAAATACACCTATGAGAAGGAGATTGTCATATATCCTGTCTATGAAATATCTTATATTTTCATTGTTTACTACACTGACTTTATTCAAGTATATTTTAAAATTTTAAATCCTTAACTATATAACACGTATGCATACTTCAAAAAGCTGGATTACTTTTCCACAGAATGTAATGTCTGGTTCCTTTTCTGTTCAATTCTTTTCATTTTTTTCCACATTGAAGGAGATCACTTTATTCCAATATCAGAAGATGCTAGGATGGTACTTAGATCAAAATATTGGTCAATCATCACTGTCTGCTCTAGCATGTATACATTATGCTGTGTTTTCTTACACTAATACCATATGCTTATATACACTTCTGCTTAACTTCATTCCTCCAAACTTGATGTAACATATACCACAATTCTATTAATTTTATTGACCTGTGCCACAATTCTGTTAGAATTGAAAATGGGTTAATTTGGTTATATCACGATCCAGGCATCTATTCACCAAATGCATACCGTGGTTTTGCTCGTGAATTTATTGAAGATTTAGAAAGAATGAGGTAAATAATGAAATTTCTCCATATATTCAATTGATGTCTGCATGTTCTTTCAGTTGCCTTGGCTCAGTAGACCATCAATGTTGCAGGCCTAGAGCTATACTAGACATCATAAAGTCTGGCGAAAATTTCAGAATATCCACAACAACTAGGATGCCCGAGCAAGGAACGTGTGAACGATGTGGCTACATTTCTAGTCAGGTATTGTCACGAAATCAATGGACTTCTTTTTATGCATATGGAACATGAATAGTCTGAACACTGTGGTTCTGCTAAGGTACTTCATAAGCAATTACTATATTTGAAGAACTGGCCACACAGTGAAGACTAATTCCATTGAAATAGCTTACACATGCATTAGTGCTTCAAGACGCCTTGTTTACTCTCTGACCTATTCGAAACATGACAATGTGCCATGGGTCCTTTGCTTTGTATGCACGGGATATAATTGTTTACCCAATAATTCAAACTGCGTGAGTTTTCCCTTATTATATATATCAGAAATCCTTAGCATTTTCTGTGGAAATAACTGAATTTGATGAACTTCTTGCTGGATGGATTGAATCGAGGCTGGCCGAAACTAGGCATTGGAAGGACCAAAGCAGGTGCTGGAGCTGACGGTGATGGTAGACAACGCATCAAACGTTCAGAGAGGAATACATCGAGTCTACAAGGAAACATGGGAACTTTGATTTCTAGATCTCTGCTGCTATTTTGCTCCAAAATTGTAATAAATTTTGATAGTCATTGGTCATCAAGTGGATTTTCTTCCAGTCATTGTTTTATCTGACTTCAATCTGCAGTCATGAACCAAAAGAAATTCTCTGGCCGCAATTTTGACAACATCTTCAGTTTGTTTTAATCCTGCAGTGGGTAAGTCTAGAACAGATTATTGACCATTATTACTAGATGACATTTAGATGCCTTGGGCGGTTCCACAGGAATTGTAAAGTAACTAGTGAAACAGGAAGCACTTCTTAGATATGGTTTCAATTCATGGGATCTAAACAGGCCTTTATTTGCTTCAGCAAAGTTTTAATTTCTGAAGTTTGAGTAATGAAAAAATGCTAAAGAAAGGCACCTTCTGCATTGTCAGTGCCCGATACGCTTTGTCACGAAATGGCATTTGCATTGTAAAGTTTTCTAGACGCTGGCTCGAACAGATCATTGATCACCATTCACTAGTTGCAGTTCAGTTTCCCCGTATGTGATCCATTTCAATTCTTAGAAAGGCAGTTTTTATCAAGATTCTCATTCCCGAATGCCACAAAGAATTTTTGGGGTGGGACTTCACCCTCTGATGCGCATGCTGCAACAGTTAGCAACGGTATATATAACAATTAAAAATTCCTGAACAATTTAAATTTCCCAATCCCTGAACACCACAATTTGAAACCTGCTGATGCAAGTAGACTTTAAAAATCAGAGATCCATGGTATAACAATTAGAACCATTTAGCATTGTGTTTTTGCTAGCAATAATAAACTAAAATATACAAAACAAAAGTTTCATATGGACATGCTTCGATCTCACAAAATACTACATTGCATTTTGGACTCTGTTACAAGTACATGAATTGATGTTAAACTTCAAGGGAGTACAACAACAAGAAAACAAAATCTTTGGCCCATTGTGATCAAGCTTCAGAATCCCTCTTCCTCACTAGTCACTACAGTCCCAACCGGCATAGTGGGTTGCTCTTGATGAGGTTGAAATCAACCTGGAAAGAACAAAACATGAATTAGACTCATTAACAGGAAATATTTCGTCACAACAGTAAGCACAGGTACCTTTGGTCCAAACAGGTCCCTTATGTTGTCGATACCATAAAGGATCATCGTTGGCCTGGATTCAGAAACAGAACATTGTGAGTTTTGTGATTTGGATTCACTATCTGATAATAGTTAGCTGACTAATACTTCATTATCTGATTTGGTCTAGATAGTGGGATAATTGCTATCTAAAGATCCAACAATTAGCTACATGTTTGGATCCAAAAGAGAGAGTAATTATTAGTGGTTGAACTTGTTGTGCGACAAGATTGGCGACCTAACAATGCATTTTGGGAGTTCAGGGACCTGGATACCCCAGGACAAGTTTAGAGATGATCCATACATTTTACTCTTTGCATTAATTATATAATTTACAATCTCAGGAGAAAGGGCAAAAAAACATATTATATCAAAGACTCAAAAAACATATTATCTCCAAAGACATTTCACAAAATATATCAACCTATAGTTTCTGCTTAGTTCATCAACAATATCACAAAGCAATTTAATTTGAGAAAATGACAACCTCAAAAGTGAGAAAGCACTGTCCTAACCTTTCAAGTGAAAGACCCCATGCAATAACATTAACACCTTCTGGCAGTCCCATGGGAAGCAACATCTCTGGCCTGAACATTCCTGAATTACCAACTTCGACCCATTTCTTCAAGCCATCATGGTAACTGAAAAATTAAGTGCAAAAATGAGTCTAGTTTGATCATCAAATGAAACTAAGAGCAAAGCAAGAGTTGTATCTGACCTGAAAATTTCCATGCTTGGTTCAGTATATGGATTGTAGGCAGGCTTGAAACGCAGCTTGGACATGCCTAAGAACAAGAAAAGGGATGACAATAATTAGGCTATAATCTTTGCATGACATATATATTATGAATTGTGATAAAACAGACTATCACCTAGACTCGAGAAGAAATCCTCCAATACACCAATCAGATCACCAAGCGTCAAACCATAATCACAGATAAGTCCTGAAAAAGAAACATTGCATGATAAAATGGTTACATAATACAAGATATGGGAAATATTTAGTAGGTCTGGCTGTTGAGCTTTTGTGTTACTGGAAACTGTGAACTGGGTTCTGGAATGATTTTGGATGGGATGCTGTCCTACTATGCTATAACGGTAGAAACCGTCTTTTAACATTGTTGAAAGGCTGGGGCGACTTGGCCCTAAAACTCTAAAAAAAAAAGATATGGGAAATATCATGTGCACGAACTCAATCTCCTATCCAATCTGAATGGCCCAAGTTAAAGGTGGAATCAACCCATCCCCTTCGTCCACCTTTTGGAATAAATCCAATTGTGCTTATGTCAGCTTAAGAGGGATGAGTTAATTCCCACCTCCCACATGGACCACAATTCGATTGAAGAGAGGAGGTTGAGTTTGTGCATATGTTCACCAATATAATTTTGTGCACCTAGAAGATATTCATGAGAAACACTACATTAGCTACATTCAGTATTTCAGTGAAAGAAAAGTTTACTACTTTGGTGTTGGGTAACAAATAGACAACTACATATAAGCAAGGAAGCAGAAAACTACCTTCTATCTGGTGGAATTCAGCAAGATGAGTCCGGTCAACAGCTTCATTGCGGAAAACCCGATCAATCGAGTAATATCTCTTTGGGGCAAAAGGTTTCTGATCAATGGCAACCATAAAATAAAATATAAATGTCATGATCCATTCAATAGGAAATGGAAAAAAAAAAGTAATCCCACTGCGAATAAGTTGGACATTTATCTCCAAAGTTCCGAGTACAGTAAACAACATTGACTGAGGTTACCTCCTGAGCAAGCTTGTATAACATTCTCGTGGAAACAGCAGTTGTATGAGTACGGAGAAGATTCTTCTCCGCTTCATCCCGTTTCCAGTCATAACCATATCTGCAGACAACAGTCTTATATAACCACAAAATTTAAGCTAATGTGCCGAAATAATATCTGGCATACCCTTTGGAGCCATAACCACCAGACTGGTGAACTTGCTTTACTTTCTCAAGATAGTCTTCAGGCAACTGTCCTGTACTTGCTGGGGCTGCAAAATTTGTGATGTGCAACTAAGATATACATCCAACTTTGATTATGAGATTGTATAGTATATATTAAACGTACCTATCAGGAAAAATGTATCATGTGAATCCCGAGCAGGATGCTGTTGAGGCTGGAACAGTGCATCAAAATTCCAGAAGCTGGCAAAGAAGCAGAAAAAAACATGCAAATTTAGGAATATGTCTAATTTTTACCAGCAAGCTGTACTATAATATATATGTTACATTGCCCAGAAATTCACATAGAGGTGTCTAATAGAAATTTGTTGAAAAAGATAATGTGGCACGTAGAAAAGCTGCATTTCTTGTCTTATCTTAAAGCAGCACATCATCATCTTATCTTAAAGCATATTCATCATATGGTTTACAATATGTATATGGTTGTTTTCTTCAAAATTTAGAATAACACACCTGCTTTCAACGAAATTGTTGGTTGGCATCTCAGTGAATCTGCACCGACAACACATGAATTAATAATTTTTTAAACACTTTGCTGAATATAAATATGACAACAAATTGTGTTTTATTTACCCCATCATAATAAAGATGTTCTCGATTGCCTCACGAACCTTAAATAAATCACAGTTAATAGCATGGATTTTCTCAATTTATCAGAAAAAAGTGGTATGGAAAATTGCAAAATTGTAGGGCATACCTCCATCAAAGGATGCACATAACCTTTGGCTATAGGTTGCCCTTGAGCTCCATAATTATAGTCTTTGAATTCAAGGTCCTTCCAGTCACCACTAATATGGCAGAAAGTCATTCCAAAATAAAAATATCACAACTAGCCCAGATAATGAAGCAGACATTCCAGATCCAAATAAAAACAGTCAGAAACAGATCGTGGTATGCAATGATTGACAACAATGTACATTGAAAATAACAAATTAACACAGTGAACAGATGATACCAGGCAGGCAAGCTAAAATGCAACCTGAAATGTCTAATTTTATATGTAGATACATCAACCAAGTGATTTGATCAAACAGTCACCAAACTAACTTGGGAAAAATGGTATAAAATTACCTCCTAAGGTGTTCTGTTGTCACATCAGTAGCCAAAGTCTTTCTCTTTAAAACGAACTCAGGTCCCTTCTTTAGAGAGTACCAAATCGATTTCCTGTTAAGCATCAAGGTATATGAACAAATCTGTACTACCACGTATATATAGTACAAAAAGGAACCCATCTCCTCAGATCCAATCTACTTACTCTTTCGTAATAAGTTTCCTTCTCTTCAAATCATCGATCACTTTATCAGGAACAGCCTACATCAAAATGTTTTTTCTTTTTATAAGGGGAAGAACACAGAGCAAAATGAAGGGATAAAATAGCAAACAGTATTTTTAGTATTAAATATCTATGTTTGAGAATAATTTCAGTACAATATAAACTGCATTTGTACACAATACTTGGAAGTAAATGCTGATGCTCCAATATGCTAAAAAGGATCACACAGTGAGCAGTATGGCCATACAGTTCATGAAATGATTCCTATTGATAATGAGCTGAGAGGGAGTGTGTGTGTGTGTGTGTGGGTGGGTGGGTGGGGAGGGGGGGGGGTTGTTCAAATGATGAGCCAAGAGTACACAAACCTCCCCATTCTGTAGTCTCCTAAGCTGCTCTTGTAACTCATCCTTTACGCTCTCAACCTGAATAAAAAAATGATGCACAAGTGCCACAGGTGAAATCTTAAGATAGAAGCTGAACCACAAATAAAAACATAACACACAGGGACAAGCCAAATTGAGCCGATAGTTCCTAGTTGGGCTAAAAATTAGCTCAAATTAGCTAAGCTTGGCTAGCTTAGTTGGCTAACAATTAGTTAAAGGCTAGGCGCATAGCTAAAAAATAGCCCACCTTATTAGCCCTCCTGTTTAGATGCATTAGAGGTAATTTTAGCTCGGTAGCAATTAGCATTTGTATCAAGCAGGCCCTTACTAAGTGCAGTAAAATTAAAGGGTATGTTTGGATATATGAGCTAATAGCTAGCTAGCTAAAAATTAGCTCTAGTGCATCCAAAGAGGAGAGCTAATAGGTGGCCTAATTCTTTAGCCAAGTCTTCGACTATTGTTAGCCAACTAGATAGCCAAACACATATCTAATTTGGGTTAACTTTTAGCCCCAACTAGTAACTAGCCATGTGTACAAACAGGCCCTTATAGTACAACAATATTTCGATCGTTTGGGTATAGACATGGATAGAAATTCGAGAAAAAAAACTATAGCAAAGCAATATATCTTTATAAAGTTGCTTGCTGCAGCTGTATACATACCCACATTACAAAATCACAACAAATTCAAATCCATACCTTCCTAAGGACCAAGTCCTTGTTTCCCTTCTCGAACCCTATCCACTTGTTCCTCGCAGCTGCCTTCATGCCAACATCGAAAGCATCTCCCAATTTTGCCTACGCGTACCAAATCTACAAATCAGTACCCGGCAGAAGCAAAACCCTCCAGTGAAGTCTACCAATAAATCCCTTGGAACAATTAACCTCACTTTGAGAGCGTCCTTGGAGGCGCCCTCCTGTGGGATTGCCGCGACGAGCTGTGCCTCGGGTGAGCCCTTGGCGGCGTAGCCCTTCGCCTCTTCGGTGAGCACCCATGTCTCCTTGATGATATCCTGCGGGAAGCAGCAAGCAAGAGCCCCGCCGTCAAGTATCGGAGTTTGATAGTGGGCTACAAAACCTGGTGTTCGACAGTGGAAAGAGCGTGAGGAGCGTACGGTGCTGTCGACGATGCGAAAAGCTGAGAGGCTCTTGATGACGCCCTCGAGCTCGAGGTGGGAGACGCCAAGGGAGGAGGCGAAGGAGCGGGAGTCGGGGACCTCGCCCGCCGAGTTCAGGTGGGCGAGGAGTCCGGCCTCCACGTCGGCCGCCGAAGACTTCTCAGCCATGGCGGATGGAGGCGGCAGCGGCGGCGGCGGCCGAGGCTTACGCGAGTCAGATGACAGAAGTAAAGGGAAAGGGGTCGCCGAGCAAAGTCCCGGGTTCGGGCCCCGAATCAATTTAAAGGTGGGCTGGCTTAGCGGCCACGTTTCAACCTAAACGGGCCGGGCCGTTAACTTTTCCATCCTTGAGGCCTGACTCAGCCCACGGCCTACTACGTTAGTGAGAACCTCAGAACTGCGTCACCCCGCCCCAAGCCCCCAACCCACACAAGCCGCACGCCACAAACAGGAAGCAGCTCTCGCGTTGCTTCCGCCCGCCGCCCATGGCGAGCCTGTCGTCGCCGCGTTTCCTCTCTTCCTTCCTCGGCGACCGCCTCGCGCTCTCCGGAAGGCCGCTCCTCCTCCGCTCCGCTGCGCCAGGTACCTTCCCGCCCCATCTGCCGCACTGCCACTGAACCGCGGCTGTGCCCTTTAGTTGTTTCATCGCGTCGGCCCACCAGAGCAGAAGTTCGCTGAGACAGTCAGACGGCTCTTCCTTGCAGGAAGCAGGAGGGTGGCGTATCAAGCGACGAGAACGCTATGCAACTTGGTGGATATCCTATTTAACAGGAGGTGAGCTTTAATTTCCAGCACTAGCGTTTTATTTCCTGCTACTGGTTTGTTGCATAACTAGTACAGCATCTAAGCTGCTCTGAAGTGTCCCTTCTGGGCATATGAAATCAATAATTTTTCTCCTAGTTTTTTTTTTACTTGTCACTCAAAATTACATGAACTTAGGTTCAAAAAATAAAATTACATGAACTCTGGTTTATAGAGTTATTTTGCAGCCGAAGGCTGAACAGGTGACCAGGTCTAGTGTGATTGGCTGATTTTCTTTCTACAATATCTTTGGGTCGTTTTTAGTTTACTTGGGCAAAAAGGTCTTTTGAGTGGTTAATGCTTACATAGTTAATAGAATTAGATACACAGTACTTCCAGAGACTGAGATTAACTAAGCACTATGAAATTTCAAAAAGCTATTGACCTAATGGAATGTGGACCATGTCTTAAATCTGCTGCAAAAGTTATGGGTACATTATGGCTCGAGTGTTGTTTATGTTTCAATTGCACATGTGGGTCCACAACTAAATGTATTACTGTGACATAACTTTGACAGAAGTCAGGATGATGCACCGGAAAACAACCCTAGACGCCTGCGTCCTGGGAAAGTATTTCCACGCCTTAGCGTTCCCAATCATATACAAAGGCCTCCATATGTCAATTCTCATCAACAAAGACCTGGTATGAATAATGGACCTGAAATACATGATGAGAAAGGATTCGAGTGCATGAGAGCTTCTGGAAAGCTTGCTGCACAGGTTTTGAAGTTTGCTGGGACTCTTGTAAAGGTAATGTCTGTTACAACAAAAGTTTGATCTTTTCAATCAGTAAACTATTGTTTCCACTAGATAAACCTCATTCATTCTACAGTTTTGAAAGTAGTTTACTGTTTGATTGATGTTTCCTCTGTAGTGTTAAGGCTTTGGACAGAATGAAATTTAACAATAATTCTCATGTTTTATTCTAAATTATCACTCGCATTTTCTCTGGTATGGGCAATAATTAAGTCTTGTGAGTCATTTGTTTCTTGGTGTCATTTATATCTGGAAATATCAAAATAGGTAGCACTAATTATATGAAGGAAGCAAGACAGTTGGTTTTCTTTCCATCTGATGTATGACTCTTTGCTATTCTTCAACTAAGATCAAATGCCAGAGAATAGTTTTATATTATTGACAGCCAGGCATAACGACTGATGAGATTGATAAAGCAGTGCACCAAATGATAATTGATAATGGAGCATATCCTTCACCTCTTGGTTATTGTGGATACCCAAAGAGTGTCTGCACTTCAGTGAATGAATGCATCTGTCATGGGATACCAGATTCTCGCCCCCTTGAGGTAAGCCATCCAAAATCCAGAGATAGCAGCTTTTAGTAAATAGAGAAAACTTACAATTAATCTTCATGGCAGGATGGAGATATCATCAATATTGATGTTACTGTCTACCTCAATGTAAGTCAATAAAAACTTATGTCTACACACTGAAATGATTGTTTTTTCCTTCGAAACTTATTCGCTTCCATCCTTCAACAAATCAACAACAAAACCAGCAAAGCCTTAGGGCCTGTTTGCTTTAAAGCCTGACAATCACTGCCTGGCACAGGCATCCATCCCAGACATCGGATTTTAGATGCCGACCAGGGCTTGATTTAAACATCCCTTAGTCCCAAGCAAGTTGGGGTCAGCTAAACTTTTGTGCTTCCATCACAAGAAAAATGAAAGAAATAAATAACTGTGCTTACTTGACTGTCATCAATGCTTTAGTTTTTTTTTTTTGAATAACCTTTGTAATGATTTTCTTAAGAGATATCTTGTTCTTCTGATTCATTATACAGTCATGCACGTGCCTCTGTTTTCACGGCACACAAAATATATTCATATCAGTTCAGTCCCATCTGTTCATTGATATAGATTGCTGCAAGTTTGTTCTTTTAATGCCTATGCACTTATGCCTGGTGAAATGCTCCATTGCAATTTTATAATAGTTTATGTTCAACATTCCAGGGCTACCATGGCGATACATCTGCTACATTTCTCTGTGGTGATGTTGATGATGAAGCTAAGAAATTAGTTCAGGTGATCTCAATGATGTCTGGTGATCAATTTTAACTTTTAAGTAATCAAGCACCATAGAATTGAGATTACTGATTGTGAAGAATGTGAACCTAAATTAAGAGATCTAATTGAGATTCTTGCAGAAGGTTCTCTTAGCCAAAAAAAAAGAAGCATTGTTTCGTATGATGATCCATTATAAGTTTTATGTATTTTTTCCCAATCAGGTGACAAGAGAATGTCTGGACAAGGCTATATCAATTTGTGCACCTGGGGTGGAGATCAAACAAATTGGTAGAACTATCCAGTATGTAAATGAGAAGCTGTATCACTGGATTTACATATGTGCTTGTATCTTTTCATCATTACTTCTCTACGGTGCTGATTCTTGAATTGCTTTATTAGATTCTGAATAAGTTATGCAAACTTTCTGTGAATAGAATCTACATGTTGCCACAGTTTTGGTTATGGTGCATCTGTCGCAGAACATAACTTGAATCTTGACAATAATGAACAGCAGCAACAACAATAAAATCTTTTAGGCGTAAGCAAGTGGATTAGGCTAGAGACTATTTCTGAATAACCAATGCTATTTAACGGACGCACGGAATACTTTTATTATCTTTATCTTAAAAAACAATATACAGTTTATCGATAAGTTGTATTGTCTCAAATTTTATGTGTAAGTGTAACAGATATGATGATCAAAATGAACTCTTGTTCCTTCTGTAGACTTATGTCATTGATTCATTGACATGTTTTTTTGCCATGATTTCAAACTGACAACTACCATATTTATGACACTTAATCTTTGAAGGGATCATGCAGACAAGTTCAAGTTCGGTGTAGTTCGACAGTTTGTCGGCCATGGGGTTGGCAAAGTTTTTCATGCTGAGCCTGTTGTGCTTCATTTCAGTGAGTTCCCCACTTTAACAAAACATATTTTACTAATTGTTGTCTCGTCTCCCGACTATCTCAAGGTTCTAGTTGCACTTTGCACCATATTAGGCTGTGGTTTCTGTGATAATGACTTTGAAATTTGCAGGAAACAATGAATGGGGCCGTATGATGTTGAATCAAACATTTACTATAGGTACACCTTTCCTCCCCGTGTTCTATTGATCTGCGATTAAAATTGCTGCTCTTGTTTAATCGACCCATGAATAAAATTTCACACACTGAAACCTAGAGATGACATTTTTTTTAAAAAAAAGTCAGGTACATTATTTTGCGGTTTTGTCAGCCCTGATCTAAGATCATTGCATTTTGTCACTGCCATTTTTCTGCACACAAGTACTAGCTTATTTTAGTCTTGAGCATATTTTTTACACTACGGCCATTTTTTTATTGGCTAGTAAACATATAAGAGTAGAATAGAACTCTTAGTTTAACTGATATTCACTAAGCAAGGTAAAACATATGAAGCTAACTAACTTCATGTCCCTTTTCTATCATTCTATGTCAACAGAGCCCATGCTAACCATAGGGAGCATAAACCCTGTCATTTGGGCCGATGACTGGACCGCAGTGACAGAAGACGGCAGCTTGTCAGCACAGTTCGAGCACACGATACTCATTACCGAAAATGGCCCCGAAATATTGACACAGTGCTAATGGAAGGCCAAATGACAATAAACAACTGATAGTCGGCTGGCGAGATCCTGCATTTTTGGGGGGGGACTAATTGGTCCAACCTAAACTTCTGTTGCAGAATGCCAAACTCACATTGTAATCTCGGTTCATCTATACAATGATACATGCATAGAAATTGTACTGTTTTTGTTGTTAAACTTGAGTCTGTTTTTGTTGTTAAAACTTGAGTGCATGTTGCATTGGTGTTTGGTTGAGATGTCATCAGGCGGCCAAGTGGTTGCAAGTAGGCCTCACAGGTTTTGATTTGAGTTGGTTGGCGCTGGGATTGCAGAAAGGCATATCTCGCCTCGTTTGTTAGGCCAAGCACAGGACCTTAGCTTGGCTTACACTTTTCCACGAGTGATTGACCAGCTCGGCCACCCAAAATGACAGGTAGGTTTGTGCTGTTGCTTGTACAACCCAGTAGTATTAGTGTCTGATGACGAGCCTGTATCTGAGATTCTGTTACCTTCTGACTTCTGCGGCAAGTTAACTGAAGCTTCCAACATTAAGCAAGGCACCAATCTGAGATTCTGTTACCCTCATCACTAATTTTGATTATGTCTACTAATCACGCTTGCTAATGATTGCACAAAGGTACTTACCCTCGTAATCAAATACAGTGAAATCCCTTCGCTGCTCTCCCCCTGTCACCACAATCCTGTACACCACAGAAAAACCTAATCTGACAAGTGGGCCATGATGCTAGCATCAACAGAGCCCCCACGTGACAGAGGCAGAGCCTGGAAGCCCCGACAAAGGGATTTGCTTCGTATTCCTAGTGGCTTTACCGCCGCCCCAGAATTTCCCCCCTTCTTCGTTTGCGGAAACGAGAGCGCCCAAACGAATTGCGAAGTCGGAGGCGCCGCCCGATTCCAGAAGTTACCATCGCCGTGACCATTGTGCCTAGCCTGCGCATTGGTCTGGTCGACTCGTGGGGTGCGCGCGCGGTCGTGCGAGATCGAGGCGGGGAGCTCGCGAATCGGAGGCCGCGGGGCGCAATGCCGCGTCGGTAGGGATGGCGGACGCGGCGCCATGGCGAGGGGCATAGCACGGGCGGTCTCGTTCGGGGGCCGCGCCACCACGGGCTGGTGCTCCTACCGGCGCGTCACCGTGGCTGTCTGCCTCGGCAACCTCGTCGCCGCGCTGCTTGTGCTCCGCTCCCTCACCGGCTCCGCTTCCTTCGCGCCCACCGCTCCCTACCGTGAGTGGAATCTCTCGCCATGTTTACACCTTCGGCGCTTTATTTGATCTGACTGGGTGTTATTTGCTCTTTTCTTCAGGCGCGGAAGTGGTGCAGTATACGGAAGAGCAGATTAGGAGGGTAGAGGAGTCGATCCGGATTCGCCGTGAGTTGGAGCCCGCTGAGCTCGTTCTGGCGGTACTTGCAATAGACAGCTCTTTTTAATTTTTTTGTATGTTTTTAATAGATTAGTTCCTAGTATTTAAGATCTAGTCCACTTAATTTCTGAATGCAAAGGTAAAGAAGCTTCGAAAGAAATTCGCCCAGGAGGAGAAGCGGCGAGAGGAGCTGTCGCTGGTGCTGAAGCAGAAGGTTTCTTATGATATTGTGCGGCGGCTGCACGACTTGGGGGATAACGTCAGCCTCGCACAGCAAAGAGGTATTCTGTGTAGAGCTGCTGTTTTATGTACAAACGAGATTGCGCCCTGTATGTTTATCTTATCTCATTGTTCGTTGCCCACTTGCAAAGGGTCTATTTTGACACATCCAGTGGTAACCTGAAGAGAAGTGTTTTATTAGTGCTTATCAGTTCAAGTTGCACTTATGGCCCATGCTAAATGCTCTTGCCCGAGTGGTTCTTTGAGCATAATGAAATTATGAATTAATCTGTAAAGCAAAAATGATGAGATAGGAGGCCCAATGAGCTAATGGTCTTAGTCATTGGCACAAGTGCCCCTTCAGTCTCTGCTTAGTTTCTTTCCACTATTTTACTGTAAATGTGAACCTTCTAGCTTTATGCTATGCATGCTTCCTTCTAGCTTTTGCAGTTTGCAAGATCTAGATTGATTTATGACCAAACCACAGCCTTCCAGTATCATACAGAGCTTTAAGTATTAATCTCTCTTTTACTAATATATCTGCATTTGCAGAAGTGGTGGAATCTTGGCGTGTTGAGAAGTTAAAAGACATCAAAGTTGCATCCACTCAGAATCAATCAAATTTGGACCTATCTAGCAAGGAAACCAGTATGTGAGCGTGAGCATAGCTTTCGGTTTTTGGTGTCTTTGGTGCTTCTGTATATTTTGTTACCTCAACTGTAAAACTTGAGTTTGGTCTTACCCTATAGGAATGTTAAAACGAGCCCTGGAGTTCAACTGTCATATGCTTATGGAGGATATTGGCCTTTGGATACCAGAGGAAGTCACACATACTGTACATGATGATAAACCTGAAAATGAACCAGAAGGTTTGTTCTTATATGGTCATTCAATGTGTTTGTGTTGTACTATTGATTTATGATGTTTAGAGCACTTGGTATCAAGTTGGATCCTTTGTGTACTTGCTTGATGAGTTGATTAAAATGGAACTTTTGAATCACCCGAAGAAAGATATGATTTATCATTTCCAATGTTCTCTACTGTTGCAGAAGAAGAGATAGTAGCAGGTCCACCCTTGTCCCCACAATGCAATGCTGAGCTACATACAGATTATGATGGCGCCGCCGTCAGATGGGGTTTAACACACCACAAAGAATCTGCTGCTGATTGTTGTCAAGCCTGTCTTGATCAAGCTAAGAATGCCAAGCCAGGGGAATTGAAGTGCAATATATGGGTTTATTGCCCATCGGAATTTGGATGCTTCTCACCAGACAAATATGAGCATAAACATCAGGAGTGCTGGTTGAAACAGGTAGCGCATGTCTGTTCTATATGTCTCCTGGCAACCACTGCACTGCAGCCCTTTGATTTTTGGATAATTGTTGGGAATGTTTGATTCTTCATTATTCCTTAACTAAAGACCTCAGTGTTTTATGCATTTTGTGTGTATCACACAGGTTAGTTGTTATTAGCAGTATGGAAATGAGGTGATATTGGGAAAAAGTCTACATCACCCCCTGAACTTTGATACCTGGAATACTTAACCCCCCAACCTATAAAATCGGATTTCCTGCCCCCCAACCTTTCAAAACCGGTCATATAACCCCCTGGGGTGGTTTTAGTAGCCGGTTTTGCTTAGGTGGCAGCCAACATGGCCTGGTTTGGACATGTCAGCGCTTGGGCCCGCTTGTCAGCTCCTTCCTTCCTCCTTTTCTTCTTCCTTCATCGGCACGTACACTGTGACGGCGGCCAGATGGGAGCTGCGCGAGGACCCAGAGCCGCTCCACCTCACCACCGCGCACGAGCTCGTCGCCTCCGCCTCGTCGTGCTGCGCCGCCTCGCCACCACCATGAACTGCTCCACCATGCTCTGTGCTTCGGCGCGTCGCCTCCTGCTGGAGCACGTGTGCGCGCCACCTCGCTCCGCGCGGACGCGCTCGTCGTTCTCGACACTGCCACGACGCCGCTCTCCACGCCGGCCTCGCGTTCCTGTTCGTGCCGAGCCGCGCATCCATGGCTGTCCGCGGCGTGCTCGTCGGCCAGGAGCGCCTCGCCTTGAGCCGTGACGCCGCCGTCCCATTGCGCTTTGGTCCATGACCGCAACGACGCGCTCCGCCCTTCCTCGCCGCGACCGAGAGCAGCGCCGTGGTCACCTCGCCGCCAGCCTCCAGATGGCGTTCATTCCCTTCGCGGAGGACGCCGGCGACCGCCCTCCGCGGCCGCAGATGGCGTTCATCCTGTTCGCCGGTGGCGCGCGGGTGTGCATCGGCCAGTACCTGGCGCTTATTGAGGCCAAGATCGCCTTGGCCATGGTGTTGCAGCGCTGGAAGGGAGCGAGGGAACCACCACCGCCACCGCTCGCCGTCGCAATCCGCGCGAGTGGCGGCTTCGTCGCGCACGCGCCGTCCCCATCTCGACATCACGGACGAGGAGGACCGGGGCGCCGCTGCTCGGGTTGGGGCGGGGCCCGCCGTCGTCGGACGAGGACCGGTGCGCGCTGCTGCTGTCGAGGGCCGCGCCCTCGCCTGTACGCCGTTGAGCCTGGACGCTGGAGGATGCCCGTGCGCGCAGCCACAGATCGAAAGAGGGGCGCGGCCCGTCGCTGGGCACGAAGCGCACCGCGTGCCGCCGTCGCCTCCCGTGCTCCTGCGCGGAAGAAGAAAGAGAGAGAAAAGGAAGGGAGAGAGAGGAAGAAGAAAGGGCAAGTTGTTGCAGCTGACAAGCGGGCCCAAGTGCTGATGTGTCCAAACCAGACCAACTTGGCTGCCACGTTTGCAAAACCACCCATCAAAACCGTCACCGGTTTTGAAAGGTCGGGGGGCAGGAAAACTGGTTTTATAGGTTGGGGGGTTAAGTATTCCAGGTATCGAAGTTTATGGGGTGATGTAGACTTTTCCCGGTGATATTGTACATTACTTCCAAGCTTAAAACTGCTCTACTTTACTATAATTAGAAGGGATTTGAATAGCAGAAGCAAGATTAAAACGTGATGCTGTCGCACATTTGCTGTACTGAGTACTGTACTTTCATAAATCCATTACAGTTTCCGGCTATGATTGCAGAGTAATCTTTTTTTTCCCCGCAATCTTGCAACTTGTTGAAGCTTGTGGACTCATGAAGTGCAGTTTATCTCATTGTTAGCTAAGCTATGCATTTTGTAGCAATATTGGCCTAACATAAATAATGAGTTAGTATGTTGCATGGACAAGTTAGTGGCACATTGGTTTACATTCTTAGATTTATTTAAGCTAGTATTCTTTGTAAAATTCATTAGTCCTGGTAACAATCAATTTTCTTATTACAGTGGATGTTTAAATGTGTCTGTTATTCTTTGTCGTGCATAAATTCTGGTTTATGACTGCATGATGATTAGGCAAGCTGATTGTCTTGCTATGTTACTAATAAATAGTTTGCAAAGCTGAATGTTCCTTCATGCTTTTTTTTCTGTACAAGCCTAATACTTGTTCAAACATCTGGTAGCTTTGTTTTTGAATTTATCATGTGATAATACATGCAAAAGTCATTTCTGGTTCCCTCGCAAATATATCTCACTTGTGATGGTTTTTGCTGTTGCTTGTAGGCTGACCACCCCAAGCTGAACTTCAAAGACAAGTATTCAGAGCCTTACAGAGATGCTCATCCCAATGCACCTGTTGTGGTGCCATGGATGTCTGGCGTCATCAGTGCATGAACTACCAGTCCCCCAGCAGCTCAGTTGAGACTCGTGCTGATCCAACTTCAACAGACAACCATACAGCTTTTCTTTTTCTTTTTTGCGACTATACTCTTTTCTTTTTCTTCTTTCTGCCCCAGTATATACAATGTAAAAGTAAAACCTAGCTTAGTCGACCTGGCAGCGAAAGTTTTTGAGCGATGCTTGTTGCCTGTTGGGGTACACAATTGGATTTGGTGGTGGTTAATTGAATTCAGTGATTCACCTATTGGTGATCTTCCAACTTTCCTCTGATTAATGTTGATGTTATCAGTTCTTGTGCTCATTTGTGAATTGTGATCTGTACTCTCCCTGAATACCCAAGCCCCTGAATTTCGACGCCTGTGTATATCACTACTGTCACCAGTAGTCTACGGGCCATGGCGATTTGTGTGGTCGGTTCAAAATCGGTTCGGTTGATTAGCGCTTCAGCAGCCCGGCTGTGTGCCAGTGTGGTCGGTTCCCACTCCCCTTCCCGAGCCCAACAGCCTCTCTCGCGTGGCCTCGTCGGCTCTTCCTCATCGCTTACCGTTCGCTAGTCACGATCCACCAAACCATGTCGAGCGGGGTCGGCGGCGGCGGACGGTGAGGGTGGAGCCCGTTCGACGCGATCCGCAGCTTCCCGTCGACACCCGAGTCGCTCATGTCGCAGATCGACGCGGCCATCGCCTCCACCGAGTACGCCCGCGCCTGCGCGCTCCTCGACCCCGCCCCAGCCTCAGCCTCCTCGCAGCCGCCGGCGCAGCCCGAGCCCGGGCCCGAGGGTCAGGGGCAGCGGGGAGCCTCCCCTCCGGCGTGCTACGACGCGAGGGTCGCGGACGAGGCGTACCGCGCGGCGTGCGCGGCGCTGGGGGCGGGACGGCCCGACGCCGCCGTGCGGTCGCTGTGGGCGGCGCTGGCGAGCTGCCCGCGGGACAAGACCACGGCCGTGGCCAAGGTGAGGTCCATGCTGGGCATCGCGTCGGCGCAGCTGCACAAGCAGCAGCACCAGGCCCAGCAGCAGAGCAGGAAGTGAGCCAGTGAGGTCGTCCTACTTCGTCATTATCTGCAACCTGTTGATGTAATTATTACTGCGATGTCTCATTCGGCCATGATCAGATGCACTAATCGTTCGGGTTAATGCATCATGTTCCATTTGCATCCATGTATGTGGCCCAAGTCATGGAAAGGGGATTCTGTGTAGTGCCACCACCATCTGCCCATCTAATAAACGATTCGTTAGCATCACAGGATGTACTTGATCATCTCTTCAGTATATTCTGTCAGAATTACATGAATCGTTTGAGCACTGAACCTACGAGGTGAAACACGGCATCAATAGCAATCTTGAATACAGTGACACTCTGCTTAGCCGCACCCCACCCACCCCCCCCCCCCCCCCCCCCCACAACCGGCGCCAATGTTGCATGGCGAAAGAAAAACCGTTGTTCATTCGTTCTGCTGCAATCGTGGACATGGCAACCAAAAACCCAATTGTCTTGAAAATCTTCAGACTGCCACATCAAAACCAACATTATTAATGTACTCTCTCTTTAGCAAACATTCAGAGTGGGCAATCCCTTAAGTAACTCGCCAGGAAATTTAGTTCAGCTAATTTACAGGGAGAGGGGGGGGGGGGGGGGGGGTGGGTTGAAGCTCTGTCTCGGCAGTTTGTCCTACGTAGCATGTGCTACGAAACCCTGATCATGCTCGCGTTCGCCTGCCTTCCGTGGCAACGGATGATCAGAATTCAGGCATGAAATCGCAATGCGATGCAAAAGACGATCCGCCCACGTTCCCGCTGAAGATACCCTTCTCAGCACCGTGCACAAGGCCAGCTCTGCAGCAGCAAGCGCATCACCACCCAGAGCAGGAATCCACTTATTACATGATCAACTAGGTGCTCTGTTTGGACAAGCTTACCAAATGTACCAGTACTGTAGATGTATAACCAGATGCATTTCCATTGAGAGGATTATAGGCTTAGAAAAAAAAATCATATTTTGTCCGGCTCCGCAAGAGCAGTACTTAACCATAGATATTAGGAACTTCGTTAGGAAACTGTGATCAAACATTCATCGAAAAAGTGTTTTTCTAAACAGTTTATCCTTGCACGGGGTGTATTCAATATGGAAACCCTGAACAATTTGTGGAAATCTCATCATTTGTTTCTATTGTCTGAATCATTGTGTACATCGACTTTGACTCTTGAGTTAATATGGGAAGACGCTAGCAATCTAGTATACATCTATATGCTTCGCTCCTACCTCTGAACTAATTATTGACTCCCAAAATTGCATGGGAAAAATGAAACCAAGATTCAGCTATAACCATAGTCGTAGAGATGGTGCTCTCGCAAAATGTTACATACATTGTCAGACTTGGCATTCATTGGTGTCTGGTGAAGGCCTGTCGAAAAACATCTCCCGACTAAAATCCTTATCAAGGAGCAGTGGACCTCACAGGCACTTCTTTACTTCAGGGAATACTGGGTTTTCCTTATTTGCAGCTTCAACATCGTCTGGTGATGCAACGGCAACCACGACCCCATTGTCCTTGATGGTTTCAACAGCATCAGCGAACTCCTTGAAATCCTTCAGACTGCCACATGAAAAGCAATACAGCTTAAATCCAGCTTGACAATCCAATAAGCAGAAAATAATAAAAAGTAAGTTGTTTGGATCATGGATTTGCCTACCTTGTTGATAGTATCTCTTCACGTCTCTGCTGGCGTTCCTCCTTCGTGATGCCCAACAAGTATCTCATTAGGCTGGAAAAGAAAGCCATATGCATGTTTAGCACAGCTAGATAATATTTATGTGCTATGATGCCACACTAAAGAAAGAACTACTCATCATTGGGGACGTGGTACGGTGCCACGTTCCTCGTCCGGGGAACGCCGTTCCCGTTCTGTGAACAAGGGAACAATCTCATCTCCACAGTGGGAAAACCTTTCTTAAGAAGTGTACCACGTTCCTCCATCCCCGTTCCACGACCCAATCGTCCTAGTAACTTTGTGACTATGGAACTAATTTTGTTCATGCATGTATGTTCATCATATAACAAGATGTGTTCAGCGGTCAAGGTGCACCAACTGCAGACCTATTTCCCCAAAACAAATTACCAATTTACTAAATTTAGTTATTCTAATAATCATTTTAAAGCTTCGGCCTACCGCACTGTCCATGAACAGGCCTATGAGCGACACGATGCCACTTTACAGCATCACTATGAACTCTGATAAGAGTAGATGTTTAGATCAAAACCACCAATGGTAATTGTTGGTTAATTTGTATCATTAATTGTTGGTTAATTTGTATCATCAATTTATTATTGGTTAATTTTTGCTGGTTGCTGGACAAGGACAAGAGTATGCAGCATAAATAGAGGCTTACATACCTACTGTAACCTTTAGCATCTGGTAGCTGGTAGGCGTCAACATCGCCTATGGTTCCAATAATAGCTTTTGTGAGTGCATCATCATCCATTTCTAGCTCTCTGAGGAATCTTGCTGTCTCGTCATAGACCTCTAGTGTTTTCAGTAAGTTTGGATCACGATATGATAAATATGAGAACACTCCTGAAACAGTAAACAATATTTAGCACTATGTGAATAGTTTATCATTATCCAAAAAAAATGTGAATAGTTTACCATGCAGAAAGCTTAACATATAACTATAATAATAATAAATATGAATGGGCAACATGACATTTTTCTTATTATTTTACCAGTTATATAGAAAATGTTAAAATAAATCAGCAAACAGAGCTAGAATAGAACCTGAATGTGTGTCAAAATCACAAAATCCTCCATATGCACCACCACTAACTCGAACACGATCCCATAACCATGTATTGCTTATGTGCTTTGAGATGACATAGGCGCTTCCATTGAGCTGGTATCCACTTTGGTAAAGGTTTCCAGCTTTACCAACATAATTAACCTTCAACAACAGATAAAATGATATTGAAATTTTTCACTACGCCAAATTGGCAATGAGTAATAATCTCTCCATGATTGCTAGAAGTATTCAGACAACTAGCCATTACCTGAGTTGGGACAACAATGGCTTCATTCACAGAAGGTAGCCGTGAAAGCCAGGGATCACTTCCAAGGGATGGGCTACTTGGGAGTGAATCAAGAAATTTAGCAACATGTTGGCTTGATTTTTCAAGATTTTTCCAGTCACTTGTTAGGTTGACCAAGCAACCATTCTTGGAAAAGAGTGATTTTCTCATTTCCTCGAGTGAAGATGATATGCTGTCCCAGTCTTGATCAATCTTAGTTTCCAGGTCCCGCAGATACTCAAGATAACTGCCAACAGCAACACATAAATAAATGATAATTCCATTCTGGGAACCAACGGACCTGACAATCCACATATGTGCATATAAACAAAGATCTTACCTAACACCACCCATTTGTTCAGAAATCCATCCAGCCGCATTTAACTTAGCATCCATTCTAGCAGCTGCTATGCCATGGCCACTGCCCCTCAATCGATTCTGTATTGGACAAAGCATTAAATAACGAGATCAAAGCCATGTTTATGACAATATATATCACAAATATGCCAGTTTAGTACCTCCATTCTTGCTTTACTTTGTGAAACAAACTGCTTGAACCTCTGCTGTTCTGTGAATTGAACATCTTGAAGAATTATGTACATCTGAAATGACAGAAAAAATATTTATTTTTATTATGTAAATATGATAGCAGCAATTATCTGACAAGATCAGTTATCATGCAAGTTAACAAATCAAACAGCAAACACATCTTCCACACCTGGCAATCTAGAATTCCCTTTGCCAATATGGTCTACATACAACATTATCAAACATACCAGATTAAACAAATCTTCTACTCGTGGCGCCATTGCCTTTCCCCGAACGATGATGCGAGTAAGAGGATCTTCTTTTCCCCTAACCGATGACGTGAATGGGTAAACTGATATACCTCCAGTTTTTCTACCAATTAACTGATTAAGTTGCACAAAGTCCATGTCTTTTGTGCCCATCTCCAGTAAGGATTGGCTGGTACACATGCTCATAATTAGTACAAAAGCCCTATAATATGCAGGAATATCTTCATGATAAATCAACAGCAATGCATCAGTCAACCAGCTCACCAGAACAATGGCAACAATTGCAGATGTTCTTTCTTCATCGAACCCATATCAAATACAACCTCAGAGTAGACGACATCATTGGTGAAGAGATCATGTTGCAAAACCTTGACACCACTTATCTCTCCAACCTATATGTGTTTGTCATTTACCGTCAATTTGTAGTCTACATAAAAAACAGTAAAATGAAGAAATATAAACCACCCAGGAAAAGAAAGGTAACACTACTCATTATTTTAAATTTTAAAAGTTTATAATTCTGAGATTATCGACCACCCAATACATATCCCGAGAAAAATACTTATGATATACTCAATTGTTGGGAGATAGAGAAGCATTCAGCCTGCATCAATAAGTGGCACAAAATTTCTTACTGTGCAGGGCAAGGAGGCATATGGTACAGATTTGGCTGGTAACTGTTAAATTTTCCTAGAAATTTTGGGCTATCTGATAAAAAGACTTTTAAGTTCACCACATTGTCGCATTAACTCTTTATTTAGGTGAAAGTTTCAGAAAATGGGGAATCTGAAAAATCCACATCATACACGTAGTCTCCTAAATAACTTTCCTTATTACCAAGTTGCAGTAACAACTTTTGTCCAGTAGCCCAATACATGTAACTCCCATCAAGGCTACATTTTTTATAACAAGTTTATATTTAGATTAGCACTAAGCTGGTCCGACTGCTGATTTCTGCAGAAACTACATGGAAAACTAAGAACTAGGAACAATTCAAATAGAACACTGAGCTTAGGTTTCATGACTTTTTTTTAGAGAAAAAAATCCAGAACATTGACCAAATATGTCACAATTGTGAGCCAAAGAACTACCTCAATTGGTACATGAATAGGCTCTTTTGGGATATCTTGCAATGACAGACTAGGAACAGCCTTGAGAGCTTCTGGAGGATCTGGTGTTTCTTGTTTGTCCTTTAGCTCCTTTGTAGCACGTGCCAATTCCGCAAGATCCTCCTGAGTCATGCTAGCTTTCACTTGTTTTAGGATCTCTTTCTCAGCTGCTTCATCACGTGATGCTTTCTCTGGATCAGGCTGCACATTGAAGGTTTAGATTTGAAGTATATCTGAAGCCATAAAAAAGGCTAGCTCGGTTTACACAATATGAAGCGAGAAGTTCTCAACTCACCTGCATTTCAACTGTGACACGATGTGAATTCTTCAAAATAAATTTCTCAATGAGCGGTGAGAACACAGCTTTTGATCCCTCCTCTGCAATTCTTGCTTTCAATTGCTGCAGTGGCTGTTCATATTTCAGAGGCTCAAAAGGGTCCATATCATATATCCATTTCCCCTGCATTATTTTTTGTGAAGTTTAAGACGTTACATGAAGACCTTCAAACATATGTCTTTTCTTAAAATGAGAATCATGAGATAGTTATTCATACAATCGAACGAAGCATCAGTGACAAGCCTCGAGGGAATGACCCTGTGTTGTTCTCCCTAAGAGAAAATTCGATCGTGTTCATGGAAGCCTCCACCGCTTCTGTTGCAAATCCTTCCTCTGCCAAATTCTTCAAAGTTTGCATAACCAACTCTTCGACTTTTTGAATATTATCCTCTGATACACCTTTCAGGCCTATGCTAAATTGTGGTTGAAGGAGCTCATCCTCAACACCACCTCCGACAATAGCTTCTCCTAAACCACTTTCAAGAAGAATCCTTCTAAGTGGTGAAGCTGGAGTCCCCAGCAACAGATGATCCAGGAAACCAAGTGCAAGCTCATTTTCTACATCTAATGGCTCCTCTGACAAAAGCCAATTGATGCACACCATATATTTCTTTGTCAAATCACCTTCTTGACCAGCCGGGTACTTCTCTATGATCCTCATAGGTTCTTTGAATAGCCTCTGTGGCCAAACCTTTGATTCATTAGGAGCAGGGCTGGCTTCAAACTGGTCAAGGTATTCTACAGAAGAAAAGGGAAAGAAAAGGATAGAAATTATAAGTGGGATAAGAAACACAAAACTTGGAGGATCATAAAAATGGTGGTTAAAAAATAGCAGCCATGGGAGTACAATCAGTATTTGCTTTTAGATTTGCAACTTACCACTTAGAACGCGCAGCCGCTCTTTTGGGTCATCATCACCATAGAACCAGATCCTAGCATTGCTTGGATGATAGTACTTACTATGGAACTCCTGCAAACAAGCAAGACATACAAGCAAAGAGTGAAAACTAAATTAAGTAATTAACAGCTACTTAAGCAACTAATATTAGCTTAGTGCTACTCCAAACTATATAGATAATTTTTGGTGAATGAAATCTGGTGAGGTGATCGAGCATTTGTTTTTTTTATACATCAAAATGAAAACCACCAATTATTAAATTTAACTCTAAAAGAGTTGAGGGCCAAGTAAAAGCTAACAGCTCAAAGCAAAAGACATCATGAAGCACAGCATTGCTGGTACAAAGTATATACGAGCAAATGGCATAGTATGTATCAATAAGTGAGGATCCAAAATTTGGATCCAGATTGATAACAAACCTTGAATTCTTCAAAAGTAAGCTTTGGGATTTCATTTGGGTCCCCACCACTATCAACGCCATATGTGTTATCAGGGGAAAGTGCCTGCAGAATGTTCTGAAAAGTTAGTCCTTGTATTTGTATGGTTGTACCAACTGGAAAATAAGATCATTAAAAGAGAGGCCATAAAAATTGCTAAAAAGAAGCACCCAGGCATATTTGCACAAACCGATAAATTGGGAAAGAATCGGTCAAGGAAGCATATACTAATAAAGTTACTGCAGCCTACTGTACAACAACAACAACAACAACAACATAACCTTTTGTCCCAAGCAAGTTGGAGTAGGCTTGAGATGAAACCCACAAGAGACAAGTCACAGAGTAACACATAAAAGTTATGGTTCAGGCACGTAGATGGCTAGTCTCCAAGCGCTCCTATCCATTGCTAAATCCTTAGAGATATCCCACTCCTTAAGGTCTCTCTTAAAGTTACTGCAGCCTACTGTACTAAAGCCTAAAATAAACCCAGTTTAAACAAGAAAGCAGAATGAATACAGGGGAAATGGAACATCTCTGGAGTCTGGACCCAGGCTCATTGCAATTCTTAGTCAAGCAACTCATCAGGAAAAAAAAAATGAGAGCAATATACTGACCATAGGTCTGGACATGGTCTCAGCTGGTAATGATAGTACACAAATAAACCAAAATTCAACTAATTATATGGTCCAACCATCAAAGTTCAATCTCAGCAATAGATTAAGGTTGATCATGTTATGACCTTTGACAAGGAATCTCAGGGCAATTCATGTAAAGGACAATAAGAGACGCTATCGCATTGCATTCTCCTAAAGGCTAGTGAAATCAAACAAGATGCCAAGAAATTGAACACCTAAAACAGAACCCTAATTTACCTGTTGGGATACACGCCCCATTAAGTTATCAGGCTGAGAGTAAACTCCTTTCATCTCATTGAAGACAACACCTATAAAATGGTTAAAGCATTATATCCGAATGCATTTTGAGTGACAAGTAACCTCACATGTAAATTTGCTTCGTCTATTAAGTTTGATTGAGCAAACAAACCTTTGTATGTTATCTCTTCTTCAGGGTTGTCAAGCTCATAGTGCCAACCTTCTTGTTGAAATGTTTGGAAGTCGTCAACACATTTAGGGAAAAAGACGGCATCAAGGTATACGTCTACCAAGTTGTAAAAATCCTGGAAAGCGACCAAGTGTACGATGATAATGTTAAACAAAGAATTGCTGAACAAATGACACAAGCACATCTGTGGTCATTAGGTCTTACCTTAGTGTTAGTTGATGCAACCGGATAACATGTCCGATCTGGATATGTGAATGCATTCAGGAATGTATGCAAACTACCCTTTAGGAGCTCAACAAATGGTTCCTTTAAAGGGTATTTCCTTGATCCACAGAGAACGCTATGTTCAAGGATGTGGGGTATGCCAGTCGAATTTTTCCTGGTAAAAAAAAATCCTGGTAAAAAAAAACATCTTCTTTAAAACACCAAAATAAGCCTACATGCAATGATTCATTCTTTCTTTCACTGTATGTGCCTTAGGGCTGGCTAGGTCATTATTGTACAGCAAATACTATTTGTAGTGGACATCGGAATAGTAATTTACCATAGACAAAAAAAAAAAGGAACAAGGATTAACTGCACTTACGGAGGGGTACGGAAAACAATGCCAAACACTTTATTCTCATCATCATTTGACACAGACATTACTTCAGCACCTGTCTTCTTATGCTTGTAAAGAACAGCAGTTGATTTGCACTCATCTATAGTCTGTTCAGACACTTTTTCAAATCCAAGCTTTGCGGCATACTCATGTACATCATCTGTATCTGCTTAGTCAGAAGAAAGAGGTCACACATTTGATAAACACCTTGATTTTTTGAAATAAGAAAAAGGATGTGGTTTGAATTATGGCTTCTTTTCAAATAGCATATTATCAGCTCCAGCAGCCTCATGTCAACATTTTGAGCAAAAATCACAGGGCACATGCATGATTTATGTGCCAACCAAAAATCAATCATGAGATCTAAAACAGTACACAAAGGGAAACCCCACTATACACTAGCCATCATTTTCATTCCAAACCAGTTATGCAGTTTGCTGCGATTCAACACAATGCCTCCATTTGCTTCGGCAATTCAAACCCTTTCAGCTACATATATATGTTCAGACAGAAGTAGTTCTGTTCTCACCATAGGGCACAGGAGAGGGCGAGGTAGATACAGCGGGGGCGGACAGCCTCCGGGCAAGCTGGGGCGCAGCGGCCGGCCAGTACCGGCCGGAGCAGTGCAGCGGCGCCGCCGCGGCCAGGAACCGCGCGCCGCCGCCGCCGCGGGGCAGAGCCGCGTAGCCGCGCGCCGGGAGTGCGAACGAGGACGTCCGGCGCGCCAAGGATGAGGCCGCGGCGGCGGGCACGACGGCGGTCCTGCCCCTGCGGCAGCGGTGTAGGAGGCGGCGACCTGAGGTGCGGAGCAGCGCCACCCGCTCCATGCCGCAGGTGTCCAGCTTGCCGGTCTGCCTCTGGACTCTGGAGTTCCGGATTGGGAGGAATTTTGGGGCGGCGTAGCGTGCTTGTTGCTGGGAGTGGGACTGCGATTAGGATTTCGGTTCCGTTCCTGGGCTGTCCCGGTGGCGAGTTTTTTGCTTGGGCTTGAAGAAGCTGAGAGGAGAAAAATCTTCGATTTTTGTCTGGATGTTTTAAGTTTCTGTTCTGGTGGATTTTTTGATGGCTGGGATTGCTCGACTGAACTGAATTTCGTTGGTGTGAATTGTGGTACACGCAAAGTGTTTGGGAAATTTGGCATCTTCTGGACGTGTCTTCAGCGTGGACATTGGAGGGACGTAGAGTTCTGCAAGTTTGTCTTTGAGTGTTTCCAATTCTTCATTTTCCAAATACAACGCTCTCATATAGAATTCCAAATGCCACCTCTCTTTTCATTTTATTGGCATGGCTACAATTTTGGCTCTCTTCAAAGAATATATTTTATTTAAAAAAAACTAAAGCTGGGCCTTCCAGCCTCGGTACACCACCAAAGCCCTTTGTGTAGGCCCATGGGCAGGCAAATGCCCTTCCGCATAAATTTGCTTTGAAGTGGAGCCCCCAACCCAAGAAGGCAACACCTCGTCGGCATTAGTCTCCGCCACGTTCATATCCACCTCTTGCGCCTCAAAACCTCCGCGCTCCTCGCCGCGAGCGCGGCGTGCATCTCCATAGACCACACCCAACGCGATGGAGGTCATGTCACCACGGCTGCCGCAGGAATTCCTGCTCGACAACGCGGCCGCGGGCGCCTACACCCCAAAGTCCGCGATCATGAACCCGTTCGCCTCCACCGACGACGTGGCGGCGAGCAACCCCTTCTTGACCACCACGGCGGTGACGGCGCCCCCGTCGCCCAACTCGTTCGAGCAACTCCCTCCCGGGGCCTCCGGCGCTGACCCCTTCGACCTCTTCCAGCACTTCACCAGCGCTCCCACCAGCCCGGCGCGGGCCGCCGCCATATACGCGGAGTTCGACAGCGTCAACGGCGGCGTCGGCGACAAGGACGACGATGACGAAGTGGGGTTCCAACCCCGCGTGTCTTACTCTCTGTCAAAGCCAATGGTCACCTCCACCGTGCCATTCGACTGGGAAGAGAAGCCAGGAAAGCCGAAGCCCGAGTTCGCCAGCGTGGCCGCGACGGTGGAAGCGGGCGACGAGATGGACGACGCGGACTTTGACTTCGGCGTCCTCCTCGACAAGGCCTCCGCGCAGGCGCAGGAACTGACGGCGGCCGACGAGCTCTTCGATGAGGGCAAGATCCGGCCTCTGAAGCCTCCGCCACGTTTACTCGAATGCGGCAGCGTGGGGTCCTCGCCACGATCGGCGAGGTCTGTTAGCGTGAAGTGGTCTCCCCGGCTACGGGGCCGCCTGATCGGGCCTGGCAGTGCCAATGCCAACTTCGACCCGTTCGCCGCCGCGATGGCGAAGGCGGCCAATGCCCCCTCCCCACCTGGAGCCGGCGCCAAACACGGCGCGGGCGGCGTCGACTCAGCCTCTTCTCGCATGGTTTCCGACGCTGCCACGCCACCTCCTCTGCCCACCAGCAATGGCGGCGGCAGGAAGAAGTGGCGGCTCAGAGACCTGCTCCTCTTCCGGAGGGCAACCAAAGGCCGGGCCACCGGCAACATTAGCAAGGACCCGGTGTTCAAGTACGCGCCGGTGCAAGTGCAACAGCCGGTGAAGACGGCGAGCGCAGGACCCGCGGCTGTCAATGGCGGCGACGCCTCGGCCGGCAAGCACAAGAAGCAGAGCAAGAAGGCGGCGCCAGCAGAGGGCGGCGGCATGCCGATGCCGCAGCGGCAGAACCTGATGGGTTGCGTCCGGCTGCACCCGGGCCTTCAACGGCTGGCCAAAGGGTTCCACGGCCACTCGGCGCACCTCGGCGGCCGCGGCGCCGCCAGGTCGGCGACATGAATGAAAAGGGTAAACGTTTCTCGGAACAGCTATAGCCGTTTTTCGTCGTATCATTTCGCCATTCGCTACCCAATGTATGTACCGTGTACAATTCGGTTCGTTTTTTCAGTGTTCTGTTTGGCCTTCGGTTTTCTATCTACCGGGATGTATTAAACGACAATGATAGAAGAGATTATGCGATACTACTTTTTGGATTGCTTGAGACCTGCTTGAAATTATGAGGAAAACCAGCGCCGGCCCGGCCGCCCGGCGGAGTCCGGCAGTCCGCGTCCGGCGTCTTCCTGCAGCGAGAGCCGTGAGCCAGCCTGGTGCAGAAATCGCCGGGCTGAGCTGAGCTCGTCGGCAATGGTGGCCGCGGCCCGTTCGCCACACCACGGCATAATTGTTGTTAGGTGACTCGATGGACGACGTGGGTTGAACACGTTGAGATGCCAACCGGTTGTTGTTACCGACAGTAGTCGAGAAAATTTGCTGTCGTGCAATGAATCAGGGATCGAATCTGTAAAGTCAATTTGATCGTTAGTGCTATCCGCTGATAAATCATGTTGTGATCTTTGGCCATCCTACGTGTACGGCAATTATCCCTCAAGCCGACCACAATAAGCCATACGAGACTTGTTACGGAAAAAGTGCTGGTCATGTTCTGAACTTGTGCAGGTCTGCATCACCACACACATAATTAACATGCAGATCACTTCAGTGATCAGACGCCTTAACCAGTTAACCGCTACACCTGAGTCGGATTACATTCGCAGAATTATTTGACTGCCTGCCCTGACATTCCATTCCTCTCGCCCGGGTCAAACACAACGTGCCGATGTCACCCCGATCCAAGCCACGAACAGATGTTTCCCTGTCCGGGCAACCACCGCGCCCTTTTTGAACTGAAACGTGCAACGCATGAACAAGTCGGCACAGCACGTACATACACATGAGGGTTTGGTTCGAATGAATCTTGCACGACGCGACGTTGCGGGTAGTCATGGCTCATCACAGGAAAACAAATTATGATGGGTTCGTATAGCGTAGCGTTATCTCCTGGTTCATGTATCAAATAAATAAAACAAATAAAATATGTTCCAATCTACAATATAACGCTAGTACTCCCTGCGTTCTAAATTGTAGCTTACTTTTAACTTTTTTATACATACATTTTACTATGTATCATTTTTTATTTTTTTAGTATATGTATTTTGTTACGTATCTAGACATATTATTTATGTAGATACATAGTAAAATATATGTACCAAAAAAATCAAAATAAAAAATAATTTGGAACCGAGAAAGTACGTATACAATTTAGCCTAGTAGTATTGTACAGCTTACGCGGCTTCTGGCATGTTTCATTGCCGCGTTTCCATATATAAAACCAATGGCTTTATGACTTCAATGTTTGTTAGAGAGTCTTTGATCCCGTTCTAAGTTGCCACGTGTTAAAAATTAGCCCTCCATAGTGGCAGGTTGTCCGCTAATATCTAAACGTAGAAGTCGACGAACATGCAAAATCACAAAAAACACCAGAGACATAATATTTGTTAACGAGTTTAGCTGAAGCCTATTTTTGGGACACGATTATGGACGCTCTTCCCCAATATCAGCAACACCATCCGCTCTCCAGGGTCCCAGCAATAAGCAGCCCTCATCTCATATTTATAAGAAGACCAGGTTATAGAGTTTTACTCCAACTTTACCCTATACTGTCAAATATAACTCATAGTCCTAGTATAACCAAACCCATACATAATATTCAACACATATCTAACACCACGCCGCAATTACATTAAGATGAGAGGATTTAGAGACACAAAACACACGCGCTCATTTCTCACAATAAAATATGACGTTAGATTTGGTGTCAAAGTTATGGCACCGTTGCACATGAGACATTGCACACTTAATGTTAGAAGTTTATGTTTTACCATTAGTAACTTGGGAACTATATAGAGAAGTGCTTATGAGACTCTTGTCCTCCTCTCTTGTGCTCTAGGCCTTGTTTAGATGCTCAACTTTGGGTCTAAAATTTACTATGCAGAATTCCTATTCCTCGTCACATCAAAATGTCGACACATATATGGAGTACTAAATATAGATGGAATAAAAAACTAATTGCACAGTTTTATTGTACTTTGCGAGACGAATATTTTAAGCCTAATTAATCAATATTTAGACAATTATTACCAAATAAAAATAAAATTACTACAGTGTGACGAAACACTTGCTATATAAAATTTGGATACTTATCTAAACAAGACCCTAGCGTTGGGCATTTTCCCCACACTTCTGCTCGTGCTCAGACGATTCAAAGATAACGAGTCACCGGGGGGCGGCGCGTGAGGGGATGGGACGATGTCGATGACAACACTAACCTAGAGCACGGGAACAACGATGGTCGCAATTTTTTTTTTTTTTTGAGAAACGTCCATGAGGAGACGGTGTAGGGATCATTGGTTACGGAGAAACATAAGAGAGGGCCGTACCCGCCTTTTGGCGCCAGATTTTATTACAAGGAGTATGAAGCGTCACGGGAACATTGTGTTAGGGTGACATTGATATTGACATTTGCAGCTTTTTAGTTGAGAGTTTCTTTTTGGTCGGTGGTAGTGCAAATTTAAAAAAGCTAAGCAAACTATAATACAAATAGCTCAATGTATTCATATTTTTGTTTGAAAAAAAGAAATCATTCATATCTTAGCTTAGTGCCAGTTATTATTAGGTACGTAAATAGATTTTTTTTTGAGAAAATGTACATAGTAGAGTAGATAGTTAAAGCAAAAGACGGAGACCATTCAAAATTCAAAATTGCCATTAGGCTTTCGCTTAGGAAAGGGGAAACCCCCAGCAACGCCCTGGATCCATTCCATTCAGCACTGGGCGTGGCCGGCACCAACGCCCACCAGCACAGCAGGGAAATGGCGATCTCGATCTCGCAGGAGGCCTTCGACTCCATGGTCCGGGAGAACGTGGAGGACCTCGGTATGGACCCCGATGAGGCCCTCGCCGACGCCGTTGAGGCGCTCACCCTCCAGGGCGCCGATCTCTGCGGTAACCACTCTTCGTCAGATCCGCACCTCGATGTTCTCTACACCCTTGCAATCTTCAACCAGCACTTCGCTGCTTCGTGCAGGGATCATCAAGCGCGTGCCAGGAGAGGCCGCCGCGGCGGAGGTGAGCCCGGTGGTGCGAGTTCTGGACGAACTGAAGGAGGCCTTTCACAGCGCCAGAGGCGGGTCGGAGCAGGATCTCCTCGTCTCTCTGCTTGATGAGTTTTGCGGCCTCTGCTGCTCCGGCGAGGGTTCGGAGAATGCAGCGATCGCGGTACGGAAAGGCGTCGTGCAGGGGCTCGTCGCCCTGTGCGCGTCCGCTCGGGTTCATCCAGAGAGGCTGATTGTATCGGCCTTAAAGACGCTGAGCTCCGTGCTCCATGGTATGACATTTGTGTCCTTGCGGGTCTTCTGTGATGCGTCATTTTGTTTGGCAATTTACAGGGTTCTTCTATTCAAAAGATGCTTGTAGTAATGACTTCCCAGTAGCAATTTTCTTTAACTAGCATGGTAGCTTGTAATAATGACTTCCCGGTAGCAATTTTCTTTAACTAGCATGGTAGCATGTGTATATTCCTGGATATTGTGGAGATGCACTTGACAGAGGCTACATGTTTCTGCTTGGCTGAACTTACAATTGCACAAACACTATGAAATGGCATGCTAGAAACTAGTGTTTTCAACATTTCAGAAAAAAAATGAATTCATTGTTCTGACAAATTCACCAAGCAGTTGCTGTATTCAGATGATTGTTCTATGCATTATATAAACCTCCACCAGTATGCAGTTTCACAAACTGCACAGAGCTATAAAATGACTTGTTCTGCTATACCTTGTCGCATATCAGTTTGGGTTCCATTCATAGTTATTTACCTCATTGTTATAATCCATTAGTCTTTACTTTTTCTTGTTCTTGCACTGCAAACTGGTGCTGAGAAAGGTCTTGTCCTCTCTAAATTATACCATGTCATAGACAATCTTCATTCTGTCCTAACTTCAGGAAATGTTCAATCTATAGATGTGGCAAGCACTGAAAAGTTCAGACAAAGTGAGGGACCCAAAATTGTCATGGATATCTTGAAAGGAGGTTCAGAAAATTCAGATTTATTGGATGGTGGATTTAGTGTTGTGGCAGCGGGTTCTGCTGGCAATGAAGTTCTGAAAGAGTCCTTTATGGATCTGAAGGTTGATGAACTCATTCTGCAGGTTATGAAGGATAAATCAAAAGCTAATGTGCAAAGCATGTACGATGCCATACGTGTTCTGTTGACACCTGATGACAACCGAGTGGTGGCTTCTCATGTGTGTCCTATATTCACAGTTTTAGTGTTTCACATTAGCAGCTGCACCAGTTTCTATGCTTGATGTGTTGCCTTGATGTGTTGCCCAGTGCATATTTTTGCTTGACATATAGTAATTGAAATATGGACTAACAGATGAACTTGGCCAGGTATATGGATACTCCCGCAGATTTGCTGAAATTGGGGTTGCAGAAGTTCTCGTCAATGCACTTCGTGAGCAAGTCACTCCTTCCAGCTTGCCATCTGCTTGTGCTGCTTTAAAGTCGATTGCAGTCAATGTAAGCTTTGCGATGTTATCAATTTTTAAGTTGTTCAAGCTTCAGTTTAATTGGAAAATAACTTCTCTGGAGGGTATCCACTCTGGCTGTCTGGCAAGTTAGGGACAGATTTGAACTAAATTGGATGGATTTGATTTTATAACCCCTTGTCAATATAGGCCCTTATTGGTTTAGTCTTTCATCTGTAGCTAGCAGCCCCTGGCAAGTCAAAATTTAATTTTTCATGTGGCCGGTATTCAGAAAAATCTAGCGCTTCAAAATTACGATACTCTTTATAGTAAACTGTCACCATCCTTGCCGTTTCTAATGTTTTTAATCATTTTATTTCTTGAAGGAACTATGTTTATAAAGCAAAAAGTAGCTACACCTAAATTATGAGATGACATAGGAGACCTTTACCATCTTCTGTTGTGTGTTGCCACAGGATGAAATATGTGGTTCCATATCTGAAAGTGGTGGAATTGATGTGCTTCTTCAATGCATTGATGAGGCTGGTGAGCAGAAGAACAAAGTTATAGCAAGATCTTGCTGCTCTTTGTTGTCCAAGGTATGGTAATGTGCTGGCACTGCAACCTTTTCTGCTTGAGAACATTCAACTTTCAATAAACCAAACATAACTTTTTTTCTTCTTATTTAAGCTTGCTGCAAGCGATGCAAACAAATCTGTTATCATTCAGCGAGGTGGTTTCGAGAGGTTCCTAAAGTTGACATCCAGATTTTCTGAAGATCCTGCTATAATTCAAGAGGTACTATTGAAATCGGAATACTGAAGAATTTCTGTATTGAGATACTGTCCTGAGGTGAATGAATGTGCAGGTTATGTCTATGGCGACGGTCCTCACACTGAGATCACCAGAAAATGCAGCACGGGCAATGGAGGTAGGCTATGGAACTCTGGCGATACAGTCAATGGAAAGGTTCCCCTCCTCCGGTCAGACTCAGAAGCAAGCATGCCTTATGATTCGCAATCTTGTAGTCCGAAACCCTGAGAACAGGTATGCTGTGGCACGTACACATCTTTCTTTTTGACATCAATAACATCAGTCTTGCTAACAATGTGATCTATGGACGGCATTCCAATTCCATTCGCGCAAGTTTATAGACATTCTACATCCTAACAACATTTGGTGCTGCCATTGCAGGACCATACTGCTTAATGATAGTGCAGAGAAGCTTATTAGGAAGGCCAAGGCATTGCACAGAAGCTGTAAAGATGCTGCCTCGTCGGCCTTGAGGGACCTGGGCCTAGACAATTACAATGCATAGACATCATAGGATGTCTAGTAGAGTTAGTTTGGCCATGGTAGAATGTTTTGGATGAAAAATACATGGCGTGAGTTATCAGGTGCCGCACTGAAATGAGTTTATAGGATTGCACTACTGTGCTTTGCATAGTTGCATACGCATTAATGGTTCCAGTTTTGTGTGCAACCCAACTTCAGGGCTATTACAGTACTAGTAGCTGGCTACCATGCTTAAAATAACTCCACTGCATTGAGACAAGGCAAAATAAGCAAAAGCACGCGCATGCCAGTACCAGTGTAGCACTCGCCGTGAAGTCATTCCCTGACCAAAACCGTCTGTTAGCAAACACGTACGAGAATCTGACTGTAAGTCAACGCCACGCAAAACGTGTCTGAGAATCTGACAGGTCAGTCAATGCCAGGCAAACCGTGTCTGAGAATCTGACTGCTAAGTTAATGCCAGGCAATACATTTCTACGACAACATTGTGAATCATGGATCCATGGTTCCTTCCATGCTGGAAACAAAAAGGCTCTGGTGTCACCCCGCCTATTTCGGTCATCTAACGAGGGTACCTCCCGTCGTGCAAACTCCCTTCTGCTACCTGAAGAACCTAAACCATGAACGACTCCCTTCTGCTACCTGAAGAACATAAACCATGAACTCAGAATGTGCAAGCAAAATCATGTTCAAAACTTTTCATTATCTAACAAAAGCACGTTCAAGAAACAAAGGATATATTCGGTGTAGGTCGCAAAGCAATTTACTTTACCTAAAAACTTTGACTTGGGACAGGAAGATAACTATGAAAAGTTAAACTTGCAGGATCAGCTATTCTCCTACAAGAAAACGAAACAAATCATCAAACACTTCCGCTCAACAGTATTAGCAGACAATGATTGGTGTCATATCCAAAGATCCAGGCTAACACTTTTGTAAGGAAAATAACAGAATGTGGTAGTAGAAAAGTACTTCGTCGCCCTTCTCTGATCCTCCTGAAGGTTGGAACAGCTTTGAAAACGCCTTCTTCTCCCGATCTCGCCTGTCAGAAATCTGCCAGAATTGCCAGTGAAAATCCAGAAAAAAAAAATGGTATCTTAGTCTTAATATTCACAGAAGTAACAAACCAACCTTCTTTTTTGCAGCAGCAAGCTCTCTCTTAATGCCCCCTGGAGAATGTCAAAAACAAAAACCATTGCTTTCAATTGTGAACAAAAGATTAATAACAAGTGAAGACAGGGTGATACACAAACCATCATTTGGCTCTAACTCCAGCGCTTGCTTGAAGCTCTCGACTGCTGCATCAATATGGTTGAGTGCCATGCGTACCTGCAAATGTGGTGCATTGTGAAACCTGACGTGTCTGAAAGGAGGTTTGAATTGACTATGAAGACACAAAACTACTTGACTTGAAGACACTAAAGGTAAGTCCTACCAATAGCAAGACAACAAGGACATAATACAGTGTCAAGAATTGCACTTACAAAACTACTATATGGCAGGAATGTGACATATATTAGTAGATATTCCATCGACATATATTAGTAGATATTCCATCGAAAAGACACAGGCAAATAAGCGAGTTATATTCTCCGCATACATCATTGTGTAAGAAAAACTCTACGAATAATATACATATAGAGAAAAAATCATGGGAAAAGTAATGCTTTATTAGTCACAGTATTTGGCCAAACCAGGTTTATTGCACATATATGACACATAAGGTTATTTGTGATATGATGTTTCAAGTTCAAAAATTTGCACAATTCAATACCAAAGAGGCAAAGACAGACATTAACCTGTCCTTGTCGGAAAAAAGCTTTCGCATTGTCATCCCTTTCACGCAGTGCAAAATCTGCATCTAACAAAGCACCCTCCAAATCTACCAACTTCAGTTTGCAAGCCTGAAGAAGTTATAACTGGCTTCAATATTCTAGCAAGATTTAGTAATGTTTGCACATCTAACAGACGGCTCAACTGTAGGTACACTTGAGGAAACACTAATGATGCAGAAAATACAACCTTGCAAAAAGTTATACTACAGAATCAGAAATCTGTGCATGAACAAGAGGCTGAAACGGAACTTACAGAGCTATTTGTGAATATAATTGACTTTGTTTTTCGCAGAGCGGTGCTCCTCTCTGAGTACAAATAGACTGTCAGGACTAAAAGCAAAATGTGTGCTGATTTTTAATTACCAAGCTTTAAAACAAACTGAGTGTGATGATAAAAAGCGAAAACTACCTTCATCAATGTCTTCTTTCTCCCAGCAAAGATCTAAGTACCGCATAGATTTCCTGTATTTTCTGAGCGCTGTCTTGTAATCCTGTTTCTGTATAGAGGCAGTAGCAAAAGTTGCAACAACCAAAATGCATTTAGGTTTAGCAAACAATTTGGCTAAAATCAAAACGCAACATATGCAGACTGTAGCTGGGTTTTCAAAGTAGCTAACTTATCAAGTGGAGTTAACTAATGTGTGCACAAAATGCTGTGTTTTCAAATTGACATGAAGTTCATTAGCTAACTGCAAGTCTTCTAGGTTGCTACTAACCTGAATAGCCTAATAGTAACAGTCTGCCACAGTTTAAATCATGCATAGACTTAAAAAGAGTACATGGCATAAGATGCAGTCAAGAAAAGAAAAGAAACCTTGAAGCTTTCATTTCCTAAAGCCTTTGCAGACTCCACAGCATCTATCCACCAAGAAATTTCTGCAGGCTTTTCATCAAGATCAATCGGCCAATCAGGATACATGTCACCGTCCTTGAAAAAATTTACAACTCCATCATTGGCACCTTCTGGAAGTTCTCCACAATCAACAATAACAATATCATCAGTCGGACGATCAGCTTCATCAACAAAAACATGTTCCATTGCACGAACCACCCCCATTCCTTTTATAGCCCTTCCAAAAACAACATGGTTCCCATCCAGGTGAGGTGTTCGGGTGGTAGTGATGAAAAACTGAGACCCATTTGTATTGGGGCCAGCATTTGCCATTGATAGCATCCCTTTTCGCTCATGTTTCAAGACAAAATTCTCATCCTCAAAATTCAATCCATATATCGACTCCCCCCCAGTTCCATCACCAGCAGTTATATCTCCACCTTGCACCATAAAACCCTTGACTATGCGATGAAAACATGAGCCCTGAAAGTAACATTTTTGGTCCCAAGAAGCATTTAAGGTTTTCAGAAAAAAAAACTTGGAGGTTAAAAACCTAGGCAGAAAAATAGACGTCAATTGGAAGAGGACAAAAGTGGAATTAGTTGTCGAGAAAGAACAGACCAATTCTGATCTACTGTATATAACAAAAGCTAACCACGACCATCTTTCTTTAAGCAATGGAATGAATAATGATGCATAAAGTCTGAAGCCAATGATTAGGCACTTCTGCTAACTACATCCAACTAACATCATAGATACCAACCAAGCTCTTACGAAGAAATGGAAAAGCAACTCCCAAGATATATCCGCGTCCCACCATTACAAAGTACAAAGCAAGGAAGTCCCACTAAGATCATGATACATGTACTTGCAAACAGCAGAGTGGAAAGGGTAGTCACTACTGTGTCAATTGTGTATTTGAGTAATGCTCGTGCATCATCATTCCAACACATGATTTTGAAGAACTCAACTTTTAAAGTGACAATTGACAAACCTCACTCATCAAACCAAGAATGCCATATCACACCACACACTGCTAACAAAACACCGTCCGGTATGTGTGGGCATTCAGCAAGCACTTCAGACTACTAGAAAAGAATGCAACTATTGGAAGGACAAATGCATGAGTTAAGTGTGATGAGGGGTCCAAAATGGAGGTAGGGCCATGTTTACCTGTACCAGCACTAGTAGCACCACTAGCAGCGCTGTATCAAAACTAGTTACAAAGCAGCAGCAGCAGCAATTTAGATTTTACAAAAAACAAAAGCAAACAACATTACAACCAAATAGTCCTAATCAAGACCCCAAAAAAAGTCCGTCGAATCAAAGCAAAAGGCCTTGGAAAGAGAGCACTGAATGAAGTAAAACAAAATGTACAAACTAAAACTATAATCGCACGTCACTTGCACATCAAAAACTAACTAGATCGGCAAAATCGCATTGGATGAGCTGCAATAACGGTACATCTGCACTGATCAAGATGCATTTATTTATGCAGCAGACCAGGCTCCGAGAGCCAGGGGTACTTTCACTGACAGTAAAAGGCGCACTAGAAGTTGACAGCTGCAATAGTCGGCGCGAAATTATTGTACTGGTTCATGAGTCACACCTGACGAAGTTTACAGCTAAAATTCGACCGAGCGAACGTTTTAGGGACCCGGCAGTTACAGAATTGAGAACCAAACTAATCTCGAGCAAACCTCTCTATTTGCACCAACCAAAATTCCAAAACCTAATTGCTAATCTTCGAATCGAATCGCACAAATAGAGAGGACGAACCCAAATTCGACTAACAAAATCACACGACTCCCATACCGAAATGCCTACACTACCGCACTAAACCCCGACAGGCAACCGCACCACATCAAACCCCCGAAAACATGGGGAAAAAAATGCACAGGGAAGCCAACCGGAATGGACCTTGTAGTGGAGCTTGACGCCGGTTTCGGCGCCGACGCCCTTCTCGCCGGTGCAGAGCGCGCGGAAGTTCTCCGCCGTGCGCGGCGCCACGGAGGCGTAGAGCTCCACCACGATCCGCCCCTCCAGCTCCCCGCCGATGCTCACGTCGAGGAAGCACCTAGGGTTCCTCGCCACCACATCCTCCGCGGCGGCCGCCGCCTCAGCAGGCGCGGCCGCAGCCGCGGAGCCCTCGCCGCCGTCTTCCATTGCCACGACAAGCTGGGGGGGACGGAGGAGGGAGCAAGACCTAGCGCCGGACTTGTCAAGGCGCGCGACGGCGGCGGCGGGGTGAGCGAAGGGAAGAAAAGCGAGGCGACGGTGTGGTGCTGCAACACTGTTGCAGCTTTGCAGGCTCGCAGTCGCAGAGCAGCGTCGGGGGGCGTGGTCAGTTCAAAAGAGGAGGGAGGGGAAGAGGAGCGACGGACGGAGGATTGGGAGGACTGAACGGACCGGACCGGACAGGAGAGGACAACAGAGCGGCAAGTTTTTTTTTATTTTTTTTTAGTAAAGCACTGTCTTTATTCATTCAAAGAAATATTGTTACAAATGCCGATAGAAGGTTCAAAAACCATACATGTCTACCTACTGGTAAATTTAGAGAACTTCTAGCTAGATGTGCATCAAAATTTGAACTCCGTCCTTCGAAGACGAAATCAATCCTTGCAGAGTTGTCCCTTCTCGACTTTATTTCCAGGATGATGGCACCATACCTGCCCATCCCCTCGCCCTGGATACTTCGAACCGCGTTGGCACAATCACTGGCCAGCCTTGCTGCCTTCAAACCAAGGTCACTAGCCAATGCCAACCCTTCGCGGCAGGCTATCGCCTCGCCCACCTCCGCATCAATATTTCCATTCACTACCAGTGCTGAGGCTCCCAAGAAGTTGCCTTCCTCATCACGAGCCACAGCAGGCGATGCCGAGTGCCTCGAATTCTTAGAAACTGCCGCATCCACATTGATCTTGGCCAGCCCAGCCGGCGGTCTTATCCACCGAGGAGGTCGTGCCCCCTGAGTTGTCTCTATCCTATCCTGTTTCTTCTCTAGCCGGACTTCCATGAGCTCGCCGATGAATCGTTTAACAAACATATGGGTCGACAGAGGGCTCCGAAAATAATTCTCATGTATCGCCTTACGTCTTGCATACCAAATCGCCCATAGCCGGACGACTACCCTTGTAAGATCTTCGAGATTAAGCGATCGCATCACTTCTGCAAGCCAAGCCCTAGAGTCCAAACATTGCATTTGGCATAAGAACTCGGTAATCTCCTCCCTTTCTAGGGCCCAAACACATCTAGCTAAGTTGCACTCCAACAGCGCATGCCTCCAAGAATCATCCGCGTCACATAAGGAACAACCCTCATCCGTAGCCATGTTCCTACGGTGCCTGACATCACCCGTCGAAACTGAGTGCCTAGCCAGTCTCCACAGGAGCACCCTAATCTTGGAAGAAACCTTGATCTTCCACAACTCTCCCCACTCCTTCTCCTGTGATCTAGCTTTCGAATTACTTGGGCGCTCCTCTTCCCAAGCTGAATTCGTCTCCCGGCTTCACACCAGCATGCGATAAGCCGACCTGACCGTGAAGACGCCAGATTTCTCGTAGTGCCATGCCCAGAAATCTTCTTGTGGCATAGTGCTCAGAGGAATACCCTCAATAATCTCCCAATTCATCGGCGTAAAAAAATCTCTCAACTTCTGACTATTCTAGCACATGAAGTCGATTCAATTAGCTCACTAACCATCCGTGGTGGGTTGGGTTTTGTTTTTCCAAGTGGTCGTAATAGGCCGTCTCTTGGGAGCCACTGCGTGTCCCAAATCCTCATCGGCTCACCTGAACCGACCCTTCGGATCGGCCTTGACGCAACACTTGAATACCATCAACCACTGATCTCCATACCCTGGACGGCGAAGGGCCCACCTCCGCCTTTAGTAGATCACCCGTCGGGAAATAAGCGGCCTTGAGGACCCGTGCACTCGAGAGGCAAGGTGGTGGGGCTCCGCCGCGTGAGGTGTGGGCGTTTTTTTAGTTGTGGGCGTTTGTTGTTGCCGCCATGCTGGGGCGGTTGGGGCCAATTCTGTTGGGCCTAGACGACCCGTGGTTTTTCTTCTAAAAGAGAGTAAATGTGAACTGATGACAGATCAATTGCTTAGGTTTTTTGCAGCGGAATTTGGCCATTAAAGATAAGTCCTCGACGTGGCATTGGTGCTCGTATTTTTTAAATTTATTTCAGAGAATTTTTTGGCATTATGCTTTAAGTAGTAAGCGATGTTCTCGTCGGCAACGAGACACTAGTGACGACTTTAGGAATCTTTAGATCTGCCAGTGTCGTTTTTCGAAGGTGCTAATAGGAGTAGCGTTTACATACATTTGTTAAAAATAATCATATTGTTTTTTAACTTTCATTTATTAAATTTCTTGACAATTTCCTGACAGTAAGTTTTTTCACTCTCATTAACTTGCTACTAAAATTTTAATCTCACTTATTTGTTAAAACCATTTGTTTTTTACACCATAGATGACGTTAGTCGACGGTTTGGCTTTGAGGGGATAAAACAGATAACTGAATCTCTTAAATCTGATTTTATTTTAAAAAATCATAGAAAATTGTTTTATTTTACAAAATTATTAAACCACTTTTAGAAGTTTCTAAAAAGTCATGCTCCGTCTTACGGTGCCTAGGCTGAGGTTATTTAAAATTATATAGAGTAATTTTAATGTTTATTTGCTAGCATGTACTCTCTTATCTATTAGAATTAGTCGATGTTGGCAAACCAAACTATGTTGAAGGTAAGGCTATAAGTCGATCATGCCATCCGCATTCTGACGACACTAGCAAAAATAGATATAAAAATGAGTCCTTAGATGACTCAAACAGTTCCAATTTTCGTCATGGCACTACATGAGTCATTGGTGCAAAATAAATTGTTTCAAAAGTTAAGAAATGTTAACAAATTGATTTATAAATAAAGAAGAAAAACCATACTGTCTCGAGGGTTTAGGTCAAAAGGATGTTTTCTATTTGGTGACTGTAGAGTGGCAATCCATCATAAACTTCGATGATCTTAGGACAACGGGCCGAGAAAGCAGCAAGACACGCATCGCCGATATAGGGATGATGAAACGGACAAAAAAAAAAATGTCCCGATCCTACCCGTTCCGTATTTTTGTTGCATATGTTTCTGTATTTGCGTGATCCAGCCGTTTTGAAGCGCGCTATTCAGGATAGATATCTAATGATTATTTGTCCTTACATTATGTAATCCCTATATTATGTTAGTAACTTAGTATAAATCTACTGATTTATAGTCGTGCATGTTAAGGTGTTAAGACACCGCATGCAAAGTGACTTTCATATTTTGTTAGCACATCTACTAGATTTTCAATCTTGCATCATCTTGTCAGCGTATTCCGGTTTTCAGTCCTGAATCCCGTTTCAATCCTTTTTCTTTTAGCAAATCAACGGGGGGATGATGAGTCCCCACCTGAATTATATTAACCACAGGTACCATGGGGAGCCCTGGCGGTGGAAGGGCATGGCCCAAAACAAAGTTACACGGCATGGAGCGGGGATTACAAATACAAGCATAGGGATGAGGGAGAGATTACATCCATGGGATCGAGCTTCTAGGTTTCAATCCTTTTTTCAATGTTCATATCCTATTCAAAACATAACGTATTCCAAAGTTTTTTTTAATGTCAAAAAAACACAAAGAATCCTTGAGCACAGCTTACGGCGCAACATTCACATTGTCGCTGTTTACAGTAAAACGATAGAGAAGTTGCAAACGATAGGTCATAATTTTGCATAAAATAGATAGGTTTCACTGCACACGACCAGTACAACTATGATATAATATAAGAACAAAGGTGAACATGATTATAAAAGCTCAGTTAACATCCTAGCAAACGGTACAAGCGGAACATCGCATCATGAAGCCACAAGGATGACAAATCAGATTAACTGATCTCGCTTCCAATGCAAGATTATTGCAGTAGTCGGGGGTCGTCCATAAGACCATAACACAAGTGCCTATCTGCTGAGGCCGCAGCTCCACCCAGACCCACACGGAGCCTCTTTGGCCATTTACTTCCATGCAACACAAGGCAACCTGCAAGATGTTGATCGCAGTAAGACTCCCTCCGTCCATAAGGATAAAAGATTAGAACCTTTTTATACAATTTTGGAAATTTTGAATGAACACTATTATAGTATTGTGTATCCTCTGTGGGTCAGAAGTAGCACGTGAGTATGCAAAATATAAGATGACCTTTCCTTTAGCCAATAAGGTGTAGGGTAAGAAAGAACTTAGTCTGCATAATTGAGAAGGCTACTGGCTACTCACCCTAGCTTTAGTGATACATCCGAACCATCATCATTATCCTGTGAACTTCCAGAGTGCAACGCAGTCATCACTGATTCAGAGGATTGCCCATCCTCAGCAATAACATTTTCAGTATCAGCAACTGCTTGCTTGCCAGCTGGAGGTATCTGGGATACCTGTGTTCAGGTATAAAATTGAAATGCAAATGTGTTCAGATCATCAGATGGATCCTTCTGAAAGAAACGAAGTCTAAGCTAAAGAAGTGAAGTTACTTGATTCCTCAGTTGCATGTTCTCCTCTGCCAGCTGTGTACTCTGCAGTAAAGCATGGGAAAATTAGTGTCTAGCTTGCAATATAGTATTCACGAAAAGTAGGAGGAACCTACCGAAAATATATTACTTATTATCATATTCATACTAATATCAATAGCAAGCTTTGTACGTGTTTTTAAACTAATGAGTGTCGTTTGCCAGAAAACAGATTCCCTTGCAGCTAACCAGGCGCATCTCTTCTTCTGTCTACGTGCAAAGCAGGGTTGGGGCATGGATTGTGTGACAGATAGAGTTCAATCCACGGGGACATGTTATAAAAAAAAATAAGGTGATAACCTCGGCTCTGTGAAAACTTTGGAAGACTTTCATGCCAATGATGTCACCACAAGCCAAATCATCAAGAATCTGGCCTCTGATCACCCACTTTGATGGGAGGAGCAGACTGCACCCCCGCTTTTTAATTAAGAAGAAGATGCAGGGCTCGTACCTCTGAAAAAGCTCCAGTAACCAGTTGCCCACGTTGGTCACACTAGACAAAGGCCACCACTAACTTCACCATTTTGCACTAATTGGGGGTTGTTTGAGAATGCAACTTAGCAGCTAGTGTTTTTTGCTTTTTGCTGTTGTAACTCTTTCGCTATCAAACTTATATGATTGGACATATATTTATAAAAAGTTCAGCAGTAATTGTCTGCTGTAGTTCTGCCAAAAAAAGTGATTAAATCTACAAATGCAATATTGGAACAGCTTTAGGCATCAGCATGAAAACCTCTATATTATTAACTTGAGACAAGAGTGTTCACTTCGAGATAACTGTCCTAAAACTAAAGATATGAATGTTCCTGTTGAAATTGCAACAGAATGAGTGCCATTCATGTGGTTTGCAATCAGTTTTTCTGTAAATTAAAAAAAGTGTACCATCCCTCTACTAAAAAGTTATTACTTATCATGGAAACGTGTTGAAAACGAAACAACATTGTTTGCCTCAATGAGGGTTGGTGTATGTGTTCCGCAAAAGCAAGATAAAAAAAGTTAGCACTGCAATTCCACTTATGTATTTTATATATCTATTAAAAGAATCTCAGTTGTCAAATGTTTACAACTGGATCAGTGTATCACGATCCAACAGCCAACAGAACATTAACTATATGCAAGCTAAGCAATCATTATCACATAAACTATATGCAAGCTAAGCAATCATTATCACATAATTTTAATTGGGAACAGCGAGTTAGCTTTCCATGAATAGCCAGAGCTAAGAATATCATCTTGACTAATTTTAATTTTAATTCTTTAAGAATCTACATTCACTCAATCCTTATTTAATACTAACGGGTTTTCAAGTATTTTAGACTAGTTCCAGATTCCGGTATTCACATACCAAAATCACATGAATGTGATCTTGTATTGGCACAACAACCATTCACTAGGTCAACCAAAGTAAAAAAAAAATATGCTATTACAATTTCCAAGATAAACGTGGTGGATGTAACAGATCATTACCAAAGCATCTAGTAGTTCACAAAAAAATAGTTGACCTTAAACTGCAGAAGCTAACCAATACATGAAAATATTATAATGCAACAACTAATCAACCCATTTATCGTTCATTACCTTCCGCTCGAGGTCGGTGATCTGTTCCAAGAATTGTTGATCCTGTGATCATATGTACTATCAAATATTTGCTAATGTCAAGCCTCACTTAAAGAAAACTGACATGGCAACAAGTTTAACAGTCATACCTTTGTTTGAAGCACCCTGTGCAGACCAGTTTCCAGGTTCTTCTCCAATTGCTGGAGTTCTTCAACACTCAATCCCTCAAGTTCTTCACCTCTCATCTGCCTATAAAGAAAACATGAGGCATTTTCATAAACATATGCATTGTAGACAATATTTTTCCATGGATCATGTACAAACAAGGAATCAGATGTACCTGAGTCGAAGGCTTGCTTCCGCAAGTTGCTCATTCAAATTTGCATATTTGCTATGTTCTAACTGAAAAGATATGTCACGACTGTCAATATCAGCAACAAAATTAACATGCCAGTATGCCACAAAACAACAGGATTATGCCTTTCCTTATAATAATAAAAAGAATGTCAAAGCATATTTATCACACTTTCTCCATTACATGGTTGTGTTCAAACTTTTTTTATCTCCAAAACCAATAGAGTTCAAGAACGACTTAAAATTTGTTGGATTAAAAAATATATAAAAATATAGTAAATGCACTATTTATTTTTTCCCTTTCTAGATAGACGATTAGTAAGCCAAATCATCCCTCAACTTTATAAGTAATGATGCATCAAGCATTATATTGTGGCCTTAACATGCTGTCCACTTAATATGCTGCTGATGTTATTCCCATCAGGTGATCAAAGTAAATAAAGGAGTTATATATAAAGGATTATTGTAGTGTTTCATAGCTGATTCAAGTCAAGACCAAAAGAGAACATCATTTGAACATGCTGTAATGGAGCAAAGAGCAATTATCACACAGCTGGAACAAATGGAGTTTTTTTAAAAATACTAATGTATTTTGTTTTCAAAAAATATTAATGTATTTCAGTGAAACAAAATTTAAATGTTATTAACCCAGATAAAGACAGCACATTAATTTTATATGAGGATTTCAACCAGCCAGGCCCTTGACATAAAATAACCCATTTTGCAACATATTACCCGCATTGTATCTGTCGTGTCATGGGTTTCCAAGTACCAAATACTACCTGGCATTAGATTAGAGAAGAATTGTACATACGTTCAAATCGAGCGAAGGCTCTTCTGGTTTCCCCAGATTTTTAGAATTTGTGTTGTACTTGTCAATGATCTCATTCATACTGTCCAAGAGAAGGAAATATCAGTACCATGCTACAACCAATCAATAAGTGAAAATGAAATTAGATACTAAAAGTGAAAGCATGTTCATAATTCTAGGGTGATTTTATAATTCCAAAGGCACGACTGAAAGTATGTAAATATTCCTAGCTATATACGCTATATGTACATCTGTGCTTTTCATTGTAAGAGATATTGTACTAAGAAGTAAACAGTAGTATATGACACAATAGTTGAGATATCTATAAGGCAACAAGAGAAATAAAAGATGATCTAAAACAAGAGTCAATAATAGATTCAGATTCGAGGGTCAACAGAACCCAATGCAAAAAAGAATAAGTTGGTCAATGGTCACAAACAGCTTAATCTATAAGCTAATATGATCACACCCTTCAATGGCGACTAAACCAGGCAAACAAAAGAAGATAAAGAATACACTATTCAGTGGAAAATGGCTAATGTACATTATCATGGGTTAACGGGCAACAAGTAAAACATGGAGATCTCAATAAACAACTTCTATTCGCATAGTATTTTCAAGTTAAACTAACATTGTTTTGCCCATCAAGAACATCAATCAACATATCCCTTCCCTCTTTTTTTAAATATACTAGAAGTATATCCCGCGACTAGCCACGGGATTTTCTTGAAATAAATATGTAATAATACATTTCATATGGACGAATAAACCAACCCGCTTCAACATTAACATATGTTTGTGTTGAAGTTGTGCTTCTAAGTTAGAATTTGTTGTTTGCAAAAAGCATATCACTTCGGCATGTTGCAGCCTTAACATTACTGTGCAATTACTAGCTAGTAATTGATTCTTGTCTAAAATTTTGAAGCCTCTGGAATTAGCAAAGCAAAGTATCATATCCAAACTCTTACCAAGTCTTATATTGTTGGGGTGATCATAGTATGCAAACTGATCAATTGATGCAAACTTATAAAAACTTACAATAAGAACATGATTAGCAAGGAAAGCGGTCCTATAACATGACGCTGAAATTGTCCAAACTTTTACACATATGACAGTGAAAAGGTATGTCTGATCCACGAGACAAATGTCATTCACTGTGGTACTAAGTATAAATAATAACATGACGCCGAAATTGTGCAAACTGTTCATAATTCCGACTTAATAAGCGAGTGGGGAAAACCAATGCATCTACAGGTAGAAGCTTACTATCATTCCTCTACATACAAGTTAAAGAACTGATAGACATTACGTTTAGTTATATGATGTTTACTCATAGAAGAATCACAAACAAATATGATACTGCAAGATGCTGCAACATATATACAGTGTTAGAATCCTATAGTTAACTCTAAACACTCCAAAAGTTATTCCCAAAATCACACTATACCCCAGCCAATAGAATATAGACAAGGTGGAGTATATCGTATAACAATCATTCACAGGGATAACATGCGCCACATAAATGATTAAGGATTAATGAATAATTTGGGGAAGGCTCTCTTTCAGCATATCAGAAAAAATAAAGTATGGATGACGAACTATAACGGGTACAAACAATTTCACATCAAACAGTAATGACACATGATTTAGAAAAAAATACAGATTTCAAATCAACCAACAGTAAGTAGTTCATGATTTAGCAAAGAAATACAAAGTTAAGGCCAACCAACAGGCTTAGTTGCAGCAAGCAGACAGAATCGCACAAAGCACGAGACCCCTCTTTTGATCACTAGGTAAGGTAATGCAATGCCACCCAGCACCACATAAAATCACAAGGACAGCCGTACGCAATTGGCAGAGGCAACTTTTACCCCTACCGCAGAAAATGGCAAGACGCACAGCCTCCAAACGCAATTAACTCCGCACACTGATACGCACAGCAAATAACAGATGTCACAGTGCTGGCAGGAGCAACGCAGAAGCCCCGACCGAGTCGGAAAAAAAAAGCAAATAAAAATAATACTAATCTGCACATGTCGAAACTACAGTAAAAAATGTAGATTAAAAATCCCCAATACTCCCATTTCCATGGACACTCGACGCACCCTCAAACCAAACCCCAAACACAGCTCCACAAGTTCTACTCACGTAAAAAGTTCGATCCGAAGCGATCAATACCATCGAGTGATCTCCAGGTGGAGAAGAAAACATACGAAGCACAAGTATCACGCGGCGCCGGCTCGGCCGCCAGGAACCCTAACCCGGCCGGCCGGATCTTACGAGTTACGACGACTCGGAAGGCGTGAAGGGAGAGGACAGCTGGTAGATCTACCGAAACACGGCGGCGCGGTGTGGAAGCGAGGAGGGGTAGACGGGGGCGCGGGGAACGTGTATATAACTGCATAATACTACGCACCTGGAGCTGGCGAACTGGGAGAGCTTCCCCGTGGAGGAGAAGACGATGAGCGCGACGTCGGCATCGCAGAGCACGGAGAGCTCCTCGGCCTTCTTGAAGAGACCGCGGCGGCGCTTGGAGAACGTGACCTGCCGCGCCGCCGCGCTCTCTATCCTCTTTATCTCCCGCCGCTCCCTCGCCATCTCCGCCGCCGATCCCTCTCCGTTGACGACGACGACGACGACGCAGACACAGCAAGGCCACCGAGAGGCGAACCCCAGAGGCAGCCGATCTCCACGCGCTTCACGAGGAGGCGGAGGAGGTGGAGGAGCTCGGCGGAGCAGCGAAGCCGACCGGCGGTTGGAGTCGTGTGGTGTGATGCGATGGGGATGCGGAAGGAGAGGAGGAGAGCGAGAGGAAAGGCAGGCGAAGGGGAGGGGAAGGGAAGGAAAGGGGATTTGCTCCTATTGGCAGGTCGGCATAAATAAACCCAGCCGGCACGGCCCACGCGATTACCCACCATGATCCCCGCGAATAAACAAAGCATGAAAACTGGGAGAGCGAAAGGTGTAGTCGTGGCTACGGGGCCGGCCGGCCCAGTCATTGTTTATGCTCCCAGCTCGCCACACGGAACGCCGCGGCGGGGCCCCACTCCCCAGCCAGCCAGCAGCACGCAGCAGGCAGTGGTAGGAGGAGGCGTAGGGATAGGATATCGGTGCCAAGCGGGCGAGGCTGAGGATTCCTGAAAAGGAAAGGGCGAGTGCGGGCTGCGGAGGGAGGGATGGCTGAGTTGCCGGACCAGAACAGTACAGTACAGCCTGTGTAGCAGGCGGCCGCGTGCGCGGTGACGGCGACGGTGCTATCTGGTGCTGGCTGGCCGGCCTGCCGTGGCCTCAGCAGCCTCAGGCGAAAGCCGGCGGAGGTGGGAAGGAAAGGAAGAGAACGGAGATGCTGCCACGCCTGCGCGTGGATCGATTGGATTGGGGATTGGCCTCACGACACGGCCGCGTACTGCTGCAGCCGCCCGGATTCGCTGTTCCGGCCCCGATTCTGTGGCGCGCCGCGCGCAGCCCCGGCCTCTCCGGGGATTTGGCGGGCCGCCCGGATCTCGAGCGGATTTGCTCTCGCTTCGTCAGTGAACACGGTGGGTGGTGCCTGGTGCTTCGGTTCTGCTTCGGCGGGTTGGTCTGGGCACTAGCACTTAATTCCGTTTAAAATCTGGGGCCGTATCAGTCAGTTCTTGGCAAGTCTATCATGGTTCTGATTCCACGTAGTGTCAGTACCAAACAACCATATCAACATTGGACATGGTTGGTGGAGTGTGAACCGAGAAAGAGATGATCCATGTCCGGTCAAACGAGCTGTTATTTTTATCCGTTGGAACGGTGAGTAGTTGGCCGACATCTTTGAGCACGACAACATTGTCCTCCACTTTTTTTTTTAAGAGCAAAGTACATGACCGGTCCTCGAAATTGCGTAGGTGTGTCATCTCGATTCTTAAACTTAGAAAGTGTGTCATTTTAATCCTTAAATTTGTTTGAGTCCCATGTACATCTAAACGGTCTGGATTTGTACCGGCATGTATAAACAGGACTTGATTGCTTAGAACAAAAGATTAGTGGGGCCATAAAAAAAATTCCCTGGACACATAAATTACACAGGCATTTACAAGCTTCTAGATGGGTTATTTTGAAAAAAATCATCAGTCTTCTCCCTCGCGTTAGCAATTCCACGCGAGCCGATGTCACCGCGACAGGCAGCGTAGGCAAAGAGCCACTGCGGCTGCACCAGCCCAGGCACATGGTTGAGCCGCCGTCGCCATTGCTGCACAGCCACGTCGACGAGCAGCCGCCGCCCCCTTCGCCGCACAGGCGCGCGCGCAGGTGTGCAGCGTGGGCCATTGGCGATGGCGAGTGGAGCAACGTGCGGCGAGCCCAGTCTTACTGAAATCTTCATCAAAGTTCTATCCATATTTAATAAGTTGTCACGCAAGCATTTCAGATAATGTGACATCATATTTAAGAAAAGGTGAGAACAAATGAGTTCTATGTTGATAAAGCTCTTATGGCACGGTTACTAACTCATGATGAGTCATGAAATTAAATGTTTATAAAACTATAGAACAAAACTATGCATTGTGAGTGGTCCGTTTCATTTTAGCTAGTTTCATATTACATTTTATTTGATGTGATATTTTTGGAAGCAATCCTATGGAACTCTGCATTAAGACTGGCCTGGCTTAGGTAGAGTTTCGTGGCGTTATTTTCAAAATTGTCATGTCATATAGAATGAAGTAAACGTTAGACGAAACACTCAACTGTTATATGAAGTTTCATTATATTGTTCATAGCAATTTAATTTTAGGATTTCGAGAGCTAGTAATCGTGCCAAGAGGACTTAATGGATAATTACTAGAGACTAATTCTGTGTCCAATCACATGTCTTTTGCTCTCATGTTTTGGTTTCGTATAGACATATGGTACTCATCCAGCTATACGACACACTACGTAAAGTTAAAAGTAGGTATCATATGTACAAGCAAAAGGTATACCATAGCATTGTCCCTAGCTAATTGTTAGTTGAATATATACAACTACCAACCATTTTACTAGCCAATAACATCCGGTATTTCGTCATGACTTTTAGCTAAATTACCATGAATAGCTCCATCATAACATCCAAACCAACCTTTAGTTCATGTTTGAATGTCATTCTAAAATCCAAATTCTGGATTATGTTTGTTAGATTCTGCGAATGTGTGTCAGAATCCTAGCATCTTTAGATGAGATTTTATCAACTGTTTGTGGTCTTACGTCCTATTCATTTACACCTTGACTTATTAACCATACTACACTATTCACAACAAAACAGCATAAGCTGTCTTGTCAGCCAAAAAAAACATAAGCCGAGCATCTCTCGGATTTGTAGAATTACTCGATCGTATTCCTCAGGGTCCAATCCAATCAAAGCGTCGTATTCAGTCGCAACTCACCCGGCAGGGAATAGCCCAAAATGACGAATCAGTAAGGCAATAGCCAAAGAGATCACACCCTACTCGTTACTCGGGGTGGTGGCCTCGTGGGAAGCTGCACCACCAGATCGAAGAGGTAAAAGGAATTTCTTTTTAGCGGGCGACGGCACTACCTCCCAAGCCGAGGCAAACATCGTCTGGGTCTGCCCACGCGGGTGCGCGTGCGCCGTGGCCGTGTATGCACGCAAGCGTCCCGTCCGCACGCGCGCCACGCCCTTTGCACGGCAGAATAGTCGTCGCCGGTCAAATCCGTGCAAAGAGCGTGTAAATGGTGGATTCGTACGGCCCGGTGTCCTCGACGGCGAGGCGGTGCTTAGAATAACCATCGCAGTTGTACAGGCACTCCCATCCGGCTAAAGCTCAGATTATCTCAGTAAAAAGAAAAGAAACAGAAAAGGTAAAACAGAGACCATACGATACGAGAAAGATAAGGATTGTGCATGGGATTCCCACCGTTCCCCAAGTACTACACCCAGCATGAACTAGGCTACCACAAGTAGAAACACTAGGCCTAGGTAGGCTGAAAAGCTACGAGAATCAGCTTCCCGGCCTAGGAGCAGGAGACACCGACACGGACGCAGTTATTACGGACGGGCCGGGATGGGCACCGACGACGACGGCGACGCGCGAGCGTCAAGCTGCCGACCCGTCCAGTCCGTCCGGCCCCAATTTTAGCATTTGTCAAAAAAAAAAAAATCTCCGTAATATTAAAATATCGATAAATACATAGAGTATTAAATATAGATAAAATTAAAAACTAATTACACAGTTTCGTTGTACTTTGTGAGACGAATATTTTAAACCTAATTAATTAAAATTTAGAGATTTTTATCAAATATAAATATAATGCTATAAAAATTCTGCTATAAAAATTCTGTTATAAAAATTCTAACAGAAATTCTGGCTCTACAACGTAGAGCACTGTGCAGTGCTGCAGCTGCACGTACAGACGGCAAACTCACGGGCAGAGCAGTGATCCTGAGCCGGCCGTCGATTGGGTGCCAAACCGCAGCAGTCGTCACCCGTCGGCAGACACTGACGCACTGCTACTTTGCGTCGGGCGGGGCGGGGCGCGCCCTCCTGTCCGGCGGTCCGGGCTCCCTCTTTCCGCGCAGGAAAACGACGCGGTGGGTGGCTTTGTGGGAGACCGGACTCCGGATGCCGGACGCCGGACGCCAGCGGCCAGCAGGGAAAGGGGCGCTGGGATCTCCTGCGCCACCGCCGAGCTACAGCCCTCGTGCTGTGCTCGCTTCCTGTGCCACCACCGAGCTACAGCCCCTCGAGCTGTGCTCGCTTGTGCGACTGTGAACAGTCAATGTGTGTAGTACCGCAGTACGTACGACCTCGATCGGTAGGACTTCTCCATCTGCCTTTGGGGCTCCTGTAGCACGAAAGTGTGCTGTGCTCAACCATTACCAGGCTACCCGCAACCAAGATTCGCATGTGCACATGACCCTGACTGATGCCCACCGACGTGGGAAGATAAGGTCCGTCCGGCGCGCGCGCACACAGTTTTGGGGGGGTGGGGGGGGGGGGGGTGGGGGTGGGGGGGGGGCGGGGGCCGGGTACGGAGTACGAGTATTGGCCGGGTATATACGAGGAGAGACACAGTAACATCATGGTAGTACTACGTACAATGGAAACGAGGTAATTATACCAGTGTACTATAACATTTATATTAGCAAATTAAGGATAAGTGGACCATTCACGGGGGTGCTTGGCTGCTTTCCCCTTCCTAGTCCCCCTCCCTACGCCACTGCGGTACGACACGTGGACAACCGGTGGACACTCGACACGTATCCTCGTTCCATAAAGGAGGTTTTAAATTCCGGGGGACTGCTAAAGCCTACAGTAAAGAACAGTTGCTTTGTGAGATCGACCCCTAATTTGCACCTTGGGATTTGTTCCATTATCTCTCGTGACAGGGACGGAACCATGGCTAGAAAGCAGTACTAGCGCAAACATTGTGTACAGCAACCAAAATCACTGTTTCGGCACGCAACGCACGTGCCGCGCGACGCAGATGCGGGGAGGGACGGCGTGGTTGGGAGCTGGGCGGCGCGACGCGACGCGTGTAGTTGTCCTCCAAATTGCGGAAAAAGTTGTCAGCTCGCTCGCTCGATCTACTGTTGTCGAGAGCTACAGTAATTATCAACTCGCTAAAAATTAGCTCTAGGTAACATCAAATAGAATGGCTAAGTTTTAAAAAAATAGAATGGCTAATATGTGGCTTTTTTGTTTGTCAAACTTAGAACTAATTGTTTGTCAAGCATCTAACTAAGTTTAGCTTATTACTTGGCGAGGCAACACGTGGCCTTGCCCCTACTAGCTTGCATAGAGCAAGGGCACCTTGCCCCGCTGAATTCGGCTCGATCTCTCGGTCCAACAATGACAAAGCTCGCTCGCATAGGTCTCAGAACCAATTAAGTATCAACCGTTGGATGGGGTGTTCCCAGCATCCCACGCACTCATATTTTTTTCATATATCTTGCTTCTAAATTCATGGCTCCTAAATCTATCTTCCTTCTACCTTTGTCCGTCGAATCGTCACCACTTCTGAACCTCTTCTCTTCTATGATCACCGGATATAAAGACCTTTTTTCGAAACCCTAACCACCATTAGGCATGCATGGAGAACTTAGGGGTTGCTTAGTTTCTCACCTAGACCAAGAAAATATGGACAACACATGGACATCCTTACCAAAAAGTTTAACTTTTTAACTTGGCTAGGCAACAACATAGCCTTGCCCCGCCTAGCTTGCACAGAGCAAGAGCACCTTGCCCCATCAAATTTGGTTCTCTCGGTCCAACAAGACAAAGCTTGCTCGCATAGGTCCCAAGATAGTTAGGCAAGAGATCAAGATAAATAAATCTCCTCCATATCCTTGTTCGTTCAGGTGAAATAGTAGCTAGCAAAGGACACAAGCACCCTCATAGAGCACCTCCAATGCAGAACTGTTAGGTAGGTTTCATAGCCTAGGAAACTATATATGGAAACCACATATTACAATATTATTTTTCTTCATGTGGGGCTCTCTTTGTTACCTCTCATGTAATCCGCTCTCCTCATCCAACTATTGGAAGAAACGAGAACCCTCTCCAATGAAGCATCAGTTATTCTAACATCAATCCATATGAAGATATATTAAAATATCATATCCCTTTATCCGAAATTATAAGTATTTCTAACTTTTTCAAAGGACCTCAAATTTAACCAAGTTTATATAATAAAATAATAATATTTATGATACCAGTATCATTATATTCTCGCCTCGTCCAAGGCACCAACCTGCGGGGACGGGGATCTCACCGTCAGACTAGCTGGACAAAAGGCTCTTTAAAAAGCGTTGTGATTAAACTGGTTTCGGTAATAGGCAGTGGACGGAAAACCTCGGCATGGATGAATTGCCAAACACTAGGACAAGTCAACAGGGATCAATAACAACAGATCCCGGTGCCTAGGCGACTAGGCTCAGAGGGCATCTCATCGGCTAGCGGCCCATTGCTTCTGCAGTTCTGCTCACTGCCTGGCGATAGCGCGGCCCCGGCCCCACAGCATGACGGAGCGTGATAGCACAGTATAATGACGCGTTCCAAAATAAATATTATTTTCGCTTTTCAAAAAAACTACTATCGATAATTTTATATTAAAATATATAAAGATTTATGTTAAATAATTAATATCATCATAAAGATCTTAAAGTCTACTTTTTTTTAATAAATTTATTTAAATTTATAAATATTACATATATTTTATATAAATCGAGTCAAACTTATGATACAAAAAACTAAAACGACTTCGTTGCTAGGATGGAGGGAGTACTCCAGTGGTGCATCGGAAAGTGTCCAGTATCCGCAGCAGGTAAGCGCCCACTTTCGAGTGTACTGTAGGTTGAACATCTATCCGGAGTTAACGACCATGGATCGCAAGCATTCCAATTTCTCGGCAACGAAGTTGGAACCTTCGTGCATTTACCCGTCTAGGCGTCTATCGTTATTAGCTACAGTGGTCCAAGTTTCTCCAATGAACAATGAAAAAAAACCGCTTCGCAGTGTTGTTTCTGGAAACCCTCAAGGCTTCTTACGACTTGTTCACTTGCCATTCAATAGTGTTTGATCTGAAGATCCAGCGAATATGTCGTTAGTTCTGAAGTTGCCGTTTCCAATCCCGTGCTCCTACAAGTTTGCCCCTACAAAGCAGGCGGGTCATCAATCCAGTACTCACCATTTCCAAGCGTCGAAGGTTACTTTTGACCGTGCATGTAACGTTCCTGAAAATCTAAACATCAAAAATACGAACTTTTAAATTTTTTTCTAAAATATCCAATGCTTGGTGTGTGTCATATAGAAAAACAACCATTAGTTGCACAAGTAGCACCAATGTTAGATGAAACATTTGTATTTTAATCACAAGAGTATGATTTACCTCTTATTAATTTTATGTATTGCTAATAAAATCAATAACCCCTTTTATATCGCATGTGACAATATGCCTACTAACATGTGCCACTAACCATGGTCATGGCAACCAACGTGACCATAAGACCCTAGGGGACCCACCAATTATCTAGGACATGGTCACTAACCCCTTTCATTAACATGACCATGATGTAATTGGATTAGGGGTTTAGAAAGAAAAAGAAAAGGAATTAGAAAAGAAAAAAGAGGAAACCGGCCCGAGCAGCCATAGCAGCCCAGCAAGGCAACCAGGCGCAGCCCACACCGCCTACCCGCGCGCTTACACCGCCGGCCACCACGGCCCAGCAAGCCGCGCCAGCTGCCGCTCGCTCGCGAGACGATGCGGCCCAGCAAGGCGGCCCGCCGCAGCGCCGCGCGCCCGCGTCAAGCCGCTGCCGCTCGCCCGCGTTCACCCTCTCGCGCTGCTCCGCGCCACGACCGAACTGGTCCATCAAGGCGCACGCCCGCGTCCGCCGCGCCCCGCGTCGCCCGCTCTCGCCGACAGACGGGCCCCGCCTGTCAGCTTCCCCGCCTTCCCATTTTTGTCCACCGCGCGTCGCGTCCGCCGCGCCATTTCTGTCCATGGCGCCTCCCAGCCGTCCGCCCGCGTACGGCCGCGCTCTCCGCCATCCGCGCGCCTCGCCGCGCTTCCCCGAACCCTAACCCTAACCGTGGCAGTGCACAGCCGCCCGATGGGCATCTTCCATCCTCGCCGTCGGCCGCCGCCCGCCATAGCTATAAGAAGGGGAGCTCAGTGAGCTAGGGTTTCCCATCTCCGTGCCGCCTCAGGTAAGCCCCCCCACGCTGCCATCGCCTACACCAGAGGAAGGGAGAGGAAGAGGGAGGAAGAGAGGGAGCCGACGCACACCACACAAAGCTAGAGCGCCGCCGCTGCCGCCGCTGTCCGCGTGCCGGAGGAGGACCCCGGAGCGCCGCACGACCGGCTCGACGCCCCGGCTCTGCTTCCCCTGCACTGAGCCACCACCAAGCCCTCGTCGCACGCCTCGGCCGTTGCTACGCAGGTGAGCTCACCCGTCATCGCCCCTGCTCTGTCATGGCCGCCGCCTGGAGCGCCGTTGTGTTCCCGCTCACCCGTCTCCCCTCTCTCTTCATTAGCTCGACTAGTGCGTCCGCCCAGTCCTAGAACGCTTACTTGGCAACATCTTGGGAGCATGGCTCGACCACAGTGAGGCCACGCCACTTTGCGGACCTCGGTCGCCATGGCTTCGGCCGCTGTGACCTCCACGGTCGCGCGCGCCCCGCCGAGCCCCTTGAAAGGATCAAGATGCCCAAGAGGGGGGTGAATTGGGCTAATTCTAAAATTTCTTGCGGAATTAAAACCTATCAGCCCATTTCACCCTATGTGCCTATGTGTGTTTCTAAGGATTCTATCGAGAAAAGTTTTGCACCCTAGTTCCAATCCTAATCTAGCATGGCAATTCTAAGAATGTAAATTGCGGAAATGTAAATGCTAGAAAGTAAATGCGAAAAGTAAAGGAGCAAGGAACACGGCGATGTTTTCCCGAGGTATCGGAGAGTCGCCACTCTCCACTAGTCCTCGTTGGAGCACCCGCGCAAGGGTATAGCTCCCCCTTGATCCGCGCAAGGACCAAGTGCTCTCTCCGGGCTGATTCTTCGACACTCCGTCGTGGTGAATCGCCGAAACCGCTCACAACTTGAGTTGGGCCATCCACAAGCTCCGCTGGATGATCACCAAACTCTCAACCACCACCAAGCCGTCTAGGTGATGGCGATCACCAAGAGTAAAAAGCACAAGCTCTCACTTGACCTCGCAAAGCCTAATGAGACGATGGATGCACACTTGCTACTCTTGATTCACTAATGAGTGCTAATCAATGGATTCTCAAATCACTAGCACCTCACTAGGGCTCTTGCTCTCTTTGGACACTAAAGAGGTTGTTCAGCTAAAAATAATGGGCGAGCCGACTGGTATGGAGGGGTAGGAGATGTATTTATAGCCCCACGGGCCAAAACCAACCGTTACCTTCCAAACCACGATTTTCGGGGTCACCGGACGCGTCCGGTCCCAAGCACCGGACGCGTCCGGTCTGTTCAATCTTTCAAATACGCGAACGAACTCAGCTAGCCGTTACATACCCACCGGACGCGTCCGGTGTTTCGGTCTGAAAACATAGCTTCTGGACAGCGTCTGGTGTAGCACCGGACGCGTCCGGGCCGGCGTCTGGTACGTTATCCTTTTCTGCGTTGCACCAGACGCGTCTGGTGCTTACCACCGGACTCACTGTCCCAGCGTCCGGTGCGTTCAACCATTTTGCTGCACACGCAGATGAATAGACCGGACGCGTCCGGTCCTCTTCGATCCAGCGTCCGGTGCATCTAAAACAACCGTTCCACTTCGAATTCGACGATCTATGTGAACGGCTTTAACTCCAACGTACCTTAGGGCCTTTTTGTAGTTACCTAGTGCTAAGTTTCACAAGTGTGCATCACACCTAAACCATTAGACTTATCTAGGTCAAGCTACCCGTTTGCACCCCCCTTAATAGTACGGCCAAAGGAAAAAACAAAGTCCTAACGACTAATCCGACGTCATCCAACACCATGGACGATCGGAACTAACCATTCTTGACCTTGTCGTCCATCCTTTGAAAACCGAAACGATTTCCATCGTCAAGGGAGCATGAAACCCGTATTGCCCACGGTATCCATCACCATAACCTAACTTACCAATGTTTCTGCAAAACACACGTTAGTTATGGTAAATATTGTCATCAATCATCGAAACCACATTAAGGGGCCTAGATGCTTTCACCCCTGTAACCGCGCTCGTAGACGCCTGGAGCTCCCAGCTGCTCCGCACGGGTAGGAGAAGGAGAAAATGAGGGTCAATTTGATGCCCTGCCGGAGGATTTCGCCGCCACCGCCGAAACCTATCGCCGCCGCCGCTGCCGTTAATGTCGGTCGTTACAGTGACCAGGGTCCAATTGGAGTCACGTCCACGCTCGCCCGGGTGTCTCGTAGCCATTGCGCGAGTCCAAGCTACCTCCAAGCCGCTGCTGCATCCTACAGACGCGCCACCGCCACCTCGCGCCTCCGCCGTCCGCCGCCGTGCGTGCGCCGGCCAGACCGAGCCCCGTGAGCCCACTTGGACTCCAACCCTTCACTCACCTTGGCCCCGCGATGCTTTAGCATGAGCCAAAGTTACCTCCTGGGCGCCCCAGCACCCTGCAGCCGCGGACCCGTCGTCCGGCGCCACCGCGACCCTCGAGCCGGCCAGCCGGAGCGCCGCTAGCTCGCTGCCCCCCCCGCCAACGCGCTCGCCTTGCCCTAGCGTCGCCTTGGCCATTGCTCCGCCTAGCCTCGGCCCGCCGTAGCCGCAGCGCCGCTCGCCGTCGGTGAAGGCCGCCGTGTCTGGCCGTGCAAAGGAGAAAAGGGATTTCTCCCCGCGTGGACCGCGTCCACCACACCTCCGCGCTGGACCAACCGCGGCACGCCACGTGATCCCTCGGTCACTAGTCCACCTGGACAGATTCCACGGAGGACAAGCCGTAGACCCAGCCCACTAAGAGCCCAGACCGCCACGCGGCGAACCTCCCTGCTTGACACGTGTCCGGGCCGGGCCGGCCCAACCCAGGCCCGCCGTGGCCCGGTCGAGGCCCGGTCGGCGTTGACTGTTGATCGGTCAATGTTGACCGTTGACCTGGCCCCACCTTTCAGTGACCAGACCTGTGGACCCCACCTGTCAGTCACTAAATGTCCGGACCCACACTGACGGCAGCATGACGTCATCATTACCGCCCACCGTCAGACCCGCGCGTCAGGATGACGTCAGCATGGCCAGTACAAAACGTACTGAAAATTTGGATCCAGGTATGAATGATGGTTGCCGACGCCCCTGAAGGACGAAAGGATTAGATGGTCTCGTGCCTACGCTTAAGATGGTGAAAGACGATGCTTCCGCGATATCCCTCTACTTGCACAGCTGTTATGGATGCTAGATACTCTGATGATTCCACCATGTGGCGATGTAATAAATTATGTAAACCCCTCTATTGTATTCTTTTGATCGATGTATGGCTTTGTAATCAACTGATAATGGATAAGTTGATGCTTAGACCTCTTAGGCTACCATTATATCCTTCATTCTGTGTATTTTTTCTTCGTGAAAAAATTAAGGATGTTTCAGTGCACGAGAAATATAATTTTTTTGACGCCTCTTATCTAATTACAGTTGTTGCATCTGTTCATAAACAGACACACCAACACCATACACACGCACACTATACTCACACCCTAAGTACATAAACAGATCCTACAACTATACATAGATATGAAGATCGCGTCCTTTCAAAGATCACCAAAACCATACAAAATTCCGTGACGATGGACGCATCGCTATCCCTTTGTGGTAACATGCGAGAGAGGCCGAACTTAAAAAAAATAGAAAAAAACTCCGGTGGAAAATCGTGGGTCAAGCAACCCACGACCGGCTGCTCCACAACCGTCCCAGAAATATAAATTGGCAAAACTGCAGTCATCGTCACGAGTCACGACCAGGCCGCTCAGGCTCCCAGATCGGTCGTCAGTACACTGCCACGTAGCACCATGTGGCCGCAAGACACCGCTTGTATTGTCGTAGAGCCGGGCAATTATTATTAGCGCAGCGAAGCGAAGGGCCAGTCAGCTCTCTACTGCAGCAAAGAGCTCGAGCAGCAGGCAGGCAGGGTCTGCAGGGAGGTGGCAGCACGCAACTTGAACCCCCATTCACCCATCGGGGGCCGAGGCAGGACAGGAGCTCCCCCATGGCGACCGGTAACCTGGCGAGCGTGGTGGTGGCGGTGGATGGCAGCGAGGAGAGCATGAACGCGCTGCGGTGGGCGCTCGACAACCTCCGCCTGCGCCCCGACGGCGACCTCGTCGTGCTCCACGTCCAACCGCCGGCCAACATCGCCGCGGGGCTCAACCCGGCGCCCATCCCCTTCGGCGGCCCCAGTAAGCCAACCAAAATCTCGACTCGCCGGGCACGCGTGCTCGCTCGTTGTCCGTCTGATCAGTCAGCGTTGGTTTGGTTGGTTGGTTGATCAGGCGGGGTGGAGGTACCGGCGTTCACGCAGGCCATCGAGGCGCACCAGCGGCGCATCACGCAGGCGATCCTGGAGCACGCGCTCAAGATTTGCTCCGAGAAGAATGTAAGCGAGGACCCATCTGTTCTTCAAGTTCAGTCCTCGCCCCTTTGTTCCGGTTTTCACTGATTGGGGATTGTTTCTCGATGAAGGTGGGGATGAAGACGGAGGTGGTGGTGGGGGACCCCAAGGAGAAGATCTGCGAGGTGGCGGCCAACCGCAAGGCCGATCTGCTCGTCATGGGATGCCGTGCCATTGGGCCGCTCCAGAGGTAGAGACAGAGATCTGTCTTGTGCTTTGCTTACCTAAAGCTACTGCTGATTTCGATGCTGTACTGCCTAACTGGGACACACACTGTGCCCGATTCAATATCATAACACTTGACTTCTTAGGAAGCGAGCCAGCTATTAGTAATTTTCTGAACTAGCTTGCACTCCATCAGAAAGCAACATTATCCAGCTACTAGTAATTTTCTGAACTAGCTAGTACTCCATCAGAAAGCAACATTATCCAGATACTAGTAATTTTCTGAACTACAGTAGCTAGTACTCCATCAGAAAGCAACATTATCTTAAGTTTATAGTACTCCTAGTGGATAGATGGTGATGTGCACCTTTAAGCAACAACATTGAATAAAGAACTGGCTGGACATTGGACAACCTGCCAAGGGAAATGTTTGTGTGTATCACAAAAACGATTTAAAAAGCTGAACACTGAACAGAGCTAAATTCAAACTTAAAATTCCAACTGCACGCAAAATTTGCATTAGTTGTAGCTTCCACTTCGAAACATGTCGCTGGTAAGTTAGCAAAGTTTTACATATTATCCCTTATTCAATTTTTTTTTATTAGTCTGATCAGGCATCATATTTGACAGTTGTTGCTAATGACATACCCCTGCTTAAGTACTGAATGTGAGCTGCAAGGAAGTTCTGGTTTTAATCTGTTCTCTCATCTGTGGATGACAGTTTCAAACTGTTTTGACAAGTTCAGTTGCATAAAATTGTTGCTATGCCTATCATCATTTGTTGATGTTGAAACGTAATACTTCATTTGTTCAGTTATGAATCCCTTGAAATGCTTGTCATGGAGGCAGTATTTGAGCTTACTAGCATTCTTCTATGTAAATATCCTGTACACAACACCAAAGAAAGTGAAAACACCCTGCTCTGGTTTGTGCAGTGCGGCTTAGTTTTCTGCTAGGATGTCAGTGAACAGTCCTTTTTGCAGCTGTAACTGTAGTAATAGTGCTGCCATCGTTCTTCATGTCGTTACAATTTTGACAGCTGTAACTGAAAACCCTTTATGACAGTTTATACAAGTGCCTGACGGTCATAGTATTGCCTGTCTAAATGTATGCCCGAGTATTTGAGCGACGCTGCTTTTCTTCTGCTGTTCGAAGCCGCAATCTGATGAATCGATTCCTTTGTACAGGGTGTTTTTGGGCAGTGTGAGCAACTACTGTATCAACCATGTGGGCTGCCCTGTTGTGGTGATTAAGGGGACCTGAGATTCCCTGAGCCCAGCATTTCTTTGGTGTACCTCCATTCAAGGTTTTTGAGGTTTCTATTGTGCCATTTGTAATCTTGTACGATATATTACTGCACATTCTGCATTTGTTGGTCCTGCTGAGGGATGAGGGTTGCTATGTGGTATCTTTCATTGTAAAGGAAGAAGTTTTGTTGGCCGTGTAATCGTGGAAATAAGTCGGTCCTGCCACCTGTGGCAGATTGTTCTGTATATTCTTGTTCTTGTAATTGTTGGAGACACATGGTTCTCTCTGAATTCTGAAGCTAAAGTCTGAACTGCGCAAAATTACCAGTCTCGGTTTCTGTCCTGTGTCTTATTTTTTCTATGAAAAAAACTAATACGGCTGAATACAAATGATACATGTGAAACTTAGTACTACCAAGCATAGTTTATGCAGACAAGGACACTGAAAGAGAAGAAAACACAAAAATAAATAAACCAAATGCTAACAGCCACAAATCAATGAATCATGGCATCCTGGACCTCAACTTAGGAGAACGTTAGTGCTGTTCATGATGCTTCGATTCATAACATCCTGGACTGCAATTTACGAGAATGTTCATGCTGTTCATGCTGCTCCGATTACAATAATGTGTTCTGGCATGCTGTTCATGCTGCTCCGATTACAATAATGCGTTCTGGCATGCTGTTCATGCTACTAGTGTGTTGCTGTTGCTGTCCTGCAAAGCTGGAACAGCTTAAAACCTAGCAACTTTCGATGGATAATCTGCAGAATCATAAAAGCTGCAGAATCAACTCCGACCTGATGAATCATCTGCTCCAACCTTCGATGTTCGTCGACAGTTGGGGTCGCAGTCCCAGTGATGTCTACTTCTTCCTTCCCATGTTCTTGAATTCACAGTTGCAGTCTCAGATGGTGATAACTGATGACTGATTGTTGAAAAAAAAAATGATGACTGGTCATAGCTCCATTCTGGTTCTGGAATCACATACGTCCGCCTCCGAGGACATACGTACCATGCTTGTTTTGTCTGCAGTAGTTGCTATATTTTTTCACGTCCACGTCTTGATATGTTTTTCATTAAGAAGACTTTACATTCCCCTCAACGATAACCACAAGGTTTACCAATGAAGGTAGGGATGCAAACAGTAAACCACAACTTAGACAAATGAGCGCAGCTATTACACAGCGCTCATTTGTGACCTAAAGCCCGACACAGAATGAAGCTCACACATTAAAGAATGAAGAAACAGAAGCGACGTTAACAGCTTGAACCCACTTGGACCCAAGTATTAGCCTCGTCCACAATCTGCCTGGACTCTTCCTCCCATTGTCATTGTCTCCGGCGCCTGCCTGCACAGGACACAACACAATCATCCGAGGTCTGCAGCCCATGGCGACCGACCAACCGTAAGAACTTCAATTCGGTGTGGGTCGACCCTTTGGCACAATGTTCTGTACTGTATGTTCCTGGGATTGTTGGAGAATGGTGCCTTGGTGATGTCTGAAGTCTGAACATCACAAAATTACTCTGAAACGTCATTTCATCATTTTCTTTTGTCTGTTGTTTCCCATAGTAAAATTTACGCCCGTTCCTCTAATGGAGGGTGGTTGGCGCAGAAAGGTGCTCCTGGGATTCTCGTCTATGCTACACAAACAGGCCCAAGGTAAAGGATCCTGGAGCTAGAACACGAAGACAGCTTTGAACGTGACAGATCAGCACAGACGATACTTATTTGGCTATCAAGCGAAGTCACGGAAACAACTGAAAAGAGAAGAAAACCCAGCAAGAACAAACCAGATGCTACGGTTTACAGTACAAGTCATAGCTGACTAGACTGCAATTGATAAGAATATGGATGCTGGTTCACTGACTTTGTCGATTACCATGCATTCACAGTGTATGCAGTCGGATCAGCCCATAACTGATGTGCTGTTGCTGCTCTTGAGGTAAGCTGCAACAGCTTTACTCCATAAAAGCGCTGCTGCAGGTTGCAGCCTCTTCTTCAGTCTTCACATTCCATAAAAGATGCAGAATCAACTCTTCTGATCCTGACAGAGCATCTGCACCAACATTTTACTACGTTTGTAGTAGGGCGTTGGAGTCCCAGCGATGTCTGAAAGTAGGAGCTTCCTCGCCATGTTCTTGAATTCACCTTTGGTAGTCTCAGCCGGCTGACTGTGAAGCCCCTCTTCCTTCAGGGAAGGAGGTGATAACAGCTCCGTTCCGGTGCCGGCATGGCTGTTGTCGTCGGCGAGGCCAATCTTCTTGACCCCAACAAAAGCTTCAGCGAAGCGATGGATGTACGTGACGCGGTAGTTCTGCGGCAAGCTGAACGCGCTCAGCGAGTCAATTGGGGCGGCAAGAATGCCACCATGCTTGAGCACCCGATCGGCGAAGGCGAACCTGTCAGCGTCTTTGCTGAAGTACCCGAAATCCAGCAGGAAGTCCACCGACGAGTCCCCTATCATCAGCATCCGCCGCAGCGAGACGGGTCGCAGCACGCTGTCCTGGTCCTGCTTCGGGGCGGGTGGATCGCAGTCGCCGTCGGCGCCGAGGACGATGGCGCGGGCGCCGTGGGCGAGCAGGCCCTCCTGGCGCAGGTTGCGGAGCAGGAGCTCCGCCTGGGCCGCGGCTGCGGCGCACGTGTCGACGGCGCGGCCTCGCGCGGGCGGCGCGGCAGTGCGGAGCCAGGGCAGGGAGAGCAGCGCGACGGCGAAGAGCACGGAGCGCGCGAGCACCCGGAGGGCGCGCGGGCCGGGGAGACGGATCACGACGCTGTCGGCCGGCATCGCGGACGCCTGGGTTGAGCTGAGCAAGAGCGATGGCTGAGTCCTTATGCCGTTTGAGACGGCGGTGAAGAGAAGGCCGATGAGGGGGCGAGGAGGCGAGCTTAGCGGGTGCAGAAGCGGGCGGCGGTGTGGTTGCCACCCACGAGGGCGAGGCGGGAGTGCGGCGCGCGGAGCGTGAGGAGGACGAGCTCCCGGATCCGCTCGGTCTCCATGGAGGTGGATCTGCCCGGCTGGGTTGGGGATAGAAGTGGCTTCACCGTTAGGTCTCCATCGGCGGTGGCCGCCGGTGGGATGCGGAATTGGGAGGTTCCGCGTGGGAACTGGGGACGGTGGACGGCGGCGAGCGGCTCTACGCCGGGGGAGAGTTTATGCGGGCTGGACCGCTGGACTGAGGATGAGAATGGTTTTGGAACGGTTTCGTGGTGGGTACGGTGGCGATTGATGCCGTGGATGGTGGATTCTAGCAACGGGGCCGGATTTCTGGTTTGGTTGTTCGTCTCGTCCTGTTTTCGGTGGGTTTTTTTTGCCAAACTCCATATTGAATATTTCGATATGATCCCAATCTTCATATCTTCAAATAGAAGAACAAGTGGGCATGCAAATATCTTGCAATATTTTTGTTTAAATCATAATTTCCATAACTCCTATATTTTGTATAAATCAAAAAGTTAGGTGGAATGTAGATTTTATTTGCAAGCAATCATATTCACTATACGTAAGGAAACCGGTGATTCATGTTTTCCACAATGCATATTAATTATGGGTTATAGTTGACTATTGGTTTAGATGTCTTTTGATTTGATTTGCGTTCAATCGTGCAAAATATCACTTTGTGGTGTAGGTCAAAAGGTTCACCAGGATTGCATTACTATTCCATGTTCGAGGATGGGTGCATTTATCTAGAACATAGACTTCATCCATCAAAATTATTGGGGGAAGAATATGCTATAAGGACCTGAATAAAATATTCTATATTTTCTCTATCTTAGGTTTTTATGTGTATTTTATTTTGGGACATAGTATGTCAAGTTTTAATGCAATCATTTCTCATGATAAAACATATTTTTGTTAAAGTGATATTTTTTTCTTTCTATTTTTATTTATCTATTAGTTTTGAGAAATATCTTTGATCATTAATTTGAAAATTTTATATAGATTAACAATAAGATTTATGCTTTTAGATTTATTATGAGAAATTTTATAAATAGTTTGATTATAGTTGATGGCTAAAGTTAGAAATTTTTATTCCAGAATAAACTTAGGACAAGTTTGTGATCTACTGGCACTAAAAATTAGCAACTAAATTTATCACTAGTGGATACAAACAAGCTTAGTATAATTATTAAACAGAAGGCTACTAACTCTTTCTTTTTTTGATAAAAAAGGCTACTAACTCTATTAGGGCTTTTTTGGCAGCCTTTTTTGCAGCCGTTGTTAGTGTTGTTGTTAGTCACCTCTCATAGATCACTATATTGACAACCAACAGTAGCTTCTTTTACACGTATCGTCTCTCATAGATCACTATATTGACAACCAACAATAGCTTAATTTTACAGACAAATAATGTCATAGTTTAAAATTATTGTTAATGGTTTATGTGGACATCCAACTTACTGCCAAACCACCTAGATGGTATTTCTATGCTAGTGGACCCAACACAGCTCTTTGATATGTATAATAAAAAGGTAAGAAAATAGAGAGTAATCATTTTGGTTCCTTACAAAAATGTCAATCGGACGGCAGAGGATAAAAGTCGCACCTTGCAGCAGAAAGTGCTAAAAGAGACCGCAAAAGCGGGACAAATATCGCCCCACCAACAGAAAGCTCTGGTCGCAACTCGCAACACGAACGCCGCCGCCCAAAGAGAGAGACAGAAAACAGTCGTCGGAGAAGAGAAGGATGGGCTTCGAGAAGCAGATCCTGAGACCCGGCACCGGCCCCAAGCCGGTCAAGGGCCAGAAGGTCACCGTCCACTGCACCGGCTACGGTTCGTTCCTTCCCTTCATCCCTTAGACCTCTGATTTACTACGTTGTTCATGGATCCACATCACTTCAGGGTTTAGAGTTCAGATGCTTCCAGATCCATTCATGTAGTAGCCTCGATGAATAACGGCGGCTCTTTTTTCCTCGGCTTTGATGCTTAGGATGCGATGTTCAGTCGTAGGATTGAGATCGATCTGATCCAGAGTTGCAAGCGAACTTTGCGCACTGCATAATTCGTTTATCTTTCTTTTGTATGATGACTCGCACCATCTGATCTGCTGTAATTATTCGCCAACTTTTGTTTACTGCTATTCTGGGTTTGTTTACAGGGAAGGATCGTGATCTATCGAAGAAATTCTGGAGGTAAACTATCAATCTATTTTCTTGATTTACATCGAGGTGTAGCGCATCAGTAGAATAAGCACGTGCGAGGACACTGAAAGTAGTCCTTTTCAGTCCTTTTCCTGTCATTCACTGTGTTCTGTTGTTTCTTTCAGCACCAAGGATCCTGGGCAGCAGCCATTCAGTTTCAACATTGGTCTGGGTTCAGTGATCAAAGGTAATCATGCCACAGATTATCAATTCATGTAAAGACCTAATAACTTTGCCTGTTAGTCATCTTCGTATGCATTACTTACTTTGTGATTTAGCAAGGGTTCAATTACCTGACTATTCTGATTGCTTCCAGTCCTGTATGTTATATTTGTCTATCAAATCGGTACTTTTGATGTTATGGTATTTATAAATGGAGCATGAGCTTTACTTATAACTTATCATGATGTTTTATTTCTAGTAGAGCTCCAAATTTGCACTGTTTGCTTTATATTCTCTTGTAGCCATGGCTATAAATTGTTGGTCATGTTTTCCTTGATGAATTAACTCATATGAAGCCTAGGGCATTTAAGATTTTTCCAAAAGTGAGCAGTCATTGTTTAGGGTCAGTCCAGTTTCATGTTGCACGCCAAAACTTCACAGGCCTGCAAAATAATGTTCTATTAGACAAATAAACCACTCCAATTACTATTGTGCTAATTGCTCTGTTTCCTATAGGATGGGATGAGGGAGTTATGACCATGCAAGTGGGTGAAGTTGCTCGTATCCAGGTATATGTCTATATTGTTGATCGGCTAAATTAATCAGAATGTGTTTGCTTTACTGATTCTTCTAGCACTTTATGACTACTGCAACTTTGAAGGCACTCTATTTCTAGATGGAAGTAAATTGCCCAAAAAAGCTTTGCTATGACTATGGATTTTGGCCATTCTGCAGTGCATTATCTTTGCCTTGATAGTCTGTTGGCACTTGATATTCTTTAGTTCACAATTTTTCATTTTAGCTTTGTCCTGGTCCTGGCATCTGATATTAGAGTGTTCTTGCTTCAGTGCACGCCTGATTATGCTTACGGAGCTGGCGGGTTCCAAGCCTGGGGAATTCAACCAAACTCAGTACTGGCGTTCGAGATTGAAGTCCTCAGCGCCCAGTAATTCAAGAGTGTAATAGTGATGGAGCCATCGATCAGCTACGGAAACATTGGCCGTGCCTAGGAAGTAATGAAATAATTCTGTTGTCACCTCATGCTAAATACAGCAGACTGGGGTTCTGAGTGAAATCCTGTGAAACTTTAGCACTCTGTAACCGTGATGTCAAGTTTATGGAGTTCTTTGTGTGGCGACTCCAGTCAAGTTCTCGTCAATGATTATAATCCGATGGCTTCCGATGTGACACTAGTAGACGGCCACAATAAACTTGATGCAATTCTTGCAGTCGAATGCTGTAAGAATCTGTGATGGACCGCGTGTCGCCAATGAAACCGTAGATGGCTTGGAGGCTGTGTGGCGCTGACTGTCGTACCAAGGTACCAGTTTCGCCGTGTCTGCTGGCTGCCACGGCCGAAAGAGATGATCATGTGGGCGTGCCGGCGTGGAGAATGGAGAGTTGGAGACGATACCAAAGGGCCATGCCATGCGTGGGCTGGATAAGCGCTTGTAATTAGGCCGAAGAACGAAGCAGGATATGCTTGAACCTTTGACATGGGAGCTGGTTATGCATGCGCTAGCCACGTCGTCGGTAAGAAGTCGGTAGTGACACTGACCTCGCAGCAAAAGCAACAAACATGAGCTAGTCTATTTCCAGTCGTAGGCAACATGAAGCGTCAATTTGTTTTCATAATTACAAAAGGGATAAGACGAAACTTCAGGACTTTATGCACTTCTTTCCTCACTATAGCTATATAATACAGGGGCATCAAAGTTTTTTTTGGTCCTTGTCCTTACCTTTCAAAGAATTCCTAAGAACAGTTAACATGTTCAAAAATAGAACTGCTTAACCACAGCTAGGTGCTATCAATGAAGCTAACCTACAATGTTAGTTGGATTACACTCTAAAGCGCAATCCACTTTCCAAATGTAGACCCCATCCCACAGGCAATGGGAACATAGCCAGACCAGCAAAACAATTTTTATGGTGTAACACAGTTACACAAGGCTAGCTTCTCAGATATCACTGAGCCTCCTCTAGACCTCATTGGTCCACTGCTTTTCTTTTTAAAGATCCGGCTATCCGAGCACTTTGACCTTTTCACTCCAAGATAAAAGCTGCATGCGCATCAGCGCATGACTACTATGTACAGCTAGGCCTGATCATTAATAATAGAAACTAGAGTTCTTCTGGCGGGGTGCATCTTTGCAGAGAATAGAGCGAACTTCCACGATAGATCTGGGTGGCTCTAGGTCCTTCGGTGGGGCTGTATTACCTAGCAGCTGTTGCAGCTGGGATGCAAAAGTATCATCCAAGACCTGCCGGATTAACAGGCTTTATGAAAACTAGAGTAAGAGATGGGAAGCATCAAAAGAAAAAAGGTGAATACATGGTGAACAAGTTCATGGACCATGGGACGATGAACTTACTGAGATTGCGACTCGTGCACCTTTATACCAGGCTTTATTTTCTTTGCGATTCTCCAGGAAACTCAGCACATCCTAAATATTGATCAAATTAGTAACAGTAGTACAAAAAGGACCATCCCTACTCACTACTGATACTTCTTATACCTGTCCCATACGGTCCCAGAAATTTCTGCATATGGCTACAAAAACATGTACTTCAGAGACTTTGTGCACATGATTTATTGCCTCAATTAGCTGATTCTTCAAGGCCTGCATCCTGCTGCGGATATCAGATTCCATCACCAACTCTTTTGAATCCTGAATTATTTTTTTGAGCTTCGTGGTATTTTGCATACGGGTCTGCACAAAAAATTTGATAAGAAAATTGTTCTTCACAACAAATGTACTTGTCACAGTAAGGCCTCTCCCATTCTATCCATAGCTTCGTGAAACATAAAGTTAAATATGGAATCAGGATTTGGTTTGATAGAAGTATAAAAACCTGAAACACTACAGAATGATCATATAGCCCCTACATAGAACATCAAAATTACGCCAGGATAAAATGAACATGAAGGTATTCATAATTCTGGTTTCACACTGGTAGATCCAAGGTGAATTGTAGAATATACATAGAAATTTATTAGGTAGAAGACCATTCTCTAAAAGAAAAGTACCCATAATGATAAATTTACATTGGAAACTAAATCCTGGTCTCATGAAAGAAGATCTATGCCAGAACTTACTGCATGGATAAAAATAACTCATTAAGCAAATCTCATTTTCAGGTAAAGCTATGCATGGTCAGTGACTTGGTTTTATGACATGGTAAGTTTGTGCCTGGTTTCAGCAAGATATCAGAGATCACTGTTTGACAAGGCGACGTTCTGTGGCCAACTAGGCGCCAGGCTAAGGGGTCACATGGGGCATAGGGGGGTAGATGGAGCAATGAGAAGGCGGGTGAGGCAACAGGGAGGCGGACAAGCGCGCGCAGGCCACTTTTTCCAGGCGAAGCAGAAGCTCGCACAGAGGTGGGAAGCCGAAGCAGAGGTTATCATGCCATGGTCTACCTTTTATAATAAAGCCCCGTTTGGCACAGCTCGGCTTCATCAGTGAAGCTGTTTTTTTTAAAAAAAAATAGCTTCATTAATACTTTCTAATTGAAGCTGAGCTGTTTTGAAAAAAAGTATTTTGCACCAACAACTTCAGGCATGGATGGGAGAGAGAAATGAGGGAGAGAGCTGGGATAATCTACTTCTTTCAGCTTCATCCCAACTCATCCTTTTGTGAGAGAAGAAAAACAGCTGTTTGGGAAGAGGTGTTTGGCAAAAAAAAAAAAAAAAAAAAAAAAAAGCTCAAGTCACAACTGCTTCCAGACAGGCCCTAACTTGCCACGTGTTGTGCTGTACTGCTGACCTGCTGTCCACTTGTTTGTGATTTAAAATACATATTTCCTTGCTGCTGATATCATCTGATGAATGGGAGATGGCTTAAGTCATTCAGATAATTATCTAACTTGCTATTTTCTTTCTTTTAATGCACTATTGTCGATGGTAAAGCTGTTAATTCTGTCACAAATTTTTTCCCTCTGGTATTGTATTGCTGTAGGATAAATTTCGCATCAACAAGTCAAAGCCACTAAGGTTCTATTGGTCCTCTCTTTTTATATAATGTATTCAGATACTCTATTTATATAATTTATTCAGCAACACATGCAGTGTGCAAATTTGGCAAAATGGCTAGATACTGCCTAGCGCCTTTCCTGACCTTATCAGAGATTCACAAGAATTTGTAACCAGCTGAGATCAGGAACAAGTAACAGGATGTAAAAGGATACTCACATTCTCTGAAAGCTTCTCAACAACTGCTTGCATGTAATTTCGGAATTTAGCTCTCAGTGTCACTGTAACTTCACTAAGTTTTTCTCCAATTGCTGACGAATTTCCTCCATTTGGTATACAAGAACTCCATGACTTCAAGTGACTCTCAATTCGAGGTCGCAAAACCTCTAGTAGTCTTTTCAATGTATTCAAGAGAATGCCAAGCTAAAAGCAGATAGGGGGTCAGATATTAATAATTGAAGTCCCAATAAATGTAAAAATGAATACCAAAACTTACATCTTCAGGTACAGTATAGGGCACAGCTGAATTGCGCTTTGTGAGTTTCTGGACAACTTTGAGGCCGAATTTCTTTGGTGCAATACAATCCTTCAGTGGAGCCAAAACATCTGCATACTGTTTTTCCAGAGACTCTATAACCGCTTTCTCAACATCTACAATGGCCTTTTGTTTCAAAGAATCAAACGATACATGTTAAGTCAGACTTTGGGACTTCATTCTGATACAAGTATACAACTTAATGAATTAGAGAATCTCTAAAAGAAAGAGTTTCTGACATACATTCTCAAGATTGAATATGTATTCTGGCCATCGGCAAATGATAACTTCATACTCTGTCAATGTCTTCTTCAGCAAATCATACATCTCATCCACAAAAGGTGTTGTCATATGCTGGGTCCTAACTCCTGACCATTTGACCTGAATATTGGCAAATGAACCAAGGAATGAAATTGGAAAGATTAACATAATGAAAATCTGCAGCAAATAGAAAATTATCACCTCACCTTGTCCAGCCTGCAATTTTCCAGTAACATCCTGCGTTTGTCTTGAATCCACAATACAATGTACAAATGGAACAGCTCTTTTGCATCAACACCTGCTTTTACAGTGCTGTGCGAAATCACAAGAGACTTGATTTAGATTTATTTACAAGAGACTTGATTTAGATTTATTTACCAGTACACAAAATTACCAGATATTCCAACTAGACAGATCCTTCTGAAAGTCAGCTGTAGCAACCACCAAATCAGCAACAGGTGATTCTGGACCAGCAGGAGGGCAAGCAACAAGAAAAGCACGTAGCCGATTTGATAGCTCTACACTATAGATGGAGGCAGCTAAATTTGGCAGATCAACAAAGCTGTGGAAGCAAAAGGAAACAAAGATAAGTGGAAATGTGTCAAAACCAAAGATCAGAAAGAAAGAACAGATATATAACACACAATGGATATTTTTCATAGACTACAAAATGATCTGTGCTTAGATGGTGTACAACAGGCTATAACATTAAAGCATATTGGTAACAAAGCTTGCATAAGATCATGTACCTGGGAAGTATGTGCTGATCATGAATTTCAATATCAGTAAAAATTTCATTGCGGAGATTGTTGCATAATGACTTCATCTTCTGGTAAGCTGTGGTAACGGTTACCAAGTCCACCCTGATACATTCTGAATTTCCCGATACATACTCATCAGTTTCAAGCATGTAGCGCCTCGAGCGCTTCCTGGCAGCTGCCTGGACATGAACAAAAAACATAAAAACATTAGTTACAACTCAAGAACATAAGATACCATTTGTTTACTGAATAGTTGAATAATGACCTGGAAGTAACCACACAATCTTAGTTGAGCTTCCGGAGATAGGACGTCGTGCAGAAGACTATACAGCTTAATAGCTGGTTCCAGAGCAGCAGCAGCCAATCCAGTTGGAGGCCTAAAATCTTGCGCCAAACCCGACGGTATAGAGTCATCTAGTGACTTGTAGTTTTCAAAAACCATAGCTAGAGTTTGCTCAATTTGTTCCTCAACTTCCCCCAGTATTCGGTTCTGTGTGAAGAAATTTCAGTCAAGCAATAGTAGTGACATGTATGTCACAGCAACATTTTGGACAGATAAAAAATACTGAATAAAAAACGAAGAATTATTAATTTGTTTAACTAATTATAGTTTAATTTGGACAAATAATCTAGCATCGACATAAACCTAGGAAACATTTGCTGTGCCAGAAAACAGTGTTCAGAAAACAATACATATCTAATGGGAGAGAGAAATGTACCTCTTGGTGGCTCAAAGTAGCAGTACCATGGTTTTTCATCAGTATAGGTAACAAAAGTTCGTGAACCAGATTGAGCCAATCAGCAGTAGGAGTTGCAACATCCATGATATAAGAGAGGTACCTATACAAGAATAGCAGTCAGCAATCCCACAGCCCGAAAAAGAAAACAACCGGGGGAGGGGGGGGTGTTTACAGCAATTCAATACATTATTAATCTAAACAACTAGCGCCGAACTGTTTGGGGCATGCCCTCATGTTGCCTATGTATCAAGTACAAGAGAACATATAATAAAATAATTGACATGCATTGCAGAAGGTCATTAGATTAAATAAATGACGCCACAAGTTAAATTATAAATTACAGTTCACAATAATAAAGCAGCAAAAGGCAGAAGGTAGAAAAGCCTGCAGCCCAGTGTGATATGTTAGTACCTCAACCTGGTGTAGGCATCTGAAACCCCATAATACAATGCAAATTCTGTTAATAACCACTTCCAGGAGCCATTCACCACAAGGTTCCGTTGTTGAATGTGTTGCGCTTTCATTGCAACTTCCAAAACAATATCATACGCTACAGTTTCTGCAACAGAACCATACTAGAATACAGAGCAAAGAATGCCTATTAATACAGAGACAACCATTACTGTGCAACAAGTTAAAAACAAATCATGCCAATTAATATAGAGACAACCATTACTGTCCAACAAGTTAAAACAAATCAGTATCCCTTCAACCAATATATAGCAACGCCCTTTTGAAAAAGGCTACCTTATTTTCTTGTATTCAAGCCAACAAACTTTGTGTATTATCTAGGTCCATTATTCCTTGCTAAGAGGATACTTAGAATAATATGATTTCACATGAAAGATGCTCTTAGTATGTCAAATTACAGACAGCTTGATTTGAACTACCGTGACATTTACATGTAAATTAACCACCGATTAAATGAACATAGTAGCAGAATGTGGGCTGCAGGTAGTGTTTATCGTGAACTAAGGACAAAGAAGTTACATATTAGATCAATGTGTAACACATTCGTAGTGCTGAAGCATCTCTACCTTCATATTGTTCTCATCCGCAGCAGTTGTATAGTGGATATATAGCTGTATACGACCCACAAGTTCATGCTCAGGTTCTCGGAATATTGACCACCAGCGTAGTTTGTCAGCCTGCACAAAAAATTTAGATGTTTTTGGAGGAGCATTAGTTTTATTTAGGCATAAATGTTATATGATACACTGAAAAAAATGGTGTATTAACACCAGGAGCCCTGTTTTACACCTCTAATGGATATAGTAGTATCTGAACATGTTTGCATACTCACACCAATCCCCCCCCACACCCCCACCACACACACACACACACAGAGAGTAATTCACAGTCCATGCGCACACCCAGACCAACAAACTACATGAACATGTTTGTGTATTCAAACCAATACCACAGAGGCAACAATTTTTACTTAGGAGCTAGACCTGGTAGGAAATCGTTTGTCGATCCAGGATTGAACCAGGGACGACCAACAGATTCATAATAACTGAATCGATCAACTGGGCAATAGCTCAGGTCCTAACAAGAATCCTTTTTGTTAAAGAACTTTGACAAACAAGTAGCAAAATGGTTCACAAATTCTTACAGGATCCTCAGCCATTGTAGCAACTTGGGCAACAACACGGCCACAGGACTTTCCCTTTGAATCAGACACATCGATGATCAAATCATCTCCCAGGCTATCCGGAAAGCTGAAATATGACATAAAGTCAGGTTTGCTAAGATTAAGCTTTTGTTCTCACAAAAGTTTGAACAAATATATAACAAAGACTTAGTGTATTATTCAGAGCACATGAATGAATGGTAAAATATAAATATTATAAAATAAAATATCATTTAGGAACTTCTCTTGGGCATACAAGACATGTGTTTCACCAGATCCTGGCTGCATAGGTACCACATCATCTTCAGGCAAACTTTTAAGCCTCAATTGGCAGGTGTATGTTTCTGAAGCAAGAAAAAAAAACATGAGACCAAGTGAAGAGTCTGAAGTCTATGGGAGAAATAAAGCATATCAACCTTGTGGTGCTTCATATGCTGAACTGCTCCGCAGAGTAGTTACACCGACCTTTAATAGGCCAGATACCTGCTTGATATACTGAGCACTTGCTTGCATGTATGCTAAGCTGTGTTTTGAGAACGAACTGTCAGCAGGAAGCTGGGGTAGAACTCGAACTCTCCGTACAGACTCCCATCCTGATGAAAGTGTGGATTGTACATTGGATAAACGGTACCGGACAGAATCCAATTTCACCATTGGCAGAGATGAAAAGTTGCAACCAGAAGGCATATCTACAGACATCCGAACTTTGCGAACTGCAAACAGAATAATATTAAGGTTAGGTTAATCTCTAAAGGCATTTTTTGTATAAGTCCAAACTGAGCAAATGCAACAGTCTAACAACCAATAGGATGCACTAGAGATCTTCATCAATAATAAACAGAAAATAGCAGCAGATACGGTATGTGTTTTGTACCTTGAACCTTCATTTTGCCTATTATTTTCTTGGGCTTTGATGCAGCCCCTTCGCTAACTAGCTCTGATGCACGCTTCGACATAAGTTCCTCTTCCGATTGTAACAAGACATTTTGCAAGCTAAATGAAACACTTAACAATGTCAAGGCTTACTCAAAACCAGCATGAGCGATGAATAACTAATAAATGAAGTACACAAAAAAAAAGTTTATACATGTTGAAGGTGGTAGCCAAAGTTAGCATTTTTAAGTTATTATTTGGGGCCTTGCTGAAATTTGCTATTCTTAAGATCATTACACTATGTTGGTTCAAAATGCATATGTAGATTATGTACACATTCAAAGAAACTACTCTGAATAATTTAATATCTTCTGTTCTTTACAGTATCCAATAGTAACTGTCGGTTACATTTTTCAAATTTAACCAACTAACATAATTTTAGAGATGATTGATGCATTGCTATCAAAAGAATTAGTGAAGGAAGCCAGAAGACATCCCCATGCACACTGAGGAAAAGGTCACACCAGGGGACTACCAAGACGGACAGTGTATGGAAGATCATGCAAGCCGAATTTTGATAGCCATGGTTATATAGCACATAGGACACGTAGGATTTGCGCTCCTACCGATTTATGGTATAATTGATCTTGAATGAAAACACATGATGTGCCTCAAATAAAAAGAAAATCCCATATCATAGTGAACAGCAGCAGCTATAACCAAGAAGAATAATAGAATAGACACGTTCCTACATTTCACAATTATGGTTTTTTAGGTGCTGACACCTCGCCGTAGAAATGTAAAACATAAAGTAATGAATATCCTCAATTCCTCATCAAAGACAGAACAGACAGTTGCTAAAGGCAGCAAGCATAGTGCAGATACGATATCTAGTGGCATTATAGTTTGGTTTTAGTGACCTATCTTCAATTATGTGCAAGAGTTAACTTACCTGAATGTATTTCTCAAGAGCGTGCATTCATTTTCCAGAAAAACAGGAGCTTCCATACAGCCTCTAGCCCATGCATTAAGGCAAAGGCGGACACAAGCATCATAAGCAAGTACAGAATACCAGGGCCCTTGCAGACTGTAAAATGATTCAAGAAATGTGTTTAGAAGTGATTATAGACCACCACTGTCACTTAAACACTTGTTTAATAATTGTAAAAATACCTGGCATGAAAGGTTGGGACTCGAATAGGAATCGAACTAGACGGCTTGCTTGTGGGTCCTGCATTCAAAATGCTCCTACATAGCAGGAAAAAATAACCAGAAGGATGGATAAGTAAAATGGAACATTTCATTTCATTAAAAAAGATGTTAAGACATCTTATAGTGGTTACCTGTCATTTTTGTCAGGCAAGTTAGCCCCTCCATTGACTTGTTGGTGATCTTTTTTGGCAGATAAGCCATTGGTGAAATTTTCACAAGACCGAGTATCATCATGAGTAACTGGATGATGGTCCTGGTCATAATCATTTATTGGTGGTGCGCTGGGAACATCAGACAACCCATTCTGTACACAAAAAAAATCATCAAACTTGAACATCTCTAAGAAAATCACACCAAGCAACTAGTGCGATAAACACATAGGACCATGTAAGAACTAAGAACCCTTCAGTGCTATAACTGCAAGTTCATTTTCAAGGATGATGAATAATGTCATTGGTGAAAGAGAAAGCAAGAAACATGACAAATAACCTGCTATTTTAATGATCTTAGAAAGATGATTTAGCGGTTTTCTTTGGAGGACATCAGAACCAGCAAAAATGTCAAGAATCAAGGTATGTTCCAAAGACATTGAAAATTTTAATAGCAACTTTGGGTGCCATAGTACACATTGACAATAACAGAGAAATAACAGTTTTCAGTCAGTTGAGGCTTAGTGTTTATGCTACTTACTTCCTTATCAATAAATGAAAAAAAGGAAGAATAATTTAATTCCTTCTGGATCACTCGGAGGCAAATTTCCTCCATAAATCATCGAGACCATTATCCTAGTAAACTAAATGCAAATTGTGTTATCCTTCAGAAGAATCAGGAGCGGCTTACATACACATGGGATGGGAATGAGATTACTCCAATATATAGAAATTTAGCCATGGAAACCCAAGATAACTCATTGAACCAGTCATGTTTGCAGAAAACTGTGTCTGAAGAATCGATTGATCAATTATAACTAGAAGAATATTTAAAACACATACCATCTCAGATCCATGTAAATAACTATACTTTGAACATTTTGAAATTCAAAAATATTTTTAGGTATATATGAAAAAATTATTAATGACTACGTGATGCTTTCACAATAATCATATTTCAACAGGAATATTATTTGTTGAGCATCATTTTATACTTACCATATTCCCACACATTTAAATGCAACCCCAACTTGAAACAAAATGGAACTTGCAGATGGTGCTAGAAAAAGAGCAGGGTAGATGAATGGAAATTCTTTGTAAATAAACAAATCAAACTAACCAATTTACGTGTTGACTTCACATCCTCTCGAGCAGGGACATTAGCAGAATGGCTGTCATGTTGGTATCGCATCCTCTCTGCAGCTGCTGCACGATTCTTAGGAACCAAATTGTTCACTTCTCTTCGGGCTGGACCAGTATGGGAGTACCCTGATGCATACCCACCCTTGGAGGTCACACCATTGCTCTGCCCTTCCACCTGGCTAGAAAATTCGGAGGTGCCTGGAGAGTCGGAGTACTCCTCATCAGCGTACTCAACCACCCGTGCCTGGGGCCGCCCCATGGGCTGTGCCTTAGCTCTTGGCAGTGCTGTGTCTCGAGAAGAGCTCAAGTCCGAGTAACCATCATCAGCAGAGTAGTAGCTCTGCTGCCCAGGCATGGCGGCGTAGCGGTAGAGGGGCACGGCCGTGCGTCCCCGGGTGACGTCGTCGCGGCGGGGTGACGAGTCGACCGAGTACCTGCCGCTGCAGACCTCAATCTCATCGTTGTCCGACGACTCGTCCATGTCGGATCCCGACGCGGCGCTGCCGTCGTCGCTGCGCAGCGAGGAGCGTGACAGTGGCACCGTCGCGCCGCGCGGCATGTGGCCGCTCCGGAACTTCTCCGGCGTCGGCATGCCAAGCCCGCCGCGGCCGGCCGCACTGCGCACGGCACGGAGGGCGTCCATCCGGTCGTGGCTGTGCAGCGCCGCCGCTCCCTGGCCCTGCAGCCGCATTCCACCACCAAACACCTTCAGGAACAGAACAGAAAAAAAAAACACGCATCAGAGAACGGGAACCCGAGGCCGCAGCAGCTGAAACAAGGTAGGGTTCGGCGGCGCCGCCAGCTCACTCACCTCTCGCACCCACTTGAGGGCGTCGCGATCTAGCCCCTCCGTGAACATGGCGAGCGCATGCGGGTTCCGACTGAAACGGACGAACAAATCGAGCAAAAATCAGAAAAATCCGGAGCCAGCCGCACCAAATGCGGGTGATCTCCGCACCCGAAAAATCCTCGGAAAAAAATTCCCACAGCCGCAGATTTGAACGCAGGAGGAATTCTTGGGAATGGGGAGCCGAATCGTGCAGGGGAAAACAAAATGCTTACCTTGGATGGAGCTGAGTCGACGCGCGGATTCGCCGCTGGGGGTGACGCGAGCGCCCGGATTTGAATTTCTTCGGGCGAACGTCGGGACGGATCCTGCGAGCAGCGCGGTGGGCGGCGACAGTGACGGGAGCGTGGAGCGCAGCGGAGTGTACGGGGAGTGGGCTGAGCGAGGGGGAGAAGGGGAGCCGGGCAGGAGGAAGAAAGGGACAAGGCGAGTTTATTAGCTCATGGTCGTACTAGAAAAAAAATACTAAACCCCCACTGCCTTCGAATAAACAGGAAAGTGACGGCCGAAGTTGCAGTTAAACCCTCTGTTGGCGCGGTATTACCGTAATAGCAGCATACTAGATCCTTCGCTTGGAAGAAAACGAGTAATAAACGAGGTTAAGAGTCCTCCTCACCGTAGAAGCATATATCATCGCCGTATGGCCCGTATATATAAAAGGAAACAATTGATTCGATGATAATGTTGCCAATTTACCACACAGAGTTTTTACTATCTCTTGTTATTACACGGTGTACGAGTGCAGTGACCGTTCTTAAATTATGCAAAAAAAAAGCAATACTGGCTTTTATCTTGGCCAAGAGGGGCCTATGCGAAAAAAACACCCCAACGATAGCTGGCCCATTCTCTTTTGGCCGTCCGTTTCCTTTCTTTCCGTACCGCAACGGGAGAGTGGCTTGGACTCAGCTGCGCTCACCGACCGAGCGCGGAGGAGCGGCGTTGACGACGTCAGGGCGCGCGCGGCGCGCCGCAACGTCGGGGGACGGGTCCCCCTCCCGTAACGGTCGAAACGTGGTGGCCGGGACGTCGTGGGGTTCGTGGCGGTGGTGCGGCAGGCAACCGCTGCTCCGTGGAGTGGGCGAGTGGAGTGGGTGGGGGTGGACTGTGGACCGGCGGGTGGGAACGCGCCTGGCAGGCTCGCTCCCCTGCGCCCTCTCCCGTCCGTTCGATTCGTACGCGTGGCGGGCATCGAGAACGGTACAGCGCGTGGGCCTCCGGTGTTGGGCGTCTGGGGCGGCGCATGGGGAGCCGTGGGGAGGATGGGTCACATGGCTGCGGGGCCCGCGTGTCGGTATCTTTTTCAAACGGCGTGGTCGAAGGAGTCATGACCCTATCACGTGGTCTAATGACGGTTTTGACCCTGGTGCTTCATGGGAATTGCAGCGGGCGGGGAGCGGTCCTGCCACTGACAGTGCGTTGCTTCCATTGCAGCTCGCTTTTCCTGCCTCTGTGCTGGAAATGGCGCACATGTGGGACCGGGGTGATGGATTGAGGGTTGTGTGAAGACGCAAAAGTGTTTTGCTACAACGATCCGGAATCAGTTATTCTGTAATCGACCTTTCGGTGCAGTAGGTATGTTTAATAATAAATAGACCTATCTATAGATAGTAAAAACACAGGTAAATTAGCTGCAGAGGATTTCATTTCACACGACCCATCTCATTTTTGCGTTTATGCATGGTCTGGTTATAGAGTATTACAATGCCCGTTATCGTCTGAGACTCTTATAATCAATGAATTACTCTACATACTATCGATAGAAAGATCTTTCGTGACCGTGCACGTACTATCAGTAGAAAGATTGTCAAGCTGTTAGCATGTCCCTATCTCCACGTGCCTTCTTATTCAAAGGCGATGGCAAATAAAGAGTTGTCCACAGTGCCATCTTCGGTTGAATCTTCCAAGTTTCCGCAAACTGTTTTTTTTTTTCACTTGAGTCATTGTGTGAGAGTGAGACACGGAGCGGGCTAGCTTTTTTTGGGAGCGGGCTAGCTTCTTTTCGCTTGAGTGCGACGCGGAGAAGGGCGCCGGTTTGGTCGGATTAGACGAGAAACGGCGCCGGTCATCCGGTGGGTGGTGCTGGCACGTCGCATGCCCTGCGTGTCGTCGTCTCACGTACAAGACGCTCACATGGAACGCATTTGCGAGCGCGGCCTGCACCCCACGTAAAGGATGCGCCTCATTGAACGCATCTCCTCTCGCTCCAGCAGTCGCTCCAAGGGGGCAAAGCTGGAAACAGTTTGTACCTCTGACCTGCTGCTGAGTACTGTACAGTGTTTTCCTTGACCGACCTCGGTCACTGCGCCGGTGTGAAACCTGGACGTGCATGTGAAGCAATTTCGCCGCGAGATCTTGCTTCCTTCAACACTACGGAACGGAATGTCAGGCCGGGAACAGGAGGACGGACGGACGGACGGACCTGTATTATTGGATTCCCCTTCTCCGTTTGTCGATGCTTTTGACGGAACCGCGGTCGTCTCTGCACTGTTGTTGTTTAGCGGCAAGTGGGTGTGCAAAGCAGAGCTGGCGTCCCAGATTACACGGCAGGTTCCGTGGACGGGGCCTTTGATCCGAAATTCCGAATGCCGGCAGCACTTGCTTATCCCATCTCGGGTGGCCTTGGCGCCGTGGCCACTTTACATGCGAGGGAAGAAAGCTGGTGCTCAGGAACTGATTTCTAGTTTGGAGGGCTTTTTGGCGTGTTATTATAGTACTACTAGTCCTAGTACGTAATATTTTAGTTCAGTGCACGGTTGTGCGAGACTGCGAGGCGAGCGTAGCGCTAACACAACTTAAATTCGAAGTTTCAAACTGGGTTGGTCGATCGCGATCGAGTATTGACTATTTACATACTGTAGTAGACGAATCATGCCAAACAAGCAACGTTCATGCATGTTTTTCTCTCTCCCGCTGCCACTGAAGAGATTAGCCTAGCAAAGTTCTGCTGCAAGCCTGCAACGCTGAAACCTGTGGAGAGAGGGTATGTCAAACTACCAAAGCCAAAACTCTTCAAATAAAGAAGGCCCAGACCGGAGACATGCCAAGGAATTGTTTCTGGGCTCGGCCTAACGAAAGCAGCACCACGCTTCAAACAGAAAAAAGGCTCGCTCAACTTTTTTTTTTTTTGACTTAAACGGGAGGGACGATGAGTCCCTACCTGATCCATTGCCACAGATACCGGGGAATAGCCCCTCGGGGGTGGACGGGGTTCCAGGAACCCGAAGTACAGTTTTTGGCGAAATTACAAAGAGCAAGAAATAGGAACGTAAAGATTACATCAGGCGGAAAGAGCTCCAGAAACTATGCAGGGAAGCAGGCTTCTTGGGGACACGACACAGCCACATCTCAATGGAGGTCTTGCACGCAGCGATCAGCCTCGCGATACATGGCGGCATCTTGCGGAATACCACGTCATGGCGATGCCTCCACAATTCCCAGCAAAGGAGGAGGATGATGCTTGATTTTGCCGCTGAAGGGGTGCCTGGGGGCACGATGGTCAGCCAGAGTTCACAAACTTTTGCAACATTGCCGGGCCCCCAGCCAATCCTATTCCAAAAGTCCACAGTGAAGGGGCATTCAGAGACGATGTGATCGGCCGTCTCGCTGCCCATCTTGCACAGCTCGCAGACGTCCTCGCTCAGCACGTGTTTCCTCAGTAAGTTGGCTTTGCACTAAATTCGACTATGCACCAGCAACCAGGAGAAGAACTTCACTCTAGGCGGTGCGAAATTGTTCCAGACAAATGAGAAGAAAGGCGACTTCTGATCCCCCTTCACGGACGCTCTGTAGATGAGTCGTGAGCACAGCTTGTTTTCTGCTCCTTCCACGCCACATATCCGCACATCTGACTGAGGCTCCAAAACCACCGACTGGATCATGTCGGTCAACTCACGGAGCTCGGCGTTGTCCCGGGAGGTAAGGCGCGCGCGAAGGAGGTTGGCCAGCCCAGCTATTAGCACCTCGCTCACTGAGTCCGATCTCCCGACGAAGTGACTGAACAGAGCTGGGAATCTGTCAGCGAGAGGTAGGCTATCCACCCAGACATCGTGCCAGAACGAGGTTGCATGGCCATCACCGACCTCCACTCTCGAGATGCACCTGTACGCTGGAAGCAGCTCGCGCATGGCCTCCCAGTGTGTCCATTCCAGCTCGCCGCTCAGGTCAGACAGTCTGGTATGTTGCAGCGCCCACTGCGCCCACGCCGACTCTCCCGGGTGGTGGAGCCTGTGAATTAGCTTCAGCAGGAGACATGCATTCTGGGTGTCAAGGCGCTTGATGCCGAGCCCTCCATCTTCTTTCAAATCACACACCCGTTCCTAAGCAATCAGGCACTGTGCACCAGAGACTTTGTCAGTGCCGTTCCAGAGAAAGGACCGACGCTTAGCGTCAATGGCATCCTTCACACCCGCAGGCAGGAGGAGGGCTCCCATTGTGTAAGTCGGGAGGCCATCGAGCACGCTGTTGATCAGCACAATCCGGCCAGCCGGGCTCAGCAGGGGGGCCTTCCAGCCGGCTAAGTATCTGTCCACCCGGGCAATCAGCGGCGCAAAGGCAGACAATCGCAGCTTAGTATGTGACAGAGGGAGGCCGAGATAAGTCTGGGGGAAGGAGTCCCGTTTGCATTGCAGGATGCCAACCAGGTTGATCACCGTGTCCTCAGGAACATGCATCGACACCATGGTACTTTTGTGGAAGTTAATTTTGAGTCCTGTCGCTGCGGCAAATTGGTCGAGGTATTCCTTCAGTCGATAGACATCCTCCTCAGCCGCTCTCAGTAAGATCAAGGTATCGTTCGCGTACTGTATGACCGGGCATGGCCCATCCCCTAAGGGGTGGCGGATTCCAGCGCCGGGTTGCTTCACCATAGCCTGCAGCACATCCGCCACCAGGAGAAACAGATACGGTGACAGAGGGTCGCCTTGCCAGAGCCCCCGTCTGCACGGGATCCATGGCCCCGGGCAGCCGTTGACCAGGACCGCTGAGAGCGAGGATTGCAGCAACGCGAGCATCCAGTCACACCACAGCAGGGGGAATCCTCTGGCTTGGAGAACAGTGATCAGTCCTGTCCAGTCCACCGAGTCAAAAGCTTTGGCAAAGTCCAATTTCAGAACAATTGTTGGAGCTTTCTTTTTGTAGCAGCGTTGGACTAGTTCGGTGGCATAGACAAAGTTCTCTGATATAGATCGGCCTCGGAGAAAACCAGTTTGGTCCACATCCACAAGTTTCTGAATCTGGCTTGCAGTCTGAAGGACGACGGCGCCGTTGCATTGGGGCATTTCGGGACCAGAACAATATGAGCACGATTAATCCTCCGGAGATCCACCCGGCCTGAACGGAATGCGTGCAGGAATAGCATGACATCCTCGCGCACAGCCGGCCATGCCGCCTTGTAGAAGTTTGGCCCGATGCCATCCGGGCCAGGGGCACTATTGGAGTCCATAGACTTGACTGCTTTCCATGCTTCCGATTCAGTGAAGGGGCCGGTCAGAGCTTCTGCATCTGCCTTTGGACCATTTGCATACAGGTTCACTAGACTGAAAGCCCAAGAAGTGTTTGATCGTTGGCCAAGCAGTTCAGTGTAGAAGTTTGTGAGGACTGCCACTTTGTCATCGTGAGCAAAGTACTGGACACCTTCTACCTCCAGCAGCTGGATCTTATTGTGTCTCAGCCGGCCTGATGCTCTTGCATGGAAGTAGAGTGTGTTGGCGTCTCCATTTTTCAGGGCCCGGCATTTGCCACGCTGACGCCACCACGCGGCTCTGTCCTTGACCATCTGGGACGCGCGCTCCCTGCATCTTTGCCTGAGATCGAACTCTCCACGGGACAGCGCACGAGTTTCCTCGTACAGATCCATTAGCAGCACAATGAAAGAGCAGTGGTGGAAAAAGATGGGGAGGGATCGATGCTTACGTGCCCAGGTGCGTGCCGCACGCCGTAGAGCCTTGCCCCGAGCCACCAGGGTACCTGCAGGATCGTGAGAGATGGGGGGCGACTCCCATGCCGGGATCACACTGGGAAGGAAGGTGGGGTGGTTTATCCAGGCGTTCTCCATCCGAAAGGTAGTGGATTTAGGTATGGTGGTGGGGATAGTGGTGATCAGAGGGACGTGGTCAGAGGTGATGCCCACGCGCGAGGTGAGGGACGAGTTGGGGAACATGGACCCAAACGCGTTGTTTATGAAAGCACGGTCTAGCCGGGCGAGGGTGGGTTGCTCACGTTTGTTGCTCCAGGTATAAGATCGGTCTAGAAGAGGGAGTTCAAGGAGCGCGAGAGAGTCTATGGTGGTGTTGAAACTGGCGGCGAGGCCGCCATTAAAGCCGGGGGTGTTCTTGTCAGCGGCACAGCGAGCGAGGTTGTAGTCCCCCACCAGAAGCCAAGGCACGTTGTCATCAACCTCTAGCGCACCCATGTCCTCCAGGAAGAGGTCGGAGTCCCTATGGTCAGAGGGTGCATAAACGTTCGTGACAGTGAAAGCGTAGTCCGAAGTGGTAGAGGAGAAGGGGATGGTGAGCGTGTACCGGCTCCTAGACGGCGTGCCGGCGGTGACCACGGCCGGGTTCCAGGCGGTCACCATCCCACCCCTGGAACCATCAGCAGGCGTGAATTCGAGCGAAGTCAGTAGGGGAGGGAGGAGCGAACGACTTTTCACGGGGTCAATGGAACGAAGTTTCGATTCCTGGAAGCACGCGATGCAAGGTTGCACGGAGACGGCAGTGTTGCGGACTAAATCGCATTTGTCAGTTTTACCTAGACCACGCACATTCCAGGAAAGGACAACGAACTCGAAGCGCTGTTGATTCATAAGGAAACGATTACAACTGGCCGGCCTGCAATGCAGCAGGGCAAGGCAAAGCGAAAACACAAAACAAACGCACGGAGGTAGCCACATACTTGTGGGACAGCACAAGCAACGTGGACTGCATAGCGTCAGGCACTACACTACCTCGACCAACAACAACGAAGGGAAGCGCTTCAGGGTAACTGGGGGCGGAACGACGCCGCCCCGGCTGCTTGCTGGTGGCCGTCATGGGCGTAAAGGACAGGCGGTGGCCACAGCCACGGCATCGCGGTTGGTGCAGGAGAGCCCCGCGGCATTGGCGAGGCGCCTCAGGTCCAGGGATCCCAGCGCGTTCTTCCGCTTCAGGAGGTTTCGGCCCCTGACCTGCTTCCGTAGGCTCTCGGAGCAGGCAGCCAGGCTCTCCCGGATGGCCTTGCGACGTGTGGCTTTGTCTGCCACAGGCACGTAGTTGTCGGGTTCCATCGCGGCAAGGCGAGAGCTCGCGCGCTTGGCCCCGGGCGCCGGTTTGGGGCGACGCCCGCGGCCCTTCGGCCCGGCAGCGGCGGCTGGGGGCGTAGCAGAAGCGACGGGAGACGGCGGCGGCGTTGGTGGCACATGATCAGTGGCCCCGACCAAGTGCCAGGGAAGGGCGAGGATGGTGTGGGCGGGCGGCGGCGACGCGGGAGTGGCAGCAGCGGGGAGCGCGATGACTACAGGGAAGCGTGGGAGCGGCGGCAGAGGAAAAGCTGAGATGGGCTGGAGCAGAGCAAGGGCGAGCCCGTGGAAGCGGAAGACACCAGGGAGCCCAGGGGAGGCCCCTCCATCTTCATGGGCGTCAGCGTCACGACCAGGAGTGGGAGGCCGCGGAGGCCCAGCACGGGGCAGCCCATTCCCGGCCCCGGCACCAGGCGGACCACGGGGAAAGAACGGACGCAGGCGGCCCGCATCGTCCAGTTGGTCGCCGTATCGCCAGATGTGCAGAGTTTCCACCGAGAAGCGAGAACCCAAGGCGACCGGAACCGCCTCGGAGTTCCCCAAGAAGACGGTGGCCGGTGGGCGGGCGTCCGTCTCCCTGGCAACGACCACCCACCCGCACGCAGGAGTAGTCAGGCTCCTCCGGGTCCTCCTTCAGGTTGTCCGGGTCAATCTCGACCACCAGCCCCAGCTTGGCGAAGGCGGCCCGAATCCCGGACTCCGAGTGGTGCTCCGGGGGGAAGTCCGTAGAGGAGACCGCCAGTAGCCACGGCAGGCGTATGGGAAAGCGGTAGCCCGCGTCCTCCGCGCGCTCCAGAGTGACCCTCTCACCCTCGTGGTCGATGGGGCAGAGGGCCACCACGGCATCCCGGTCCTCCTCGGAGTCAAACTTCAGGAGGCCATGGCCGCGAGAGGTGGAGTACAGGCCGTAGTGTGCCCATCTGGCCTCCGCGAACAGCGCCGCGCGAATGAACGGCGCTGGTCTGCCAGCGTGGTCGTCGGAGACGAACGCATACGCCATGCGACGCGCGCGCTCCATATCCCCCCGAGGCATCCACACGATGGAGTGCAGTCCCGGAGGCGCGCCGTCGTCGCTAGACAGAGAGCCAGTCCGGAACGGGGAGCCGTACGAGTCGACTTCCTCCTCCGAGGGCGCACCAGAGGACACCCCGCGCGACCTCATGCGCGGCGGGGTGGCCTCGTCGATGTCGTCCATGCCCAGGGCGCGCCCTACGACGGCGGGCGCCGGCAGAGCCTACGGCGGCGACCTGCTCCGGCCAGCCGTGACAACATCAGGCATGGTGACCGGGCACGTGGGGGAACCGGCGCAGTGGATCACCAGGAGGCCCGGGAGGACGTCACAGGCGGAAGGGCGACGGATGTTCCCGCCCTCGCTCGGAGGAGAGGCCGGGTCCGCCGGAGTGGCATCCCCAGCCACCACCGGGGTGGGCGAGGCCACGGGGTCAGTGCCGGCCTGCGGGGTGGGAGTGGCAATCCCGTCCACCACCAGGGTGGGCGAGGCCACGGGTTCGGTGACGGCATGCGGGGTGGCGCTCGAGGCGGTCACGCTGCCCGCAGTGGCACTGAGCGGGCTGGTGGGAGGAGGCGCCACCGGGGTAGCAACCGCCGGCGGGGTCAAAACCACACGAGCGGCAGTGAGGGGCGGGGTGGCGGAGGAGGAGGCGGCGCTCCCCGGCGTGCGAAGAGGGAGGGAGGAGGACCGCGAGGACGGGGAGGGGATGGCGGTGCGGCGCGCGCGAGGGTGGGGGGGCGGGGCGGGTTTGTGTCGGGGTGGGTGTGGGGAAGGACGAGCGGCAGCGGCGTTCCATGTGGCCGGAGCACCCGCAGCGGCGACACCTCACAGGATCGCGGCAATCGGCGACGCGGTGGTCAGGCGCAAGGCAACGGAAGCAAGCGTTCGCAGGAGGAGTGAAAACCCTGGGAGGTTTAAGTTTTGAGGGGCCTTTAGACGGGGTAAGGGCGACCTCCAGGAAAGACCGCGGCGTGGCATTGAAGGCAGCGTTGGGCTCAAGGCGGTCGATATGCATCGCGTCGCCATTAGTGCCGGCCACAGCGCCACTGTGCTGCGGAGAGGGGAGCAGTGGTGGGGGAGAGGGGTTGTCAGGCGATGGCAGCACCAGGAGATACGCGGCACGCCTGCCCCTAGATATGGTGGGCCGCATCGAAGGCGCGTCGTCAGGTTTCCGGGGGCACGCTTCCACCCTGGCAGTCAGAGGGGGCAGAGGGACATTTGAACCTCCAGGGGCTTCGGTAGTTGGGGGAGCAGGGCGAGGTGTAAAGTCGTTGGGCCCACACACAACGGTCAGCGCTGCTTCCATGGACGGGTGGAAACGGAGCTCCAGGTCTACGCAGCGGAGCTCACGCTTGAGGACGATGAAGTTAGCAATGGACTCCAAGGCGACTGTTACCGAAAAAACCATATGAGCGACGACCAGAGCCCGGAGAACCACCGGCGGCGCCGTGAGATGGAACGACAGGACGTTACCAACAACCGTGCTGGTGGGCGCATGGGGAGAGGAGACCGAGACCCAGAACATCCCCGGCTTAGGGACGGCGACATCAAGGAAGGAGGGAGAGGCGGTGTAGTAAAAGGTGGATAGGAGGAGCTCCTGGAACGCAATACCTGGTCTGGTGGCAGTGGTGACGATCCTGCTGGTGGCGTCCTCGGCTGGCTCGGGGCAAGGCGCAGCTCGGCGAAGGCGGCGAGCGCGGTCCGGGGCGACGTCAGCACCATCCTTTGGCTGTGGGGCACGGTGAGCGGGAGCTGTTGTGGGGGTAGTTTCATCGACGGCGGCGCGAGCGACCGCTCCCGGCGTATGGGGGTGGTGGGGCGGCGGGGGAGGGCTATCACCGGGAGCGCTCGGCGGGTCTCTCATCCCCGGTTTCCATCCGTAACCCTAACCGGCGGTGAGAGGCTCGCTCAACTCTAAAATTTACGGAAGCCAACACCCCTAGTGCAGCGAAGGAAAGTTGTGCAACGACGGCAGCCACCACCGGAGCGTTGGATGAAATGTAGTACAGCTTCTGGTGTGGTTCTTCGTACGTCTTCAGGTGACTTTGTTGGAGGGCGAGCGAAGTGGTACCCCCTGGTCTCGATGCACTGACACTTGAGGCTATGGCCTGTCGTGATGGTGTTGCCCTGGCCAGAGAAAAGGGAGTCACGAAGCTTATCCTGGAGACTGACTCACAAGTTTTTCTGAAGCTGTGGAAAGAGGATGTCAACCATTGCTCCTAGATTGCACCAATTATCAGTGAGATCCGGATGATTAGCTCTTGTTTTGATTGTTTTTCTGTGGTCTCAGTAAACCGTTTTTGTAATTGAATTGCTCATACACTAGCTAAACAAGTCTCAGGTGATATTAGGACGGGTGAGTGGCAGCAAGCCCCAACCTATGCAGTTCACCTGTTGACTGAAGATTGTAATCCTGGTTGATTATGAAATGAAATCCCCGAGTCGCAAAAAAAAAACTATTACAAAAGTCTGATTTTGGTCCCTCAACTTTAAAACCACATATATAGCATCTTCCAACTATGCAATCCGTTTATTTTACCTCCCTCGGCTGTTTTGTGAGTGATTTCGTTGATGTGGCATGTAGGCCCCACATTCTTCTTTTTGTTCTTTATTTCTATTCTTCCATCTCACGTGGGCTTTCTTTTCTTGCTCGCTCTTCCCACTCGCGAACTCCCGGTGCCGCAGGCCGCAACGGCCGCCGACCCAGCGGGTGCATGCCGGTGGCCTGCGCTCCTGGCGGGCAGCTCCTCGGCGTTCGCACCCTCGGTAGCCGTCTCCACGGTGTCGAACGCAGGGCCGGACCACCGCCCTCGGCTGAGCGAGGTGGTTCTAACTATGTGCGTAACTCGTGGTGCTTGTTGCCTCGTCGAGCGTGTTGCTGCTGCCTGCTGCTCTTCCACATGCCGCTGGATGTTGTGGCTTGCCCGCGTGCTACTGGGACCGCGTCCCAGCGTTGCCGGTAGGCTGCCGCTGATTGCGCGGAGTCCGGGCCGTCGCGGCCGGTGACGGCGCCGGTCGGAGACAGGGGCATCGCGGTGGACCTGCCGTGCGAGAGACTCCGGCGGGGCACAGGGCATGACGTCTCCCATGCGACTGGATGTGGCGGTGCCAGGGAGCGGGCCGGACATGAGCGCGGTGTCGAGGGGGCACGAGAGGAACCCGTCTCTATGTTTGCTTCTCTGTAGGGCCCACATCGCCACGTCAACGAAACCACTCATGAAACAGCTAAGGGAGCTAAATTAAATGGTTTGCATAGTTGAGGGAGGCTGGATATCTGATTTTAGAGTTGAGGGAGTAAAACCAAACTTTTACTATAGTCAAGGGAGCAAAAGTAGACTTTTTCCCTTCAAATACGAAAGGCCCGGCCCATCAAGCCAGGCCTAGGAGGTGTTGCTGGGCTCGACCTAGGAAAATTCTCTGGCGAGGAGAGGCTCGGTCGTGTCAAGTTTTGCTCCATTCCGTCCCTGAAACGAAGGAAGAGTTGCGGGGAAAAAAATCTGGAACCTTCTCTCGTCGAGCCCACAGAATCCACGGAGCCACGGCATCACCGCCAGCGCCACTGACATCTCCGGGAAGGAACCGAACCGACCCCTGAAAAGAAGCGGTGCGTCGGAAGGAAGAGCAAAATCCCGCGGCGGTGGCGGAGCGAGGACCCAGTCCCACGGCGAGGGATGTGGTGGGAGTGGGAGGGCGGCGGCGGGGAGGCGCAGCGGGAGGAGACCCCCGTCGACTTCGACTTCATCTCCCTCCTTGCCAAGCCCAAGGTGAGGCGCGAGCCGCGAGCGCGTCGACGGGGACGCTACCCCGCCCCCGATTCTCACACCTGTTTCCTGGGTTGCGGTATAGGAGGATATGAAATCTGGGCCACCTGCAATTTAGAGACCATGTTATGGAGAATCGAGTTCCATTTCCCCCTTTCTCGCGCCTAGGGTTGTTAGGTACCGTGTTCTATGCTAATTGAGCAATTGTGTGTGCAGGATTACTACAAGATACTGGAGGTAGATTACAATGCGTCGGAGGAGACGATCAGGTCCAGCTATATCCGCCTTGCACTGGTTAGTGCCTGACCCGGCAACAAAATGACCGCTATTCTTTAATAATTCTGTAGTTCGGTGTTCCTATGCAAACTACTTACTGAAGTGGTATCCTTCACGGTTTACTTCATTGACGGTACTATATTCTGCTGATGGAAATCTTTTGTCTCCTAGCTGAAGTGGTTTTCTCTGTTTTCTTTTTGTTGTAGAAATGGCACCCTGATAAGAAGCAGGGCGAAGAAAATTCAACCTCCAAATTCCAGGAAATTAACGAGGCATACCAAGGTGAGCTTGATTAGTTGGCCAGGATGTAAATTGTTAGCAGGAAAAAGTTGTGGTCCTATTCATGTATTACATAAGCCATTGTTAGTGTCCCCGAATTGCATTCAAGCACCATCATTTCACCTTTATGTTTTCATGTATAACCTTATAGAGTTATTAAGAAGTAACTAAGTGCCATACCAGACTGGATGTTAGTGTACGCTAATGTGCCTACACATAACTGTGAGATATATCGCCATGGTTCCTCAACCATCACTATCAGATATTATGCTAAAATATTCTCAATTTTATGGTAATTTTAGGAGTTTTAGAGTTGTTTCCACAGCTCCATGAGGCTAGGAATGTTTCCTAAGACTCACTAAAGCCTTGAAAATCGTTAAGGAGTAGCAAACAAATTAGGTATCAGCACTCAGACTTTGGCACCTATAGTCATAGATGCTCTGATTCTTGTTCCTTAGTGATGGTGCGACATCTGAAAGCCTTAAGATAGTTACTCCCTCCATACCCATAAAACAAGTCGTTTAAGACAGTGGCACGGTCTCCAAAACACAACTTTGACTTCTTGTTTCTATAAAAATATTTATTAAAAAGTGATATATGTATACTTTTATGAAAGTATTTTTCAAGACAAATCCATTCATATAATTTTCATATTTTCAAACTCAACAACTTGAGAATTATTCATCATTTATATTCCCGAGGTTTGACTCAAACGTTGTCCAAAACGACTTGTTTTATGGGTATAGAGGGAGTAAGAAGTACCAAATCAGGTCATAATATAACCATGAATGCTAGTCAGTGCTTCTTTGGCTATGAAGCAAGCAAAGTTTCAGTTGTAGATGCTGCTGCTGAACTGCTCCAAGACTAAAAGTATGCCCTTGTACAAGAGATAGGATGCAATGGAAAAATCCCTATTATATTTATTGTTTGCAACAGCTTCAGCCAGTTAAAAACAGCAGGTACTGTCCTCGTCTCCTAGCTCACTAGCTTGACAACACTTCTGTGTTCATTTAGGAGAACATTCGTTGCTTGCTTCTTACAAGTATCTTGGATAGTTTATTAGAAGGCTGTGAAACTGTGCATAGATTTGTAGGCAATATGAGGTATAAATATACCCATAGTTGGTCGTCACATTTGAGCAGTTGAGCACATTACATTTCATTCTATAAGGGAAGACATATCATGGTCTGTTATAGTAAATCTTGATCTTGTATTATTGTTTCTGAAGCCCCAGCATTTCTTTAACAGTTCTGAGTAATCCTGCAAAAAGACAAGAGTATGACAAGAAAGGCATCCTATATGTTCAAGATCAGAATGTAGTGGTAAGCATTAAGCAACTATTCTTTTCTGTTGTTATCTTGTCGTACAATGGTTCTCACACATTATGTTTTTTTTGGCAACGATTTCAGGACTACCTGAACCGGCACAAGGGACTAATACTTACCTGCAATGGTCTTGGCATAAGGTACTCAGTATGGTGAACACGCTCAGGGATCCACAGTTTGCATCCATCTGCAGTCTTGGAGAATCTCTAATTGTAAAGTAGCATTGATCTGAAAATGGTATAGTGCAGCAGTGCCATGTTTGAAAGCCAAAGATTGACTTGAGTTCATCCTACAACAGAGTTGATTTTTATTTCTTGGTCAGCTGTTGTTGAATGAAAGAGGCAATCTATGTTCCGGCTGCTCCTTATATGTAACGTACTGTTCCTAACATACGATGTAAGCGTCTGTTTCTGTCTCGGCGCTTTATGCTGACGTTAAGTGAATTTGAATGTCTGTGGAAAACAGAGTGGCATCATGCTACTTCCCCGGAAACTAGTACTTATATCTACATCCTCATTAAGATAGTATTGTTCTCCCCTTATTTTTCAAAGGGTGTATTTGATATTGCACTCTCTGCATGACAAATGTACAAATGTTATCTTATTTTGGAATGCCTTTGCACATAATAAAAGAGGGTTTCAAAAAGAACGGGATAGCATCGTTGAAAGTCAGGTAAGTTGAGCTGCAGCTCCGTCAATCTCACAGAAGGGTCGACCTTAACACAATGGTATCTGAAATGTTTACTGGACAGTAGCAAATAGGACTTCAAAACTTGCATAGGAGTGAAAACATACTGATCGTATTCATCTTTTTAAAGCTTTACTCGACAGTATACACATAGGACTGAGTAAAAAACTTCCATAGTGAACTGAAGAAGCACACTAGCCAAACTTGAGAAGTCTGATAACAGACCCCATGAGGAGAAACTTTAGATACACGACCTTCTTTACCCCCTTCAGTAATATTTGTAGAGGAAGGGAGAAAACCTAATAATAAGCTGGCTGTAATGCCTAAACACATGGCAAAAGATCGACGATAGATCAAATAATCCTCTGTATGAAATCTCCAAACTTTGCAAACATGTCATCTCTGTTTTCCTGCATATATAGAAAATTTGAAAAAGGAAACCAGTCTTCAGGTCACTGAGAACACAAAAGAAACATGTACAATCGGGGCAGTTTTATAGGGTGAATCAGATTTGAGGATTGAGGATTCAGATGTACCTTGAAAAGTTCCATCAAAAAAAGATGTACCTTGAAAAGGAGATTTCGTGAGATGAACCAAACTGAGTAACCGGTTCCTACTAATTCCAGCAATTTTGGGAGCTGTTACAAGTCAGCCAAGCAGGTTAGTGAACATTTGGTATTAAAACTAAGCATAGATTTCATTTAGGTATACTACAACTTCTGTACCAGGGGGACTGAATCAATTGCAGCAACAACAGAAGATAGGATCCATAAAGCAAGAAAGGCACCAGATCCAGTGAGGATTAAAGTCGGAGTCACTTCAATATTCAACTGGAAAATATAGGCACGGTATATAAGTAAGCAACAAGATGGCAATTAATAACTCATCCAAAACAAAGATTGTATCTGAAAAATAAATTATCTTCACATATGAAAGCTGCTATAGAATCATGACATTAAGACAATACAAGTAGGGCGTGATTGCGAAAAAATATATATGCCATAGCATGATATTTCATAGCATGTTATGCCTTTGGAATTCTAGAGTTCTGCAAATGTTAAGGGTTAAACTAGAGCTTAATTACTCAGCTTATTGATTCACAAGCTCTACAGGTAGGATGGTGATGTAAAACACTAAATGATAGTTAGATACTTAAATGTACTAAGGCTTATCAGACCACCATAGAGTTGCAAGAAGGAACATCTCTCACTCTCACTTCAATCTTTCAGTCAACAATCACCACAGCATTTGAGAGAATGTTTCCCCGAGAAATTAACTCCCATCTCATTGCAGAAGGATAGCACAGTTTTAAGTAAAAACTAACGTACCATGCTAGTCAATATTGCAAAAATTCAAATATTTGTTTTTGGCAAGACATAATGCTAGTCAACAATGCACCGGGCCTTAAAATTCCCCATTACGGCCATGATCACCAAGTAGGCAATAATGTGATTAATTGGCCCAATCAAAACAGCATTTACGGATGTCATATTTTCCTAGGTGATTCTCTTTGTTTTGTATAGAGACCGCCTTACAGCAAGGTCTGGAAAGGTGTCGAGCCCATTGTCTTTTTGCAGGACCCATTTTAGTTTGGTTTAATTAATTCCACATAAGAGTTAATCACTGTAGCATTCGAAAGCAAAGCGCAAAAGCAAGCAGGTAACGTGTCAGCAGCACGGCGAGACATACCTTGCTTAGTATGTCACCCAGACCGCCGTCATCCAGGGACGGGGACGGGGACGGGGACGCCTCTGACGACACCGGCTCTGCTACGGGCGCCTCCGCGGAGCCACTAGGCGCGGCGCTAACCTCCTCGACCTCGACCTTGTCGTCGGCAGGCGTGTCGGGCTTGTCGTCGGTGAAGACGTAGGTGTAGGTGGCGGAGGCGGGCCCATCGGAGGGCGCCGGGTCAGGCGCCGCCGCACTGGCGCAACGCCAGCCTGAAGTGAAAACATCAGAGCATTAGCAAGCAAGGCAAAGATAGCGCGTGAGACACAGAGCGAGGGATGGACTGGACCAGGGCGTACCTCGAGCTGGGACGCGGCGGTGTAGAGGAAGGGCGGTGGAAGCAGACGCGCCACGGCGGAGCGGGGCAAAGAATATGGGCGCGGCGGTGGCGCGGATGGAGGTGGCGGTGGTAGAGACGGAGAGCTCCATGATCTCCCACTCTCTCTCTGCTCTCCTCTTTTCTGTGGACGCCGGCCTTGTTGGTTTTTTTGAGGTTTCTGTGAGCCGCGATGAGGAATGGAGGATGAGGCCAGGGTGATGCTGGGCTGGTGGCTCCCTGGCGCTGTGCTGCATGACGTGTGCACTCCTGCAGTCCTGTGTCCTGTCCTGCTCGCCCGACGACCGCTCGGCAGTTTGTGTGACATCCGACGGCTCCCGGGCGCTTGGGCCTGTGATTCCTGGGGCCGAGCCGATTCTTCGTATGCTTTGGTGGTTGGACGACAGGTGGTGCTTTCGCTTTCGCTTCTCTTTTGCTCCGGGGCCCTCCTGTCCTGTGCGGTTTTGCATTTTTGTGGCTTCCTCCAAAGGGAAAGAGGGAAAGAGGAACGAAACACCGCTTCTTTCTTTCATTTTTCTTTGTCGGTGCTGGTTCACTGTAGCATCTGTAATTCGTAGAAAAAGATAATATTTATGATAAAAACGAGATCTTTGGCCATGTGCTCATTGGATGCCATGAATTTGTTTTACTTTACTCGTATATCTATCGTTTTCGGTCATAAGAGATGGTGAACCACTATCCATTTCCCCTGTTTAAACAATTTGGTAGTCCGATCCTTTTTATTGAACTTTAAAACATACATCTTACCTGTGAACTCTTAAAATCACTCAAGTTACCTCCATGTCCTAGGTTAAAGTGGTTTTTAAAGATGGATTTGTCTTTTTCTGCTAAGAAAGAGGTAAATGCTTGATGAGACTTTTAAACCACATAAAATATCTCTAACATTCTATAAAAGCTGACAAAAATCATATAGATAGATTGCCATATGAATAATGGAAGTACAAGATCTAGAGTTCATGAAAATATATTTATCTCTAAGAAAATAAGAAAGTTTTTTTTTACATATCTAGAAATTTCCCAAAGCATTTTATTCAATGTATAAATGTGTTTTGAAAACTTTGTGCTGCAAAAAGTATGAAAAGAGACTAGCATAATGCAACATATATTATTGTTGAATGCGTCCACGCTAAGTATTTGTTCCAAATTGTGTCTTATGTCTTCCTTTTGTGGGCAGTTTTCATACATGATAGGCACCAATTAGAAATGTTTTGGAAATTTGTAGATTTTCCATTCTATTTTACAGATAGCTAAATCTAATATTTGAAAGTTCCTAAACACTACGTCTAAATACATTTTGGATTCATCGTATCCCAAAATATTGCTAGGGTATTTTCTCGAAATTTTAGAAGACATGTCTGTGGATTAATAAGCTTATCGAGTATTTTGCTAGTAGACTTTTTAACAAAAAAGTCAAAACTAATTCAAAATAGGGCTCTGGATGATTTTTGAGAGTATGCCAATACTCAGGAGTTAAAATCAGACTATGGCAATACTCAGGAGGTAAAATTAGTTTTTTCCCGTATTTATATGACTGTTATTTCTTTTGTTCATTGGCCCAATGACAATGTGGCACAAATTAGGCCCATGTTATTTTAAAGAATTAGGCCCATATTTGAGGCCCTGTCTGGTGAATCTTCCGGAACACTGGGCTTCCAATTCCAATACAAGTTGGTCCACGCGCGGCTGGATTCTGTTAAATTGGCCCAGTATGTAATGATGTATGTATGACATCACTCACTCGTGGTTCATCGAAGTTTTTATAATAAGCTTATTAATATAAGCAGCCGCGAACTCTCTAATATAGATAGTACTATGGCGAGTTTTAGTAAGCTTATTATATGGCAGTTCTTTTCCTCAAATGGCTATCCCGCTACCGAATATAGGTTTTCCTTTTTCGGCGGCAGGCACGCCCGGGCCCGGCCGGCCGCGGTGCTACTGGCCTGGGGGTACTGGCTGTTATCTAGCACATAGCTGCAGCGATCGGCCTGCCATGCCACGGCCGCGTGGGGCGGCTAGAGCGTTTGTTTACTCGCGCCCCGATGGTGGTAGCCCGGTGCTTGACCGATCCATCCGCCACGCACGCCGCCGACGCGCCTCATGATCCGTGGCGGCGCACGCACTCGGCGTACCGCGGCAACCGAAAATCCGTAATGCTAGCAACTAGCATACGTGTGGTGACTGGTGAGTGTAATCTGCAGTTTACCAGATGATGTGCCCAAGGTTATGTTTCGCGGGCACCCAAGCGAAATCGCGGTAGCGACACGGGCACAAGAAGGCCTCCAATCTCGATAGACGGATAGAGAGACGCCCCTCCCCTTCCCGCTCTCGTGAATCGCTAGTTCCCTCACGTGACATCCCTGTGCCGCAGAGAGAGAAAGACCCTTCGATCTAGTCCACGCTATGCCACTCCGTAACTTCGTAGAGAGACACCGGCAAGTACGTACGTATGCCCGCGTACCGGGCGTGCGCGTCGCCGCAGTGTCGGATGCTGGCGCCGAGCAGAGCAGGCCATGGAGGAGATGGTGGTGCCAGGAGTGAATGAGAAGATACGCTATGGCCAGCCCCGGAGCGTGGCATGGCAGCGTGTGCCCGCGCCACAGCGCGCGGCGCATGGCCGGATCGTAGGTGGGCGTACGTGCTGGCCGGCTCGGCGGTGGACAACGGCTCCCGTCCGCTCACGCGCCGTAGGCTTCGCGCGCAAATAAACACGCACGGAGATTGGAGCTCTGTCGTCGCGCCGTCTCTACCGGTCAAAAATTAGTTACATTGCGCGGTCATAATCTATCATACTTTACCCTGGGCGAATTGAAAAAGATCGTTACTACCTCCCTTAATTAACGATAGATGCGTGGGGCTCGGGGAGCTAGTAGGATAAGCTAATGTATTCGCGTCGTCGTCGGGCTTAGGGATGGACCAGAGCTAGCTAATGTATACGCGACGCCCGCCACCGCCCACCGCCGTGGTGCACGGACGGCAAGGCCCCCGAGCCGTGTGATGGTGGTGTGGTCCTCGCTCGTCTTCGTCGTCTCCAACCGTTGCGTCTAGCGATCCGCGCGCCACGTACTGCTTACTACTGGGGAACAGCTAGCCAGCCGGACGTGTTGCAAAGCTTCTGATCAACGTAACGCGACCCACGCGCGTCGTCTTTAGATCGATCGATCGGGATGGGGTCGTCCATCGATGTGCGGATCGATCACTGATGACTCGGCTGGCGGTTGAGCCGATCGACCGATCTGCCGCGTCGTGCACGCAGGTGACCAGTACGTTGGATGTAGATATATATAGATCTACTGAAGGAACAAGAGCAATGTGAAGAAATGATAGCTGTTGTCCGTTGCAGCGATCGGGCGGCGATCTTTATATATTTCCTGACTGATGAAAGGGAAAGAAGGACCGAGAGGGAGGGAGTGATGATCAGGACCATCTTCCACGCACGCTACTGGCCTTTGATCTCCCCCAGTGTGCCGGCCGTCCATAAAGCCTTGCTTTGATTCTACTCCAGGCCGGGACTGTCAAGAAGCTGACAGACAGCTAGTAGGATCAGGATCAGGGGTGAAAAAGCCTTTTACGCGGATCCATGGTCGTACGGAAGCAGGTGGTCGATGGAGAGTGCGGTGCGATGACACCCACCCACACCCATGATCGATCCAATCGCCCGCCGATCCGATCGGAGCCGCAGACGCCCCGGGGATACATGGCGATCGACCGATGGATCGGAGCCGGCCGGATGATGGGCAGTGGGTTCTAGCTGCCTATCTATCTACTCGCATAATATATGTGCTCCCAAACACGCCGGGGCCGGCGATCGACGTGGAGGCGTAGTACGTGCATACGTGGCCGGCAGGGCAGGGCAGGGCAGGGCAGGGCAGGGCAGGGCTGGGCTGGGGTTATTATCAGATGATGCTTCTGGACCAACAGAGCAAAAGCGATGGATGATTACTTTTTGTTTCGGGCACCAACTCCGTCGTGTCCGCGCATGCTAGGTGTCCCTCGATCCGGCGCAATGCTATCGCCAGATCGGGGCATGGGAATTATTGGATATGATAAAGATGATATAACTCGACCCGGCTCGGCTCCATCGATCGGTTGAAAGATCGTTCCATCGATCAATCGGTGTGGACGGCGGACAGGGACAATTTACACTCCAACATGGGGACACCTCACACCAGTGCTGGCGAGGCTAGCAGGCTAGCTAGTCAACCGAATGGAAACAACGTCCTCCGTCTCGTGGAGTAGTGCGCGATCGCGTACTATACCTATTAAAATCCCGCGGGAAACGGGCGCGATCGCACGAACTCGAGAGCAACATGACATGTCCAGGAGCCGGGGAATCCGAGGCCGGCGGCTACGAATACATACATACGTGGAATTTTTTCTCCAGTCCGTTTGTGGAATCCTTACAAGTTCACAATGACAATGAGGATCTGGAAATTATCGTTGCGGACAAAGGCACGTTAAGAAAAAAGCCGGATTGCTCTATCGTCTAGCTTATAATAACAATGAAATGCATTATTTGAAATCGGAATTGCGTGCCCTACCTGTCACGTGAATCGTTTCTAAGAGTGTTGCCGGAAAAAAAAAAAAGAATGCATCATGTCGACAAAGCTGGTCGATCTCCTCGTTGTTGAATTCATGAATGGGGGTGGCTCTATCGGCCGCTAAAATATGACATCACTCTGTCTCGATCTCATGTCATTCCTATGTAATAAATGTTGTTCGAAAAAAATGTATCATGTCAAGAATATTGGTTTCGCTCGTTTACTGGTTCTGTGACACGACGGTTTCGCGCGACGGAAAATGCACCGGCCGCTGTAATTATTACTACTTTGTCTTGGTGCTTATCACACTCACATAAGACAATCTTATTCGGTGGTGTGGTCGTTCTACATAGTCCACGAAAGGTGTTTGTTATTAATTAAACTAGAAACGAACAGGCCATGAAGAATATCTTTCAGAGTGGAGACGATCGAGCTTAGTTGGCCAGGATTTTGTTCCTTTGCAGATGGAGTTTTGCCAAGACTGATAGATGTTACAGCCAATTAGCCGATGGAGACAACAGCGGGGCAGAGAGAGACGGCCACCAAACCAAGAATCCAAAATGACAAGTGACGGAACGCCCAGGGGCAGAGGCAGAGGGCCAGCAGCATCGATCGCGTTCAATGATGGCTACTAGCTACTCCTCTGGTGGTCCGTGGCCATGGGGGCTGATGTTATCGTGCTACACGGCCTATATATAGCCACCGCCCGCCACCGGGAGCCAGCCCTGCTGCTGACCTGCTCGCATGGCACGGCACGGCACCAACAGAACGGAGCACGCATGCCTTCCACTTTGCAGCCGGCCAGCCACGGCACGGGAGAGCGACCCCGACTGAGGCCGTGGCTGGTCGAAGGATGCCCTGGCCTGCCCTGCCGCCCTAGGACGCGAGAGGCTGCCAGCATTTCGCCATCCACGCCATGCCGTTGCCTCGAGTGGAACGACCGGTGCATCCATCAAAGCTCGCAGCCACCCACCCATCCATCAAACTCCGGTCGGTGTTCACACTCGCGCTTGATCGATCCGAATTGAACAGGCGGGTCCATGCAGTGGCAGGGCGGTGATCGAACGGATGGCGACGCTGCCTCGTGCCGATCCAACGGACCAAGACCGGCAGCGATCCCTCGTTTCCTCAATGGTGCGGCGTTTCCCGAATTGCACGGGCAGCGCCATGTTTGTCTGTCACGACGAGGTGACGACGACGGCGACGGCCGGCAACACCATTTCCTCCGCTTCGATCGCCTGCTCAGCCTCAGCGGCGGCCTCCACCCATCGGTCGTGATCTCCGTGGACGCGACGCTGGAAATCCGCGAGACGAGAGCTTCTGCAGCGCGTGCGCTGTTGGATCACTGGCTGGCTGCGATGGGCAACATGGCTGGCATTGGCATTGCTCTGCTGCTGGCTGATGCTGCTCTTATATTTTTTTATATATACAAGGGGGGGAATTTAAACGCTGCGCAGTTGGTCAATACGATCAAGGGAAGCGTACCGATCAGAGGACTAAACAGTTCGAAATAAATTGTTGATTAATCGTGGAGCAGGAGATGATGATGGGACGGGCAGAGATGGGAAATGATGCACGATTTCGTCAATAAACAACAGCGAAAGGTACTAGAAAATGGAAAGCTTGATGGACACAGCGAAAGTTCTACCTTTGCCGCGTCTGCAGAACGTGAGTGTATTGTACGCATTTCGTACTGTCGCCTGGAGGAAAAATCTGCCCAGAATCGTCGATAATTCGGAATTCCCTAGGCCAAGGGCCAAGAAGAATCTGCGTCCTATCAAGTGCTACGTGCGAAACGATTCATGGATCGGCCAGTTCCCCCCACCGACAAATTTGCGTCCGCTATGCTGTCATCATGATCCGCTATTCCTCCTCTTCCAGGCAAAGCTGGCAAAGCCCTGCACTGCAACTCCCAAGTCCAAGCAAACATGACACGGTCTCTAGTTGGCACCGTAGAGGAGAACGATGGAAGTGGAGGTGGAAAACTGAAAATGGTTGTACCCTTTTTCGCCATCCACTTTGAAGCTACCGTGTTTTTTTTTTTTTCGTTGCCACTGCGAGAAACTTCCGTCTACCACATACCTTTTCCGGGTACCTGATTCCCCACTGAGATGCATGCACCTTTCTTTACGTCCCTTCCGGAGAAATGCACCTGGTAATTTCTCACGAGATATATGAGGCCTAGTGGTTTTTTTTTTTTGGTATTATCACACTCAGGCTGTTGTGGCGCATTAAGAAATTTTCTAGGATTTTGCCTGGGACGACTTTTGTGTCGCCCTAGCCAGCTAGCCTTGTTTATAGAATTTTATTTAATTGCAACATTCCTCAAACTTACCTAAAACCATGGACAGTAACAATAGGCATGCACCCGTGTGCCAAAGTTAAAAGGGCAATTCCAACTTCAAAACTGTGAGATAGTTCTTTTCTACTTGCCAAGTCACATTGCAAAATGGTAATAATACTTTTTATATATACTAGAACATTAAACTTTGCAAAATTTAACTAACAATTAGTTAGATCATCATATGCAAGATTTAGATATAAATTTTATCTTAAAGTCTCGTTTCAGCTTTCTACGCTATAGGCTCTATTCAGCTTGTCTTATTCTGACTTATTTTAATTTATTTTAGCTTATTTTCTCTCATAAAATATTATTGAATCAGTTAAAATCTAGCGGCAAGCTGTGCTGCGGGGTGCGGCTGCAGCAGCCGAGGCGTCCGGGCAGCCAGCAGCCAGCCGCAAAAGCCAGGCTAGCAGCTGTGCAGTCCGCCAATATAATACTTCAATAGCATATCGTATTTCGGCTGCCGAGCCGATGTGCTGTAATGCCGCTGCCACGGTAAAAAAAAAAAGGACTTAAATCAAGAAGCGAACAAATAACACAGCGGGGCAGTTTGGTTTAGTGGCTATCTTTGCTCTGCCTTACCAGCAAGAGCAAGCCTCGCCTTGCCCGCAGCAACTGTCAAAGTGTCTTTTGGTTCTTAAAGTGTCCGTGACTTCAAGAGACCTTTTGGTTCTTAAAGTGTCTTGTCTCGCCTGGTTTGGTTGAGCAAGGCTTGCCTTGCCATCTTGGGCAAGCTAAATTCGCTCTCTCAAAAGAGCAAGGTAACGAGAGGCAAGTTCGCTCAAGTTCGATCATCTGATTTCTCGCTAGGTAAAGTAGTATAGCAGCTGGCAAGACATCTAAGCAATGCCTAAATGTACAAGGGACTTGTCAATAATTTTTGAAGTTATTGCCAAAATTTCGGCATCAAACAAGTTCCAAGTCAAATCTCTTGAACATGCCCATATTTTAGCTTGGTAAAAATTAGCTTACGACCAAACAGTCCCTATATATTGCTATTATCAAGTGTACAAAGATTCAATGTAAAACACAATTTTTAGAAGAAACAACGATCTATTTTCAAAATAAACTTACTTCAAGATATACGTGTGCTAATATCTGTACAAACCTAGGAAACTAACTGTTATTGCAATTCGTTTAATTATATTTATCCTTTATATATATGCTATAAAGGTTCTATGAAAAAAGCCCAACATTTATTTAGATTACATGGCTAAGAAAGACGGAGAACGATTTTTGATGAGAAGGAAGGGATCGTGGACAGTTCTTCTTCACGTAGAGCACAGCATACCACATCCTAACCCGGCAATTGGCTAGTCCCGGGCAGCCAAACGGGCTCGCCCCTCGGAGAAAAGGAACGTTCCTTTCACCCATCTCGCCGCTCTGCGTGAATTACTGCCACTTTGACTACCAGTCTGCCACTGCCAGGACGAAGCGTGTCACATGTCCTTCTGCAGTCGCCAGCATGAGCCTGGAGCAGGAGCAATCGCCATGATGAGCTGGGAGCTGGAGGAGCCGAAGCTCGGCTCGCAAGCAGGAGCCAGGAGCAGTTGCCTGACGGAGCTCGAAGCTGGAGGAGCCGAAGCTCGGCTCGATAAACCCGGCTTGTTGGATCCTATCTGCAGCTGCAGCCAGACCCGCAGCTACAGCATATCGACTAACGACTGCTGTTGCGCGCACCCGATCCACAACACCAGCCAGAGAAGTCACGTGTAGATGGACCAGGGGCGGATTAGCTATGCACACGATTTCACAGAGAAAGATTGTGGTCTGTTTCTGCATCCGCGCGCAGCGCTCCGCTGAGATAAATTTCTCGTGTTAGTTGACAGTTGACACCGAGGCACTTTCCTACCTGTACTAGTAAATGCCATTTTTGCAATGTGGGCTTCTTCAAAATTAAGTACAAGTTCCTACCATTTTCCCTATAGTACTCTGACAGTTCAAAATTGTGGATGCAGACTGTGAATTGACGAGACGAGTTGTGCCACCGTAGCGTTTATCTGCGTGTCTGGCTTCTGATGTGTCTTGCGCGGATGGGCTTATTATTCTTCTAAATTATGGATCATGATTATGCAGGATCCATTATAACCGTTGTGGTGCGTAGACTTTGCGTGGCCAATAGTAGGAAGAATCTAACAAGTTTCAAATCAAATGCGTAAAATGAAATTGACATGGAACAAAGTAATCATTGTTTCATGGTTGATGGGATTTTAAAAGTTTTTATATAAAAAGAGCGCTAGTATGATACACTAAGATGTAAGCACCAATAGCTAAATGCTTTTTAACAGAGAATAGTAATAACAAGCTAACAGCGCTAATGAACTGACCATGGCACTGACATCATCACGTTTAGGACCCTTTGAAATTCAAGATTTTCACATGAATTGTATGCTCTCTTTTTTAAAAAAACATTTCTTTTACTAGAAAACACAAAGGAACCTTCATATACAACCTATGATCCATAGGATACTAACTCAGTCTTTAATAAATTATAAGTTATTTTGACTTTTTTTAATACATTGTATAGGCTTTGCTCTAGAGACAGGTTATTCGAGATACGTGGTAAAGTTAAGTATCTAAAAATTAGAATAACATATAATTTAAAATAGATGAAGTACTATAAATATAGATTCATGTCATTCCAATTCTAGTACTTGGATAATAATATTGAGAACAAGAATTATAACCCAAATCCACTCCGGTACGCAGATCTACGAGATCAAGCTGTGGACATTGGAGACCCGAGGCAAGCAAGAAACCGTCATTTCCTACCCAATCCCATTCCCTTCGATGAAACTGATAGAATCACTAGGACTAGGATAACATTCTTCTCGTATCTGTAATTCCGTATCCCATCCCCATTCCAGACCATGCAGTATAACCGTTTCCCAATATGCAAACATCGGTTTGGGTAATAACGTTCTTCTCATTTCCCATTTCCATAACTCATTTCCCACCTCCCAAACCCCACGTCCCCACCTGCTGTTTGTGCGTACTCTAGACGGAGGAAATCCAACCAGCTTTCGCCTCTTCCCCATCCCTCTTTCTCCGAGTTCCCGTTCCTCGGCGCACAGTGGGCTTTGCTTCCACCGAATCGATGAAGAATGCGGCGCAGATTGAGGAGGCCATGTGAGAGGTGGGGCGAGCCACTCACAGAGCCCGTGTTTGCGAGGGCAGGCGGGGATCTGGAGCGGCTCCGGAGTGTCAGAATCGGCATCCTTCGGCCTGGTGTCACCTCGCCGGGGCAGGGGTAACCTCATCTCGTTTCCCTTCCGGGTAAGGCTGCGAGGTGCGCTCCTCTCGGGATGGCCGACTGGCGCAACTTGGGGAGGGCAAGCGGCGTCGCCATTTCCTGATTTTCGTGAGATTCCGACCTCGTCGGTGCGCTGCTTTCCGCTCGTTCCCTCTGGATCCTGGTGGTAGGAATGCCTAGCGTGTGTGCGTTGTAGAGTGGCCGGTGGTCGGCGGGTTAGTCGCCGGGAGGTGAGCCTTGTTTGTTGGGACTTTTACCTGTATACCATTATGAAAGATGGTCACAACCTCTGTACCACTAGAAAGTTAAGACGCACCTGTATACCATCGACCTAAAATGCTCTTGTACCACGTACCGTTCCGTCCATTTTGGTTACTAACGGAGGCAAATGGTGCTGAGAAAAGACTGGATTGCCCTCAGGCTCGTTACTCCCTGACCGAGTGTCTTTGTCGATTGTCTTGGCGCCAAAACACCAGGACTTGGCACCAAAGGTGATGGAGTTGGCACCAAAGCTCCCACCTGCCTCCCTCCTATAAATAGGCTTTTCTTCCCTGTGCTTCTCCATCTTATCTTCATTCCTGCTTTCTCCTCCTACATCTACTGCCATGTCTGAGGCTTCAAGAAGCTACGGGAGACGGCCAAGGAGGGTTATGTGCCCCAATTGTGGTGTGCTTGATAATCGGTTCATGGCGAATACCACAAAAAACACCAACCGTGCATTCCATAAGTGTCCATTCTTTGCAGTTTGTGCTTCCTATCTCTCTCTGTCTCTATTTCTTTTGGTTCTTCACGTGTTGCTGTTTTGTGCTAAGAGCCTATTTTGGTCTCTAGGTTGGAGGTTGTCAGTACTACCAGTGGGAGGATGAGATGGATCTAGTGCAGACACCGACAACAGCTGCTCCATTGCATGCAGTTCCTCTACAGGCAGTGCCACCACCTGCTCCTCTCTTTGCAGCAGCTCAAGCACCTCCTCTGGCCATCATCCAGCAAGATGCCCAGCATGCTGCAGTTCAAGGCAATGGAGCACAGGATGATAGAGTTTTTTAGCAGCTTAGGTGGCTTGAAAAGCTGGTGTTTATTTGCATTTTTCTTGCTTTGTTTGCTATCCTGAAGAAGTAGGGGACTATGGTTGTGTACCAGTGTAGCATCAGTGTATCAAGGGCAGCAATTAGTGAGTGAATGAATGTATCAAGTGCACTGTATTCAGCACTCACCCATCTCTATTTTGAACAATATAACATGGCACAAGTTTTGACAATATTAAGTTCAACAATATGTAACATGTCACAAGATAAATATTAAGTTCAAGCAAATAGTCTTCAACAACATCTCACAAACACATAGTATTCAACAATTACAGCAAGCAAATAAGTTCAGCACATAAGTTCTCCAACACTTGGTTCAACACATAAGTTCTCCAACACTTAAACTAGCCAGAAAAGCATTACAGCATAGTCCAACAACAAAAGATGCCAGAAAACATCATTAGGCAGACATAGCAGTACACCTTTCATCCCATGATTACCTTCTTGCTCCTAGTGTTTGAAGCTAGGCTGGATGTGTTTGGTGTAGCTGAAGGCTTCTTAGGTGTCAGCTTTTTAGAAATTGCAATCTTCTTCCTTGGTGTTCCCTGTTGTTGAACAACATCCAATGGAGGTGGTGCCTGAACTGTTGCAGCTGATTGTCTCATGGTAACCAGAAAGGAAGATGGTCTGGAGGGGGATTGGGTCATTGGAACCAGTCCCAGAGCTGTTGTTGTCCAAAACAAACCTCCAGTCAGTACAACTTCATTAGAGTGGGGGACAGGTGCAAAAGTATAGGCCAAACAATCCTGCCAGATGAAGCAGTTGCTTTCTTCTTCCTCTTATTTGCTTGAGCCTGGGCCACTGCCTCATTGTGTGGGAATACCATCTTTGTTGATGGAGTGGCTACCACGATGCTAGTCTCTGTATTAGCAACAGATGCTATTGCTTTCTTCTGCCTTTTCTTTGGGGAGGGCCTGCAAAACACAATTGTTAGTACAAGATTACCTCTACAAAAGTTGTTTAGTGGTAGGACAAGATTACCTTTCTGCCTGCAGTGCAGCTATGTCTGCTGGATCCCCATTCTTGCAAGTATACCAGTGATGACCCAACTGATGGCAAATTGGGCACTCATGCTTCTTCTTCTTACTCCTACTTCCTCTCTCCAGAGCACTTTTCATCCTATTTTTCCTTCTACCTCCTGTTGACTTAAGTAATGGAGGGTACATGAAGAACCCATGTGTGGAGTTGGGCCACATGGCTTTATCTGGAATACATAGGATAGAACATGCATATGCTTCCTTGAACTTCTTCACATAATAGTACTCATTAACAAAGTCTTCTAGTCTTGCTCCAGGGATTGAAGTGATGTAGGCAATAGCATGTTTGCAGGGTATTCCTGTCCCTTGCCAAGCATTGCATGTACATGTTCTAGTACCTAGATTGACCATAAACCTAAATGCATTACTGGGGCCCTTAGCACAAACTTCTGCAACACCTTCAATTGACCCAGTGATCACTTCTATGTCAAGGTTGAAACTGTCCTCCCTCAGTTTCTTCACAATATGAGGCAAAATCTGTCACAGAACCGACCAATTTATTAGAGCACAAGCATGTAATTCGCCATTAGAGAGCAAACTTACATGATTGAGACCTAATAAACCCACTAGTCATACTGAAATCTCGAAGGGTTTCAAACTTTCTGGCATAGCCAAGATCATAATAAGTTTAGCCATCACCATTCACAGCATACATAGTTTGCGCATAGTTTTACACATCGGAGTACGAATAAAGTTATTACAAACCAAGTTCAAATTCGAAGATAACGAAAGCGATTTAGTTCAAATCCACACACACTTAGTTCAAATACAGTGCCAGGTCCTTAGTCAATATCCAGCAAAAGCACAAGGTAGAGTAGAGCGACCATGCCTAAGGTCTAATCATCACCCAACGCGGGATAGAAGCAGTGCTGGCAATAGCCATAGTACATCTCACCATCTGCAACAACATGAGAAATAAAACCCTTAGTATGAGAATGTACTCAGCTAGACTTACCCGTCATAAACTAAAAATAAATTGACTCCAAGGAGTATGCAAGGCTGGATAAGTACGATAGCTGACTCATTAAGTTACGAAAAAACTTGCATTAAAGGAATAATTTATTATAACCTTCTAGCATTGTATTTTAGCTGGATTAACCTTATCATGCTAGATTAGCACCTATATTAAACAAGCATGGTAATAATTATTCAACGAGAATAGTAACCAATTCTGGTTGAGTACCTTTCAATAGGCTCAACCATCTCATCACTTTGTTCAAGTTATTACTACAATGCCGCTGCTCAAGTCAAGTGTTCACTATCCAGGAACGATGGCGATTATAATTGATTACTAACCAGCTGGCGGGTATTCCTCACACAAACCACACTCACCCGCTAAAGTGAGCTACAGATTACCAAAAATTCGATTCGAAAAATCACGGGATCAACAGGTACCATCGTATCCGGGAACCGCCCGGCTGCCTTATTCAGGGCGACCCTGACCTCGGACTTACTCTCCACGTAACCCATGGTCCCCCATCTTCTCCAATACGATGCATAAAGCAGGTCGACTCCCGGCCCAAACCGAACCCCGGCTTCGTGGTTGGAATGACTTATCCTTCTAGCTAAATGTGAGGCATGCGTTCAATATGACTTGAGGACGTACAACGGACGGGGTCCTAGTTCGACACAGACGGGATAACCTCACCAAACCTCCAGTTCAGTCCCAACACCAATCCCGTCCGGTCTCGATTTATTATCTCCACATGGTTATCTAAGATAACAATGTTATTCAACCATTCCGAGTCACTACCTATAACTCGCGGATGACAGGAAATCACCCGACTTCTACCGATCTAGTTAATGGAAGGCTAAACAGACAATCGCACCAAAACCTAACAGGGTTGAAGTATATACAGTGGGCAAGGAATATAAGTAATGCAGCAACGGTATAAAAACAACACCTATAACTTAATGCATCAAACAAGTAAAAGACTCAAATTAGATATTTTTGCAAACCACAAGGAGAATGCTCCAGGGCTTGCCTTTCAGAAAAGAGCTTGGCTGATGGTCGGGACACTTGGGAAGATCAACCTCGGGATCCTCTTCTGCTGCTATCTCCTGCACCAAGGCTTTCTGCTGGCCTTCCTCTCCTTGTACTCCGGGAAATTACGGAAGCTTAAGCATGCTTAATATAGACTACCATCAAATTTTCAGGTCAAAACAGTAAGTACTTTATCCTGCACAAAAATGACAAGGTAGCACAAATAAAAAAGCATAAAATACTTTGTACATAGAAAAATATCAAATAACAGATCTCAGAATATTCTTAGCTCTAGATTAGCATAAAAACATCCTCTAAAAAGTTTCATGCATAAATCACTTATATATTATTTATTATGAATTATTTATCATCTGCTTGAAATAGGCACCATAATTAAACAAGAAATATATATACATGACATAGCCTTTCAATATTTTTCACAGATAGGGCATAACATAAGAAGACTAACAAACTTGGATTCACATTTTTTTGAGTAACAGAGAATTACTTATGCATTTTCAAAGATAAAGGCTTTTAATAGGGATAAATAAATCTATACAGAAAAATATCACAAAAATCATATTTCATATTTTTCATGCATAGATCTACTCATAAGAAAAATACTACAATTTGAACCAACTCATTTGGACTAAAAATGAGTGAGTTATGATTTTTCAAAGCTTTTATTCAAATCTGAGAAAACCATTTCTTTAAATCGAAAAGAAAACGGTTTTGCACCAAGAACCCTAGACTTTCTAGTAATTAACCGAGCCCTGTAAAGAAACTCTCTTTGTCTGGCAGTTATGCACGAAGGCCCTTGACTTCGGTTGAATTCAAGGACGAAGTCCCTGCGAGAGAGGGAAACAGAGGGGTGGCTCGGCGTGCCGTAGCCGGCCGTTGCAGCGGTTCTCCGGCGAGGCTGAGTGGTGGGAAAGCACGAGGGGAACTACGCGCATCGGCCGAGGGTCCTATTGTAGGCAGAGCACGGCCGTGGCGGCTTGGCCGCATGCATGGCGGAGCGGCGTCTCCCCGGCCGACGGCGAGGCCAAAATACGGCGAGAGACGACCCACATCGGCTCTATTAACTAAGGCTACAGCATCTACACATCAAGGCGTACCTAATGGTCGAGGCAGGGAAAGAAAATGACGACCGAATCGACGTGGCCACGGCGGCGGCGGTCGCCGGCCGTGGGGAAGAAACGGCCCGAGTGGGCTCTTACCCTTGACGATGACGGCTGCGAGCAGGCTCAAGAGTGAGCACCCGTCGTGGCGACTCCGTGCACGCGAGCGGGGGAGAGAATGCGCTGCTGGCGGGGCGTGGCGGTGGGCAAGCTATCGGTGGCGACGACGTCGAGCTGCTCTGCGGAGAGGAAGAGAGCAGGGAGAGGAGAAAATGGAGTGGGGAGAAAAAGAAGGAGTAGTCCCGTGGCCGACTTAACGTGGTCGGAACAGCCGTTGCCGCCTACGGACAGCCGGTGGCCGCTTTCCACGTGGAGCGCATGGACTGGGGGCGATGGGCGGTGACCGGCCATTTCCCTAACGGCCAGGACGGACCATCACTGAAAAACTATTCCCATGACTTCTAATACAACTTCTCTGCTCTATTGCTCCCAAAGCAAGCTGAATTAGCCAAAACTCATATTGAAGGAAATGTAGCTCTAAAAGAGTAGAACATTTCATCTATACAAAGTATGGTAAGATTCTACATAGATTTTGAAATACAAAATTCCAAATAAAAATGCCTTTAAAATTCGCTAAAATGGAAAAACAGCCCCCAAACCTGTCTCTTCCAAGATTTTTGAACATTTTCCAAACATTTTCATGAAAAGTGATAATAACAACTTTTGTTCCTTATGAAATTCTCTACAAACTTTATTAAGGATGCACACACATGCAAACACTCTAGCTACCACTTTTGAATAAGTTAAACAAAGTCACTTTGAAGGTCCACCTTGGTCAACCATGACATCGAAGCTTAATTAGCCAAAATCATTAACATAAACCTAGGTTAATTTGGTGCCCTAATCATGTCTAGGTTTCTTTAGTGGTCAACAAACATCAAACACTCATACCACTTATCCCATTCATGTGAAATGCAAGCATAATTTGAACAAACCATGCATCACACATGAAACGACGATTAACCTTTCCATTAATGCCATGCATAATGATGCTTATGCTAAAGAATGCAAGTGATTATGCATGCTTAACACCAGGGGTGTTACAAAATCTTGCCTTCAAAGGTCCTGGCAACCCTCTTCATATGATTCCACTTGATCAGTACTTTCTGTCTAATGGTGTCAATCAAGTCATCTAGATGCTTTCCTTTCTCAGGCTTGATCCAATTGTTGAATGTTTCTGCAAGGTTGTTAGTCACATAGTATACCTTTGAATGGGGTAAGAACTGGCTCCTAGTCCACTTTTTGTTGTGATTATCCAAGAGATATGCCATAGCCTCTGGCTTTTCTTTACACATTGGCTGATAATGTTTGTTGAACAAGTAATCAGTCCATGAGTATGCTGCCACCCACAAATGGTCATCAAAGACCTTTCCACTGTACTTCTTGAAATTTTGTACTAAATGATACATGCACTCCCTATGTTCACATCCTGGAAAAACTTCACTAACTCCATGCATCACAGCCTGTCCACAATCTGTACTGAAACAAAGTCCATCAGGGCAGCCAATTGCTTCCCTCAACCTCTCCATGAACCACACCCAATTTTCATTGGTCTCAGAATCTATAACTCCAAGTGCAACTAGGTACATCCAATTGTGCCCGTCAACTGCACATGCAATGCACAATTGGCCCCTAAACCTCCCGGTTAAGAATGTGCTATCTACAGCAAGATATGGTCTACAACCTCTTAGAAAGCCATCAACACAAGGCTTCATTGCAAAAAATAGCCTATTAAACCTTATCTTGTTGTTGATGGTGTGATGATCAATCACAAAAAAAGTACCAGGACTGCTAGCCTCTAACTGAGCCTTAAGTCTAAATAGGTTGTTGAAGCTTTTGTCCCAAGGCACATATAGCTCATCCATGGCAAGAAGTCTACCTTTGTACACTCTTCTGTAAGAAACCCAGACACTAAACTCCTCATGCAACTTCTTCAGTAGCTCTGTGGCACCTAGTGTGGCATCTTCCTTCAGCCAATCAATGACATGATGAGCCACCCAAAACTGTGTAACTCCTACACAAGGTCCAACTCTCCTAGCACTTTGACACTGATGGGTAAAAGGATTCTTCTTAATCTGATTAAAGAAGAGAATGAATTAGACACAAAGGTAGAGTACATGAATGTACTTCTTGCATAAATGAGACACAAAATGTAAATGAATGAACAACATACCTGAACAGTATTGCCACCCTTGTAAGTTAATACATGAATTCTCCACTTGCAGCCCAATTCTTCCTTGAAACTGCAGTTTGCCCTGAACCTCCCTGTGTCACTTGCCTCAATGTCATAATGATGCTCTTTTCTCACACAATGAGTAGCTAAAGCCAACTTAAAAGCATTAATGCTAGAATAAATAGTACCTTCATCCATAGGAGGATTCTTCTTGTCATAATCAACATCAGGAATTTGTTCAGGCTCTTTGTCTTTTACAACCTCATCTACATCCTCTACTTCATAATCTTTGTCATCATCAACATCATCTTCAGAATCACTATCTGGCTCAGAGGGCTCAGGACTAGGAGGCTGCCTAGGTGCATCAGAATTGGAAGGCTGGGGGTAATCAGGACCAAGGTCAAGGTACAGTCCTTCATCATTAACCCCAACATGTTCAAAGGATGGATTTGGGTTCTCAAGTTCAGGCACTACAGTTTCACTCTGGGTGCTTTGGCTTGCATTGGTTGTGCTATGAAGGTGGACTGAAGGGGTGATTGGGGCTTCAACAGATTCCCATTGCTCTCCAAACCCCCAATCAGGAACATCAGGCTCACAAGTTGGGCTACTATAAACAAATGTCAAGTGGCAGCACTTGGAAACCTTGCTTTTGGCAAACATTTCAGCCACATCTTGGTTCTTGCACACTTGTACGCGGACCTTAGTGTCTGGGCAGAAATAAAACATTCGAGCTACATCACCGTAGCCGGGAGGACAATTGTTGACAATGGAATCAAACAAATTTGAGAAGTTACTCCAGTCACCATCCACCATAACGTCCAATTCATACCAGCGACCACGGGAATTGGGAGCAACAATCCGAATTTCTAATTTGTATCTACTTTCAGTGCCCATCCTACATAGGAGCACGCAATCAAGTGGGGGACAGGGGAAACCCAACCACTAGCAGCACTAGTTTCTACAATGAACAACAAGCAAAAAGGGCAACAGAACACTCACCCGTCTCGAAGCCCACTCAAGGACCCACCCGCACTGACCATGGATCCATGCTGAAATTTAGCCTCCACTAGCCCATTCCACGCCACCCTACGCTACCGCTAACTGACTTCACCGTCCGCCGCCACTGCAGATTCTCTGCCACCGCCACTGTAGCTAGGGTTCGGGGAAGGGGGCGAAAGACAAGGGGACGAGAGGAATGGAGAGGGGAGAAGTGAGGTGATGGTCAATGGGATCCATCCAGGCACCACATATGCCTTTGGGACTGCAGGGGTAAGATGGTCAGTTTTCTTGCTTGGTCCCACATGTCAGAGCTGTCAGACGTTGCAAAACGAATGGAACATGGACGGAATGGTACGTGGTACAAGAGCATTTTAGGTTGATGGTATACAGGTGCGTCTCAACTTTCCAGTGGTACAGAGGTTGTGACCATCTTTCATAATGGTATACAGGTAAAAGTCCCTTGTTTGTTTTGTGAGAACCGGAGAAGGCACCATCATAACAAGTCGGCTTGGACTTTCGGCTGCGGCTGCGGTAGCATAACGGGCCGGCTTAGACCTTTGGCTTGGGCTCTGGCTGCTGTAGCATAACGGGCTTCGGTTTGGACCTTCAGCATCCTATGAGGCTGTGAGTGCTAACTGAGCCGCTAGCTGCTAGCCGCAGCCACAGCGGCTGTAAGCAAAAGCGAAGCAGCCAAAATTACCAGAAGCTTTGAATAATAAAACAAATAGAATCTGTGCAATATTTTTACCAAATAATAAATCAAATAGCCAGGTGGAATTTGCCTAAAAAAGGGCAACTCCTAGTACTGAATCAAATAGCGGCCAAAACCAGCACCGCCTCCTCAAGAAGAAGAACCCCCTGAAGGCTCTCGACCTCACCCGCCTTTCTAAGGCAGCCGAGCTTGGCTACCGGGCCAGGCGTGCAGTGGCGGCGGCCACTGGACGTTACCCATGATTGTTGCGTCAAGCTGTCGGAATTTTACCATCCTCTCCTGGAATGCTCGTGGTCCGGGTCAGGCTGATAAGTGCATTGTTGTTAGGGACAATATCAGTTTGGTTAAGCCATCCGTTGTCTGTCTTCAAGAAACTAAATTAGCTGTTGATGATGCCTGCTCTTATCTCTCATTTATCCCATTCAATTTGGACTCCTTTTTCGCTTGTCCGGCTGTCGGTTCCAGCGGGGGACTCCTCATGGCGTGGCCTTCCAGTTCTTTTAGCCTGATCAGCAGCTCGACCTCTGCTTTCTCTATAACAACGCTTCTCCAATCTACCTTTGGTAATGATCGCTTTGCTATAACAAACGTCTATGGGCCTTCCGACCACTCCCTCACAGACCATTTTCTGAATGATCTTCGCGAGGTTGCTGAGTCGGTTTCTAACCCTTGGTTGCTTATTGGCGATTTCAACCTCACTCGATCCCCATCTGATAAGAACAATGCTAATTTTAACCACTCTCTCGCCTCGCTCTTCAACCAAACCATAGATGCACTTCAGCTTATCGAGCTTAATCTTCTGGATCAGTTGTTCACCTGGACTAACAAAAGGGCCTCACCGATGTTGGCTAGACTAGACCGAGCTTTCATCTGCACTGGGTTTGGAGAGTTGTACCCTGCCACCTCCCTCACCTCTGACCACCAACCCACCTCGGATCACACCCCGATCATTGCCACTATCCAATCCAACATTCCAAAGCCAAGTGTTTTCAGGCTTGAACGCTCCTGGCTCCTTGACCCCTCCTATATTCCTGCTGCTCTCTCGGCTTGGCACACTGCGGGTGTGAATGGGAACGCGGCTAGCATTCTATTTGCACAGATCAAAGTAGCTCGGCAGGCGTCAAAGGTTTGGTTGCGTAAGCATCGCTCTCCACCTCACATTTACCATAATTGTTACTTCATCATTCGCCTGTTTGATTATTTGGAAGAGTTCAGACCTCTCATTCCAGGTGAACGTTGCCTATGAAACCTCTGCTCTCAGTGCTTGCAGCCCTTCTTGTGCCAGCGTGCAGCATACTGGAAGCAAAGGGGAAAATTCAAGGCCCTAAAGGAGGGAGATGCAAATACAAAATTTTTCCATGCTCGTGCTACTTGCCATCGAAGAAAGAACCAAATTGCATCTATCACCATTGATGATGTTCAACTGATCAGTCATCAGGACAAGTCAGATGCTATGACTACCTACTACAATAATATTTTGGGTGCCACTGATGCTACTCAATGGAATTTTGATCTCTCTGGCCTATATCACAGTGAAGCATCCCATCACCTAGATGATCTGGTCCTTCCTTTTACTGAGAATGAAGCTATACATGCGATCAAATCGATGAATGCTAATAGTGCTCCTGGCCCAGACGGCTTTGGCCCAGCTTGGTATTCAGCTGCTTGGCCTTCAGTTCGAGCTGATGCTATGGCTTTTCTTTCTAGCTTCTACTGTGGTGATGCTGACCTTGACCGTATCAACAGAGCACACATTGTTCTGTTGCCTAAGTGCCAGGGGGCGTCTGCTCCAAAGGATTTCAGGCCGGTTTCCCTCCAAAACTGTCCAGTCAAGATCATTACTAAAATTCTCATGACAAGACTGCAACGCCACATCCAGAGGTTGAATGACCTCGATCAGACAGGGTTCATCAAAGGCCTTCTATTTTAGAAAACTTTGTGTATGCTACTGAATTGGTTCAACACTGCCACCGTAAAAAGATTCCTACAATTTTTCTCAAGCTAGATTTTGCAAAGGCTTTCGACTCCGTCTGTTGGGATAACATTCTTAAAATTCTAGCAGCCAGGGGCTTTCTAGACAAGTGGATACAATGGATGCAGGCACTTTTCTCTTCATCACACTCTGCCGTGATGATTAACGGCAGTTCGGGAAGTTGGATAAATTGTAAGAGAGGGCTGAGGCAGGGAGATGCTCTATCTTCCTACCTTTTTCTGCTTGTGGCTGACGTCCTGCAATGATTAATAAAGCATGACGCCAACATTCGGCACCCTGCGATGGATGGACCTTGTCCGGTACTGCAGTACGCGTATGACACTCTACTCCTTGTCAGAGCTGAAGTGGTTGACATCCGGCGCCTAAAGGCTACTCTGAACAACTTTGCATTGGCGACTGGTCTCAAAATCAACTACTCCAAGAGCACTCTGGTTCCTATGCATGTGCCGCAGGACTGTCTGCAACGGATAGTTCGCCTTCTTCAGTGCCATCAAGCAAGCTTCCCTCAAGTCTACCTGGGGCTGCCACTCTCTAATATTAAGCTCAACCTCACGGCCTTTGCCCCTCTAATTTCCAAGGTCGATCGGCGGCTATCCGGTTGGCAGGCTGCACTCCTGAATCACCAAGGAAGATTGGTTCTGATGAATTCAGTCTTGGATGGCTTGGTGGCGTACACAATGCAGGCTCTGGCGCTCCCTCCTGGGGTGATATCAGCCATTGACAGCAAGCGTCGAGCTTTCCTTTGGTCCGGTAAAGACAAGAATAGTGGAGCAAAATGCTTAGTCAACTGGGATGATGTCCAGCGACTGAAGAATGAAGGTGGGCTGGGAGGTCAAGGATCTGGCCACTCAGAATGCATGCCTTCTTTTGAAACTCCTCCACCGCCTCCATCATCCTGAACATTCTGCCTGGGTTGCCTGGGCTCGGGAACACAAGGACCCGGTCAATATGTTAGACAACGGAGATGGAAACCATTGGTCTGCCCTCCGCTCCCTACTGCCCGCGTACCGGTGCATAACCAAGGTGCAACTGGGTGATGGACTGACAACGTCCTTCTGGCACGATTCATGGCTGGATGGATCAACTCTTGCGGCCAAGTATCCTTGCCTGTTTAGCCACTGCAACAAGCCAGATGCATCGGTTTCAGAAGTACTATAGTATGGTCTTCCTTCCATGCTCGTATCAAGAATGTCACCTCAAGCGGTACATGAACTCAACGCCATCAATGCCCAAATTGACAGTGTCACTCTTGCACAGCAACCTGACAACCGGACTTCCAAGTTAGCAGGACTAATGAGTAATCTCAACACATCAGCTCTGTACCGGGCCTCCAAGGCCACGAGCACGCCAAGCAACATCTTCTTCTTCATCTGGAAAAATCGGGCACCTCCACGAGTACGCTTCTTTGGCTGGTTACTGCTGAACAACCATATCCAATGCCGCTCCAACCTATACCTCAAGAATATACTCGAAAATGATATATGCGAGCTCTGTGGCAATGAGGCCGAAACTGCAGATAATCTGATCTTCCACTGCCCGGTCTCATCTTAGTTCTGGAATCACATCGGCTGGGCTGGGTTTGATCTCCCGGAAGTCACAGAACTGTGGCTAATACCCTGTCCTCCACACATTCCGGCTACACACTTCTCCATGATGATCCTGCTATGCTGCTGGCAGATTTGGAACCATCGCCATGACGTCATCTTTCGTCATCAGAAACCTTCTTTAAGCCATCTCTTGCACAGTTGTAAGGAGTCCTGTCGCCTATGGAGCAGTTGCCTTCGCCTTCAAGATCGTTCCATTGCTGATTTCTGGTGTAATTTATTTGTAATGTACTAGGGCAATGTTAGACTATGAACCTGTAATATTTAGGTGCTTGGCACCCTCCATCTACTGGCTTGCCGGAATCAATGAAAAATTATTCAGGTGGGCTCTCCCCCCTCCGATGAAGTCTTCAAAAAAAAACCTTAGCTTTTCTAAATTTTGGAACTCAAGTTTTGGCTATCAATCAACCAGGCCTAGAATTAGAGCTTTGGATCCCATCCAATTCATGTGGAATCTAAGGTCAAATTCTGTCGTTACAACTGAAAGCTTGGGTTGGACTGGAATCATTAAATTCCTAAACTTACTGTCCAATTCAGAAGATTTAACTGCGCATTGGTAAATCAACAATTAAATGAACTAGTACTATTAATTCAGATTTTGTCAAAGAGTTCATATATTTTTCTCAACGAGATTTGTTTACCACCAGTATTAGATTTCACTTCAATGCTAGCGCACCCTGCATCGATTTCTCTGGCATACATTAACCCCGTCATGATAACGGAAAAAGCCTTGCCTCCGCGACACAGCTCACGCAAAACACGATCCAGTGTCGTGCGCGCAAAGGATCCAGCGCTCCAAAAACTCTCCTAGGAAAATGCCAAAAACAAAACAACCCCGAAAGAAGTCGCTGCATATTTTACACAAAACCCCTCGTCTCTATCTAAAATCCGCTCCACCATCGCTGGGCACAGCGCCTGGCCGCCCTACATAAACCCTGCTCTTCAGTGGCCTCTCTCCTCCTGTTTCCCACACACTGCAGTGGCCTGGCCGGCGTCCTCCTCCCCCTCCCTCTGTCTCGCTCCTCTGTCCTCTCCACTTGAGAAGAACACAATTAGAAAAAAAGGCAAAAAAACATTTACCTTTTTTCTATCTATATTATCTGAAATAAATCAAGGAGAGGAAGAGGGTAAGGAGAGCAGGGAGGGGGAGGAGTAGCAAATCCAGACGCCATAGCAATCAGCTCGCGAGAAGGGGAGCTTCGCTGGTGTATTGATTGCTCGCTGCTGCTCCAGTCCTGCATTCGTGCCCTTTTCGGCAAGTAGGTGGCGTGGCAAGCATGGTGCCCGGCTATGACTGCGCCGCCTCCGTGCTGCTGTGCGCGGAGGACAACGCTGCTATTCTCGGCCTGGACGAGGAGGGGGAGGAGTCCTCTTGGGCGGCCGCCGCCACGCCGCCGCGCGACACCGTCGTCGCCGCCGCCGCCGCCGCCGCCACCGGGGTCGCCGTCGACGGGTTGCTGATGGAGTTCCCCGTGCTCTCGGATGACTACGTTGCGGAGCTCGTGGAGAAGGAGGTGGAGCACATGCCCGCCGAGGGGTACCCCCAGAAGCTTCAGCGACGGCATGGGGACCAGGATTTGGCGGCCGTCAGGAAGGACGCCATCGATTGGATTTGGAAGGTGAGTTCAATCAATGGATCGATGAGATCCTTTTCTCTGCGATGTTAGTGAGATGTGACTCGCGGATTTGCTTAAAGAACTCTTTTTTAGAGTTCATCGTGGTGCTTGACTTGATTGATGCTCATCGGTATCGTCTCCCAGCATAAATCGCCCTCAAAGCTCACTGAATCCGCATCTTTTTTGCTGGATAGGTCACTGAGCATTACAATTTCGCACCGTTGACTGCCGTTTTGTCTGTGAACTACCTCGATAGATTCCTCTCCACGTATGAGCTTCCTGTAAGTCTTGCAATTTTTGTATCACTGGAAACAGTCCTACTCAAATTGCATAGTGCTGATGGGAGGAAGATCCAAATCATGGCAGGAAGGCGGAGCTTGGATGACTCAGCTCTTGGCAGTGACATGCTTGTCTTTGGCTTCGAAAATGGAAGAGACTTTTATGCCGCTCCTCTTGGATTTGCAGGTGAGTCAGTGCAATGGATCTCATCACTTGCCTGCACATACATTGTGATGTTTTCTTTGTCTTTTCCAGTAAGTAATTTTCGACATTGTGTGGCAGGTAACCGAGACAAAGTTTGTTTTTGAGGGAAAGACCATAAACAGGATGGAGGTTCTTGTGCTGAACACCTTAAAGTGGAGGATGCATGCTGTTACTGCTTGCTCATTTGTTGAATATTTTCTTCATAAGTTGAGTGATCATGGTGCACCCTCCTTGCTCGCACGCTCGCGCTCTTCCGATCTAGTCTTGAGCATTGCTAAAGGTACAATTTAGGATTCAGTCAGATATGATTCTTGACCTTATTGATCGCTATACAAAAATTCTTAATTTGGAAGCAATCAATTCCTAAAGTCTGACAATTGGTTCTGCAGGTGCTGAATTTGTGGTATTCAGACCCTCAGAGATTGCTGCCAGTGTCGCTCTTGCTGCCATGGGGGAATGCAGAAGTTCTGTAATTGAGAGAGCTGCTAGTAGTTGCAAGTATCTGAACAAGGTAATAATTTCAGAGCTCAGTGTTCCTACTAAACCATATGGCACTTATAATTGGATAGTAGCCTCTGAGCGCAAACTTGTTTATCCATGTTTTGCTTACCATTGAAGCCTGCTTAAATTGTTTCCAAACTAGTCTAAAACACCATTAATGTGTTTTAGGAGAGGGTTTTAAGATGCCATGAAATGATTCAAGAGAAGATTACTATGGGAAGCATTGTCCTAAAGTCTGCTGGATCATCAATTTCCAATGTGCCAGAAAGCCCCATTGGTGTACTGGATGCTGCTGCCTGTCTGAGTCAACAAAGCGATGATGCTACTGTTGGATCTCCTGCAGTATGTTACCAGAGTTCTTCGACAAGCAAGAGGAGAAGGATTACTAGGCGCCTACTCTAATTGCGGTATGCTTCAGGTGTGCTCCTCACCGCTCTAGGAGTTTTTGATTGGTTCAATCATCTTAAATTTAGTTTGGCAGCCCGAGGATTATGGTTTAGTCAAGTAGTTGCTCAATGGAACAACAAAACATGCACACTACTTGGTTCATAAAGAAAAAAATAACAAGCAGCGTCCTGTGAGCCAGTGCTGCAAGCCAGTTCATGCAATTGACATCCGTAAGGGGAATTCAAGACCCTAGAGTCCAGGGATGCTGGTGTAGGTAGAGAGGGAACAAGGAATTTACATACGTTGTAGAGATGAGAGCTCTCTCGTACCATTTTGTACTTTTGCTCCTTCAATTTGCAATGAACTTTAGGCAAGGATTGCCTTGGGCATTGAACATTTGTCGAGCGAGAAGAATCCAATGACGGATCCGGCAGAGGAATAGAACAATTTGATATATTTCATGAAATACAGATATATTTTCTTTTCTTAAAGATGAGCTATCATTTTGTTGATGGTAATATGATATTTGGCAGTCCATTTGGTCTGCATTGGTCCGTTGGTTGATTATGTCCAATGTACCTTCATTGATTATCCTTGATTGCTACTGAGCCTGTCTTATCCATTCTATTTATCGATCTGGATTGCAAGCAGGCTTCAAAAGAAACAAAAATTTAAAATTGATCACATTTCAAGGTTGCAGCTGCTAGGTCAGTAAATTATGTGATCAAATTGGGGAGCATAATGGGATCCTGTCCCTTAATTATTTGCATCTGCTTGGGGATAGTATTTCATTAGATCATTGCTGATGAATCCTAGCAATGTTAGATTAGTAGTGCTGATAAACCTTAGATCTGCTTGCAAAACAATCCTGTCCCTTAATTATTTGCATCTGCTTGGGGATAGTATTTCATTAGATCATTGCTGGTGAATCCTAGCAATGTTAGATTAGTAGTGCTGATAAACCTTAGATTTGCTTTCAAAACCCCTAGAAGAATCCTATTCCCACAGAACATTGTAGTGTGCTTGGACTTTGCAGTATCTGATTATCAACTAGAGTTCCATCTGTAGACAAAACTGAAATCCACGAGTGTCTTGGCGATCAAGCATATTTTTTGGTAGGATCTCTTGTTTTCTCCATTGCCATTTAACAATTTTTTATCTGTCGACTGCATCTGCCATAGATGGATTCATATGACCCTTATCACTACTGGCCATTTACATAGAGTTTTGAAAACCCCCCTGAAGGGCTAATTGGGTTTCTGGAACCCCTGGTCCTGGGCGGTCACTGTCGCCTAGCAATGATGTCAAGTACGATTGTTGCTTGAGTGGCAGTTGTTCTCTACCGGCAATGTAGATGTATTATTACTTTCTACCATGCACCATCAGTGCATGGCTTGCCTGGACATCAGTTTTTCATAGCACTAAACAACTGATATACGCATCAGTAGTGTTCTAGTGCACAAGAACCCTCTGCACGGCAGAATTGCATATCTTGCTGCAACCTGTTTCTTGTTTAAATAGAAATGGGAGAAGAATTAGCCTGTGAGAATTGTAGCTCGTAATTAGAATTTTATTGTGCCTTCTCCACCAACTTCTGTCAGATTTGTTTATGCGCTAGATAACATGAACGCATACTTCTGCTTTACCAGGTAATGGTATGCTGTAGTGTAGAACTGTAGACTGTAGTAAGTGTACACTACAGTCTGCTGGTGCTGAATACTATTGGTGCCTCTGCACTGAACAACTGCGGGTCTATATGGTCACAGTTTCTGGGACAGTCCCAGCCAAATGTCCGGACCAGCTTACAGCTATTGCTATAGATCCAACACACTGGCCCGGTCATGCCGACAAGCTCCTGTTTGCCATTTGCTGGACAAAGGCAAATCCCAACCAAATTCAGACAGAAGCTCTGCACATCATGAGCTTTCAATTAGGGTTCTTCCTCACACCTCAAAGAGTAGGAGGTAACCTTACCTATCATATACGGATCAGGAGGTAAGAGGAGTAAAGGAATCAGAGGCGTTCATTTCTTCTAAAAAATAATTAAATGGGGAAGGGTAACTAGTAGTAAAATGATTGTACATCAACCGGCTACTGCCAGTTGCTGTTTCCTGAATCAACTGCTCTTTTTCTGATGGGCTCCGTTCCTTTTACATGTGGGAGCAAATGGGAAAGGCTCAGATCGGTCAGTATTATAGTTCCTTTCCTTCCGTTGCTTGCTTTCCCAAGAGCAAGTGGAAAGCTACAAATCTGGATCGCAGTTATATATGCTTTTATTTAAAAAGTGCATGAAAGTTACTATGTTCCTGATTCCATTTTTTTTCTTTTTGTTATGTTGATTGATTGATAGCACGATCATTTCATATCTTAGAGAAATGTGCATTGCATTTATCTATGCCAAACGTACTACATTTCAAATGCTTATTACAGAAGGTTCGTTCCAAATGTACTGTTTCCTTTTTTGTGCAAAAAAATCTAACCATAAACTCATAAAGGCAAGTGAAGCACATACTTTAGTCATGTCTGTAACGAGGCAAAAATACTCTCTCTGAATCCAGACCGGTCCTGCTGCCTCCGGGCGCTAGCTGAGCCTGCAACTTGCAAGCCATGATCATTGGTCAATCGAAGGAGCCCGAAGGCACATTCCGAGCGATCTCCTTCTGCTCTGCGCCATGCCCTGCCTGACTGACTGGAGAGTAGCTTATCATGATTCCGTTATCGACTCTCAATGGAAGATCATGATGAGCCCCCCGTCATCCCCAGTTTCCTGGACCTCCCATCGCATTGCCGGCACCGGCAGGCAAGTCGAGCAGTCAGTAGTGGCGGTGCCTCCGTGGCTGGGCTGGGGACCTGGACGACCTGGACCTCCTCATTAGGCGCTGCGCCTGTGCTCCCATGCCTGGTTGTTGCTACCACCTGCATATGGCTGCATTCGCTTGTCGCCCTAACAAAGCCTAATCGAGCGCTGCACATTAACTTGTCTCCCTGCATGGATCTCGATCGATCGCCTCGCCCCCGCCAGGCCAGCAGCTCGATCATGCTGCTCCCGCTAGCGCCTCGTTGTCACGCACCGCTTTGGCAATAGCACTGGCCCTAGCACCTTCAGAGAAAACATGGCTCAGCGCTGAAACATCCGTGTAACACCTGACCTGCTGCTGCCTCTGCCTGCACTCATGTGCCTGGCATTGGATGGCAATGCAGTCCATGGAAAATGGGTTGCTATACATGAGCATGATCTGCATCAGCGCACGCACAGCTGCGGCCGCAGAGGCATGTGCGGATACAATGTGCCATGGCAGTACGTGGAGTACTCGTTTACAACACCATCAGCAATTCAGCATCATCGGATGATTAGAACTGGATTAGATAGATGAGTCGTGAGTTCAGTTCGGTGTAGACATTACGCTGTGGCGTCTCTCCGATCCCCTTCCTCTGCAGCGTGAATTGCGGGTCGCCGCGGACGGCTTATCTAAAAAGTGAATTTGCTGCCTACTGGCTGCCGGTACTGGTGACCACAACGGCACCACCACACCACACCATTGGCTCGGCAGGTCCAGGCTCCGGCCGGGAACACTCCGTACACGTGAAGCCAACGGAATTCAATGGTGTGTTTTGGACGGCGTACGCACGGGCACGGCCCCGGGCATCCATCCTCCTGCTGCAATACAAACTCTGCCAGCATCACAAGCCGGCGTGCCCGTGGCCCTCGGAATCTTTTCATCAGGATTCACCGTTTCAGTGGATCGCCTCCTGCCGCTTTCTATCTCAGCGCGTGTTACTTCTGGTAACAAGTGAGGCAAAGAAACCCTGGCTCCAACCTCCAGCAGCGATAAGACGACGACCGGCCGGCACCGGAAGGACATGCTGGTGCAGCGATGCATCTACTACCAATCATGGGAAAAGACAGATCTGGAGCTGTTTGGTGCGAGGAGGCAGGACGTCCGGTCGACGACGCCGGCGCAGCCACGGCCCCAGGCCCCAGCCCGCCGCGCCACGCACAGGCACAGCACCACCGTACCGTACCGACCTGAAAAACTCGCTTGTTTTCAACTGCGTGACGTACGTGTCTGCGTGACGGGTCACGGGATAACGTGCACGCGGCCACGCGCGATCGCCCCGCGGATCTGGAGAGAGAGGCCGCGCGATCTGATCTGCGCGTGCTGCTTCGTTCGAAATCTGGGTTCCACGCTGCGATTCGCGGGTTTCTGCGAGCGAAACGGTGGCGGAAAGGCTGGATTAGGCGGGCCGGCGGGCAGGCACATTTGGAGGGAGTCCCACAGAAAATTTCTTTTTCCATCGTATATAAAAAAACATTTTCGGAAAACAGAAACAAAGTCGAACACCCGCCTTAGCAGGCCTAGCTGTGAGCTCACCGATTTCGCTTCTGAAACGGGCCTTTTGGAATCGACAAAAGCCCAGCCCAACCCAGCCAGTAGCCGCCGCCTTGCACCCCTCAAGGCCTTGACCTACCGTCCTAGTCACACCCTCATCACTTTCCCCAAATTAGAATCAAACCCTAGCTTCTCCTCCTCGTCGATTCCCCCGATCCCCACACCCACCAGGCGACTGGCCGGAACCCTAGTCAGCGGTAGATCCAACGCGCCGCGCGCGCGGCCGCCTCCATGGCGACGCTCAAGGATCTCCTACCGGCGCCCAAGACGTCGGCGTCGGCCTTCTACGACCACAGCAGCGACCCCTGGTTCAAGGAGCGCTACGGCGGGGAGTCGGCGCAGGCGGCCGCGGCGGCAAGGCCCGCGGCCGCCGCCCGGCCCGTGCCGCCGTACGGGAAGCGGACGGGGTTCGTGCCGCGGCGCCCGGAGGACTTCGGCGATGGCGGCGCCTTCCCGGAGATCCACGTCGCGCAGTACCCGCTCGGCATGGGACGCCGCGACGATAAGGGTGGGTCCAAGATCCTCGCGCTCACCGTCGACGCGCACGGCAGCGTCGCCTTCGACGCCGTCGTCAAGCAGGGGGAGAACGCTGGGAAGATCGTCTACTCCAAGCATAGCGACCTCGTGCCGAAGATAGCAACGGCTGATTCACAGGCGACGTCCGACGATGATGAGGAGCAGAAGCAGATCGAGGAGACCACTGAACGGACCAAGGCCGCCTTGGAGAAGGTTGTCAACGTCCGCCTCTCTGCAGCTCAGCCCAAGAATGTGCCGACTCATGATTCTGAGTCCAAGTTCATCAAGTATAAGCCGTCCCAGCAATCTGCGGCCTTCAATTCAGGTGCAAAGGAGAGGATCATTAGGATGTCAGAGATGGCGGTGGATCCTCTTGAGCCACCAAAGTTCAAGCACAAGCGTGTGCCCCGGGCGTCTGGGTCACCACCTGTGCCAGTGATGCACTCACCACCACGGCCTGTTACTGTGAAGGACCAGCAGGATTGGAAGATCCCGCCTTGCATTTCAAATTGGAAAAATCCAAAGGGTTACACGATTCCCCTTGATAAGAGGTTGGCGGCTGATGGGAGGGGGCTGCAGGAGGTGCAGATCAATGATAACTTTGCAAAGCTTTCTGAAGCATTGTATGTCGCAGAGCAGAAGGCGAGGGAGGCAGTGCAGATGCGTTCCAAGGTTCAGAGGGAACTTATGCTGAAGGAGAAGGAGAGGAAGGAGCAAGAGCTAAGGGCTCTTGCACAGAGGGCACGTATGGAGAGGACTGGTGCCCCACCTGCACCATCAGGTGTGCCTGCTGGTGGCGGCAGGGGAGCAGTTGAGGCTGTTGAAGATGATATGGATATGGAGCAACCGCGTGAACCACGTGAATCGCGTGAGCAGCGCAGGGAGTCTAGAGAAGAGAGGGAAGCAAGGATTGAGCGTGATAGGATCCGTGAGGAGCGCAGACGTGAGAGGGAGAGGGAGAGGAGGCTGGAAGCCAAGGATGCTGCAATGGGAAAGAAGAGTAAGATCACCAGAGACAGGGATCGCGATATCAGTGAGAAGATTGCTCTTGGTATGGCAAGCACTGGTGGCGCAAAAGGTGGTGAGGTCATGTATGACCAGCGGCTGTTCAACCAGGACAAGGGAATGGACTCTGGTTTTGCCACAGATGATCAGTACAACATCTACACTAAGGGTCTTTTCACGGCGCAGTCCACGATGTCCACATTATACAGGCCTAAGAAGGATGGGGATTCAGATGTATATGGTGATGCAGATGAACAGTTGGAGAAGGTTATGAAGACTGAGAGGTTCAAGCCTGACAAGGGATTTACTGGTGCTTCAGAGAGGACTGGCAAGCGAGACAGACCTGTGGAGTTTGATAAGCAGGAAGAAGCTGATCCATTCGGTCTGGATCAGTTCTTGACTGAGGTGAAGAAGGGTAAGAAAGCTGTGGAGAAGATTGGAGGTGGAGGAACCATGAAGGCGAGTGGTGGTTCCTCAATGAGGGATGATTATGGTGGTGGATCTGGGAGGTCCCGCATTAATTTTGAAAGGGGGCGCTGAGGTATTTGCCCTGCTTCTGCAGGTTTTGAATGCTCTCTCAAATATCTTCTAGCAGGATGTCACAAGAAGCTAAACTTTGATAAGAAAGAGTGTGGCGCCTGTGCTGTTATAGCTCACGTGCCTACTTTCAATGGTTGTGCTAAAGAGTGTACTATATGGATCCTATGATGCCTATGTACTATGTGTGTATCCCTTCACTGTAGGATCTATGAACTTTGTTTACATGTTCAATCAATTTTTATGTTACACATGTTATTGGGTTCTATGATTTTACCTTCTGGGATATGGATGGACTCAATGTGGCCATTTGTTGCCATGATTCAGGAATTGCTGCGCAGGTGCTCATTCGGTTTATGAAATTCTCGCTGGTGCATATTAGATTCTTTGTTTCTGCTGTTATTGTGGGGATGGTATCCATGGTTCGCTGATGTACTCAATGAGATTTTGCTGTGCCATGTCTCATGTGAACTGTGGTTATCTGTCACTCCACAGTCCATGCACTAGTTTTTGGTTGATGGTAGCTTTCAGTCTTTCTGCAGTGCCTTTAACTCCATATAGCAATTTTACCCTGTGACGCTTATTCCACAGATGATTGGGTGGATTTATAGTGTGGAATTGTCAGCCTGTAGAGAAATAACTTCACTGTTATGATAATTCAAGTTATTGCCCTTGTAAATTTTGGAGTCCTGGACTCCTGGTTTGTACTAATTCTCATGTAAACATTTGTTCATTTACAAAGAAGCAAACCTTTCTAGGGCATTTTTTTTTTTATACAGAGCATGTTGCTCGATCTGTTTTTTTTTTTGTTAACATTCCATTAGTTTCTTTAAAAGTAATTTAAAATTTCCTGATAATTGAGCATCTGTGCGATGAATGCATGGCAGGTTGCTATACTATGATGCCATTGTGTTTGGCTGTTGCAGATAACTGAAACTGAGGTTAAGCATACTTGCTTACTGCTATCTTGTAGTAGAGTGTATATATATTTCTGTGCAGAATCAGAGATTAGAAACTGAGGCAAAACATACTTTGCTTACAGCTGTCTTGTAGTATAGTGTATATATGTTTCTGTACACGCTTACAGTCACAGATTTGATGACAGCTTCAAATTTTGCTGGAGCTGAGTCTCGTGTATGCACACATGTTTTCTTTCTCCAGATACCTATACCATGATAATAATGCTGTACCAACAGTTGGCTCCTGCAGGTACAAACAGATATAGACCTTATGAACATTAATCTGGAAGATATGAAGATGTGTCTTAGACTAGTCGTGTGGACTGTGGACAGTCTCGTTATTTATTGGTTGGCTGCAAATTTGGGACTCACATTTTCCCATGTGAATTACTGATGAATGCAACTCACATCTCGTAGGCACGATTGCTAGGTCCACTTTGCTGACAAGCCATCTGAACCCGCTGTGATCAAAGTTAAGTCTGCAAGAAATAATACTCTAAAATTTTGGACGAATAATTAAATTAGATTTTTATTATTACATAACTGGGTTCTTATTGCACTACTAGTGGTTTTCAAAAATAGATCCTGGTTGCAATCCTTGCTAGTCGCTCATGTATATATATGTAATAAAAGGCTGCACATATGTATATGCGAAACAAGCTTGTTGTGCTATGGTCTCGATCTGTACAAAAATATATTTGCATTCTGATTCTAATCCTGCAAAGTTAAGCAATGATGGTCAGATTAAAAGGAAAAATTCTACCTCCGTAGTCCGTAGTACTCCTAACTTTGCTTTGAGATGGGCCGGCATCTGCTCGTCTGACATGGGCTAGCAAATCGCCTTGAAGAAAAGACTATCGGGCCCATCATAGATTTCGCTGGCACTTGGTTTGGCTTTTGCTTGTTCGACAGGAATCTAGTCTTCTGTGAACCGAGCGTGACATTTCACTTGTGGCCACCACCCAAAAGAAACGGAAAGACAGAAGAAGAATATTTCGTTCCGCTGTAGCATTCCGATCTCATTCATTCATTTTTTTTGAGGGGATCTCATTCATTCATGAACAAGTTGGTTTTGAGGGACGTAATAATCGATCAGGATTTTCGTGGGAGGCAGCATGACCACGGAGCCGTCTCCTCGGTCCCCTGGGGTGTCCTGCACCCAGTTTCCTTCGCTTCTTTGCTCGAAGTCGAATCCCTGCGCCGTCCATCTCGCTCGCTGTGATTCGGATGCTAACAATCTCCGCTTCCGATCACGAGGACGCCCTCGTCGCTTTTGGCCGCATCTATCTTTAAACTGTTCAGTACGTTCAGCATCGTCGGCAGTGTTCATAATCTCTCAGGATTCATGAGCCAGGACAGGCAAATTCAGCACTGCCAACCAGTCGCCCCCAGCTCCTTCGTTTTCGAACTTTATCAAAGTAGAAATATTCACTCATTCAGGATAGTCTATACATTGTACCCACTATTACAGTACTTCCACAAAGATGAACGATTCCGTTACGCATTACGCATTCCATGCATACGCGGATTTTGTCGTGATCGTATCGGTCCCTGTCACCAATTGTCAAGAGGCGCATATCATGAGGGAGACTAATGGACGGACCCAAGAAACTTTGAGCGGGCGAGGTAGACAGACGACGGCCGCGAGGCGCCGAGGAGGGTCTACGTGGGGAGGTCAAGCAAGCAAAAGCAACAATGGAAATTAAAGAAGGGGCGTGGACAAACCGGCACACGAACCAGGGGCCGCGTACGTGCGCCGGGCACGTCCAAAGATCGCGCCCCGGATTCGGTGATCGCTCCGTCGCCGCCGCAACCTCCGGCAGATCCCCGCGGGCCTCAGCCTCCTCGCCGACTCGTCCACCTGCCGGCTCGCTCGCGCACGAGGAGACGGACATCGGACGGGTCGGGCCCCTAGCGGTGAAGTGAACCGATCGACCGTGACCGGGGCCGCGGCAACGTGCGCGCGCCGCGCCCCTGGCCCCTGCCCTGCCCCTGCAGAAGCACAAGCAGAGGCGTAGTACGTGTATAACGTGTCGTGCGTGGCCGAACCGAAGCGCAGGGATTACCTCCCCCCATGCCTGCCTGCCTGATGATTTGCCTTTCCCATCGTCAAAAGGCAGGCCCTCGTGCCATCAGAGCTGTGGCTTCTTCTGTCCTCATCCTCACTCATCTGCTGGCATGTTATTATGATGGAATGAATAGCACGGTTAGGACGAGGAGCACCTAATTCCACTGCCGGATTTTTTTCTCTTCTGCCTACCACTTTTCCGCGACGAAGGAAGGAAGCTTCTCTTTACGTGCTGCCAAACAACAACCACATCACAAACAAAACACATAATTCTTCGTGAGCATAAATGCGTACATCAACCGCCCTAATTCCACTGCCAGATATTTATCACATGATTGATTGTTTCATGGATCCTTTGATCACGACCTCTGATGAAGCAACGGTGGCGCCAATCAGAGCCTAGTTATATATCACACTAGCTACACTGTGCATATTCATCCATCCCACCACTTTCAACACCAAACTTTTCAAAGGAGTGGACAGGAATTGCATAGGATCGACCGATCGATCGACAACCTGTACCAGACGTTGACTGATTTCAGCATCGCCCACTACAGAAGTCTGAATGAAGTACATGTACAACACCAAAAACAACACCAAGAAAAACATTTTTCTCCTGGTAAAATCGTGGGTCCTCCGATCTGAACGCGACAAGCGCCGATCCAACGACCGTCGCCTCGCCGCCGGAAATTCGACGCTGCAATGACAATTCTGTAAGCCACAAACCAACCTCAGACGACATGCAGAGCCGTCCTGAGATCTTGCTAGCCTCGGGCGCGAAATTTTGTCGTTGGCGAGCGGCGAGCAATGATGCGTGGCCGATTGGGACGTGGCCACTGGCCAGCTTCTTCGATCGCTTGTGCCTTACTGCCTTGTGGCATGTGCCTTTATCGTGGCTAGGCAGCTCGTCCCGTTCCAACAGTATTTTCTTTTTCGTCATCTTTCTCGGTAGATGCTAGGCGAAGGACAGCGAGCTCCTACGTTTTTCAGGCTTTGCGGAATTCAGCCGCGAGCCACCGTGTGATCGAGTATCATGGCCACTCCCTGTGAGGTGTCGAGATTTGACAGAGTTAAGGTGACGAACAAGGGCGCAGCCAAGATTATTTTTGGCTTCTAACAGGTAGACCTTTAAAGGGATTACCAACAAAATGATTGTGGGCTACACTGTTTTCCTACCGTCGAGGGTTGAGACTTGAGAGTAAAAAGTAGCTGGAGAGAATTCTGGATAATGGTTTCATTTCACGTGGACAAGAAAAAAGGTCGTCACTTGTGTTTATGTAATCTTTTGAGGTTAGGCTGACTGTAAGATATACATCATACTACTATATCCAAGATACATAGGATATAGTTGACAGGACCAACGAAATGACCGCTGAGTTCAGACGAACCGGTGCTTGAAAAGTTGGAGATTTCTGAATGACATGTATGGATTGGTACATATCTGCGATGTGCTCTTTCGGAGGCCCCAACTGGGTTCAAATTGCAATTTTGCGTGAACTTACTAGTCAAATCACAGCGTAACAGCTTAGCTCTGCTTAATTAACACTCATTTCCTACGAAATTTGTCTGAAATATAATGCCATCGTTGTCCTAACGAGATAATCGGACCATGATAGAGACGGAGAGAGAGTACTCATGAAAGCAGCTATCTATGTGACTGTCACAGGAAATCAAGTCCACTGAACGCTGGCCACTGTGGTTCATGCGGTGAATCCATGACGTAGTACGTTCCGATCACCATGGTAGGGTTCTATTCGATTTCCGTTGTTCGTACGCAACTACGGAAATTAATTTGTATTTTTAGATACATATTGACTGACTTGGTGATTTATTACAATATTATTACTATTACACTGGCACCTGTAAAAGATGTTTTTTTTCTGCAGCAACTTAATTCTGTTTCATTTTACGTAGATCAACACTGGCATACCGCGCCAAGCCAATCATGTTCGGCATTTACTGAAGCTGCATTGGCCGACTTCAATCGAAATCTGAGATCGAAAAGCATGTGGACAACGACAAATGGCACCCAAGCTGAGCAACCAGAGCACGTTGTACCATTTTGGCGATCTAGCCGGCCAAACCGCCAAAAGCAAGACATCGCCGGACTTGCTTGTAGCAGGAAACTGCCAAACAGGCAAACAATATCCCAAGCACTAAACTTCCCTGAGATCGGTTTCGTTTCGCCCACCACCTCACCTTCCGGTTAGGCACAGAGTACCACACGGCATTTGTAGCCCGGTTTCTAGGCAAGGCCTCGTTTAGTTTTTGAAATTTCTAGTCTGAAAAGTACTTTAGCATTTCATCTGTATTTGATAAATATTATTTAATTATGATCTAACTAGACTTAAAAGATTTATCTCATGATTAACAACTAATCTATACAATTAGTTATTTATTTTATCAATATTTTTTTAAGACAGCTACACAAGCCCTAGTTCGTGAGGAGCTCTCCTTCGTAGCGGCAGGCAAGAAAGGGTATCTTGGGCAGGCCGATTCTCCCAAACCAGATGCCTCTCCCAAAGCACTCACAAGCGAAACAAAACAAGGTTAATCGGCGTCCTGAGGAAGCCGGCACTCACAACCTCTTAATGACAGACACGATGCGCGGCATAAACAAGGCGATGTATCATACCGGAAGACCCTTTAAAAGAACCTGATGGGATCTATAAAGCCCAGCCAGGGATCTCAAATCCTCAGAGAAAAGAAACCATCTAGATCGGTGGATGGATCGCCCCAGCTGTAGCTGCTGATGATATAAAAGAAACCGGGCAGATCGAACTGGATCCTGGAGAAAAACAAATGCGACGTGCAGTGACCCCAAGAAACAAACCACATGCTTGCCGGCCTCGCTCTCAGTCTCAGCAGAGATCTAAAGAACGAATTCGTCCATGATAAAGAGACAACACATCCTTGTTTAACTATTCACGACGACTGGGTTAGGGTTTGTTCTGGTTTCGGAGCGCAACGTTAGTGGTTAGCACGCAGATGGTGCTGGTGTACAACAAGCATGCAACAATGGAACTCCCAACTCCCACCACCACTATCAGTTAGAAAACTACAGCTACTGTTTACCTTTCTCAGCATCAGCCAGTTAGCTGGTGGCGGTCTTGGGGCTGCCAAGATGACCCCTCCAGATCCTGAAAGGAGTCGGGGAAAAGGTAAGCAGAATAAAACAGACGGCCATCAGGGCAGGCAGTTGAAGTCATGAGGCTCTACATGAAACAAGGACGACCACTATCAGAGATTCAGAGCAAATCATTGGTAGGGCCTATCGTTATGATGACAATTTCAACACACAGGGTACGGGCGTTTATTACAGCTATATATAGAGCTGTCGCAGTCGAGGACAAGTATGATCATGGGAAGCAATGGAACAGTGATGTCGACAAGAAGCACAGCAAAGAGTTCACGGGGCAAAACCAAGCAATGCCGATTGCCGATCAAATTCCAAATTTCCTCCAATAGCTTCTTGATAAAAATAGTAGAGGGTGGAGACAAAGAAAAGGGATGATAGTCTGTGGTCGTCTACAAAAATAACTCACGAGTGCTAAAAAAAAATGGAAAAAAGGGAGAAGAAAATAGCAGAATCTGAGGTTTGGATCATCTAAAACATAAGTAATGGCCGGTGCAGCATTGAAGGTTCGGACATAGGCAGCACTTCCATTCCTTGGCCTAACCAGAAAAATGAAACGGAAGATGGCGAGATACAAGTAGCTGGAGACTTGAGTGCACAGAACCATCCGAAGCCTGCTGACTGGAGTCATAGTGTACGCAGTTCCTGTGCAATCAGTCACTACCCATCATTGCTATACTGAGACTAGATGTGCTCCTCAACTGCCCCAACTCTGTATGCTGTCCATGCCAGATCAAGTGAAGAGAATAATCGGCATTACTTGATTTACAAGAGTCCTCCTGCAGCAACTTAAAAATCATCTGCAGGAAGCTTCCCTCATTGGCTCTGAGAACTTGATAAGGAATAATACAACAAACATGTTCGTGGGTACACTTCTTCCAATAGCAGTCCTACAAGAGGGTAACAAATGGCGGAGCATCATTCCTTGGTCCTGCCAGTGACCGATACAAGTACAACTTGTCAACAATCTCAGCCTCCCCTTCATCTTCAGGGTGGTCCTTGATTACTTCAACCACCAAATTTTGCATTTGCTGAGCTACATCTTTACAGCCCCTCATAGTTAGCCTGCATGAGTTCATCCATAAGAACCTCATATTGTAGAAGTAGTTCATTCCTGAGAGCAACCCCTTGTCACTAAAAGGGCTATCTCTGACCTCAAGCTTCTGCAACTTAGTGCATCCCTCGAATACATATTGGAGGGACTTGTCACTATTCCCAGCAAAGGCAACAGACAGAGTCTTTATTAGCTTCCCATATTTTCCAATGTATGCAAAGGCTTTATCAGTAAGCAGGCCAGAGACTGAAAGCCTGGTGAGTTTCTTGCAGTTCATCACAATTGCGCCAAAACCTTCATCCATGGGGTCCCCAGTGATCCGGTCAGGGCGGTGGCGGCCCATAATACAGAGGCGGAACACTACAAGCTCAGGACAGTTTTTCGACATATCAATTACTGCTGCATTTGTCATCCGCTGGCAAAAGTAGAGGATTGATTCTAGCTTCCGGCAGCCTTCTGAGATTGCCTGAAGACCAACATCTGAGACCGAACCCTCAGAATCTTCAGAGGGATCCAAAGGAAAAACTCTCAGCTCACGGAGATCAGAGCATGTATCAGCCACAGCACGTAGGCCTTCATCACCCACAGTATCAAGGACCTAGAATAAGAAATTAAACATCAATTCCTATATCTTAGTTGTCAGCGCAACATAAAAACAGGTATATGCATCAATGAAAATCTGGTAGGCGGCTCACCCAGAAAGTGCGAAGATTAATGCAGTTGTGAATAACTGGCTTGAGTTCCTCAGCTGTGGGTCACATGTTTCATGGCAAGAAATTAAGTTCTAGGCTTATACAGTTGTGACCGTGCGCAGCTAAACTTCTGTACTAAAACTGCACAGATCACACACTAAGATAACAATACCCTATAGTAAATCAACGTTTTGGTACACCATGCATCTAGAGGCGATCAGAGACAATTATCACTGATATGGCAATAGCCTCCTGTATGAGTTTTATAGGTACATGAATATGAGTTGGGACTCACTCATTAAGGAAACACTGTTGGCAGACAGCCATTTGATAACACCAATTCGAGATCTTCCTCCCCTGTTGCCGTCTTCTCTTTTTGTCCTCATGGTCTCATGCATTAGCTTTTACCATCCCAGAAGAAACAAAGAAGAGATAAAGGAAAATTATTGATAGCAATTTAACAATTTCTAAGTAACAATCGTGTTATCATATCCCACAAAACAAAGGAATATTCTAATGTGACATGTAAATTTTCAGAAAGCTGCCATGACAGTCTAAAACTCGTATATGAGAAGAATGACATCTATGCTATAAGGTCAGACAGGGAAATCAGTAAAATGAGCTGAAGTTGAAGAAAAAGACAACTTTTAAGCTGTTTGCTTTGCATGATTCAAAGAATCAAAGAACCATAAAGCTGTTTCGATGATTCACAGAACCATAACCAGCTCACCCAGGCGGTAGGGTAATAGTTCTTTTCGTGAAGGGAACACTAATTTGGCCATAATATTTGAAACTGCAGCACAACACCCATTTTGACAGTTTTAACTGAAACTCGCCTTTGACACCTGAGTGATCAACTGAACCACATAGCAAAGGTTCTGATTTCTGAAAGCACATATATTAAGAAGAGTACTCTATTAAGAATATTGGCATTTTGTTTATAGTATACTCACTGTTAGTGGCTCCTGCCTTGGATTTTATCTGGGGGGTCACCATCAGCTGCTATCATGAAAGCAACTGAGAACAGTCAAGATTATCAAGAAAAGGCGTACCCAGTGCCGTAGGCTCCCGCACTGCGGGGTCTGGGGAAGGGAAAATAGCCAGTAGCCATCCCTGCACAAATGTGCAGAGGCTGGGGCTTGAACCCTGGACCTCTTGGTCACAGACGGTAAAGCTCTACCGCTTGCACCAGGGCCGCCCTTCATTATCAAGAACAGGATAAACAGTTATATCATTTCAGTTGAACAAACGGTATTTGAGGCTCACATATTCATTTCAGTTCATTCATACCTCATATATTCATGTTCCCATGAACCAAGATCACCTTTAGAGCCCAACAAACAGTATTTGAGGCTCGTCAGAAACAAGAAGATGTCTCAGTTCCAGAATCCAGATTCACAGAAACAGCTGAAGATTTCCTATTCCCCTTGTTCTTGTAAATGACAGTAAGAAGAGAACTATTGAGGCAGCCATGTATTTCTGCAAAACAATAGGATGGTGGCATCAGCACTGCACCATACCAACTACGACATACCGAAGCTGTGTGATCCAAAGCGTTCACACATACCTTGAGCTCGAACTCTGGCATTGTTTCAAAATAGGACTTGGGAGTTCCAAAGTGCAGGAAGAGGCATTTCAGCGGGTTTGGGACTGAAGTCATTGAATCGTGGCAGAGAAAATCTCCTGCCTGAAACAGATTAGTTTTAGTGGCAGCGAAAGGGTTAAGAAAGAAGCCATTGGTTGCACACAAATACAGGAATGCAGCTGGAGCACTCAATTATCCTTGTCAGACACAAGAGAAGTCATCTTAATCTTTACACATTATATATGCAATAAGGAGGGCATACAACACCATGACGCTCAACTCATCATCTTCACAAAGATGACAAACTTAAACCCACAACTAATATCACACGAGCACCACCACTAAAGCTTAGTCACCCTTGGGGTCACGCAACCCTCTAGTAATGACAAATCATGCCAAGCTCACGCAAACTAGTGGCTAGGATTTCAGATCAAGCATTGAGCAGGGGAATGAGCAAATCAAGTCGAATTGTAATGAAATCCCCAAATTGTTTCCAAATCCTGAAACCCTAGATGATGATTTTCCTCATTTTTTCTCCAAATCCTATGAACTCGAACCTTAACTGAACTGAGGATGGAACAAGGATGATGTTACCTTGGCTGTGTCGTCGTCGTCGTTAGTTTGGGCGCGGTGGCACCATCAGTGGGGTCCATTCAGTTCCACCGTCCTTGGCACTGCGTCCACGCACGCCCCAGGGAGGTAGAGTGCGCTGCTACTGCCGTCTTCTTGGGAGCCGACGGGGAGCTTCTGAGGAGTGAGCAAGGAGCAACTGATATGGGCGAGGAAGGAGAAGCGGCAGCGGCGGTGTAGTGCTGGTGAGCTTGCTGCTCACCTGAGCAGGGAAGAGAGGGACTAACAGGCAGTACGGCAGGTGAGCGACGGAGCATGAAATTGTAGTCTGAACCAGTATAAATGCTACCTAGCACGTTCAGACCTTATTATTGCAAACAATTGCTAAATAATCTATTAGCTCAACAACTATCCAGTTTTGACTCTTTCTTGCCCTAAATCATCAGAACTGGAATTCAAGGAAGGTTCCACTTCCCTCCTGCTTAGATGTCAGATGGGGATAACAAAGTATAGCTCTTATATATCTCGCAATCTGAGAAGAAATTGGCCATCGGGATCTTGAATAGCTTGGCTACACAAGGCATTGCAAACCATTTGTGTCCATTGCTCCATAGTTCGTTGATGATGTTAGCTCTAAAAGGAGAGTAGAAAAGCTGGTTGCTTGCCTATCTTTCAGCAAATATTAGGTCTTAAAATCAGTGACAGGAACTCATTGAGTCACCAAGCTACTAGCAATTTCCAAACAGACACGTACACATCTTTAAAACACTGTGTCCTGAAGAAAACAGCTATTAAGCCAATTCAACTCAGTGTCTCAGTCCAGTAAATCAGCTGTAAAATATCCTTATAACACGCTGATAAAAAGTTATCCTATTCCTTACTCTCTCCAGTCATAAAACTAAGTAGTTTTATTAGGTTTGTCCTAAGTCAAACATTTTTAGGTTTGACCATGAATAGCTAAAAAAACAATAGTTTTGCAGCTAGACACCTCATGAAAAAAATAATTTCAGATATGAAAATAAAATGTTTTTTCGGGGAAATGATGGCCAAAGTTTCACCTTGTAAATTCTTTCAATGTCCTAAAGCGCTTATATTTTTATAGCAGAGGGTAATCAAAACACATATTGGACTACTGATTAAGGATATAAATAATGGTATAGAGATTAGTGTCCCACATAGTAAAGAAAAGCGAAAAGCGTCCTACTTCACACTGGTATTTCTGTACATAAATAGATTTCACCGCAGTCTCTGCAGGCATTGCACTAGTTTGGGGATGAGAAGAAGTCAAGGTAACAAACAATTTTAGAAACAGGGCAGCAAGTTTAGGAAAAAATATACCATAAGAGAAGAACTTAATTGAAATATGCTATTTGTTTTGCCACTTCAGATGTACTGCAGATTGCACGAGCAAATGAAATACAATGTCTAGACCACAATCCAAAGCACAATTTTAATATATTTAACGCGAATAGCTAGCAGTAAAATCAGAGAAAACACAGCATCAATTACCTTTGAATAAGCTCCTGATTATCCATAGTAACAAGAAACAACAGCAGGAATTGCCACGGCACTCATTTCCTTCTCAGGCCTATGCTCTTCTTCTTCTGAGTGATTGCAAATCGTCTCGACATCGCAACATTGTAAAATCTCCTCATATGCTCTGACAACCGATGTATCGCGCCAAGGTCGCCTACAACTGATAACCTCAGCATTATAGCATCAAACTTCTTGTATGAAAGTTTCATGTCACGGTTTATAACCTCATCTAGAAGAGCAGTTGCATGTTCTGTTCTTCCGCAATCAAAGAGACCATCGATCATTATCTCGTAGGTATCAATAGCACGTTGACATCCTCTGGTGTCCATCTCTAGCCATATATCTAATGCTCTATGTGCCTCTCCCATCTCAAAGAACATCACCATCAGCATATTATAGGTATGAACACTGGGCTCACAATGCGCCTCTATCATCCTCTCACAGAGTTCAAGTGCATCATCAGCCTTTTGAAGACTACAGAGCACATTAAGAAAGCAATTGTATGTGACAATGTCAGGAGGAAATCCAGCCCTCGCCATCTCCTCCAACACACGATAAGCAGCATCCAGTTTACCCACTAAGCACATCCCTTCAATCAAATCTTTGTAAGTCGTCACATCAGGCATACAACCACAACTTCTCATATCTGAAAGCAGTTCAAAACACTCCTCCATTCGGTCAGCCTTTGCTAACGCAACAATCATAATCGAATACGTCTTGGCTGTGGGCGATGATATGGTCGACCCCTCATTCCTCATGAACTCAAACAGCTCCCTTGCCTCTGAAACCAATCCAGCGCTGCAAAAAGATTCGATGGCTGCAATGTAGGTGAAACTCTCCGGGGTGTGCTTCATCTGAATCATTTCCTCGAGCACCTTCATGGCCTTCTTGGGGTCCCTTGCCCGGCACCACCCAAAGAACAGGATACTGTATGTCTCTGCATTACCCAGCAACCTCTTCACACGACAGAACACCGCCTCTGCTTCCTTGACCATCCCACACTTGCAGAACGCGTCTAGCAGAACATTGAGCGCGTCAGTCTCGGGCGGAGTGCGCATCCGAACACGCCGCTTCTTGGCCAGCTTCCTCATGTGCGTGAGATGCTTCTCCGTGTAGGCGCGCAGGATCTCCAGAAGGTCCTCAACCGGCACCGACCTCGTGCCATGACGCTTCATGTGATCGAGCACGTTGCAGAGGACACCGAACTGGCGGCTCTTGTACCGCGTGCCGGAGAGAATGTCAATGATGTCGTTGTAAGTCGCCGGTTCGTGGCTGTACCCGTCCTGCTGGGACGCCCAGGCGAAGAACCGGAACGCCAGCTTCTCCTCGTAGCGGAGGCGGTGCAGCACGTCGGCGACGAGCGGGGTAGTCAGCTCGGCGCCCAACGCGTCGAGCGCGGCCTCAGTGCCCTCGTTGGATTCCGCCCCCGTCTTAATCACGGCATCATAGATCCTATCAGAGAGCGTGGCGAAACGCTCGTCCTGGAGGTGACTGGGGAGGATGGCGTGGTCGGAGAAGAGCCGCCGCACTGGGGGATTGGGTAGATGAAACCGCGGCGGCAGGATTCGGGTGGGGTGCAGCGGTCGGAAGGATGGCGGATTGCGGGAGTGTGTAGCTGCGAGGGTTGGCAAGGCCGGGGCCGCGAGAAGGCGGCAGAGATGGCGGAGCCGGGAAGGGAGGTTCGTCATGGCGGATTTGGAGGTTGGAGGCTGCCGATGATGACGGCGTCCCCGGCGATGTCTGCGTTATGTGCTGCCGCCGCGCACGCTGGAGGCCGCAGCCAAAACGCTGCTGTCGGGGCCAGGCAGGGAGGCCGCCGTCGCACGTGCTGAGGTCCGAGCGGGGAGGCCGCCGCCGCGGCGCGCGGCCACACGGTGTCGGAAGGGGCTGGGCCTGGGGCTGGTGTGGGGGCGGCGCCTGCCGGAGCTGCTGGCGCCGAGGTGGGCGGCGGCGACAGCCGGAGCTAGAGGCGATGAGGTTGGCGCCGGCGCCGGCGGCGACGGACAGAGCTCGAGGTGCCGGGGTGCGGGGCGTTGCTGGGCGGGGCTGCCAGGGGGTACCTTTTGGGCTTTCCCAAATGGGGATGGGCTTCGCCGTGGACAAAACCGAAGCGCAGGTGGACCAAGAGTAATTGCGTTGCCCGCTCGAATGTACAGCCCACCAACGGTATTGTGACGTTTGCTAAAAAAAACAACGGAAATGCCGTATTGGGACAAAACTCAGGCCTTCTTTTCTTTTTGTTTTTCCCTCTCCGGCTTCCCCCCACCCCACTCCATTTTCCCGGAACCGTCGCCGCCGCCGCCGCCGCCCCGTCTAGCGGCAGCCATCTTCGCCCCTGTCACGAGCCTACCGGCCGGACGTTTATCCACTGCCAATTTGGACATGCCGCCCACAAACCACAGCCACCGTGGCGCGAATCTGTTTCCATGACCTCCCTGTAAACCAACTTGCCCGTCCGACAAAACTCTCCCGCCGTCCGCGCGTCTCTTCCCCGCCGGGGCGGCGTTCCGTCGCGATGCTGCGTCTTCAACATCATCTCCTGTCCTCCATCCGCGCGGCCTTCCATCGCCACTACCGCCTCCTCTCTACCGCTACCACCGCCACATCTCCCGCCCGATTCGTCGCTAGGAATACCTGGTCACCACCTGCGGGCTCACCCCAGCGCAAGCGGCCAGGGCCTCCAAGGAGCTCACCCACTTCAAGTCTCCGGCCAGACCCGACGCCGTCCTCGCCTTCCTCGCGGGCGTCGGCCTCGCCAAACACGACATCGCCGCCGGAATCGCCAGGTACTCGCGGCTCCTCTGCTTTAAGGTGGACAAAACCCTAACCCCTCGCTTCTCTCAGCTCATCAGCACTGGGCTATCCCCTCCCCAAATCTCCAGCCTCATTACCATCGTCCCCAACATCTCCGTCTCTCCCGTATTGATTCCGCGCCTCCGGTTCTATCTCTCCTTCATGGGCTTCGATCTGCTGCACTCCGCCATCAAGATCAATCGGATCCTCCTCGGCCGGAACCTTGAGGATGTTGTCAAGCCTAACATAGCATTCCTACAGCAGTGCGGTCTAACTGCCTCTAATGTTCCAGAGTTCGCAGCGCTGATATGCAAGAAGCCCGAGGATGTCAGGGTAAGGGTGGCATGTGCTGAGAAGCTTGGTGTGCCGCGCAATACAGGGATGTTCAAGAGTGCCCTATGGGCCGTCTGTTGCGTTGGTCCCAACAACATTGGTGCAAAAATGGATGTCGTAAAGGCGAGTCTTGGATACTCCGAGGCGGAGCTGGCCCTTGTGGTGCGCAGGTTACCTCAGATTCTGAGGATATCAGAAGGCAAGCTGAGTCGCACAGTGAAGTTCCTGAAGGTGGATGTTGGGTTGAAGCTTCAGTACATCTTGCATAGGCCAGCAATACTCTGCTATAGCATGCAGAGGCGGCTGATGCCCAGGCATTATTTCATCAAGATTCTGTAGGCGAAGGGGCTTGTGAAGGAAAACATTGATTTTTATAATACTGTTTGTTTAGCTGAGAAGAGATTTGTCCAGAAGTTTATTGATCCTTACAACAAGAGTATTGCAGGGCTTGCAGATGCTTATGCTATTGCTTGTGCTAGGAAAATGCCTCATGAAGATGAGGTGCATTCACAGCAGCATGCTAGGGATATATTGAGAAGCAAAGGCAAAGATAGTCGGTCTAGGTCTTCTCTGCCTGTACTTTGAACAGCCTCTTGCCGAACTATTGTGCAGTTCCTTTTTACACCAATGCTTGCAACAGATGCTGCCTTTGTGTGCTGAAATGAAACTAGTTCTTCCTTAAGACCGACCAGTGTTGTGACCTATCATTTTCAGGTAAGCCATTGGCTATTTTCAGATGGGTATAATGGTATGTTACTGTGTTCTCTCTGTGTTTCTTGTCTAAATATTGGATGTATGTGAATTATGTATGAACTTGTCACACTGTCAATTATTTGATTTAATCAAATATTCAATCTGAAGTGTGATTCTTATTTCAATATTATAAACATTATTTCCCAAATTTGAATAGTTTAAAGAATTGCCCTGCAGCACTTTCTGGCGGTGCCTTGGTAAACTGTGTATTGTGTTTGCCAGCTCATATCTGGATGCATTTACTTTATTGTCCTTGTAAAAGAACACCCATTTTTGTGGCATGAATTCAGTACCGCTATTTTAGTAATATTTATTCCAATGCCTCACTGCTGTCAGTTGGAATTTGATTTGCTTGTTTGGTGAATACAGCACTTACTCCTGCAGTCCTGCATAGCCTCCCTCTTACACCTTTGAATTCCTCCTTAGTGAAGTTCCTTATTCCTCTTTGTTGTAGTTATTATGAAAACAGGGATAGCCTTATTGGATTTCCTATCATTTCATTTTTGGCTTTGGTTAATGATCCGAACTAAATGAAAACATACTGGATTGGCCGTTGGTCTATAAACTGACCCCCCATTGGCCATCACTAATCTCAATCTTTCTGCAGTGCATTACGGTAGAATTTCTGCTAACATTTTCTTTGCTTGCGCATTGATTTTAATTTTGGAAATACAGATTGAGTTGATTGTTTGTCCTTGTTTTGTGAATGTTTAGGATGTTTGTTGATATCACTATTTGCTATTTTGGCTATGCCTTCTTTGGTAGACTCCCTGACAGTTTTGAATTAAAAACATGATGAAACATGTGAACATCCAGCAGTCCAACCACTAATGCTTATGAGAACCATAATGGTCATAGTCTATGCCATTTTCAAATAGAAAACAGATACTTCAGATTGCCATGTTGCAGCTAAAAGGCATATAGTGAAACTATAGTTGAAAGTTATAGTGAAACTATAGTTGAAAGGTAAGTGTCATCTTCATACATGTCCCCAAGAGTCCCTTTTGTTGAGACCACAGGGATTTTGTGCCCAGGATGTGTTTGGATTGTAGGATTTCGATTTTCGAAGGATTTGTAAAGGAATCAGCTTTCCTATAGTTTTGACTCTGAGCAGTGTTTGGAACAAAGGATTGCTCCTTTCTTTTCCATAGGAAAAGTTCCTGCACCTGTACGTTTTGGAGGAAATAAAAAGGAAAAATAGTCATTCTTGTCCTTAAACTATTGCCCAAGGCTCAGTTTGGTCTCCGAACTTCCAAATTGTCCACTTTAGTCCTTAAAACAATGAATTTGTAGCTCAATCTCATCCTTCTCTCTTCAAGAACAGCCACGTGGCCAGCAGTAGATGCAAAATGTTGCCCATGCCCCTCGCTCTCTCCAAAAGATATAATTAAGTTCTCTTATGGCCAAAGTGAATAAAGCAAATTTAGACAAACAATCAATTTATATTTGTTGTTGTAGCATGGACATGTCGTCATTATTTACTAACATGTATTAATGATGAAGCCTAAGGCATCTTATATGCTTATGGACAACAGGTAAAGGAGAGAGCGGGGGCATACGCGACACTTTGCATGTACTGCTGGCCACGTGGCGAGCTATGAAGGGCGATGGACAAGATTGAGCTGCAAATCGATAGTTTAAGGGCTAAAATGGACAAATTGAAAGTTTAGGGATTAAATTGAGCCTCGGACAATAGTTTAGGGATGAAAATGGCTATTTTACCAAATAAAAACTCCACAGCAATCTCTTGTTGTTTTTCCTTCACGAAGTCCAAGAAAAATCTCAGGCTGGCCGCAAGCTCATCACATTCTTGCCATGGTGGATGCCCAAACTATAGTATATTTAAGATAGATCAATGTTGATCTCTGGGGTAGTTGTTGAGTGGGCCAACACTTAATATTCCTGTGTTCCAAATACCCACTCCAATGAAATTTTTATGTTCTTTACATTCCTCTGTTTTGGCATTGTATTCCTATCTCTTTCCTGCATTTTCTCCCGTTTCTCTGTTTAATTTCTACCCTTTTGTACCAAACAGGCTGAACACTGAGTCGAAGCAGGCTATGACAGTTCCCGATATGTATGTGTCCTGAAATTGACGGACAAAGCTACTGAAACTAGATTTGGGAAGAAACGAGCTTTGAACTATTTAGATGTCATGTGGATTTGGGGCATCTGGACTAGGAATGGTGCATGTTAAGTTAAATGTTTTAATTTCTGAATGTGCGGCAAGCTTGGGGGAGTACAGGTTAAATCTTCAAATTTTGCAGGGTTCAGTGGAACTAGGATATACAAAAAAAAAAAAAGGACCTGCGGGGTAAGACAGCCCCCGGGCTGGAACTAGGATATATATGCTGCCAATATATGAACATGGATGTTGGGAGCGTTTTGTTGTACGTGTCCATCACAGCGGCATCGATCATGTCCTATATATATATATATACACGTTATATATGAAAAATGGGGTTAAGTTCCACCTGAAGTTCATCAAAGGACTCGTGTTTGTGGATTGCAAAAATACAAATTCAGGTTACAACGACCTTGTGGGTTGGAAGCACCAGGCATGGAGGGGCAATGTCATAGAACAGGAATACTTGCTTCATTTCATTTTAAAATAAAATAAAACAGCATGGCTTATCACTTGTACAAACCATCAGCCCAACAGCCCTAATAGATTTCCAAAAGATTTCCAAAAGACACAATGATGAAAGTAGCATGATGCCTTTCCTTTTGGAAAGGATCAGCGAGCTTTTGTGCATCTGTGAAAAAAAATGTAAGTTACAATCGTTTCCCGTTGAAAATGGAGTTCTGCATAAATAGCAGAAAAGGAAAACTTCATGTTTCCTGAAGCAAACAGTAGTAGGTTGTTGTCACAAATGTTTCCGCAAAAGTTCACTTCATGTTTCCACGATTCAACAGTTCAGCGCCGTGTTGTAAACTTGTAACCAGCTGTCTTAACTCCCTTGTCTGAAATGGCTTGACCAGCTCGCTGCCTGCCTGCTTTTGTGTCTCCGTCTAGACTCTAGAGAGTATGCATCATGCCCCGTCTTCGTGTGGTTTATTGTTGATCTTGAATTCTTGATCCCGGTTTTCTTCTACACTGCGTGCACGTAAAAGTCAGGCAGAAGGACATCCATTTCTTCTCTCCTGCCGACCTCTCAAGTTTTTTTCTATAGACTATAGGATCACTGCTGACATTCTGAAGGAGGAAAAAGAAATATCCGGGCATTTGCTAATCAACTCTGAATTTGGCATTTGTTATTGGGAGTTGGGCCCATCTATTAGGCATTAATCGGTGTCATACTGTACAAATTCAGGCAGCACTTAAAATTTCTAACGAACCTTCCTGCAAGAAGAAGCAGATGAATAGAAAAGTTTTAACAAAGCTACGTCAGCTTCATTCTGGACCATGAGCACAGAACATCTGAATATCCGACGTAGGATGGTTGCACCCTTTCTTCACTTACACATTGTTGAGCCAGTGGAACATTTGGATCGGTATGGAGAGCAAGCTGAACTTAGTACTAGTATCTGTTAATTTGGTCAATCGTGTACGTTTTGAGCTGCAGCATGTGAAATTCACTCCATCGAATTCGCTCCATGCTAGTATCCAAAACGTATTGCCTCAAAAAAAAAAAAAGTATCCAAAACGTGTAAACATGAATACATGATCGCGAAATCAGTCTGTAGCAGAGGCCCTAATTCTGAAGCAAAACGCATGACAAATCTAGTAAACTGCATACCAACAGAAAGGATCAGAGCTAGAAAGTAAAACATGCACAATTTGGTTAAGTGCATATATACAGAGAAGAAAAATCAACTTCTGTTTAAACAACTTCTGCTCTTGCACAAAATTACAAATAGCATTTGTACAACTCGTGTTCCCAGAAACGAATATTTGGAGAACTACCACGTTGAATCGTTTATCCCAGCAACGAAATCAGCACCCTGTTCTCCGGACATCAAAAGGCCCATTTCTTTCGCGTGTGAAAGATCACTTTCAAGCTAGTTCCTACGTCCAAATCTGCTGTTCCCATTCTACGTGTGAACCTGCTGCGTACTCCGTATCTGCCTTCTTCTCCTTGTCCGCCGCTGCCGCCGCCACCTCGCGTGACGCAGCGCCAGCTTTTGAACCGGACCCGCCGCCACCGATGACGTCAAGGCGGACGCTCCCCATAGCAGGAACGTCTGCGGCGGCATCAACGGCGGCCACACGCTTCCCTCTCGCCCTCGTGGACGACGAGGACGACACTTCTCCCAGCTCGGAGCTAACCGTCATCCTGGACGCCGAAAAGAAGGACAGCTTCCCGGAGAACGTCCTCGCAAGAAGCGACTGCCATCTGCCCGCCCGGCCGAGCGGCGCGCTCCGGCCGCCGCGGCTGCTTCCTTCCCCGGCTCTTCGCCCGCGACGCAACTGCATGCTGTGCTCTCCCGCGGCGACCATCTCCCTGCGCACGTGCTCTGGCAGCCGCAGCGTGAACCGCTCCAGGTCGCGGTCGAGCCGGACGGCGAGGGAGTGGCCCGTGGAGTGCGACCGGGCGAGCTGCGTCGGCACCGGCTTGCGCCCCGACCGAGATCGCATGGCTCGCCGCTGGGTCCCTATCTGCTGCAGCTCCAGCGCCTCCTGCCTCCGCACCTCTTGCTCCTCCTCGGTGATCACATCGATCACCACGGCCACTGGTAGCGGCCCCTGCCCTGACAACGCAGTTTCGCTGGAGATGCTGCTCGCCACTGGAATCGACGACGGGAAACTGGCGGGCCCCTCATCGCTACTGGTATCCTGCTTGTTAGGGTCGAGGTTGCAGCGGCAGACGGGGCAGGTGACGTGGCTGGAGAGCCACTCGCCGATGCAGTCCGGGTGGAAGGCGTGGCTGCAATTGGGCAGGAGCCTGAGCCGGTCCTCGTCCTCGAACTCGCTGAGGCACACCGCGCACTCGAGCGCGCCGCTGCCCTGCTTGCCGACCCGCAGCGCCTTGGCCTCGGCGTACTTCATGGTGGGGAAAGCCTCGACCACCTCGGCGTCGAGACCGCGCGGCCGCCGCTGCCTCCGCGACCGCGAGATGAAGGCGTCGAAATTGGGCATGGCGCGGCCGTCGTCGTCGGCCGACCTGGCCGCGTAGCCGGTGCAGTGGCGGAGGTAGATGGTGAAGAAAGCGATGAAGACGAACACCGCGACGACGGCGGCCAGGAGCGCGATCATGGCCGTGCTGACGTGCACCTGGCCGTAGTCATCGTCGCTCGGCTGCGCGCTCGCCGCGGCGACCGCGGACGCGAGGAGCGCGGCGAGCAGCAGCGCATGGCCGTGGCGAGGCATGGACGTCCTTTGCGCGCGGCAGCCGGCAGAGGCGAGGGCCCGGGACCGGGAGACGAGAGCGGGTTGACTAGGCTGACTGCGCAGCATGCAGTGTGGAGCCGGCTATATAGAGAGGAAGGGAGTTTGAGCCAAAAAGGTCGCGATCCTCCCGCGGCGGTCGGCGGGTATCGCGGAAGGAAGCCGCTGGCAGGTGGTGTGCTCTGTGTTTGGCATGCAGTTTGACTAGCCTACCGTCCAGGTGTTCAGTTCAGAAGCCGCGACCGGGAAGGGGCGCCACTGGAGTTGGAACGGTTTTGTGCACTCTGGAATATGATTTTTTTTTTGGGGGGGGGGGGGGGGGGGGG
>CM041637.1:5486303-5626296 GCA_023333625.1 Bothriochloa decipiens
CCCCCCCCCCCCCCCCCCCCCCCCCCCCCCCCCCCCCCCCCAGGAATCTGGATTTAACTGCGTGTAAATTCTCTGCTTATCAGGAATCTACTAAAGGGAGAATGCACATATCAGCTTCAGCTTGGCCACGGGTGACGGGTCAATGCTAAAGCTGGTAATACAATCATCCTATCCACCTCCAGATCTGTATTAGAAAAGCAATTGCTCCTTGCATTTAAAGTTCTAATAATAATATAGTCCACTTTAGTTTTCTATAAATCATACTTCTCTGGTTCTAACTATTCTATAAAAATATGGTAACAAGGTGCCTAGCAACACACTGTATGCCAACGGCAAAGTTAGAATAAACTAGAAAAAGTTATGTGTTAGTTTGTGGGTGCGTAAACTTTTTTCAATCGGGTGCATATACGATTAAATGTAAGCTATAATCTTAGACCACAAATTTTAGGGTGTACATTTGCAACCCCTCTACATTCCCCTCCTGTAAACATTTTTTTAAAAAAAGAAATATATGAAAAGATGATAGACCGCCCTGTTTTTATTTCAAACCAACCATGACTTATTAACCGCGTGTAAAACTAAAGTAACCCGGTGACGGATCGACCAGGCGAGGTTCTGGAATTCCTGTATGGACATCAGAATTCAAACCACTTGACTTCTCCTACGACGATGACGCGCTGTTCCGTCAACGTCCGTCGACACGGCTGACCAACCGGCCATCACCCAAACGAAGGGTTCAGATCCGATCTGACCCCTTGCCACGGCAGACGAGAGGAGGACACGAGTACAGTATATATAGATAGCGATCGGCGTCCACCAGTCTACGCGCTGTCCAGCTGCGCAATGCCAGCAGCCAGCCTGCCGGTACTCGGCTTCTACTGTACTCGCCAGTTGCCTAGCTAGTGGGCCAGTGGCCGCGTGCGCCGCCGAACCGAGCCGAGACCGGTCGAGACGGCAAGCGAAGTGCCAGCCACACACAGTTGCTCGCGCGGACCTGGTAAACAACCCGTCTGGGCAGGGACACGGACCGCGACTCCGCGAGAGGGACTCGTCCCCGCACACGTCGCCGTGGGCGCGCGCGCGCATGCACGGACCACTTGTCGTTGCCCGTGGGGCGGGGTCCCCAGCCGACGTGCGTCCCGTCGGCACCACTGGCTCGTCCCGGCGTGCCGCCTCGACGGTTTCACGCGCAACAGCGACCTATAGCACGGTGCCAGGTGCACGGTTTGAGGAGTGCAAGGCAGCGGCTCCGGACACTGGGCGGTGCATCGGACAAACGGGAAGAACAGTGCCACCAAGAGCGACTAGGCGTACGTGTCGCGACGAGGTACATAGGTTTTGACGTTTGTTCAATTGCACGACTCCGCTACTGTACTCCAAGCTCGATTCCACGTCGGCCCCCCTCAAGGTTCGGCGTCTCCGGAGAGTTCTGCGGTTGACCTTGATAGAATGGAGGATCACGTTACGTGCGTGGAGAGTTTACTAACGGATTCTCCAATATGGCGCGCTCGTTGAAGTTTATCGTCTGCTAAACGAGCGATGAGCAGATTGACGGCGACTGATGACATAGTATAGTATAGTATTAACTAAATGAATCTAGAGATTCTAGTTCTAGGACTTGGAAGGACGACCACAGGCGTCATCCAAGATGATGTCAAAGCAAATTTAACAGCGGAGAATGTGAGAGCATTAGCCTTTCAAAAAGAAAAAGTGAGAACATTGTTTATTTATGTGTTTGGTTGCTTTCGTCACAAAAAGCAAATTTGTTTGTGGTCATATATGTGCGCCAACTTCTAGGCCTCGTTTAGATTGTAAATTTTTGCAATCCCGAGTACTGTAGTACTTTCGTTTGTATTTGGTAATTATTGTTCAATCATGGACTAACTAGACTTAAAAGATTCGTCTCATAATTTACAACCAAACTATGCAATTATTTATTTATTTTAGCTACACTTAATGATCTATATAAGTAGCTAAAAATTAATATGATTAAAAAATAGTGAAAAAAACCTAAAACTTTGAAGGCATCTAAACAAGGCCCTACATGGAAAGGTCCATCAGAACTAAAGTGTGTGTATTATGACCAAATCACAAAAATCATATTGGTATTTCATTTTACATGCAATCGGACCCTTGATTTACGAGTTCACATGCCAGGAAGCTTGCGAGCAATGCAATGGCATTGTTCCGCCTTTTTCTAAATAATATCAACACGAGATGCCTAGATCAAACGGTTATTATACCACGAGAGCCCTATAAAAAGATTCATTCTTTTATAGTTTGACTAGGTAGCATACTCATACGTTACCAAGGAACAAAACTTTTATATTAAAAATACAAGATCGCATAAATAATAATATTATAAAATTAAATAATATTATTTAATTTAAATAGCAAGTTCGTGAAATAAACATAGTCACGGAGAGCACGGCCTCGCATGCTCACCAACTCTACAGTCATACGTATGCAACTAAGATAATTTTTTACACGGGTAGGAAAAAATATCCGATATCCATTTCTTTTGTACGCTAGGAAATCGTATGCAGCCCAGGCGTGAACGACAGCATCGAGCGAGGGCCTTCCCGGCGGTCCTTCTGCATACAGGGTAGCCCCAAGAATTATTTTATTTCAGCATACCCATACTGGGTAGCAAGCATAAAACAGTTACAATGGGTACGTGGCACAATATGCACGCAAGTCCTTTATATAGCAACTCCATTACAATGGGTACAGCCAACCGTGGTAGTGTAGGCGGGGCACTATCGTTTCTAGGAGTATTTTTAACAGTTTGTTAAAATTCCGCTTGGTAAATATTATGTTTTGGCAAGTTACTAAAAGAATATATTGAATTAAAAAGAGACTATCTTCAACAGTTTCTTATTTTTAACTTGCCAAAACAAAAAAAAGAGGGTCCACCATTTGAGGTTGTTGACTGGTACCCTGACTTCTTCCCTGCTCGCGTCATGGTCTTCCTCGCACCGTGTATGTGACCCTGACATTTTCTCCTGTATACGAAATTAGTACTCCAGTGCATAGGTCTAGTCTCAAGGATTTCAAAAAGTCCTTATTTTCTATTTTACGATTTTTCTACAATTTACTATGCATTTTCAAAGTTTCAGCTAATATAAAAAATAAAGAAAAACATATTGGCATCGATGACCCTACAGTTTTCTGCAATTAACCGAGCCCCTATGTGTTAATCCATGTGCCTAGGCATTTTACATCAGGACCCAGGAAGTGCAATAAAATTATGTTTTTTCTCTTTTCTTCATCCTCTTCACGAACCGAGCAGAAGACCGGCTTCAGGCGGCCGATTTTCGACGGCTTGAGGTCCAGAGACGACGAGGGCAGGGACATCGGGCCTAGCAGCGTCAGGGCGCGCCCGATGGTGGCCACGGAGGCAAGCGGCCCACGACAGCAGCCTCCAGCGTCCTTCGCCGTCTTCCTCGCCGCGACATGCGAAGGAGAAAAAGTCCGTGATATGTGAAGGAGTGGAATGAGAGTGCCACGGAACAACAGGATGGCCGCGCGCGAGGGATGCAAAGTAGGATACGCGCGCGCAAATATACGCGCGCCGATGGGAGAATTGGCAAGCTGAGAAAATTGACAAGTAACTTTGGTAAACTGTTGGAGAATGAATTTTGCTTGTTTTGCTAAATTTTGAAGGATGTCAAGTCATTTACCAAACTGTTGGAGATGCTCTAAGTTGTCTTCCTGTTAAAATATAAGTGATTTCATAGTACCATTTTAATTTGACAGTTAAGGTCATTGGTGCATGTTTCATTAAAGGAGTTTGCTGGTTTACTGATGTTCTCTTTCTCTTAGCCTGGTACCTTAGCGGCACATCAGTTAGTCTTCAATCTTCATATACATGTATTAAATAAGTATAGTGTAAACCCGAACTTCCCAGCAGCTTGGTACCTTAGCAGCACATCAGTTAGTCTACATATACATGGATGAATAAAAAAAATTAAGCGTAAATCTAGAAATAACTTGCATTGCCTTGAAGCAGATTAAAACATGTGATTCATGATTACAATTGCAGTCCTTCTGAACACTTAGGACTGGACACGGTGCTCGGGTTCACGGGTGAGGGTGGATGGCATGACGGGGTCAACAACTCTAGCGTGCCACAGTTGTTCATAATGCTGGCTTGAACAAAAAAAAAATTACCATCTCAACAATCACTGCCTATTGGGACAACACCACTAGTGTGTCCACATAGCTGGTCATGATCTGCCATTTTGACAAGCTTTGCGTAGGCTGCTGGTTGCAATCAGCGACCTTAGTTTCTTCAAGGGAATAATAATAAATAGCTGCACAAGCAAAAACAGGAACATGACAATGAAAAATTAATGAAACAAATAAAAGCTAATGAAAAGGAAGTTAGATACATATTAGTGATTCTGATGGTTAGCACATTTGTATTACTCTCAATTTAACAGTGAGAACATTAATATACAGCCTCTCCAACCGAACCAAATATATACAGATCTATCTCTGCATAACCTTATTTGGCACAACCATACCATCCAATTTATATAGCAAGGAAAAAACTCCTACCATCACATCCATTCTGATGAAACTTAAAGGCTTTCTATAATCATTATTTAGCTGTGTCAAAAACACTAACACTAAGCTACATCCATTTATCAGTGATCCAAATTTCCTTTTAACTGTTGTATATAACAAATAAAACTGGGGATGGTGCTCCTAAATTTTCATAACCATGCCTTTATGGATCAACGAAGATGGCTAAAAGCTCACTCTGTTGTGTCACCAGAAGCATGAAGGAGCCATAAAGGATGATATCATGCATGTTTCCAAAACCACTATCTGAAGCAATGTTTGGAATTAAATCAAATTCAATACTTATCTTTGTATATGCATACCTTTTCTGGATATAGTTTTCATATTCATTCTACTTGGTACTAAAAAATAGAATAGCTGATATCTTGACACGAATGAAGTTTTATAAGATAAGAGTCACAATACAAGCAACTACAGATCTGGTAGTATATTCCACAAAATCTGAATATGCCATATTGCTTATTGCTTGACAGTACGGCACTGAACCAAGTGGTGGAGATGGTAGTTAATGGAGGGGTGAACTGGCACAATCATGTGTTCTAAATCAGGAGGGCTAATTTAGTATCTCGTTATGGCAGGCATTTTAACAAATACATAGCAGGTAGAATGAAGTTTACACTGCACTTGGCCACAGCTCCGGCGTTCATGCTGCAGCAGCTGCCCCCTCCTCACCACCCGAGAGGCCGAGATGCTGCAGTGGCTTGGCGGTTGGCCGGCCATGCTGAAGAATGGAAATGACAAGGCTGATATGTGCAAATTAAACTTATGACCATATATGTACAAGATATCATCGATATCTCAACAGGGTACACTAAGCCAATCATAAAATCATCTAATGTTGCATAATCAGAAAGACACTGAGCATTCCTTGATTTCTTTCATTATTTTCCACATTACGCAACGGTGTCAAAACAAGCTGCACACTTCAGTTTCATGATGATAAGGTGAAAATTACTATGATTTTGCCTTTTTTTTTTCTTACTAATAACAGTAGGCGAATCACTCCATCAATAAACCATGCTCGAGTCAATCCCCTGAGCTAAGGAGACTGGAGCAGAGACTTAACTGGACATCAGAATCAAATTCGTTGTAGAATAGGAACACCACAAGAAAATAGAGGAAGTTATTGCTGAAGCTAAACACTGTACCATGCGTTTGCCGACCTCAAGGCAGGCCCTCTTGTCTCCCTAGCACGAAGATGCTGCCAGGCGGCTGGTTCCCATCAACCATCCTGGGTAGGATTGGGAGCCCACCCGCCACCACGTGCTCCTCCCCTGCCGCTGCCTCATCATCGTCGGTGCTGCTGATCTCTGGCGGTGAGGATGATGCGATCTCTGGCAGTGACAGACTAACAACTCCTCTATTTATACGGCCCATGCTCATCCAGGTCCAGCGCTAGGATGGGTAGGGTTGGATGCGACGACGGAGCGGGCGCGCGCGGATAGGATGACGGTTGACGGCGCGGCAGGAGCGAGTGGGACTCGTGAGGACGTGAGGGGCAGCACATGCGCGGGGAGGGGGAGCGAGCGGGATCTCGCGATAAGCGCAACTCCGGAGCGCTGAGGAAGACGGACTGACGGAGCCGAGGTCAAGGCGGCGTCGTCGCGAGGAGGGTCGCAGGCGGAGGGAAGGCGGCGTGAGAGGATAGTCGCAGGCAGGGGCAGGGCGACGCAAATAGGCAGGTCCACCTCCACCTGGAAGCGCAAATTTTTACGGAGGGCGCCGATTGCAGGGGGCGGGCAGAGCGACGAAGCGGCTGTTTTACCGCACGCGGTAACAATGTCCCTGTGAGAGATAAAAAGAAGCTGTCACAAGCAGAAACAAATCAAATGTGGTCACGCACGTCATATTCAACGACAATACAGTACTGTAATAATTGTGGGAATATTAATTCTCTTCTACGAACGAAGTAAATAAAGTTAAAACAAACTCTAAGCTAGTTTTGACATGGGGAAAATTTTCTATTTCTAGATGCACGCTCGTCCCTCGCTATCTTTCTTTCCTCGATGATGTTGGATATCGTCAAACACCAGATAAACACCAGAGCGCTAGAAGACGAAGACGATGGCGCCCTTTGAGGGCACGTAAGCACGGAATTCCAAAGTCGTTCGTCATGAAACTTTGCCCTCTTTCTCGCTGATCATGCCAAAACTACAAGAAAAAGTAACAGTGATTCGGCGAAGTGTGAGTGTGTGACACATTGTATTGCCTAGTCTTGTACGTTCTGGTTTTGTCCCACCGGCTACCATGCATGGTCAATGCTTTATTTTTCGTTTTATACGTACGTACTCCGCACATGCAGTGAGACACGTTATTGTACAAGTCTTGTACGTTCTGGTTTTGTCCTACCTGCTACCAGGCATGGTGAATGCTTTAATTTATTTTTTGTTTTATACCTGTACGTGCTCCACAGCGTTGGTCGTATTTTCTACCTTGTCCCAAAATAAATATTGCTATGATATTTATACCGGTTAAAGTTTATAAAATATATTAAGAATATTTATAACTTTAAAATAATTTTATTATGAAAAAGATTCTAAGAATTTATCTATAGATACTATACTATGAATATTAATATTTTGATATGATTGATCAAAACAAAAAACGAGATAGCGTTTATTTTTGGAGAGACCGAGGATGTTATTTTCGCAGCCGTCGCAACCACGTACTCCATCTGTCCTGATATATAGTGCATTCTTACTATATTGGGATAAAATAATAGAAAAAATAATAGACACATGTAACTCTCGCTTACCTTTCTTATATATTAAAATTTAATTCGATTTGCATAATTAAAGAACTCTCAGCCTTCTTATAAAAAATAGGCAGAAAAATAAATTACTTTTTATATAAAAAATAATCATGCACCTTAATTTAAATAAATATCATCTTTTTTTTCAAAACCACGGTGCATTATAATACGGGACGGAGGGAGCGGTCCGTTGCCATGAGCGTGAGAAAGAGGGGGTCAGTCTTCCGGGCAGAACTTCCAGCTAGTGGGCCTCTTTTGGTCGCCCTCCGTGAGATGTGGGATGTTTTGGTTTTGGGCTGCATTTTGCAACTAGCACAGTAGCACGAGAGCAACCACGTCAAGTGGGCCTATTGGAACAAACACCAGGGTCTTTTTGGTAAAAAAAAAGGGCTTTTGCTTTACAGATTTTTAATCTTTTTTCGGCCAAAATAATGGCCCAGTTAGAAAAAAAAATACATGACTATAATCCTCTCGCCATGTTCAGCTTGTCTTATTTTATTTTAGCTTGTTTTGTCTTATTTCAGCTTATTTCCTTTCACCGAATACTATTGAATCAGCCGAAATCTGCTGATTTATTCACCAGGCACGAGCTGACTAGGACCAATGAACAGATATAATTCACCAAATTAGGGCCTATTTGGATCATCAAGGGCTAATTACTAGCTAGCTAAAACATAACCCAAATTAACCCCGGTGCTCTAAACATGAGAGCTGATAGATGGACTTATTTTAGCCTTTTTCTTTTGATATTGCAAAATTGAAACAAAAAATACCTATTACTTTACTAATGTTTTCTAACACGTCCAATAAAGTCCTCCCGCAAAAATGTTTTAATATTGATGTTGATAATATTTGTGTACACTACTCAAACATTTCCTTTTTAAAATTACAACTTTATTTTTATATAAGTTAGTAAATCAGCAACAGCATTTCTCATTAGACATTCTAATTCCAGGTTTCTCTAAATTTTTCTATAGTCAACATGTTTTTTAGAAATTGGATCTTAAAACATATACATGAGGATTTTTATTAATTTATATATCTCTTATACTAGTACTTATAATACTACCTCATGAGCTAATAAAGTTATTTTTAGTAAAATTCAATTCTCTTAGTGACCACGGTAAAATCTCTGGAGGTCGTTATTGGGATTCACGGAGTCTTGATTGGAAACCGAGAGGGGGTAAAGAGAACATGAATAGACAGACCACCACTGTCTTCACTGTAGGGTTCACGCGTGCTATAGACCAAGAGACGTATAGTTACAGTGCACCCTTTTTTTTCGGAGTTACTATAAGGTCTAGAACATATAATAGTCACTTTGTATACAGTACGTCAGTACATACACGGTAATATCCTGAATTCTTGATACGTATTATTCACGTATCAGTACGCTGTACCCAGTGCCTGGACGCCGCAGGCAACTCCTGCTAGGCCCCTACCACCTGTCAGCACGATTCACAACCAAAACACCTGTTTGCTGTAGCATAGCAGCATCTTCACTGCGCTGCACACGCACAGTACTGAGCGCGCGTCGAACAGTCCGCTCGCAATTGCGCCGAGGCTTGACCACCTAGCCGAGGCGGGCCGGATCGAGCATTCGAGCTGCTCTCGCCAGTGCATCACGCATCAACGAACAGTGCAATCCAACAGCTTGAGAGCCCGCGGTTTTCCAGATTCCGCCACGGTCGACCCGGCCCGTGCTGCCTACGCCCGCTCGTACCGACGTGTGCACCAGCGCCCATGGTTTCCCCGTAACCCCAGCCGGTCTCGTCTCGTCGGCTCCCTTTGCATCAAGCAGGGGCGGGCTCTCTGCGCGGCTAGCTCTATTTTGCACGAGGACGACGAGCCCCGCGCAGCGATCGATTTCTCGGTTCTCGCAACGGTGGTGTCACTGTCTGGGCTATCCCGGCCGCGATGTGACGGCGCGCCTTCGAGCAGCCGCCCGGGCGCCGTCAGTTACGGGCAGGCTGGGCGTGGGCAGCTGAGGTGAACGGACGGGCCAGCCGGTGCGGGACGTGGAGACATACCGCGATCGGTGCCTGTCGTCGTTCTCCAGCACAGCAGCAGCTAGCGATGGCATTATGGCAATGGACAGTGAAGTCAACAGGACTAGCCAGTGTGTGTGTCTGCACTCGACCAAGTTGATCGATGAGGGTCCGCGTCCGTCCAACCGGAGGAGCTCGGTAGCGTTAATTGGGAGCTAAGTGAACATGGCATCTCGCTCACCAGATCGATCGTCCCCTGAAATCCAGGCAAAAAGCCTTTAGGACCGGGATAGCCACGAGACCTGCAGCCTGGGTGAGGCCAGTTTCTTGCGAGCTTTGGGTTACTCGTCGCCGATGGCAGGTGCGCGTACCTGGCTTTCTCAATCGGGGAACTCTTGCGGGGGCAGGACACCTCGTGCTCCTGGTTCGTTCCCGACTGCGACGCCAGTGCTGTGACTCGATCAGTGACCGTGCAAACGCATGCGTCGTTCTCGTTCAGCAAGCGATCCGTGGGCCGAGGGCATGCCACGAGCTATATATAGGCTATGGCTGTTGATGCGAGCGACGAGCTGCCCTTGTTCGGCCTCTTGCGACTGCAGGGTTACATTGCACGCCGGCCTAATTGTTGGGGGTTGGGGGGTTCGTCATGGCAAACCCAACTTTTCTTAAGAAAAAAATAAACACATCTACTGAATGGTCATAGTCACCCTCTGCTAGACTGCGCTGGTCAGCCTAGTAGTGCAAAATAATCAAGGTAGCAATAGAAAACTACCGGTCCGTACGGTTCAAAAAACTAACAGCTCGTAGTCCGTACAGAAAAATACGTAGTTAAGTAAGGTGTAGACATTAGGGACAGACTACTTGTTGCTAATCTTGATATCAGGTACACCACCAACCATATACTTAACGAGAGTGGCTCCAGGGCGGACGACATGCGCGGATATGTGTCGTTTCGTTTGCCCTCCCCCATGGCCTGCCCTCGCGCGCACTCCGTCGGCCCTCGCGTTCCAGGGCCCATGCCCCGTGTGCTCGTGGCACGGTGGCAGACCGGGTCGTTGTCTCCATTGCCCGTCCATGTTATTCCACACCGGCTTTAAAGGGACCACCTCGTCACTCCTCTTCCTCCTCCTCCATGGTCACCGTGGCGAGGGCAACCCGGCCTGCTGAGTGTTAGCCACAGCTCTTGCCTTCCTTAGCATGCAGCTCTAACTCAATCCGTGCAGCAGACGCCAAGAGGGAAGAGGGGAAGGGCCGGCAGGCCATGGCTCTCGAAGCTGTGGTGTTCCCGAAGGAGCACCTCGCGTGCACGGTCAAGGCGCGCTCAGCGTCGCTGGGCTGCGGCTTCCACATTGAGGAGCTCGGCGAGGACAAGGGCGGCGTGGTTGTTCAAGGAGAGGCCGCCGCCGATGCACTGCTGCCGCCCGGTGCCGGTGCCGGTGCCGGTGCGGGCACTACGTGGGAGTGGGACGCGGTGCTTTGCCCGTGCTCCACTGCACCTGGCGCCGTGGAGGAGTGCTGGGACCTGCAGCACCAGCTCTCCGTGTCCCCGCCGCCGCCGCCGGCGCCCTCGGCCGTCGCAGCGTCGTCGTCCGGTTCCGGCCGCGGCAAGGCTGCGGCGTCGGCGCGAAGACGGCGGCGACGCCCGAAGGCGGTGAAGAACACGGAGGAGATGGAGAGCCAGCGGCGCAACCACATTGCCGTGGAGCGCAACCGGCGGCGGCAGATGAACGAGTACCTCTCCGTGCTCCGCTCCACCATGCCGCCCTCCTACGCGCAGCGGGTACGTACGTGCGTACAGCAATCTCCTCCTTCCATGGTTCTCTCCAGCTGTGCAATGAACGTAGGCGTAGCGTAGTGTGCCCCGCCGCTATAGCTCCCCGGCCGGCAGTATCGTCCTAGCTGCAAGAGCTTTGCAGGTCATGTCACCATGCCATGCATGTGCACGAACGGCTGCATTGTTGATTGCCGCTGTCCCCCCAACTTTTACTGTAACGGGTGTCAAATCTTGCTGCCTCCTGGCCTGGCCATCCGCATCCGCTGCTGCCTCCCCGCGCCATGCCGCTTTGGTTGCATATGTCACGGAATCTCTAGCGATCCTGTACTGCCTGCACCCTGCAGGCATCATTCATCAAAAGCCGCGCCTTATTGAGCGCCGAGCTCTTGGTCGCAACCGAATGGCATGTTCCGTTTTCAACGTAACGAGCGTTAACATGGTGTACGGCGGGTGCAGGGTGACCAGGCGTCGATCGTGGCAGGTGCCATCAACTTCGTCAAGGAGCTGGAGCAGCTGCTGCAGTCGCTGGAGGCGCAGAAGCGGCGCCAGGGCGGGTGCACCGAGCCAGCATCACCGGCGCCGCCGTTCGCCGGCTTCTTCACGTTCCCTCAGTACTCCACCGCCGCGACGGCCGTTGTTGACTCTAGTGACAGTGCTGGCTCCGGCGGTGATCGGAGTGGCGGCTGCGCGGGAGCGGAAGCGCGGCGGGGCGTGGCTGACATCGAGGTGGCCCTAGCGGAGAGCCACGCCAACGTGAAGGTGCTCGCGCCGCGGCGGCCGCGGCAGCTGCTGAGGATGGTGGTGGCGCTGCAGTGCCTCGGCCTCACCGTGCTCCACCTCAACGTGACCACCACCGCCGACCACCTGGCCTTCTACTCTCTCAGCCTCAAGGTAACAAATGCACAGGCGCGTGGGTATTCGATCGACTCCAGCTGAGCTCAGCAGTAACACTAACACATTCTCCTCGTCCTTGTTGCTGCAGATGGAGGATGAGTGCCGACTGTCGTCGGTCGACGACATCGCCGCCGCGGTGAACGACATACTCGTCAAGATCTCCGACGACGACGACTGCGCCAATCACTTATTATTAGCGGCTTAGCTGGAAAACTTTATGTTAGCAAGTGTCAAGTACTATTGTGACATCGATTTGATCGAAGCACATGGATAACACTGGCAAGTGGCAATTCGCGCCACATTGTCAGGCGGTACTACCACTCCATATATTTGCGTGCAAGTAAACATGTATCGATTGGACCAGCTTACGCAGTAGTCTTTTTGCAGCCCAGTGCTGTACGTACTTGTGTGTGTATCCAGAATAATTCAGATTCACATCTCGCATCAGCGCCAATTATTTGCACCGATCGATCGAGATGCCTGCCTGCGTGTGCGCACGGGTGACCTGTTCGAGGTCGTCGTCGATGAACTCGTGGACCAGCGCTTTTCTCTCGGACGAGTTTTGCTTCAGAAACCTGTTTTCTCTGACCAATCAACTCGCATTCACCGGATAAGAATTAGCATGGATTATCCGGCTGCAATCATCCCACGTTACGATCGTCGCAGGTTGAAACGATCTTGCTGTGCTGTTATGGCTCCAGGTATCGATCGAGTTTTACACATGAAGAACACGTCGTTGGCAGCGTGACACACTGACACGTCTCGTTCATCGCTCTCGAGTGCAAGGGGGTTGGATGAATGAACCTGCAGGCGTAGAGGCGTAGAGCCTTTGCTCACATCATTCCGCTGGCACTAATCGGTGCAAAATTAACTTGCATTTGTAGAATCGGATCAGAATCCTTTTCCCGGCCGCAAGGTGACTTTCGTTGGACGTGAATCATTAGGGCATAGGGTCATTTTGCTGATCGAGTGTTACGAGCATCAGTTCTCGGAATCATCACATTGTGCCATGAAGTGTGAACAGCCATGTTAGTATATGGAAATGAGAGACTGAGAGGCGAAAGCGACCTAAAACAAAAGGGTTGAAAGTCGACTGGACAAGTTTATATATTTAGTTATGAAATGGCTAAAAACCATCACGAAAGCGTGGTCCATGCAATGTGTAATGACATTACAGGTTATTTTGTCCCCCTTGCAGGGGCAGTGAATCCGTGGAAATTAAAGAGTGGAGGTGGTAAAAACAAAGGAGCAAATGGACCGACGGTACTGTGGTTACTGTGACTACTGAAAAGAATGTTACTAGGACGCGCATGCCTACGAGCTGGTGCACCTGACACGGAGGGGTTATCGTGCATGCATATGCCAGCCTTTGTGTGTTTGCTGTCGATGCTACAGGTCGTAGCTTTGTTTCACGTCCTACCCTCCCCCTGTTCTTTCGATTCGTAGCCTGACACTTGCTGGACAAACAAAACCTGGCCACACCACACTTGCAGAATCAGAACACCACGGCATTGCAGATTCAGAAGCAGTGCACAACTGTGGAACTATTATATACACACGTCGCCCTTGAATTATTCTTTTGGGGCTTTAGAGTGACAGATAAAACTGCAAGGCTATTCTTTTTTTTTCGATAGGCGGTTTGCTGGATTTTTATTAGACGAGGAGCAGGGCTATTCTTCAAATGTTATACAAGCTTCATATTTTATTTCTCTCTGTTCATGACGAATGACAAGCATGCAAATCTTGCAGCTGTAGCATGACAATCGAGAACTCGACTGACCAACGCAAACAATCCGCAAAAGGTCATCTAACAGGCCCCCAGAGATTTTGAAATTAGGCGTTTCCAGGCCACCCAATCAAGGCACATTCTGCTGCTTGCTTCTAAAATCAGACAACAAGATGCGTCGCCTTCATCAGTGAAATTTTTTGAATTTTCGTAAAGCGACCACCCTAACGAAGGCTGCCTAATTGTGGAGAAATACTCCAACTTGCCTTATAAAGTCCTGCTACATATTCCCAGTGGGGCAAGGCAAGGTCAGCAATTCAGCAGCCTGAAGAAAGTTGCAGAGCAAGACAAGGTCTGTACCTCTGGATCTTGTCCTGAACCGGCTACGACTTTATACATTCCCTTGTCTAGAGGCAAGCTACAAGGAGGAAGCACGTGCGGATTGGATGTTGTTACGGTACAAGGTAGTGTAACACCTCTGGTGTTATATTAACTAAAACATACCATATCATCATATGTACTGCAAAGCATTTATGTTTAAGTCAACCTTAATGTGCATTAACTAAAATAAGTTTATATTTCATAGGTTGATTGAGTTTCTATAATGTTTGTCACATGAAATAATAAAACCTTATTTTCGAATGTCATCGCAAATACTTAGTCTATACTCTATGTATTTGAGGTGTGAACTGTGTTTACACTAGTGTCAAGCATAGTGTATAAGTCTAAGTCTAACTCTAAAAATGATTTCTATATTTGACATTTAATTTGGATTCCAAAACTTATTTCTAAGCCTGGCAATTCAAGTTTAAATTCAAATAGAAAATGCTATAAGAGGTTTTTCAAAAGTCAACTTGGTCAACCAAGGGTGTCATTGGGTCAATGACCTAAAAATGTCCTTGTATGATGTTTGTGATCACTAATAACCAACCCATTAAGTTAGAAACCAAATTGAGTTTAAATTCTATTTCAAAAACCCTTTATTTCAAACCCTAGTTTTACCCCCTTTTCTCTAATTCAAAATCTATAAAGAATTTGGGGATACTCTAAACAGATAATTTGTAGATCTTGACAAGAGCTACAAAGTTGGTATACAAAGTTTTTCAAGTTTCCAAAAGGAATTTCAAATTAATTTGAAAATACAGTTTCCAGCATTTATCCCCTTTTGATTTTAAAACCATAATTCAAAAATTATGCACCATTTGAGAAAACCTTGTATATTAAAGATGTTTGGTTTGATAAGCTCAACATTTCATAGTTTTGAAGATTTTCAAGTTTTGTTGAAAAATCAAAAGTAATTTCAGATGCTTATTTCTAGGGTTTTATCCCCTTTTCAAATTTGAATTCAAATTTCAAAATCTAGACAGAATTTGAGGATGCCAGTTAAAGGAAAAATGTAGCTCTTGAAAAGTTATGCAAATGATATTTTTAGAGATTTTCATGTTCTTATACAAATTTTGGAGTAATTTGTATTTTTAAACTGATGACATTTTTGTAATTTCTGCGAACAGTACCTAACCCTATCGGCGGACGCCATGGCCGGCTTCTCATCGCGCGCCGCCGTCCACCGCTACACCTTCTCGGCCGCCCGTGCGCTCACGAACGCGCGAAGGTTCACCGTCGTCGTGTCGCTCGCTCAAGTATCGACTCCATGCTATAAATAGCAGTCGGCCGCCATCATTTTTCTTCTTTCTTCCTCCCGCCACCGTCGCCGACGACCTCGCTCCGCCGCCCGAATTCACCGCCGACGCTCCACCTCTGTCCAATTGCTCTCGCCCAAAGCTCCGCCACTTCCTTACGGTCCGTTTGAGCCAGTTCATGCTTGCTCTCCTCGCCCGAGCCGCTTGTACGCCATCATCTTCTTCGCGGCCGGTCAGTCGCGCCGCCGCGCCATCTCCGCCGTTTGCCGTCGCCGGAGGTGAAAATATTTTACCGATAACCCTGCAATCGTGTTCTCCGTGTCGTCCTGCGTCTGATGCGCACCTTGGTTTGAGCAGCGCATTGCCGGAGACCGCCGTGACGCCGTCGTGCCATCGGAGCGCCGCCGCCGCCATCACCGCCGTCGACCGCAGCTCAACCCAACCACTCCGGACCTCCATTAACGTGCGCATCAGCGCCGTGGTGAGCTCCTGCATCTATCTATGCCATCAATTGCATCAATCCCTTGTCGAGACCGCCGGTAGCCGTAGCTCGCCGCCGGCGCAGTGCTGCCGCTCCGCCGCGCGCGTTGCCGTTTGAGCCAGGGACATGGAGCGACCGCATGAAGTTGCCGAACTCGCTTGCCTGAGTGCCCTGCGTCTAACCGTAGCCTTACCGTCGCCGGAAATCGCTCCGGTGAGCGATGCCGCCGGGCCGACGCTCGCCGCGCCGCCATGGCCGCCGGCGTGGGTGCCGCCGCCGCTCCCCAGCACCGTTACCCACCTCAATCGACGCGTCGTGTCGAGATAAGCCCGTAGGAGCAGACCGTGTCACCGGAGACCTCGCCGTCGGCGAGGAATCGCCGGTCAACTCCGGCGGGGTCGACTGTTGACCCGGGAGCACTGTGCTGATTTTCCTTTTTCTATTTTCAGAAAAATGATTTAAATGCTATTTTCTTTAAAAATTCATAGTAATTCATATATAGCTCCAAAACTTCTAAAATTTTTTGTGAATGTTCTTTATGATGTCATCTACCTAGGAAAAATATGAAATGCCAAATTTGAATACTTTTTGCATATGTTAAAATTAGCCCTTTTAATTGAAAAATGGACCTTCAATGATTTTTAATAAATAAAATAATTGGCTTTTAATTCTGAAATTTGTTTTGCCATCTAATTAGGCTAAGAGCTTTCTAAAATAAAATTTTGGGCTTAATTTGATAACTTTAATTTTTATGCCTTTATTTAATGCTTTTAAATAAATAAATAACCCCTTTTAGTTAACTTAATCATTATAGGAGTTGTGTGACTTTGGGATTGATTGATGACCTTAGATCATTAATCCTAATGACCTTTGGTACTTTAATTAATTGTTTGCGCTTATCTTAATTATGTCATTAGGGCTTAATTAACGTTATTTTATGTGTGTAATTAACCCCTTAAATGGCATAGTTAACCCTAATGAGTTTTATAAACGAAGTTTTGTTGGCTTGCAACTTTATCGTGAAGAAAAGTTGTACTCGATCCCTTAACCTGATCATGCACTCATCAAGCATCATGTTTACTATTCCATCATGTTGAAGCATATTAAGTATCGAGTAGTTTCAGTTAACGGAGAGTTAACGTTGTTACCCAGACCCGAAGGACGAGCAGATTCAAGAATCGGGAGCTGATCCAGAGTTTGAGAACTTCTACCCCGAACATCAAGGCAAGCCCCGGATGCATTCAACCCTATTCTATTTATAAAAAGTTTTACCGCTTCAGCTATAGTACGTGCATTAAGTAATAGGAGTTGAGTGAAAACCCACAAATTGCATTACCTGTCTTATTTCCTTAATACTTGTTACCTACTTGGAAGATGAGTAGTAATGCTTAGACCTGCTTATTTATTTAATTGTTCAAAGGCAAAAGAATAAAAAAAGATGAGATTGGTTTCTTTGTTGGAATCTTGATGATAGTAATAAATCGAGTCCGGACGACGAACTTGCACTGGGAATGGAGTCCCTCTGTAGTGTTTCCATCTGTTGATGCCCTAGGTCCCGTTCGTTGGTGAACTGGTGATATCGAGAATTTAGAAATCCACATGCATGAAGTGGTATACGGATGGTTGGAGCCGTGTATGCCATGGAGTGACCTAGCGTGGGGCCAGAGATCCCATCTGTGTCATAGCGTGTTTTACTGTGGGGTTTAAGTTCCCATGTATCTCGGTACGCTGGGCCGCAGAGCTCACGTGTATCATGTGGTGATATACGGCTGAGGTTGTTATCCCGGTATATCAGTGCACTTGGGGTGCTTCGGAGTTAAAGTCTCCGGTATGCTCAGTCACCTAGGTCCCAGCTGGGTATGAAAATGGATTCGAATCGCCGTTGCTTCTCGGAGAAGAAGACTCGATCGGTGTTCATCATCGTAGTAACAACTTGAACAAAAATTAAGGATCAATAATGAAGTTGGTTGATAATGGAAGTTAGTCCCAGCAACTTCTCTTTCTGTAAAGCTTTTCTGTAAAATTTCTTATCTCTTACAAGCCTTACCTTGTCCCTCTAGCCTGCATTTCTTGAGTCTCTATCCTTCTCTTTCGTCGGGCAGTCTTGTTGAGTACTGTTGTACTCAAGGTTTGTTGCACCCCTGTTGCAGGTGAGCTTCATGGGTAGGAGTGTTTTGCATCCTGCTGCATGACAGCCGTCGAGGAAAGCGACGACGAATAAAGATGTTCAGCTCTTGGGCAGAGCTTTTGTGTAATATTGTAATCTACTGCTACTCCACTACTATTATGGTTTGTATAACTTAAACTTATGATTGTAAATATTTGAAAACCAGAGGTTTGTAAACTTATGTTATTATAAGTCTTCCGCTGTTTTACTCTGTTGTATATTAATTATGGTAAACTATTGTAATACTGCAACGTCTCTCTACAATGATTGATCCTGCTCGGAGAATCGTGGATGATTCGGGATTTACCCGACAGACTTTTTAAGTCGTATGGAACACAGTCATGGTTATTTGGAGTCTGTTTAGACAATAATCATGCGTGTGGGCCATATGATTTAGGAGGTTCTGCCACAAGTAGCTAGTAGAGAATTTGGAAAAAAACGTAGCACGAATTTGGGGAGAAATAGATGGAACACGGTAGGATTCCGTGAAAAGTAAGATTTTAAGTTTGAGTTCTCATGAATGTTCTTCGTTGTTCGTTACAAGGATGGGCGCCAGCTTATATCCTACTGAACACATCAACACTCACACACATGCCGAAGGCCCAGCAAGCACACGCTATGGCCCGCTGGCCTTACAGAGATACGGCCCACAGCCGGTTGCTAACACTCCCTCCTCCTTAAACGAAAGCTTGTCCTCAAGCTTTGACAGACGCCATCAGCTGAATGACATCTGGTCGTCGGATATCAGGTAGGTGAATAGAGAGGACAGACTCATCTTCCCAAGTCGCCATATTTTTTGGTAGAGAGTCCCACCGTATCAAACACTGAGGGATCATATTACCTCCACGCCTGATCATTCTCCTTGCCCTGACACTGACCGGCCATAGAATTTGATCTAGATCTGTTGATACTGAATACATGTCTGCACTGACATCCGTAGAAGGAGGCACTTGACGTTTAAGCTGAGATACATGCACCACTGGATGGATTTTGGCATTGTCAGGAAGGTCCAGTTTGTATGCCACCAATCCCACCCTCTCAATAATCTTGAATGGGCCATAGAACCTGAATAACAGTTTCTGATTCGACCTTGGAGCAATAGATGACTGAACATAAGGTTGCAGTTTTAGGAACACAGATTCACCCACTGCAAATTCCCTCTCAGTCCTGTTCTTATCAGCTTGTGATTTCATCATTTGTTGAGCTCTTAACAGTTGTTTCTTGATCAAGCTAGACAAGAACTCTCTGTCAGTCAGCCACTGTTCCAGATCAGGTATGGTACATAACTGGAGATTGGAAATGCCCAACTGTCTAGGAGCATGACCATACAAGACCTCAAATGGTGATCTACCCAGTGCTGAATGGAATGAGGTGTTGTACCAGAATTCAGCCACTGAGATCCATTTATGCCATTGCTTAGGACAAGAATGGACTATGCATCTCAAGAAAGCCTCCACACACTGATTTAGTCGTCCAGTCTGCCCATCTATTTGTGGATGGTAAGATGAGCTCATCATGAGTTTTGTTTTAGACAGATGGAACAGCTGCTGCCACAGAGCACTTGTGAACACCTTATCTCTGTCAGAGATTATTGTCTTTGGTAACCCATGGAGCTTATATACATTAGCCATAAACAACTGAGCTATCTGCAAAGCAGTGAATGGATGTTTGAGTGGTATGAAATGTCCATACTTAGTTAATTTGTCAATCACCACTAAAAGTGCATTGTAATGCTCTAAAGATGGTAAGCCTTCAATGAAATCCATGCTTATGATTTCACAAGCATGAGCATGTACAGGCAAGGGTTGTAGCAGCCCTGGAGTTTTGATTCTTTCAGTCTTGGCCTACTGACAAACCTGACACTATCTGACAAACTCCTGCACTAAATTTTTCAACCCTGGCCATGCAAACAGTTGCTTGATCCTAGAGTAAGTAGCAGTAATCACAAAGTGCCCTCCAATTGCACTGTCATGGAGTGCAATGAGTATGTGATTCTGTGTAGTCTTATTGCTACCCACCCAGATTCTCCCTTTATATCTCAAGATGCCATTAGTCAACTTATAATCTGAATGTGCGTCAGGATTCAAAGTCAACTGAATCATCAATTATTTGGTCTGTTCATCCTCATTGTAACCCTCTTGTAACTTTTGTAGCCAAGTAGGCACACACTCAGAAAGAGCAGATAGAGATGGCTCATGATCATATCTTGATAATGCACTTGCAGCAGCATTGTTCACTGCTTTCTTACAATGGATGGTGTACTACAGATCCATCAATTTAAGCAGGGCCTTCTGTTGCAGTTTTGTTGCCACTCTTTATCAGTCAAGTGTTGCGGACTTCTATGGTCTGTTCTTATAATGAAGGGTTTGTGCTGTAAATACTACCTCCATTTCTCCACTGCCAACAGTATGGCCATACACTCTTTTTCATAGACTGAAAGCCCTTGATTTCTTGGCCCCAAGGCTTGACTGAGATAGGCTACTGGATGTTGATTCTGCATCAACATAGCTCTAATTCCCAATTCAGATGCATTAGTCTCAATGACAAATGGTTGAGCAAAATCTGGTATAGCCAATACTGGAGCTTCCATCAATTGCTTCTTCAGAGTTTTGAAAGCTTCATTTGCATTGTCTGTCCAAATGAATGGAACATTCTTCTTTAGTAAGTCATTTAGTGGGCCGCTGATAAGGCCATAGTTGTTGATGAACTTCCTGTAGTACCCAGCTAATCCAAGGAACCCCCTAAGTTGTTTCACCATCTTAGGGATAGGCCAAACTTTTACAACTTGAACTTTAGAACTGTCAGTAGCCACACCATCAGCAAAAATCACATGACCAAGGTTCTCAACACTTGTTATTGCAAAAGTGCATTTGGATCTTTTGATGAAAAAGTTGTGCTTCTGCAGAATCTCAAACACTTGAGTCAGAATGCTAATGTGCTCATCCAAGGATGCAGAGTAGATTAGTATGTCATCCATAAAGACCAGCACACCTTTTCTTGTCATATCAGCAAATATTTCATTCATAAAGCTCTGAAATGTAGATGGTGCATTGGTGAGCCCAAATGGTATCACCAAGAACTCAAATAGACCATTGTGAGTTCTGAAAGCAGTTTTGTATTCTTCTCCTATGGCCATGCAAATTTGGTGACACCCAGACCTGAAATCTAGCTTGGTGAACCATTTTGACCTAGCTAGCTCATCCAACAACCCATCCACCACTGGCATTGGGTGTTTGTGCTTAACTGTGATTGCATTTAAGTACCTGTAGTCAATGCAGAATCTCCAGGTACCATCCTTCTTTCTAACCAACAGAGCAGGGGAAGCAAAGGAGCTAGTGCTTGGCCTGATTACTCCTTGGGACAACATCTGTTTCAGCTATTTTTCTATCTCAGTCTTTTGTATTAGAGAGTACCTATATGGTCTGACCTTCACTGGCTAAGCTCCTGGGATTAAAGGAATCTTATGGTCAACATTTCTTTGAGGTGGTAACCTCATAGGATCAGCAAACAGATGATCATATTTGGTAAGTATTGCTGAAACTGCTGAAGGAATTGCTTGAGTTGACTGAGAACTGACATTTGATGAATCAGCTGTCATTGAATCCTGTATGACAGGCAGCATCTGGATGCAGTTGGCCACAGCTCCATTCTTTAGTAAGCTATGCAGTTTCTGAGCACTGATAGGAGAGCAACTGAGTAGCTTATCCACAACTCCCTGCAACTTGACAGTTTTGTCTTCCACTGTAAACTCAATGGTTTTCAGGCTATAGTCCACCATCATAGGACTAAAGGCCTCTAACCAGTCTTCACCTAGAATGAGGTCATAGCACTTCAGTGGTAATACCTTGGCTTCTGATACAAAACTATGGCTCTCTATGCACCAAGTAAATTTGGGAACCATTTGATCACAAAGCATGACACCTCCATCACCAGCTCTAAAGGTACAAGAAGCACAAGGTACTGTTGACAGCTTGAGCTGCTGTACAAGCTGTTGGCTAACAAATGTTCCACTGCTCCCTGAATCCACCAGTATGAGCATTTTGTGCTTCCCAATCTGAGCAAGCAGCTTCATGGTCTGACGATGAGTAGGCTGAGGAGTAGGATTAGACTGCACAGTTAACACTTCTTGAACTGGTGTTGAATTCTCATCATCATCATCATCACTTTCCACATCATATGTAACATCCTCAATATCTAAGGCATCCAGTATCTCCTCCAAAACATGAAGTGAAATATTAGCAGGACAAGTATGACCTGGATGCCATTTCTCACCGCACTTGAAGCACAAACCGTTGCGGCGTCGAAATGACTTCAGGCTGGCCAGCTTGTCCTCGGCTTCAGTTTTGGTTGGCTTGATGACAAACTTGGCCGTCTCATTGCTCTTGTTCTTCTCAACTGATGACAGTGCTTTGGTTCCCCCTCTGGTGAAATCCCGCCCAGAGTTGTTAGAAGAGCCTGGAGCAAACTCCTGTTCCTGAATCAGCGCCAGCGCACTCGTAGTATCAATGTCCTTGGGTCGATGCAGCTGAATTGCAGCCCTGATGTCTTCCTGCAACCCCGCCACGAAGCGCGTGACAAAGAAGGTGTTGTTGAACGCGGGATTGTACAACAGGACACCATGCGCGAGCTTCTCAAACGCCTCCTGGTACGCGGTCACGGACTCTGTCTGCTTGAGCGCGTCCAGTTGATGAAGCAGGATCTGGTACTGATCCTTGTCATATTTCGCCAGCACCATCTCCGAGAGCTTGGTCCACTCCGTGATGCGTCCACGCCGCTGCACGGTTTGGAGCCATGCTGCAGCAGCTCCGGTGAAGTTGAGCGAAGCGAAGCGGGTCTTCATCGGCTCCTGAACAGCGTAGGTGTCGAAGTAAACCTCGCATTGATCCCGCCACCATCTAGTTTTAGTACCATCGAATTTGGGAAATTCCATTTTCGGAAATAGGGGATGGTAGTGGCGTTCATCATGCTGTGGAGCAGTAATGGCAGTAGATGTATGAACTGGTGGCGTACCATGACCATTGTGCGGTGGAAGCGCTCCGAGGAGGCTCCCGCCGGGCGCGCCGGGCCCCGTGGGCATGTCGCTGCGCAGCGGCGACGCAGATGACGACGCTGCCGCGGCGACGTTGAGGTCGATCCCACCCAGCTGTGGTGCTGGGTGAGGAAGCACGAGCCCACTCGACGGTGGTGGATGATGAGGCAGCGCGATCCCGCTCGTCGGTGTAGGTTGTTGGGGAAGCGTGAGCCCGCCCGTCAGCGGCGGTGGTTGAGGGGGAGCGGCTTGCCATGCCGCAGGTGGGGGTGGCGGTGCAGGAAGAGGCGGAAGGAGCTCCAACTGCCGCAGTCGTGTAGTGGCGTCCTCCAGCCGCGTCGTCGCCTCATCGGTGCGCCGGAACAGGGTCCCCATCGATACCTCGGTCTGCCACGTCTCGATGTTGGTGAGCTTGTCGAGGGAGGTGGACACCATCTGCTCGAATCCGGCGAACTGCTTCCCCATCTTCTCCACCGCCAACTTCAGCTCATCCATGGATTCGGTCATCTGCACCTGGTACTGCGGCGGATTGCGCTTCTTCGGCGCCAGGATCAAATCGACTTGGGGAAAAAATTTTGCGCCCCAAATCGGTAGGCTCCTGATACCAAATGTTACGATACAAGGTAGCTATAAGAGAATTTAGGGGAAACATAGCACGAATTTGGGGAGAAATAGACGGAACACGGCAGGATTCCGTGGGAAGCAAGATTTCGAGTTCGAGTTCTGATGAATGTTCTTCGTTGTTCGTTACAAAGATGGGCGCCAGCTTATATTCTGCTGAATACACCAACACCCACACACAGGCCGAAGGCCCAGCACGCACACGCTACGGCCCGCTGGCCTTACAGAGATACGGCCACAGCCGGTTGCTAACAGATGTACACACAAATCATGGGATTATTAACTGAAGCACTCAACTGCTAATAGTATTGCCTAACATCAGAGATTAGATTAGACAGCCAGATTAGAACATCTGGGATGTCTGAAAGGAATCGTTAATCTTCAGTGGCCATCGAGATTCCAATCGAGGAACATGCCAATGGCGCTGCCATCAGAAGGATTACCCGCATCTGATCGACGGAGGGGCTGCAGAGACCGTGTAGAAAAAGCTAGATAGGGACGGCGGAGTGGCATACGTGTCTCTGCGGACAACTTTCGCTGTTACATACGTATGCCTCAATAATTGAGCTTAACAAGTTAAGTATCAGCAAACGTGATACTGATTACTAAACGAACATAAAAAAAAAATCGAGCATTGCTATACATGGAGATAGCTAAATGACGTATAACTACAACTAATGTTTCAGACATTAGATTCATCAAGTGATCTGAACTTTTCTGAATTGGCACGCCAGACATCCGTTAGCCGTATGCAGACACAGATAAGCTATTCAGACAATACGTCTCACCTACCACTCGATCGATACCCATCTTGCCACTTTGGATCATCCAGGTACAATACACGCAGTATTATTTTGCTCAACTGTCTATCAGCCTTAGCGTGCCATCGCCTGTCTGTACTATTTGCATTGGATGATACATACTATGCATCGAGCGACAGGCAGGGCGAACAGGTCACCTGCTGCCGCTGCTGCTGGTCCGGTAGCTGCGTGCGGCATCAACGACTTGTCAGGGGATCGACCCCCTTCGCCGTCCCGGTGATAAAGCTACCCTGCTGGCCCCTTGAGTCGATTCCAGAGTGCTAGTGTGCTGCACTGCTGCGTCGCCCCATCTTATGAAAAATCATTGCAGGATGAAAGAAACGACAATGCAATGGAGATGGAGGGACTGGCTGGAAAAGAAAAGGGTGGAGACCGAAGGCAGCAGTTGGCACATGTGCATGGTACACCGGCAACAGTTATAGTCTTTTACAAGAGGACTAGAGGAGGAGGTGCCATGGACCATGCCTGCTCCGCGTGCCTTCTGCAAAGCGTTGTTGTTGTGTCCTGTGTGTGAGTTAAGAGGAAGGGGGGACAATATGGTCGCATTTCTGAGTTCGTGGATCGTCAGGGTCGCTCGTGCAACAGTAGGCTACGATCGAGAAAGTGAGAGCAAATTCAGCTCGTAAAGAGACGAGCAACTGTTGTTCATTGAAGTTGCCCGATGGGAATAGTCGGATGGCGCCGGATGTGCAACGCTGATGGAGACGTGTCACGAAACCGCGGTGACCGCCGTTCATTTTTCTGAAGGTTCCTGGTCCTGCCGTCCTGGACACTTGGACAGTGTCAGTGTGTGTGGGCATCCAGTATTTTTGTCTGTGCTCATCCAGAGGCTAGGACGGGCAGTGCCTGAATGACATGTAAAATCATTAGAGAAAAAAAAAAAGTTTAGGTTTCACTTCACACCGCTGTACTTTGTTATTTGTCACTAGTACTCTGGTGCATTCATACCAGTATACCACATTACCGCTGTACCTTCATCATCGTTCAGAATTCGGGTCTCTGAAGACAGGAACTGTCGAACTGAACAAAGCCAGACTGGCACAGTCAAGAGTGGCCCAAGGATGCCACGTGCCGCCGCCAGCCCACCCGGGGGCCGAACTGACCCAACGGCCCAATGGCTGTTCCCTGAGCCACGCAGGCACATCCCCCGGACCACGCTACGCTCGCGTTGCGGCAGACGGGCCAACCGCCCAACACCTGGGGCGCGCATGCGTGATGCTACTGTTGGGCTGCCCCGCGCTCGAGCCCACTGCCCACCACGGACTGGCTAGGAGTTCTTTGTACGAGAAATCTGACTGTCTGTGGGCATCTGTATCAATTATATGTTGCTCAAAGAAATATGTATCAATTATATGTATCAATGCAGTGCCCAAAGCAAAAGCAGTAGACGGCGGCATGGCGCTCAGCTCAGAAGTAAGAGCTCCATCCCTTGAGGCTTGAGCTACGGCAGTAGCAGAGTTCTTTGGGTTAGTCTGAGCAGAGCAGCACACCACTAGGCCAACAGGCTTGCGACTTAACTGGACTAGGTATTTGAGTCGCTTGGCAGAGAGGCCCGAAAGTTGGACTTGGGTGCCTCCCTTTAACCATGAAACCAGAAAGGGATCAGAGTGACTAGAAAATCGAGCGCCGCTCTTCATGGAGCAAAGTGGAGTACTCGCGAGGTATGCTTTACGCTTGAAAGCAGGTAAGCCAAAAACAAGGATATGCAGCACTGATCATAGCTTACAGCCTTGCCGCCTTACACGAACATGTAATAGTCAACAATTAATTAGTACTAACTGCAGGCTATAAACTGGAATCGAGCCATTTCTTCGAATACTTTGACAAGCCTCCCCAAAAGCAACCGACCGGAAATCAAGACGGTGCTCAGATCGAGCATCTTTGGCGCTTTGACCGATCCAACAAAGGATGCAGAGCCCTGCGCATAGGCCATAAATTCAGGTGTTCGTCGTGCTGTCTCCAGTCTGAAAAGGAAGAAACCGAACAAAAAAGAAAACAAAGGGACATGAATGGAAAGTCTGGACTGAAAAAGAAATCTAGGACGGAGGAGCTGTGTGATGAACTGCAGGAACTTTAACCCTGAACTTGCAATCGAGTGCTTTGAAGCTCGTAGTACAATCGAGTGGATTCAAAGTACGAGGTACAGCTCATGGTTTGTCTTGTTTAGTGAACCTGAGTCCAGCCTAATAGCCAGTCTATGTCCGGTAACCAGTCGACCAGTTTTCGAGATTGCGTCAGTGCGCTGTTTGATCGATGTTAAAAAATCAGGATGATCAACCTATCAGGGCGACTGCAGCAAATGCTGCCATTTTGCCTTCTAATCGGTGTCTATTTTGAACGTACTGTACCTCACCTAACAATGATGCAAACCATAGAAACTGTTTCTTCAAGTGTTTTTTTCTCATGTCCTCGGCATGAACATGGAAAATAATATGCACTTTGAGCGATCGACATGCAAGTGTGAAGTCATTGTCAAAGATTAGGTAGCTTAATCCAACTGATCACCATGTGAAGAAGAAAAATCAGATGCCACGCCGACGGCACCGGACACAATCAGATTCACTTCACTTTGGCCTATATTATCATATGAAAAGATATGGCACCTAAAAGACCAAAGAGGCGCAAAGCTAGCTATAAAAGTGTTTTCGATGCATATCTCCCGTAGTCCGCGAATCTGTAAATATAAAATAGGTGGAGTTTCATCTGAGCCACCCGTTTGAGATCGAATGTTCGGGATTAGTTTTGGGAGAGAATCTGTGCAGACGAAAAGATATACTACTCCTACATAGCTTAGTGGAGTAAGATTTACTCAAAGGATTCAGTTAAGCTGAGGGAAATGGATGTGAAATGGACGTGAGAATGAGATCATATAGCAACAAAATCTATGGTCTCCCTGAACGCTGATGAACAGGCGACAAGATCCATTCATGCTATACAAAAGTCCTGTTGTTATGATGGAATACTTGTTGCCAAAACTTCATTATGAAAACCGTATCATTGGTTGGTGGCAAACAAAACCTCCGAGCCTGAACAATCGCCGCTCTGTTCATCTCGAAATAAAGCGTTTCATACTTTCATTTTCATTTCCTCATAGGTAAAGACGCTAGCTCCATATATTCTTTCCCACACAGCCGGTGAAAGCCAATTGGCCACCAACTCCGCGTTGCTGTTATATATATAGAGCCGTATTTCCCCGCGTCGCTGCGTCAGTTCTCATCATAGTGGAAGCGATCGACACCATCCATACTTTCTCAAAGCTGCTTTCGGAAACATTTGATCAGCACTACTGCTTCATCAATGACTTCTTCCTGGGTTTCTCGGTTGCCTCTGGCAGTGCTGCTGCTCGTGGCTTGCTCCTCCATGGCAGTCGCCACCAGCTACACCGTCGGCGACGGGTCCGGCTGGACGACCGGCGTCGATTACACATCCTGGGCAGCATCCAAAAACTTCAAAGTCGGGGACAATCTTGGTACGTTTGTGTGTGTTGTTGATCTTACTCCATGCATTTATGTGTACATGCATGTCGTCACGCGACTTCTGATCACAACAGATAGATCAGATTAGCTCACGATCGAGTTTGTTTGATGCGTTTTGCAGTGTTCAACTACGCGAAAGGGCTGCACACGGTGGTGGAGGTGAGCGCGGCGGACTACATGGCGTGCACGGCGGTCAACCCGGTGAGCTCCGACAACAGCGGCGCGACCACGGTGGCCCTCAAGACGCCAGGCACCCACTACTTCGTGTGTAGCATCACCGGGCACTGCGGCGCCGGGATGAAGCTCGCCGTGACCGTCGGCGGCTCCAACTCCCCTGCCGCCACGCCGACGACCCCGACGACACCGCAGACGTCTCCGACGACCCCGACCACGCCCTACACGACGCCGACGACGACCCCGACCACGCCCTACACGCCGTACACGACGCCGACGACCCCGACGTGCTCTGGCGGCGGTGGCGGTGGCACCACGGCGACACCGGGCATGACTCCGTTCATGTCGTACCCCAGCGCGGCCGGCCGCCTCGGGTCGGCGGCCTTGGCTGGCTTTGGACTCGTTTGGTGTGTGATCGTCCAGCTAGCGATGCTTTAGGCAAAGGGCCGTGATCGATCAGGACTATGGAGGCAGAGATATAGGTCATGTCTCCTGTAAGCTGTAACGTACCGAGTACTTTACTACTGATGTGTTTATTCTTTGTTCCCGATCGACCTGGAACCTGGTGTCTCAGCTCCGCTATGAATCGCGGTGTTTCCTTGAACCAACCGAATTGCCCCGCATGTGCAACCAAACACACCGCAGAGAGGGTTTCTTCTGTCTTCAGAATCGGCGGGACTTCGGTGTCTCTTAATTCTAAATCAGGCCCGCAAATGAATTACGCAGAGGGAAGCCCACGTGCGAGGTTAGTTTAGCCCACCTGCATATGAATTAAGCCTATGAAGGCTCGAGCATGCAATCGAGCTTCATAGGCCGGGCGCGGCTGAGCCGTGTATTCGAGCGGAGCCGATGACTCGGACACCGCGAGCTTCCGTTAGCGGTCGTCTGCGTAGTGACGTCTGGGCCAGCGGCTTCCGTTAGGCGGTCGTCTGCGTAACGCCGTCTGGGCCAGCGTCCAGCGGCTTCCGTTGTGTAATCGAGCCGAGCCGACGGCTCGACGAGCTTTGCATCACGCCGTCTGGGGCCACAGGCGTCCGTCCGTTATGCTGCGTGTAAAGCAGCGACTACTCCGTACAAACTTTTTTACAATTTGCCAATTTTCGGCGTTCCTCGTATCGAATTAATAAAAAGCTCAAGCACACGTAAACCATGACCACATCTGCTTACAACGCGATCAGAGACTCACCAAAGTCAAACGCGAGATGTCCAAAACAAAGATGCATGGACAACGTTTATTACAAACAACGAGCAAATTTAAATCCGCAGCAAAATAACGAACAACAACAGGCGTTTCCGTCCCTTTCTAAAAGGCGTGCCTTGATCCATTGTAAAGTGCAAAACGTGAGCACCACGGCAGGAGATGTCTGCACCAAACTACCGCTCGTGTTAAGAGAAGTTTCAGTCTTTCGTAATCTGAATATCTGCTTGCAGCCTTCATTGCATTCCAGGTCTATTTGCAATGGGCGACCTGTCAAGGTGTCTGACTATCGGAGCCGCCTCGTGCGATTCCTCCCCTTCCCTTTCCTAGCCGCCCCAAACTCCCTCCGCTGCCGGTCCCCTGCCCTTCCCGGCGTGCTCGTCGGCGGCAGGGCAGGTGGGCTAGCCCCCCTCCCTTTCTCTGTTCCCCTCCTCCTCCTCCTCCTTGTAAGATTCTCTAGTCAAATAAATGTCTTCTTGGCCATTCAACTACTATCTGTGAAGAAGTCACGGAGAAAGAGGGAGAAGATGAGGGGATTAAGGTGTTCCACAACGACGCCCATCTGATCCTCCTCCTCCTCATCCCTGTCGACGTCCGCGAGCTCGGTTCCATGGCGGCGGTCTTCAACACGTGACTTGGATTCGTGACAGTGCAAGAAGCCGGTGGCCCTCTTCGGCCAAGGCTGACCTTGCCGCCGGTGCGTCTTGGCTGGAGGTGTGCCTCGGCACACAGCCGCCTCTGCTTCACCGGCCATGGAGTCGTCGAGGGAGGCAACATCACTAGCCCACGAGATCCAGATCTCATCCGCCGTCCTCAACTCTAGGTGGGGCCCCCGCCCTTTGGAGTGGGGTCCGCACCCTGTGAAGTGGGGCCCGTGTCCGCGACGTGTACTGCAAGCATCGTAATGCGCTGTGCGGCACCGCGTCCTCCACGTCAGGCAGCTGGCTGCTCTGCATCATTTTGGTCTTCGTCCAGGTCCACACCGTGGGTCCCAGCGCAGACCTCATCCTTATCCTTGCAACTCCATCCTTTTTCTATTTTATTTTTTTGTTTTACTTTATGTGCTAGTCTCGTGTCGCACCCACATGGCTGAAAGTCTTCATGCGTACAGGGACGCCCAGTTCCTATGTCCCCTTCCTTTTAGTGCCTGTGTTGTGTTTAATCAGCAGTCCTTGGTCCTTGTGACCCATGTTTCATTTAGACAGCTACTTCTTCGGTGGTGGATCGACGATGCTGCCTTCATCTGGGTTATTGATTTAAGCTTCTTCTACCTCCGGCAAAGTCAACAACACCATCATTCGGTTGTCGGAATATGTCTTCTTCGATGGCTTCACCGACCCTCCTTCAACCGTCGTAGTGCGCGGTCAGTCCATCCGGGTGCACGCGTCTTGGACGTCCATGCGTATACCCCTTACCGACAGAAAAGTCTACCTCCACGTCCTAGTCGACGCTGCTGTCTTAACATCTTTATTTCTGGTCAGAGGACCTTATTGTAACAAGGTCTCCCTTCGGGAACCTCCCTGTGTTATGACTGCTTTAATATATAGGATACGTGGTTGTCAAAAAAAAAAAAGGGTGTCGACTATCGAAATCAGGCCCGCGAGTGGCAGTGAACTATGATGAACCAAGCCACATGGGATATTTATAGCCCTGTAGAAAGCTATAATGTGGCCCGATCAGTGTGGCCTGCAAACGAATTAGGTCGATCAAAAACGCCCACGCACTGCAGGCGCACAGCACAGATGTTGCTACTGAGGCCCATCATAGTGTACGTATTTGGCCCATCACATTAGCAGATTCCGTATTGGTGACGACGTACGACTAGCGCCGAAGATCGAGCGATGAAATCGACCCGAGCTGACGGCTCCAGAAACTAAAGCCGCGATCCTGCATAAAGCTGCCGCTGTTGAAGCAACTCTGCACTCTGCAGCTGCAAAAATACGTACACTATGCATACGGTAGTTTGCCTTAGCGCCCAGGCCCATCAGGAGCATATATACGGTAACAAAGAAACAAAAGCACCATGCAGAAACTGCCTACTTCAACACGGTTACATGACCATCCGTGTATGCATATTGGGTGCGGCGACTCCTGGTGGGATGGAGGCTGGCTAGGACTTTGCGTTCCTCTTCACGTTCACGTTCATCCATACTACTTGGATCAGGCAATATCCACCTGCCATTCAAAATTTCCCCACAATGAAAAATTGATAAGAAATTTATAAAGATAATAATGAGATGTATCAACATACTGGTTTTGACTGTAGGCATTGTCTTCAAGAATGTGGCACATCTCCCCAACCATTGACCGATACTCAGTCCTGTCAATCAAAATACAAGCTAAGATATATATAGAGAGAATTATGGTGACTGAATCTCCTTTAACCAGATAATAGAAATGTTCATACAATTATACAGTCAAGTGCAAAACAAAACAAAACCAAATACTAACACTAACATGCAATTTATATAACAAAAAAAATCTATCAAACATACTTCTTCCGTCTTGAAATATTGCAGGACTCCACAGAGAACATCAAAATAAAGAAATGGAGTTCCATTGAAATGGAGTTCCATTTTCTTGTCATAGTAGTTCATGCCAAGAAAGTTCCCGTCAGTATCAATAAGGGGGCCTCCAATCCCAACCTAACCAAGGTTACACGGACATCATCAGCTGTGCAAATAAGGTTATGGTACTTATTCATGTAACATGTAAGTGGGCAGAAAGAAAATCAACAAATAGTACCTTACTGATCTTACAAGTAGAGTAAGAAAGATCCTTGCAATCAAAAGGGCCTGACCAACAAGTTCGTTCCCCTCTTGTAGCCATTAATGCACCTGATTCAAAAGAACGGCCCACAGCTACTACCTTGGAAGAAAAATTTACTGAACATTGTTCAAGATTCAGATGACGAACATAACAACAGTTCTTGACACTGACTAGAGCTACGTTGTACTGTAAACTACAATGTTTCAATTTCCCTTCTTTACTTTGATTGTTTGGAAGCAACACGATCTGCAAAAAAATGATATATACAACGATACTTAAGCGCTTAACCAGTATTCTGGACAAACAAATATCAGTGTAATTAGAAGCACCAACCTTCAGGCCCTCAACGATCTTATTTGAACCATCAGGATCCCTAACCAAGGTTGCTGAAGTCAGAATAGTCTGACATTCATCATCAAAGTTAACGAAAAATCCTGTGCATGAAAAAAACTTTGTTCCTCCTGGACACAGTATTTTTTTATTATTAGGTACTGATGGTCATAATAGTATAAATAGGAATGCAAGTTTGGACACTACTATAAACTCACCATTGAACGAAGCAAGTGCAACAACATTTTTTGATAAGAAAAGAGAAAAACTTCTATCGAATTCACCCCAGACACCTTCGTCAGGATACACATCACCAAAAGGACCATGATGAGCATTAAGCAAAGCGATGCCACCTGGTACAAGAGACAACGGTATAATAGTTGTCAGTTGTACAACAGATCTGTGAAAAGGCTCAACTGCCAGGTAACTAAGTGTACAAGCATTGACTCACGATTGATCGTATCCCTTGATGTACTTGGGGGGTGACCCTTAGACCCATTCTCAGACTGTGCGTTGCTAGGAACATCCTCATATGCTGAAGAAAGAAGGCAAATTAACTGACATGCTAATTCTAAATACAGTAATGTTGCAATCACATAAGTTTCTGCAAATAGTATTGTATGTATGTAAGATTTAGAGTACTACGATACAAACTGTAGATGACTAATAGTTATTATATTAGTATAAATATTATGCTTAATTTGAAACACTATTGGACCGAGGACGGTAGTGTTTCACACCTTGAAATATGCATGGTAGCCTGGACATAAAAATTCCAAGAAAACAAGAATTGAGCAAACCCCCATAGTCAAGATTAATCACATCCCAACTAATAATGTGCATATTCTAGTCTCAAAAAAATTTCTACGGTTTCAAGTTAGACAAACATATATGGCTACTACACAATAGAGTAAATGTGACACATGACCAGCTGATCGTAGAGATAAGCAAATTGGAATATATTTCCACACCAGAAAGGGACAGCCTTCACCTTTTCACCAAAAAATACTGACCTTTGAGGCGTCCGCAAATGCTCCCACTGTTCAAGAATTGTTCTCCTTGGCAAGATAATGGGTCTTTCCATATCCAAAACAAGGTTCATGCCAACAAAGTTCCCATCAAAATCAAATGACGCACCCCCCTGCCAACCCTAGAACAAAAAATAAAGCAGCGGGAAACAAGGGTTACACTGAAACAAAATTCACATGACATTCTCATGGAAATCGTAAATGGTACTGTTTAACAATAAAATTGAAGATACTTAGAAATGTAATTTTGAAATATGTTCCATTGCAGATCTAACCATATGAAATCCATTCTACTTAACTATAATAAAGTTTAAAAGGTATTAGAGGTCAAACTTTTTGCAGTACAGTCAACGGTGATGAATAAAAGTAAAAAAAAAGGATACAAACTGATTAAAACACTTATGCAAGTGTACCTCAGATAATTTACAAGTAGAGAACATAATAAGATAACCACCAGCTTCACCATTGTCATATCCATCTGAACGTTCAAGTTTGCCGCTTGTCGCCATTAGTTTCCCAAATATGTCTCGGGCGACTGCTACTACCTTAGTCTCCGGCATCAATTCCACAACATGATTGAGAGGTACGCAATAAACATCAAGGAAGGTCATAGCTTTGGCAAAAGCAATTTCATGAGCCAAATCATATTCTTCCAGAACGCCTACGAGAATCTTTTCTTCATAGTGCACTTCAATCTATAATTTAAAAGCAAGAAAACAGTATAGAATGGTTACATTTATTTTGAGCAAACAAGGAAAAAATACTAAATGGTCATTGAACTCTAAAAAATGATTCTGTTGCTATTTCGTCCACCGCTAGTATGCCGAGCTTTACATGTCGTGACATGGCACGATAACTATCTGGATCGGTCCAAACCCAACGTGTAGCAACGTGCTTTCTGTTGGCATCTGTCCCATTCCCCTGCTCAGAGAATCAGAGCTTCAAAGCCTACAATCACCTGCCTCTGCTCTCAGGTTCCCTCGCTCCCTTGAAGATGAAGGTGGTTGCACTTGCACCTACGAGTACACGTAGTACAGGTGTACAGCAGTACGGAGAATCTGACTGCTTGCCGGTGACTCCGCGTTCTGTTGAAAACACTGTCTGAACTTGAAACCTACTCCGCCGCATTGTGCCGAGGGTCCCGTGTAAACAGCTTGAGTAGGTTCTGACAGCGAGTTTACGTACGACGGCGTACGAGAATCCCAGGCGGTGCCGGTGCCAAATCAGGTCGCACCGCCACGGCGGCACCGACGGGGGCCGTCGCCGGCCCGAGATAAAGCAGAGCAAAACACAACGGTGGCGGGTTCAGACTTGGGCGCGTCCGCGTCTCGGCCGACGAGGAAGCGTCATCCATGTGCTGATGAGCGCAAGGACAACTGGGAGCAAGCACGGAATTGCCGTACGCTGCGCCAGGTCGCTAGCGGGCTCGGGGACCCCACACCGGGCACGTGCCCCACTCCCCTGCTGCTTACTGTGGACACATAATTTTTCTTATCATGGTATAGCATCCTTATTGGTGTGATGAGCGATAATCAACATGTCTAACACTTGTGGTTGGCGGTTGGTTCGGTGGTTCTACTGATCCCCTGGCACAGGGTTATGTGTCGAAACGTGTCTCTTTACCAGTGATGTGCAGGTGTGGAGTCGGGAAGCGGTGGCAGCGGTCGGAATAAGGTCAAGTAGGGCGTGCCGTGCTGACAGACCGGGTGCGGTGAAGGACGGACGCTAGGCTTGGACTGACGGACCAGACGGCCGGGTGGCCAGCCGCGGTGGCTGGCATTTGGGACATCGACAAGCGCAAGTGTACACGGCGGGGGATACGTACGTGATACGATACTCGCGGGTGGTTTGGTGGTTTGGCTTCAAAACCATCGGCGACGGTTTGGTGGTTTGTCGTCAAAACCATCGGCGGCGGATTTCGCGGGTTTGGGCCTAAAAACCCGGGCGGAGGTCCCGATGCGGACGGATGGTACGTGGCGGCATCGGTGAGGTTGCTTCGGAGCAAGGCTACCGGTGAGGAGGCGCGGTGGCCGATCAAGAAATCTAGAGTTGGACCATAATGCTCTTGGCTAGGTGGTTCACTCTTAAAATACCTAGGGGCAAAGTAGGGATGTGTAATAGCCTGTTTAATAGATGGAGGAGCCCCCAAGTCTCCTACCTCTCCCATTTTCGTTTTTACTTTTAGGCTTAGGTTTTCTTCTCTTCCTTTGCTCATGAGAGGGAGCAAGAACTAAAAAAATCCGTCCATGTTTTTTGAGTTTTTTGGTACGGGAAGTGAGGCCCTAACCTCACCGTGACCTCCGGGCTTCAGTTTGTTTTTGTCAAAAGAAATTTTCGTTTTGCCCTGTTTGTGTTTCTGTTTCCCTCTTTCTCGTTCTTGGCTACGATCTGAGTTTCCCGGAGTTATAGTTCGTCTCAAGTGATGATTTTTGGGAAAGACATTCGTAGCCAGGCGAATTTCATCTGTGTCAAGTTTGGTAGCGTTTCGCCTTGATTTGTATTGGATTTTATTGACTGTTGTGTCCGCAAGTTTTTTTGTTCCTTGCTCCCAGTCTGTTCTTGGGGTACGAGGTCTGATTCGATATGTGGAGGCAGTAGCACTACTAGCGCTAGTGCTTCTGCACTGAGTGAGCTCTTCTGAACGGCGCCTGTCCCTCAGATTCAGAGCAACCCCGCGTTCGTCCATTTTCAGCGTCGTGCCAAGTCGTTCCTGTTCGTTGTTTAATTCTCTTTCATTTTTTTCGACTCTGCAGTTCGTTCGGTGGTGAGCGGACCAACCGCCCAGGCTTGGCTGCAGTCCCCTTGCACGGCCATGTGCAAGGCTCGGCCTTTGGTGGTCGTTGGACAGAGATCGAGCTGAGCTGCAGGTGCTAGCTGTTCAGCTGTTGGTTTTCGTGTTCGTGAGGCATGGAAAAATAGTAGCCTTGTTGCAGCGCCAGCGCTGAGCGCTTGCCTGCCTGTACTGGTGCCAGTTCATATAGTTACGAATACAACAGCATCAAGTGACTTGCTTGTACGTGAATTGATTCTTCAAATTTTGAGAAGTCACTTTCCAGCTACAGTGCCAAAATTTATTGCTTGAGCTTTCAACGTAAATTGACTTTGAATCTTGATTAAAGGTCATGGCTTGTGAGCTGGTTATTTCCTGTTTGGTTTGTGAAGGAAGAAGGTAGGGTGTTGCATTTTGTTACTGGTAGGCTGTGCACTTTTGTGTGTCGAGCAAAATCCAGTTCAGTGATTTATTTTGCAGGGATCTAGTTCTCGCTGGTAAAATTGAGTGCTCATTTTCTAGCCGTTACTCTGTCCGTTTGTTTTTAAGAATTTTCAGTTGAGATAGAATTGCTAGTCTGAGATTTTGGTTCGCCCTTGATTTGCGCATTTGATCTCTGGTTCGATCTTCGTCTCTTGCATTGGCTTTGTGGTGTCCCGCTGTGTTCCTAGGGAACATCCACCCATTCATTTGGGTTGTAGACATCATGGTGTTAGTTTTGTGTGTTTGGGAGTGAAGTTAGGACATGGCCTAAATATTTCGAAAGAAAATTTATGGCTCCTATTCACCCTCCCTCTGGTCGCCGATTTTGGTCCTTCAATTGGTATCAGAGCCAGTTAAGGATCACTTTCACCTTATTCGGTCCGTGATCCACAGAAGGCGACATGGCTTTGCAACACCGGTCGGGTAAGCTGCCCCAATTCAATTGGAAGAACTACTCATACTGGAAGATCCAGATGCAAGCGCATTTACAAGGGATCGATTGCCGTGTTTGGGAGATCATTGAGAATGCTGACTGCCAAGTGTTTGATGCACGTGTCAATCAAGAGCAGATCGACCAACACAATGCTAACAACATTGCCCGTGCTGAGCTTTATGCTGTTTTATTGATTTCTGAGTTTGATCGTGTTTTCGATTGTCATACCGCTCGAGAGATCTGGAGGAGGCTTCAAAGCTTCCATGAGGGTACAACCCATGTCAAAACCAGACTCTATGAGACGTACAAGCGGGAGTATGAGAACTTTATCCAAGTCAATGGGGAGTCCGTTGATTCGATGTTTTCTCACTTTACCACCATTGTGAACAACATGCGGGCTAACAATGCAGCTATGCCCTATGACGATCATCAGAGAGCACTCAAGCTTCTATATGCTCTAGATCGGAGGGTTTGGGAGGTCAAGGTGCAGGAGATCATCGAATCAGCCAACTATGAGACTCTCACCGTGGACGAGCTGTTCAGCAAGCTCAAGTCCGCCGAGATCGATCTCCAGACGCAGGCGAGGATCAAGAATTCGTCTGCTCCCACTATGGCTCTTGTCTCAGGTAAAGGAAGTAGAATTTCTTCTTTGGTTAACCCATTACAACTGTCTCTTGCCTTGTCTTCTCTCGTTTCTACAAGAGAAGAGCAGATGGAGGCTCTTGGGGATGATGAGCTGGCACTTGTCATCAGTCGGTTCAACTATAGAGATCTCGATCACTACGTCGCCAGCTGCCCCAATAAGAACAAGGGCTACTCCGGCAAGCACGACCACGCCAAGCACAAGGACAAGCATGAGTCCTCGCACAAGTACAAGTCCAAGAAGAACTTCGACCCCAAGCGCTTGAAGAGAAGGTATTCAACGAGTTGGAGGCCAAGCAGCGTGCCCTCATCGTAAACTTCAGCGACATCGACTCCGATGGTGACTCTCCACCGACTGATGATGAGTCCGACAAGAAGATCAAGGATAAGTTATCACTACGTCGCCAGCTGCCCCAACAAGAACAAGGGCTACTCCGGCAAGCACGACCATGCCAAGCACAAGGACAAGCATGATTCCTCACGCAAGTACAAGTCCAAGAAGAACTTCGACCCCGAGCGCTTGAAGAGAAGGTACTTCAATGAGTTAGAGGCCAAACAGCGTGCCCTCGTCGTAAACTTCAGCAACATCGACTCCGACGGTGACTCTCCACCGACTGATGATGAGTCCGATAAGAAGATCAAGTACAAGTTCAATGGCCCGTGCTTCTTCGCCGGCAAATGTCAACAAGGCTTCTGCACCATGGCAGTTGATGAAGCAGTCACTGGCGACAACAACGAGGTCGAAACCAAGCCTGAGGTAGAACTCACAATCAAATCTCTTCTCATTGAGCTTGAATATATGAAAGACACCATGCTTAAGCATGACACTTTGCTTATTCATGCTGCTAAAGAATGCAATGACTTCAAGGCTAAGCTTCTCAAAGCCTTAGATGAACTTGAGCATGTCAAGAAGGTTAGAGTTGTTCTGTCTGACGAGACTGAGTGCGAAGAATGCACTGTTCACATGTCCAGTCTTGTATCTTTGCAGTCTAAGTACTCTACTTTGGTTGAGGAGTTGGATAGGGCTAGAGCTGAGCCTATTTTGTCAGGTCCCTGTAAGTCTTGTACTGCTTTGTGCTCTCAGCTTTCTGAGAAGGTTGCTAGGATCGCTTTTCTTGAGAAGTCTAGTTGTCGATGTCTTGATCCGAGGGCCTAGCACCAACAAGTAACTATGTGCTATGTGCTCCCTAATCCAGAAGTGATGCAAGAAGAACACATGATTTTTATCCTGGTTCGGGCAAAGAAGGCCCCACGTCCAGCGGGGGGAGAGAGTTTGTATTATCTTGCACCGAAGTGCTTATACAGGGGATACAAGCGAGCATATACGAACTCGGGGAGGCGATCAGAGCCTGAGCCTAGAAGCACTATGCCTAAGCCCTACCGCTAGAGTGTTCAGATTTCTATAAGTGTTGTCCGATGCTTATTCGATCGTTGTTTCTTCGATCTGGAAACTAGTCCATGGCATCCCCTTTTATAGGCCAAGGGGAGGCTCAGGTGTACAGGAGCGCTTAAAGCTATCGTAGGTGATGACGTCAAGGGGTTGATATCGTTCATGTCATGGCTCCTATAGAGGCGTGCCCCAGGCATGGCTCGCCCTGTAGCGATGTGCTTGGAATTGATGGCCGTCCTTCATGCGTGTCACGATGACGCCCGCAGGTGGTTGGTGAAAGACCCGTGCCCATGCGGGGGTGTGTGGATCCCTGTAGATGTCGTATTGGGGGTTGTTGGAGTGCTGACCGAAGGCGTCAAAATCTGACTCGAGTGGTGACTGAGGGGGTCGAGGTCTGAATGGATAAGGCCAAGCTCCAGGAAACGTGGTACATATATTGGTAACTGTGCCTCGAGGGGGCGCCTGACATCGTACAATGCTCAGTATGGCATTGCGGTGTAGTATGAACCACCGATTTCCCGGGTATGGGCGGTAAAAGGAAGATTTGACCGCTGTACCCGGCCACTACAACCGCGCTGTAGCCATGAGGTTAGGAAGGAGTTGGTGGATGCATTTATTGCCCTGGAGCCATACAGGAAGTAGGTGAGCCGAAGGGGGAGTGGCAATCGACAGGGGTCGTCCGCCCGCGTGGAGATCCATCACCTGAAGGGGGTTGATCGCCCGAGATGCGCTCCGTCACTTTGACGGGGGTTCGTCCGTAGGGGCAAACGTCTATCATTCGAGGGCCCCTGTCGATCAGGGGACGGGTCTTGTCTTGGGCGATGCTACTCATGGGCCGGCCCAGCGTACCTCGACATACGCTGGTGGACCCTTGTTTCTTCGAGCTGGTCGTTGGCTTCCTTGGCAATTTGGGTCTGATTTTTTGGGGATAATTTACCTGGATTGAGGTTTAGGGTACCCCTTATCCGGGTACCTGATAGTAGCCCCCGAGTCTCTGCACGAGTGCTGGCACTCACGCAGAGGCTCATGAACTAAAGTCATAGCGCCTGTCATTCTCCGAAGGGTGCGCGCAAGCATACCCTTCGGGGGTAGCCCCCTAGGCCTCAGAGGAGTAGGATACTCTTCTGAGGGCTTTATGCGCTTTTGGTTAAGGGGTGCTTGAGTGGTTAAGCTCCCAAGCATGTATAAGCTTTCTTCATCGAGGCCCACTTCGTGGTGGTTGGGTACGGTAGGTACTTTCCTCAAGGACCAAGCATAAATGAACTGGAGTCACAGCGTCGATGCTTCCAGACGGGTGCGCGCGAGCACACCCTTTGGGTGTGGCCCTTGAGGCCTCGGAGGAGTAGGATACTCTTCTGAGGGCTTTTTAGATGTGCAATCAGGGGGGAGTTCAAGTCTTCTAGCCCCCGAGTGCGCTTGCCCCTCTTTTGTCTAGGGGTTCCGCACATTGTCGAGCCTCCGGGTGGTTAGTTCCTCATTCGTAGTGGCCACCCGGTTGTGAGCTAGCCCTCGAGCCTCTTTCATTGAGGTTGATCAGGAACAAGCCCATCTTTCTATTTCGACCCTCACGCTCCTTTTCCATGGGAGGAGGGGTGAGGAGTGCCATGCTACCCTCGTTTGGGCGAGCTCCAACATCCTTCAGTGAGCTGTTATCATTAAATTCAGGTGAGAGCTCATGCCCCATACGATAGGGGTCGACAGGTGGCCACGGAGGCGCTCTCATTGAAGCTAATGAATGGACACATGGATTTCAAACCCATTCGATAGGGTTCGGTGGCTCGATGCCTCCCGCTGAGGGGATTCCGTAGTTGTCCTTTCATTTCACCTTGAATATGTCTGAGGGGGCTTTCGAGAGCTCATTCTCGAACAAGGGACTTGTGTCGGCTCCCCCCGATCATCCCTGACTCGGATACTCGAGGGCAGCTGTCGAACCCTAATCGAGGGCCAGCCTTCGCTCCCTTGAGATTTTTGTGGTGCCGGGGCCCGCATTCCTTACCATGGAAGGAATCATCTGTGAATAACTCCTCTTGTCCGCTGGGCGCACCTTTTGAGGTAGAAGTCGTAACGGCGCAATCGTGGGGGCGGGGACAACGGCTAGAGACCGAGCATTCGACGTGTGTCCCTATATCCGTAAATCGATGGAGCGGTTAGGTGTGGGCATTAAATGCGGGGTTTTACATGCCCGGCAATAAGTTTGGGTGTAGGTTTCCACCCGTTCCTCATCTCATCTTTCCATCTTCGTTGCCGCTGCCGCCGAAGAGTAGAGTCTCCCTGTCCGTTAGCACAAGAGAGAAAAGAGAGACATTAGGGATCTTCCCTCCTGTCCATCCGGTGAGCAAATCCGCGCCGTCGCCATGGCACCAGAGCTTCTTCCTCTGGAGGATTGGCTCCTATCGGCCATGATGGAGCGAGAGCTTGAGGAGTTGGTGGATGATGGCCTCCTTCGCCCCGTTGTCTCTACTGATTGATTGGAGTGGATGGTGCCGCCGCGGGGGATCTGGAGCTGAACCCGCCGGACGGGTATGTGGTGAGCTTTGTCAAGTACCGCTGGATGGGGCTTGGGTTGCCTCCGAGCCAGTTCATGTGGGCGCTAACCAACTACTATGAGTTCAAGCTCCAGCACTTCTCTGCCAACACCATCTCCAACACGGTGATTTACTCTGTCGTCTGTGAGGGATACCTGGGGATGGAGCCACACTGGGAGTTGTGGCTCCATCTCTTCAAGGGTGAGCACTTCATGAAGCTGGTGTCACAGGGGGTGAGGAGCATCATCTGTGTCGGCTGCTGCAACCTATCGTTGAAGTGGGCGAACCTGTTCATCCCAACAGGGTTGATTTCCAACCACGACAGGTGGCACACCGGGTGGTTCTACCTCCGGAATGATGGCGGCCTGCTACCGTCCTACACCAGGCGCGTCATTGCTAAGCGCTCGGAGCCCTTGCCACACGGCGTGGCGAAGGATCATCAGGCGAGGCTGAATCCTCTCCTCGATGCGTTGAGGACTCTACGTGGGTGGGGGATGAACGCCGGGATCATCGTCTCGGCGTTCCATAGCCGGAGGGTTCTCCCGCTGATGCGGCGCCCGTTGCGCTTGGACCAGATGGTCCCCTGTGTGCCGCTCGAGGGGTGCCGGATGTCGGCCGAGGCGCTATCCCTCGAGGACTTCACGAGGTGGGTGAGGAGAGCGGTCACCGGCGCCTTCGCACCGGAGGATGTGAACAGCATCCCGATGCTGCCCGGTGACGGTCACATCCATCTGGTGAGTATGTCGTAATATTGCCCTCAAATTCGTTTTTACCCTGACTCATCCCTGTGTTTCCTGTCGTGGGCTTGTGTACAGGGGGCCATAGACTTTAGGGTGTTGACGCCCCCGGTCAAGGAGGATGACCCCGGTCGCTAGGTGAGATGATTCACTGCCCAACAACAGAAAAAAAGTAAAGATCAGGAAAAGAAAGAGCAGAAGAAGAAGAGCCTCGAGCACCTTGCGCGTGAGCAATGCCAGGCAAAGCAAAGGCGCGAGGGGGTTCCCGAAGAGGAATCTCCCTTGGAAGAGGAGGATGAGGAAGAAGATGAGGGAAGCGATGACGAGGGGGTGCAGGCACGTCTCGATGCCTTGGTGCCCCGTGTGACCCAAGCTGACGCCCGCCTTACGCAGGACACATTGGAGGTGGGGTCATCTCTTCAGGCCTCGAGGGCGGCCTCGGTGCCTATCGAAGATCGAGAAACAAGGGCCTCAGAGCAGTCACAGGAGCAGACGATGAGTGACCCCTCGACTCGAGGGAGGTCACCGTCGCGTCGTACGTGCGGCGGGACGCCTTCGGCCCCCTCGTGGGGCGGGTCCAGCACGCCGCCGCCTCAGACCAGGCCCTCGACCCTCAGCGCACGGAGCCAGCGCCAGTCGACCTTGGAGAAGAAAGGGACGCCTAAGACATCGTTAGTTGCAGCTCCAAGAGGCTCTGGTTCCAACTAGTGCCCGTCGAAGGGGGGGTCTCTGAAGCCCTCGAGCAGGTCGAAGGTGGGCAGGAGGGCAGCCCTCATCCCCGTGGGGTAAGTTTTCAGTATCTTGCGGCTTCCTTTTCCTTTTTTGGGCGTTTTAGGGGTTCTTAGCATTTCTTGCTCATGTGTGCTCCAGGGTCAAGCGCATGCTAGAGATGGTGGCTCCTTCTCCTGCCAAGCGGCTCAAGATCGACGCCACGATGACGATGGCGGTGTCGACACCAGGTGCTACTTCGATGTCCCAGACGACGGCGGTGGCTGCCTGGGTGGCGAAGGCCCGTGCTGCTATGACTCTAGGTAGGCTGACGGGTGCTGCTTCCGTTGCAGGCTCGAGCACCTTGGGGACCGTGGTGAGGATGGACGTGGCTCAGAGCCGGGAGCAGACCGAGGTGTCTCCCGACACCGTCGGGCTTGGGTAGGCAGCCTGCGTCCGAGAGCCAGGGTTGATGGAGGAGGCCCCGATCACGATCGAGGATGAGGGGACGGGTCCCTCTACCCGCGATGTGGAGGAGATGGCGGAGATCCCCCAGCAGCAGCAGCCATGGCTGGCATGGCCACAAGGGCTGCATGAGCTAGAGGAGTGGCAGAAGCAGGAGCGGCTGCAAAAGCAGTGGGAGGGCAAGCGGCAGGCATCGGGCCAGCCGCAGAAGCAGCAGCATCAGCATGAGCAGCAGCATCAGCAGGAGCAGCAACAGCCCCAAGGAGATCCGGCGACGGCATCTTTGGCCCTACCGCAGCAGCAGGAGGAGGCGTCGACTGTGGTCTCGCTACCGCAACTATAGCAGGAGGAGTCGACGTCCTCCAGCTCGTCGCACTCTCTGCAGCAGGAGGAGCCAACGGCCTCAAGCCTGCCGCAACAGCCGTGGTCGGGGGAGACAATGGTCTCGAGCCCGCTGCGTCAGCAGCAGCGGGAGAAGGAGATGGAAGCCCCGCTGAATGCGGGGCAGGGGGATGGGCGGCCAGAGCCGGCGACCTTGAGCCAGTCGAAGGGGTCGATGGATGAGGATGTCTCGATGTGGAGGAGGGTCGGGCAGCCCATCGCCCAGGCGGTCCCAACGGATGCATCGGAGTTCGGGGTGGTTACGATGGCGCTGATGCCTCACCCACCGCCCGCTGGGGTGTCGGCTACCCGGGGATCCTTATATGGCCCTGGCCCGCACGTCCCCGGCTATATCGCACAAGGGGAGCGCAAGGCTGGATAGGCCGAGTCGTCGGGGGCCGAGAGGGAGGTCGAGTCACCGTTCCCCACCTTGGCCGACTGTGTGGTCCGTCATGATGGCTCGGCCGAGATGGCGGACCATATTACGATGGCCGTTCGGGGAAGGGTCGAGGGAGACCTTCCTTACTGGGGTCGAGAAGCACTCCGACTCCAAGACCCGACAGATCCTGACGCGCCCCTCTTCGAGATGGATGACCCGGTGGAGGTCGAGCGTTGGGAGAACATCGAGAAGTTCTGGGCATGACTACAACACGCCTTGCGGCTGGCCGTCGATGTCGCCGTCGAGGACATGCCCCGAGCCCTTGTGGTACGTGACCTGCTCCTTGTTACATTGGGACTAATTTGTTTTCCTCCTGGCTCCTTAGTCTTTGATGCATTTTTGCTTTCAGGACCTTAGGATGCGCTCCCAGGCCAAGTCCTAGTTCATCCACATGACGCAAAGTGGGTGGGGGCAGATCCTTGAGCTGTGAGACCAGCTCGAGGCTGCCCGGGCTGAGATGGTGAAGACGAAGGATGACCTGGCCAGGGCCTAGGATGAGGTAGAGAAAGCCAAGGAGGACGCCTTGGTGGCTCAAGGGGAAGCGGCCCAGGCCAAGGAGGATGCCACCAAGGCCCGGGGAAGATGCAGAAGGCCCTCGAGGACTTCTCCCTCGTAGCTGAGCGTGTTCGGGGGCTCGAGAGGGAGGTCAGGGACTCCTCGGAGTGCATCAAGGGGCTCGAGGTAGAAGTTGCCTAGATCTCCCAAGCTCGTCTCAGTTGGGGAGGAACGGCACCGTGCCCAGGCCCTGTCCACCGGGGTAGCCACACTGAAGGAGACCCTCTAGAAGAAGGAGGAGGCCATCGCGCTGGCTGGCCAGGTGATCAAGGACCTAAGGGTGGAGAGGACAGAGACAGCTCGCGCCCTGGGAGTGGCCAAGAAGGAGTACACCGAGCTGAAGGATGGGTACACGGCCCTTGATACCCATGCCACTGGTGAGCCTTCCTCTTTAGCTTTTGTATTTTTGTCCTTACCATCTTGTTCGTCGTGGTTGACCCCTGTCTTATATTTTAGGTCTCAACGAGGAGTTGATCAAGGCTCGGGACAACGCCAAGACGCTCCAGGACGCCTACTGGGCCGAGGCGAGGTTGACCAACACACTCCATACCTCAATCACCTCGATCTATGATGACTTTGATGTTGACCTTGAAGCGAAGGTTGAGGATGAAGTGCGTGGGACCTCCCTCATCAACCAGTTGTACAAACTTAGCTGGGTTGCGAGGGAGGAAGTCTGGAATGCGCTCCATGTTAGTATGAAGCGGGCGATGGTAGTTGTTTGCTCCGGCTTCACCTACGACAGGGGGATGGTCTCCCATGGCTTTGTCTGCAACCCCTTCAAGACCAATGTTGAGAACGAGGAGAGGCACAGGGCCTTGATTGAGGCTGCTGAGGAGCACGGTGGTCGGCTGGCGAAGCTTTTCGAGCTCAAGGTCCTTCCTCTCGGTGTTGATGAAGAAGGAGAAGCCGGCCTGTGAGCCAATCTGGGCAAGAAGGCCCATGTAATAGGTTAGATTTTGACTTGTGTCGATGTGGCCTCGAGGGCCTCAAAACATGATGTTTGTATGCATTTCAAATGCTTTCAAGTTTGAGTCCGTCATTCCTTTTCTGCTCGAGTTGAGTTTTTATGCAGTCATCTTGGCGCACGATTGTGCCCTTTGGTGTGGGGTATGAGTGGAGGTACCATAGCCCAGAGGCGTAGGTGATCTCATGGCTCAATGGCCCCTCGGCCTCAAGGTGCCCTCGTGGCCTTGTCGATAATGTAAGAACTCGCATCGAAGCATATAGGAATGTTAGACAATGATTTTTTGAAATCGTGTGCTTTTACTAAGTCTTCTTAGCGTGTGGTTATGCCCCTTGGCGTGAGGGAGTGAGTGGAGGTACCTTAGCGCGGATGCGTGGGTGATCTTGTGACTCAACAGTCCCTTGGCCTCAGGGTGCCCTCGCGGCCTTGTCGACTATGTAAAAGAACAGACGTCGAGTTTCAAAAAAACGTGCGACTTTTTAGGAACTTTGGGGGGTTCCCCCTTTGTAGCCCCCGAGGGAGGCTCAAATCTATTGAAGTAGAGTCGAGGCTACCTTATGCATGTGAACAAAAAGTTGAACTTGTAAACGAAAGTACTTCTTATTCATTCATGACATGGAAAAAATACAAGGCTTCGAAGCCCTAAGGGTGAAAGCGATGTAGCTGTTCGATGTTCCATGCGTTGGTGAAGGTTTTGCCTTTCCCGTTGGATAGCATGTAGGTTCCAGGCTTCAACACTTCTGCAGCGATGAATGGGCCCTCCCATGGCGGCATTAACTTGTGGTGTCCCTTGTTGTTCTGCAGTCGACGGAGGACTAGGTCACCGACTAGGAGGTCCCGCTTGCGTACATGTTTGTCGTGGTAGCATCGAAGCTTCTGTTGGTATCTCACGAAATTGATGACGGCCATGTCTCAAGCCTCCTAAAGTTGGTCAATGATGTTTGCAAGTGCTTCCTCATTCGTTTGCTCGTTGTAGGCCTTTAGTTGAGGGGACCCGTACTCGAGGTCAGTGAGGAGGACAACCTCGGATCCATAGACCATAAAGAACGGGGTGAACCCCATGGCTCGACTTGGCATCATTCTTAGGCCCCATAGGACCGAGGGCAGCTCGGCAGCCCATTTATTGCCATGTTTATTTAGCCGATTGAAGATCCGAGGCTTGAGACCTTGTAGAATCATGCCGTTAGTGCGCTCGACCTGGCCGTTAATTCTAGGATGAGCGATTGCGAGCCAGTTCACATGGATGTGATGGCGGTTGCAGAAATCCAAGAACTTCTTACCAGTGAACTGCGTGCCGTTGGGGACCCCCAAAACGGTGGATGATGTTGGTGAAGAATAGCACCGCCTTCTCGGACCGAATGTTGGTGATGGGTCGGGCCTCAATCCACTTGGAGAACTTGTTGATGGCTACGAGTAGATGGGTATAGTCCCCGATTGTCCTCTTTAGTGGCCCCACAAGATCGAGCCCCCAGACCGCAAATGGCCATGTGATGGGGATCGTCTGCAGAGCATGAGCTGGGAGGTGAGTCTGCCTGGCATAGAATTGGCACCCTTCACACGAGCGGACGAGGTTGATGACGTCAGAGACTATGGTTGGCCAGTAAAAATCTTGTCAGAAAGCGTTTCCAACGAGGGTCCTCGGGGCTGCGTGATGGCCGCAAGCCCCTGAGTGTAGATCCTTGAGCAGCTTTCTTCCTTCCTCAATGGTGATGCAGTGCTGGAGGACCCCGGTAGGGCTCCATCGGTAGAGCTCCTTGTCTTCACTGTAGAGGACGTAGGTTTTAACACTTTGAGCGATGCGGCGGGCCTCGATTCGATCTTCTGGAAGCTCCCCTTGAATAAGGTAGTCGAGGAAGGGGACAATACCCTCGAATTAGTCATGGGAGGTTTGTAGAGGTCTTTTGAGAAAACATTAGGTGGGATAGTACCTCGAGTAGTCATGATCTTCGCCAGCTCGTCTGATGCCTTGTTGTATCTACGGGCGATGTGGTTGAGCTCGAGGCTGTAGAACTTGTCCTCCAACTTGCGGACCTCCTTGCAATAGGCCTCCATCTTAGAGTCATGGCAGCTCGAGGCCTTCATGACTTGGTCAATGACGAGCTGCGAGTCACTACGAACGTCAAGGTGTCAAACCCTGAGTTCGATAGGACATGCAAGCCACCGACAAGGGCTTCGTACTCAGCCACGTTGTTGGAGGCGGTGAAGTGGAGTCGGATCACGTAGCGTATGTGGACTCCGAGGGGCGAGATGAAGAGCAGGCCTGCACCTGCTCCCGTCTTCATCAGTGACCCATCGAAGAACATCGTCCAGAGCTCTGCTTGGATCTGAGCTGGAGGGAGTTGAGTATCGGTCCATTCGGCAATGAAGTCGACCAGCACCTGAGATTTGATGGCTTTACGCGGGGCATAGGAGAGAGTTTCACCCATGAGCTCAACCGCCCATTTGGCTATCCTCCCTGCAGCCTCCCGGTTCTGGACTACCTCTTCGAGGGGGAAAGATGAGACCACAATCACCGGGTGGCTGAGGAAGTAGTGTTGGTCTCATGCTTGCCCTGCTGGTTCTTCTTCTTCTTCTTGCTATTGTTTTTCTTAGTGCCTTTGGTTGTGCTCTCAGGACTGACCACTTGTGCTTTCCCCTTGTCTTGGCCATCATCGAAGAAGGCACCGACAGCCTCTTCTCCGGCGGCGTAACTAGCGACAACGTCCATCAGCTCATCGGCGGTCTTTGGGGGGTTACGTCCCAGCTCCCGTACCAGCTCCTTGCAGGTAGTCCGGGCAATGAATGCCAGGATCACATCGTCATCGGGGATATGGGGGAGTTCGGTGCGTTGCTTGGAGAAGCGCTGAGCGAAATCACGATGGGACTCCTCGGGCTTCTGCTTGCAGCTTCGGAGGTCCCATTTGTTGTTGGGTCGTACGTAGGTTCCCTTGAAGTTCCCCTCAAACACCCTGACGAGATCGGTCCAGTCGTGGATTTGATCAGGGGGAGTTTCTCAAGCCACCTTTGAGCGGTGTCTGATAGGAACAGGGGGAGTTGACGGATGATGGCATGATCGTTGTGCACCCCACCCAACTGGCATGCTAACCTGAAGTCAGCTAGCCATAGCTCGGACTTGGTCTCGCCATTATACTTGATGAGGCTCGTGGGAGGACGAAAGGGATTTGGCAGTGGCGTCCTTTGAATCATCCTGCTAAAGACTCGAGGGCCCGGTGGCTCGAGGGACCGGTGCTGGTCCTCGTCGCTATCGTAACGCCCGCCCCTATGTGCACTATAGCCTCATACCTCAGCATCACCACTCTTGTGTCGGCGGTTCTTGTTGATGTCGTAGCGCGCGTCTCGAGGCTCACGGTTGTCATGGACACGCTCGTGAACGGGGATCGCCTTCTTGGGTCGGGGGCATCCGCTTGATGGACTGAGACCTCCCTCTCATGTTAGGAGGGTTTAGGGGGTTGCTCCAAGGTCGCCCCTCGACGTCTCGAGGCCAAGCTTTTGGCCTGTTGTGCGGTAGCTACCTCGAGGAGGCCTTGAACCTCCTGCTAGATGCGACGGGCTTCGGGATTCGAGGGGGCCGGCATGTTGCAGAGAAGCATAGTCACCGTGACGACGTTCTGGCTGGTGCGGTTGAAGATGGGATGCTCGACCACACCCACCCCGACGATCTGCTGGTGGACTTCTTAGGCTCTGGCTTGAGCCCTTTCGCCAGGCGGATGTCCGCACTCCTGCTCGAGGGTCCGCTCGAGCTGGACAGATGCTCTCGGTCCTCGTCGAGCTCGGCTCGCATCTCTTGGACTTGTTTGAGTTGGGCATCATGGGCGTCCTGAGGCAACTACACGTCACTTAGCACAGCTGGTGGCTGCTCCTCCTGATCCGCTGCAACGAGGGCGCCTCCCACTGCAGCCGCAGCCGCGGCCGTGGCCGCAAGGTCGATGGTGTCGCCACTCGATGCGACGGCTCCATCGATGTGGAAGCACTCATGCGTGGGGTCGTAGTTGTTAGAGTTAGTGTCGCGTTTTCTGGTATAGAAGATGGGGAACTGTTCCTCGCCGCTCCTCCTCCAGCTGGCGTCGCATCATGCCGAGGGTGTAGTGCCTCGGGCCCAGGGTCTGCAAAGACTCTGGGTGCTCAGAGGTCGGCGTGGGAGTCAGTAGGTCCATGGTGGTGCAAAGGAGGTGCCCTGGGTGGTCCTCATACATGCTCAAGTTGGTGCTCACTGAGGAGGAGTACAACTTGGTGGTGTTGTTGAGACCGAATGGAAACGGTCGTCGGGACTTGAACAGCCCGTGCGGAAGAAAGTCGGGTGGCGTTGAGGTCGTGCCTGTTGGAGAGGCCATCCTTGATCCTCTTGACGCGCGCATGATGAAGCTGAAGTCTGAGTCATCGCGGTGCTCCACGGACCCATCCCGCGTGGCCAAACTCAGGTCAGACAGGTTCCCAACCCGGGACCCTGCGTCGTTGGTCGGCCATGAGGTGGCCATGGCGGGCGCCGTCTCGCCCGTGTGACGATGATGGTTATGCCGGTCGCGCCTCCTCCTAGTCGCGGGGGCGTGATGGAGGGACCAGCGTGCGGCCCTTCCTGAACATGGGGGATCGGGATTGCCTCCGCTCGGATCTCCGATCGAGAGAAGGACCATGTCATAGCCATGCTCGGGTGACATGAACTCCAAGCTCCCGAACCAGATCACCATGGCGAACAGGAGCGGCGAGACAGAGTCAACAATTTGGAGAATGGCGGGAAACACTGGTGACATGCAGACTCTCCTACCTAGCACGCCAACTGTCGGTGTCTTGACCCGGGGGCCCAGCACCAAGAAGTAACTATGTGCTGCGTGCTCCTAATCCGGATAGTGATGCAAGAAGAACATACAATTTTTATCCTGGTTTGGGAAAAGAAGGCCCTATGTCCAGCGGGGGGAGAGAGTTCGTATTATCTTGCATCGAAGTGCTTGTAGAGGGGGGATACAAGCGAGCGTATACGAACTCGGGGAGGCGAACAGAGCCTGAGCCTAGAAGCGCTATGCCTAAGCCCTGCAGCTAAAGTGTTTGGATTTCTATAAGTGTTGTCCGATGCTTATTCAACGTTGTTTCTTCGAACCAAAAACTAGTCCTTGGCATCCCCTTTTATAGGCCAAGGGGAGGCTCAGGTGTACTGGAGCGCTTAAAGTAGTCATAGGTGATGACGTCGAGGGGTTGATGCCATTCATGTGGTGGCTCCTGTAGAGGCGTGCGCCAGGCATGGCTCGCCCTGTAGCGATGTGCTTGGAGTTGATGGCCATCCTTCATGCGTGTCATGATGACGCCCGCAGGTGGTCGGTGAAAGACCCGTGCCCATGCGGGGACGTGCGGATCCCTGTAGACGTCATATCGGGGTTGTTGGAGTGCTGACCAGAGGCATCAAAATCTGACTCGAGGGGTGATCGAGGGGGTCGAGGTCTGAATGGATAAGGTCAAGCTCTAGGAAATGTGGTACAGATATTGGTAAATGTGCCTTAAGGGGGCGCCTGACATCGTACAATGCTTAGTATGGCCTTGCGGTGTAGTACTAACCACCGATTTCCCAGGTATGGGCAGTAAAAGGAAGATTTGACCGTTGTACCCAGCCATTGCAACCATGTTGTAGCCATGAGGGAAGGCAGGAGTTGGCGGATGCATTTATTGCCCTGGATTCATACAGAAAGTAGGTGAGCCGAAGGGGGAGTGGCAATCGACGGGCGGTCGTCCGCCCACGCGGAGATCCGTCACCCGAAGGGAGTCGACCGCACGAGATGCGCTCTGTCAGTTCAACGGGGGGTCGTCCGTAGGGGCGAACATCCGTCATTTGAGGCCCCCCGTCAATCAGGGGATGGTCTTGTCTTGGGCGATGCTGCTCGTGGGCCAGCCCCGCATACCTCGACATACACTGGTGGACCCTTGTTTCTCCGGGCTAGTCGTGGGCTTCCTTGGAAATTTGGTTCTGATTGTTTAGGGATTAATTTACCTAGATTGAGGTTGGGGTACCCCTTATCCAGGTACCTAACACTAGTGCGGATGGTACTAGTGCTCAGTGTGTTTGCTGTGAGTAGGCATGACAAGAGAAAGACCAAAGAGGAAAACACATTCCTTCGGTACATGTTGAGTTGACTTTCTTGCAGTGAGCCACAGTTGGGCATGATGATGAGTCAGTACAAGAGGGGTACTGACACAATAGGTTTAGGATTTGCTTCAAGTGGAAAGGGTAACAATGTCTTTGGCAAGGTTGGTGAACATAGTGGTTTGAGCACGAGTGAGAAACCCACCAATCCTCCCAAGCTCATAAAGATTAACCCACCAAAGCCCTCTGAGCCTACCAAGGCCAGTGTGAAGGATGGAGTGCTTGAAGAGCCTCCCAAAGCTCTGCCTTAGAAACAAGTGTGGATTCCAAAACCTAACCACCTCAGGAACCCACTTGACACTCTACCCAACATCTCTGATAAACCCCTTCCTAAGGCTAAACCACCTCCAAGAGTGAACCATGCCCACAACTGAGTGAGTCATCCACCAACCAAGAGAGAGGTGTATCATTGTGACTATTGCAAGAGGGATGGTCACTTGTTTGAGTTTTGCTTTAGGAGGAAGAGAGATGAGAGGCATGAGTTTGAGCTTCACCAGCAGGACATGCATCGCCCATCTCATGGCATGCATAGTTCACCCGCTCAGAGGCGTAACAGTAGACCAAGAGGTGCAAGACCTCAAGGTGCTAGGCCTCAATTTGTGAGACCACATGATGGTCGTGCTCAGCGTGGACCAAGTCATCCTCAATACGACTCTAGGTCCCGTGGCAGTGGCTCTCAGTCCTACACTTCTAGCGGACCACGTTTTCTCTCTCGTGGTGATCGCTTCTCTCCCATAGGACACGACATGTGTGGTGTTTTTCTAACACTTTTCCAGGGCAAATGACCCAGTACTGGTATTCTCCATAGTTTACTAACCCCAGTGTTGGATCATTTGCTCATCCCATGTCTTTCTATTGATGCAGCATGGAGGCTTGGAGAACATATGGCTTGTTGATTCCGGGTGTTCGCGCCACATGACCGGAAATTCAAATTTGTTCTCCAGCTTCAACCCCATGACCTCCAAGGAATACATCATATTTGGGAAAAATGGTAAGGTTAAGGTGCTTTCTCGTGGGTCGGTAAGGCTCAATGAGAACTTTGTGCTCAAGGATATTGCTTTGGTTTTGAGCTTGCATTTCAATCTTCTTTCGGTTTTGCAACTCCTTTAGAGATGGTTTTGAAGTGCTCTTTAAGCCGGGTCTTTCTCGCATACTTGATTCGTAAGGTGATCTTGTGTGTTTGATTGTACCTTTTGGGCTTGTCTTTAGTGCTGATTTTTCTCGCTCTTTCAGCACTTCTCGGTGTTTGGTGGCAGGCACTTCTTCTGAGCTTTGGAAGTGGCATAGGAGGCTTGGTCATTTGAGTTTTGACTTGCTTGCAACATTGAGCTCTCTTGAACTAATCTGAGGATTGCCTAAACTAAAGTTCAAGAAGGATTTGGTTTGTCACCCGTGTCATCACGGGAAGATGGTTGCCGCTTCTCATTCCTCTATGAACCAAGTAATGACCAAACAACCCAACGAGCTTCTCCACATGGACACTGTAGGTCCAGCTCGAGCTCGGTCGGATGGGGGGAAGTGGTATGTTCTCATGATCGTGGACGCCTTTTCTCGTTATTCGTGGGTCTTTTTCATGGAGAGCAAGGATGAGTCATTTTTCTATGTGCGGGATTTGATTCTTAGGCTGCAAATGAGCTTCCCAAGAATGCCATGAGAGCTATACGCAGTGACAATGGCACTGAATTCAAAAACACTCATTTTGAAGCCTTTTGCAAATCTTTGGGTCTTGAGCATCAGTTTTCTTCACCTTATGTGCCTCAGTAGAATGGGATTATTGAACGCAAGAATCAGACCCTTGTTGAGATGGCCAGGACAATGCTTGATAAGCATATGACTCCTAGGCATTATTGGGCCGAAGCAATCAACACAGCTTGTTACGTTTCAAACCGCATTTTCCTTCGAGCTTTTACAAAGAAGACATCTTATGAGTTGCGGTTTGGGCGTCTTCCCAAGGTGAGCTACTTCAGAGTTTTCGGGTGTAGGTGTTTCTTTCTCAAGCAAGATAACTCAGACAAGTTCAAGTCTTGTTCTTCTGATGGCATCTTTCTCGGTTATGCTAGTCATTCATGTGCATATAGAGTGCTTAAACTTGAGACTAATCGTGTTGTTGGTTACCTGGGAAAGGGGTACCCTAAGCCCTCGTTTAACTAGGCGGATCCCCGAAGTCAGCAATGCAAGCCCTCCAACGACATCCCTCATTACTGCTCGAAAATCCACAAACTAAAGCATGCTGGACCGGCCCACGAACGGGCATCGACAGCCCAAAACCACAACCTGCTTGATGGATCACCATACGGATCGAGACTGTACTCTCGAGGGTGCGACTCGGGCGACCCCTCGAGGATGGAACTCCACCCAGGCAAACGGGCCAGCCTCGAGGATGGAACTTCGCCCATGCAAATGGGCAGCCCTCGAGCATGGTAAAACCCTCGGCTACCTACTTCCAGTACGAATCCAGGTGCAGTCAATGCATTTTACCTGCTCCTGCCTAACTGTATGGCCACAGTTATCAAAACAGCTGCGGGTATGGCAGTCAAATCCTGCTTTTACCGCCCGTACCCTGGAATCCCGTGGATTGTACCTCACTACCGTGCCATACCGAGCACTGTGCCCCGTTCGAAACCCCCTCGAGACGCATATTCCCTGCATATCCCGAGATTCGACCTTATCCGATGAGCCTCGACCCCCTCGACTCGAGCCCCTCGTCTCGACCCAAGGCCTCGACCATCACCCCTCGACACTGTCACACCGACCCTCGAGCGGGACTTCAACAACTTCAGTCAACACTTCAACAACTACTGACGTGATGGCTGTAGGGCTTCCCATACCGACGCATGCCTCTACAGTGGCACCGACATGATCGGCATCAACGTCATACGTCACTGACCATGTTAGAACTAAAAACATGTACTCCTGTGCCCCTCCTTCGCCTATAAAAGGGGGAGCCAGGACTTTAGCCAGTGGATCGGAGATCGAAGAGATCCTAGAGCTTCATACGCTAAGGCTTAGATCATAGAACAACACCGTGAGACAATGTAGAGAGCTAAGCACCCAAAACGCTTGAGCTCAAGCCCACACTTCTCACACCCGCTTGTATTCACCCCTGTACTAGCGCTTCGGTGCAAGATAACATGAACTATCCTCTCCCCACTGGACGTAAGGCCTTCTTTGCCCGAACCAGGATAAATCGCTATGTCCTTCTTACATCACCCACCGGATTAAGAGAGCATACAATTACGAATTTACTCGTTGGTGTTGACCCCCGGGGTCGAAACATCGACACGCCTTATGAAGTTACCTTTGATGAAACCACACCTTGTTCCTCTCCTGTCTTTGAGCGTGCAGGTGATCAAGAGATGGGTGAAAGCATCTTTGTGGAGGAGGAACAGGACAATGCCGATTGGGGTGCTCCTGAGCCGACTCCACCGGCTGCCTCTGTCGACCCTGCGATGACTACGTCAGTTTGTGGCCCCGATCCTTCTTCTTCGACTTCATAGGGGCTGAACGACCAGTTTCCCTCTCTTGCACCTGAGGAAGCTCCAGCTGCGGTTGAGGGAGAGGCTACTTCATCAAGAAAGACGCCCATACACATTCAGCATCTCCATCCTCTAGAAACCATGATCGGTAACATCAACCAGTGTATCACTCACAATAGGTCTTATGAAATCTCTCATTTCATACATTCTTCTTTTGTTGCCGATTTTGAGCCTGAAGATATTGGAGATGCTTTATCTAATGCTGATTGGGTTAATGCCATGCATGAGGAGCTTGAGAACTTTGAGAGAAACCAAGTTTGGGTCCTAGTTCCTCCACCTCCACAGTGTCATCCCATAGGTACCAATTGGGTATTCAAGAACTGCAGAGTGAGGATGGGGTGATAGTTAGGAACAAGGCTAGGTTGGTTGCTCAGGGGTTTTGGCAGAAAGAGGGGATATACTTTGAGGAAACCTTTGCTCCTGTTGCCCATTTAGAAGCCATTAGGATCCTCTTAGACTTTACAGTTTTGAAAGGGTTCAAGCTGTATTAGATGGATGTCAAGAGTGCTTTTCCCAATGGGTACATAGAGGAGGAAGTGTGTATGAGGCAACCCCCTGGCTTTGAAAATCCTAAGCTCCCAGACCATGTTTACAAACTCCACAAAGCCTTGTATGGTCTCAAACAAGCCCCCAGAGCCTGGTATGCTAGGTTGAAGTCCTTTTTGCTTGGGAAGGGTTTTCTATGGGCTCTGTTGATAAGACTTTGTTTCTCCTCAAGCAAGGCAAAGACATTCTCATTGTGCAGATATACGTGGATGATATAATCTTTGGTGGCTCTTCACATGCCCTTGTGGCAAGGTTTTCTGATTTGACAAGCAGGGAATTCGAGATGAGTATGATGGGCGAGTTAACATTCTTTCTTGGGTTGCAAATCAAGAAAACTCGGGAAGGGACGTTTGTGCACTAAGGCAAGTACACCAAGGACCTACTGAAGAAGTTCGACATGGGTGAGGCCAAGCCTCTTTCGACGCCCATGGCGACTACCATTGCCTTGGATGAAGACCTTGAGGGAGAAGCCGTGGATCAGAAGGAGTATCGCAGCATGATCGGGTCGCTGTTGTACCTGACGGCGACGAGACCGAACATCCCGTTCATGGTCTGACTTTGTGCGCTCTTTCAGTCTTCACCACGCATGTCTCATCATCAAGCCATCAAGTGGATCATGAGGTACCTTCATTTTACTCCTGAGTTCGGTCTTTGGTACTCGACCGCTTCCACCCTCTCGCTCTCTGGTTATTCCGATGCTAATTATGCTGGTTGTAATGTTGAGAGAAAGTCAACTTCTGGTACTTGTTAGTTCTTGGGTTTGTCTCTTATCTCTTGGTCCTCTCGAAAGCAGTCCACCATAGCCCAATCCACCTGTGAGGCTGAGTATGTTGTTGCTGCCGCTTGTTGCTCTCAGCTGCTTTGGATAGTTGCTACCTTGAGAGACTTTGGCCTAGAGTTCACCCGAGTGCCACTTTACTATGATAGCACCAGTGCCATAAGTGTAGCCAAAAACCCAGTGCTCTATGCCAAAACCAAGCACATTGAGGTGAGGTACCACTTCCTGAGAGACAACCAAGAGAAGGGAACCGTAGACTTGAGGCATATCCGCACCAAGCACCAGCTAGCTGACATTTTTATCAAACCTCTCGACCAAACCTAGTTTGCTCACTTGCCAGGGGAGTTGGGTGTTTGCTTCTCATTTTAGTTGTGGGATGCTTTGGTTTTTGTATAGTAATCTTTTTTTTGATTTTATCTTATCATATTGCATTGCATCTCATCATGTATCATATCTCATATGCTTAGCTTCACTTGTATAGCTTGTTGATTGAGATTATGCTCTTGTTGATATGCCTTATGGATATGATGGCTATAGCAGCTTAGGCTCCTTTTGATCATCTTGATACATGTTATGAGCTGTGCTTGTTTTATAAATGTGAACTTGCTAAATGAATGATGAAATCTAAAAAATTGTTCACCCTTGAGATAGCAACTGGCATGTGTAGGATGTGTTGAGATCCATGTTGCTTTCATATGTATGCTTTAGTTGCTATGTCTCATGTTTCTTGAATCATATACTTAGCTCGGATCTCTTGATATTCTTGTGCTAAAACTTGATATCTAAGCTAAGTAATGATAAAAATACTTTGGAGTTGGATCCTAACTGTCCCACGGCAATGTCACAGGATTGCTTCTCATTCTTTTGAGTGAGATGAACTTGGGAATTGTAGTACTAGTCCACAACCACTTGTGACGAGATGGCTTCCTACTTGCACAAAGGGATGAACTTGGCATGGTTGAAAAACATGATAAAAATAACAAAATCTTTCGGCGGACAGTTTGATCCTTTCATACACATGTCTAAAAACAACCTTGTAATCCGCTGTTAACTCTGATCAATGTTGAAGCTACAAGTGTTGAGTGCTTCCTTGAGACATGATGTATGAATGTTATATGGGGTAGTTCACTTTTGTATACATGTGTTAGCACTAGCTTGATTTCCTGCTTATATGTGCTAGGTGCTACTCTCTTTGGTGAACACCTTTTATGAGATATGCTTAAAATTGGTCAAAATGCTTATGATTCATATTTCATTTCATTTGATCAGTTTGAGCATTTGTTTTGTCTTGCGCCTGTTGTACTACATATGCCGTACCAACTTGAGCATGCTTTTAATCCACTTGCTATACTCCTGAAGCCTTGCATATTCGCATTGTGCATCTTACACATTTCATAGCATATTTTAAGGGGGGTTGCTATCTTGTCCACTTGATAAGTGCTTTTGTCAACAAGGGGGAGAATGTTTCCACAAATCCAGAGTGTGCATTCATGTGCATTTGTGAGGTTGATTCATTTGTCAAGGGGGAGTTGCACATTTGCATTTGCTAGACGTGTCAAGCCATTTGCCTCTATCTTGAGGGTCTAGCCGCTTTCAGGTGTTTTGATCTTGTTTTGCTTGGTTGCGTCAAGTCGTTGCCCATGTCTTTGGGGACCAAGTTGTTGCTCTTTGCTTTGCTCATGGCAAGTGAGCGTTTCAAGCTTTTCTTTGGTTTTTGGTCATTTGAATGGGCTTTCTCTGGCTTTGTATTGGTGTTGATAATGCACTCATCAAGGAGGAGATTATGGACACATGATTTTCCATATCATGGTGTAGCATCTTTGTTGGTGTGATGAGTGATTGTCAACATGTCCAACACTTATGGTTGGCGGTTGGTTCGGTGGTTCTACTGATCCCCTGACACATGGTTATGTATCAAAACGTGTCTCTTGGCTAGTGATGTGCAGGTGTACAGTCTGGAGGTGATGGCTGCGGTTAGGAGAAGGTCAAGTAGAGCGTGCCGTGCTGACGGACCGGGTACGGTGAAGGGCGGATGCTAGGCTTGGACTGACGGACCAGACGGCCGGGTGGCCAGCCGCGGTGGTTGACACTTGGGACATCGACAAGCGCAAGTGTACACGGTGGGGGATGCATACACGGTGAAACGACCTTGATTTCCACGAAGGGAAATCCACAGTGTCGGAGTGTAATATGACCATTTAAATCACATTACCCGATAACAGTTGATTTCATAATCCATACATCGAACAAAAGAGTGCAAATAGAGGGAGTTACAATAACTTATTACACCGCCATAGGGCGGAATCAGAGTTCATGCAGCATAACAATAAAAGCTTGAGGTGCGGAAGCTATCTTCTTCTCTCCAACTTGAGCGTAGGCACGAAACCCTCAATCGCTGTACTCCCCAGATGAGTACTCACTCCTTGAACCTGAAACCAAATTTTCAGTACGATTTGTACTGGCCACACTCCCACCCTATGCATTGCTTTGTGGAAGTGGGTGCAAAAATAAGGGTATCTCAAAAGGAACCTATAAAGGCTGGGTTTTCCTATGCAATGTTCAAGTATATAAAACAAAAGTATAAAAAAACAAGTTTTAAACACAAACCCATTCCCTTCATCTATCTCCATCCATATCTGTAGCATCATCTCATCTCATCTCCAACACCCTCTCAGACTCTGGTCGACAAGCCAACTCCCTCTTGGCTTGCCTCAGCGGCCCGCAGACCTCAAACTGGCTCACGGCCCTCAAACTGGCTCACGGCCGGAAAACACATTCAGGGGAAGGTAGAACACTCCACTCACTAGTCTGGTGCATGCGAAACATAGGAAAGGTCCATAGCCGAAGATTCGGCATATGTATCGATCGATCAACCATACACTCTGCAGAGGTTTCACTAATCCACCAGATAACCATCATCGATGCACGCGCGCACCTAGGCATATTCCGGGCGCCTACTGCCATAGGCGATGCCACTCTACCATCCAGCACTAGATACTGGAACTGTGAAGAGAGCATGTATCCGCTCCCGAAGAGGATGCCATGCCATGTACCCACTCCCGAAGGGGGTGCCATGATCTTCTCGGTAGGGTGTTAGCTCCATCCCATGCATATACCTTCCTATCACTTCTCGCCTAGCAGTAGTGGCATCGACCTATCCAGCGGTTCGGCCGTCTCCCCCCCATGGAGAGCGAGTGGAAAGCAAGAGATTCCTAGGTCCGGATACCAGCGCAACAGTTCCTAGATTTGACCAAACCGGGATATCTTCATCAGGGTTTATCTTTAACGTGCTACCACGGCACCTTCATCCCGGGCTCCACCTTTCCGAGGATCACACCCAAGGACCACCATCACATCTCAGTTAGCCCGCCACAGGCTCCTCACATGGGAATGTCCAGAACCATTCCCTGGCAAGACTTGCTCCAAAAGCTCGTCGTAGATCCCGGCTCGATCGACTCAACCCTCACCCTACTCCCTGCCGTAAGCTCCACCCCAAACCCGGATATAACATCATCAGCTCACATGCTCATCTGAAACATCAACTCACACATCCAGCCTGGCACCCTCCAGGCCTTCCCCGGGTTCATCACGTCGCATCAAAATGTAAGCGAGTGAAGTATAGAAATTATAAGTATAGCAGATAAGCAGGTGGCTAGCATAACAGCGGGTAAGCAGGTGATAGTTTACAACAAGGTAGGGCTCATCAAATACATACTCTATCATGCAGTCCTAGCACAGGCATAGCATTATAGCAACATGAATTTGAAGCACTAGCCAAACTATAATTGTCATGCGTAATGGGATCTATGAGGTTGGATGGTGTGTGGCACCTTCACTGACGTAGCTGTCGGACTTCTCCTGGTAGTCACTGTCGTCAAGCTTGTCCTCGCTCGAGCCTGTAACGAGATTTAACGGTCGTGGAAGCGACCCCTATAGATTAGCACAAAGAACGAATGCAAAATAGAAGATCCAAATACACTCAAACATAGCCTAGATAGATAGGGCTCGATTTATAGAAAATTTGGATATGTGGATCATAATTTTCTGAGCTCGTATGAATTAGATATGAATTTTTAAAGATTTAACCATTTTCTGAAAAGAACAAGGGCTCGAGGGGTTACAGTCTCAAGGTTACGATCTCGAGGGGTATGCTCTCGAGGGGTACTGTCTCGAGGGTTAGATCTCGAGGGGTTACGATCTCGACGGTTACGGTCTCGAGGAGGTTATGGTCTCAAGGGTGCGATCTCGAGGGGTACGGTCTCGAGGACACGGTCTCGGGGTTTAGGTCTCGAGGGGTACTGTCTCGAGGACACGATCGCGAGGATGCGGTCTCGAGGATACTGTCTCGAGGACACGATCGCGAGGATGCGGTCTCGAGGGTACTGTCTCGAGGACACGATCGCGAGGATGCGGTCTCGAGGGTACTGTCTCGAGTACACGGTCTCGGGGTTTAGGTCTCGAGGGGGTACTGTCTCGAGGACACGGTCTCGAGGGGGTATACTCTCGAGGGGTATGCTCTAAGACGGAAAACTGCTCTGCTTCGACAGCGGTGCTCGGCCGGTGACGACGGGGTTAAAGATCCAGCGAGGGCTGCTCCAAGACTTCGTTAACCCGTGCATCGTTCTCGGGTCGCCAAGGCGAACACGAAGGTGGTCATCAAGTCGGGGGCTTGGTCCCGGCGACGTGCTTTACGTCGGACAGCGCTCGAGGGTGACAGTGCTCGAGGTGTCGAAGGGTCGACTCGAGGGTCGGTTTTGTCGAAGGGTCAAACTCGAGGGTCGGTGCTCGAGGTGTCAAACTCGAGGGTCGGTTTGTCGAAGGGTCAAACTCGAGGGTCGGTTTGTCGAAGGGTCAAACTCGAGGGTCGGTTCGAGCGCGTGATCTGTCTCGGACGAGATCGGCTCGAACGCGGAGTTCTTCCTCGACGATCGGCAGCGGGGAGACCTTCGATTCCTGGTGCCACAAAGGATCTCTGGCGCCATTAACCCGCCCGTAGGTTTCGGGACTTCACGACGGTCACGTCGATGGGCTTCAGGGCGACAGCTTCACTTCCGTGTCGAGCTCGACGGCAGACGGTGGCTCGATGGCGGCGGTGCCCGATGTACACTTCACACCGAGTCACTACAGCTCCAATTGGTGGCGTAGATGGACGGTTGGAGTCTCGCAACATCTGCTCGAGGTGCCAGCGGTGACCAAAACACACGGCGGAGTCCGCGCGGGCAGCAACTCCCACGGCGGAGCTTCGACAGGTCCTCGGTGCACGGCAACGGCACTCCGAGAGGGTCCACGGTCTCCATCTTGCCCACTCGATGCAGCTCGTCATGGCGGGGCTTCCCGGCTTCTTCCTGCTCCTCGAGGGTGGTCGATGGTGGCAGGAACGACGGTGAACGACGGTGTTCTGGAGCGGCAACGTACTGACACGTCGACGACAAGGTGGTTCGGGTCGATGCTCTGGCGAGGCAAACGTAGAACTGGGGTGTGCACGGGGTCCGTCTCATCAAGGCGAGCGCGGATCCGGAAACAACGGAGGTCGAGGCTCAACAGAAAGGCGACTGGGTGATCTCGCCACGGCGGTGCTTGGCGCGCGGCGATGAACTGGGCGGCTTCCGTTCCGGCATCCTCCCGATGCCGTGGTCCGAGGGGCTCGGCTAGTCTCGTGTGTGTGTGCGGGTGTGTCCAGTGAGGTCGGTAGAGACCTGGGCCTACGCGCTCACGGCGGAGCGCCATGGCCAACAGCACGGCGGAGGGTTCGAGAGGGCGGCGATGACGGGGCTCACCGACGGTCGAAGAGGATGGAGGTGCGGTACAAGTCCAAGCGGCTTCGGCTCGCGGTACTGCTCCTCCTTCCTGCCCTCGACGCAGCAGCAGCGGCTCCGAGTCGACGGTCTCCCTCCTCAGCTCCGGCGGCGGCGTCTTCTTCTTCCCCGACTCCTTCCTTCCCCTTCAGCTCTTCTCCAAACGAGGCTGGTAAGGTGGAATGGGGCTTCACCAGAGCGGTGGCGGCGATCTGGGAACCCTAGGGTGCCGGGGTGCTTGCTTTATAGGGCGGACGCGGTGGTAGGTGGCAGACGGACGGCCGATCACAGCTTTGCTTGATCGAGCGGTCAAGGGATGTCCAAGTCAGCAGCTGGGGTTCGAATTGGGTCCAGAGAACAGCGAGAGGGGGCTAGGTAACGCTGGGTGTCGAAGTTCTTTATGGCGGCAGCGCTCCACTGCGGCGACAGCGCAGGCGCGCGCGCGGAGAATGTTGCCTGCGGCCGTGGGAACTTTACGCGGGCTGGTCGGTCCAGGTGGCTTGCGGGCGCGCGTCGATGCGGGGCGACACTGGATCCAGCGGTCGAGGGAGGTTGCTTAGGAGCGACGCCGGGGAACAGTGCTGACGCGAGCACGCACGGCCGGTCGGGTGACCTCAGCGGGCGCGATGACACGTGGGTTCCACTTCGAGGCCCCATCGTCAGCGACTCATCGGCAACAGAGGCTCGGTGCGGCGCGTGGACGCGCGTGGCTCTTGCTGGGCCGTCGGCCTGGTTGGGCCGCGCAGCGCGGGGTCGAGCGGCGAGCGCGGGGTCGAGCGGCGAGCAGGGGGTCGAGCGGCGAGCAGGGGGTCGACGGGGCTGCTCGGGCCTGTCTCCTCCTTCTCTTTTTCCTTTTCTTAACCTTTTTCATTTTCAAATATATTTTTATATATACCTATATATATATATGTGGTGTGCTTATTTTGTGCAACAGAATAGTGAGCATACCTAGCCCAAATAATGCTAGGGTATTATGCCCTTAATATTTATTTGTGAAAATAAATATTATGTTGTCATTTTTAATAATCAACACATAAACCAAATAATAATCCAACTCACTCTTTTAATGCAACATGATGATTGAACTATTGAAACATTAAAATGTAATATGTGAACATAGAGCATGGTTATGAGATATTAATTAATTTGCAACATGTGAATGCCATGCATGACATGCTAGGGTTGATGCATACGTAAGGGGTAGATGATGACATGTCGCACCACACCACTCAGGGTTTTGTCGAAAAAAAAAATTTTGTAGTTCGAATTTTTGGGTTGTTACACACGGTACGATACTCGTGGGCGGTTTGGTGGTTTGGCCTCAAAACCATCGGCGATGTTTTGGTGGTTTGTCCTCAATCGTCATCGGTTGCGGGTTTCGCGGGTTTGGGCCTCAAAACCTGGGCGGAGGTCCCGATGCGGACGGATGGCACGTGGAGGCATCGGTGAGGTTGCTTCGGAGCAAGGCTACCGGTGAGGAGGCGCGGTGGCCGTCAGATCAAGAAATCTCGAGTTGTACCATAATTCTCTTGACTAGGTGGTTCGCTCTCAAAATACCTAGGGGCAAAATGGGGATGTGTAATAGCCTGTTAAATAGATGAGGGAGCCCCCAACTCTCCCTACCTCTCCTATTTTCATTTTTCCTTTTAGGTTTAGGTTTTCTTCTCTTCCTTTGCTCATGAGAGGGAGCAAGAACTAAAAAAAATCCGTCCATGTTTTTCTGAGTTTTCTGGTACGGGAAGTGAGGCCCTAACCTCACCTTGACCTCCGGGCTTCAGTTTGTTTTTGTCTCAGAAATTTTAGTTTTGCCCTATGTTGTGTTCCTGTTTCCCTCCTTCTCGTTCTTGGTTACGATCTGAGTTTCCCGGAGTTATAGTTCGTCTCAAGTGATGATTTTTGGGGAAGACATTCGTAACTAGACGAATTTCATCTATGTCAAGTTTGGTAGCGTTTCGTCTTGATTTGTATTGGATTTTATTGACTGTTGTGTCCGCAAGTTTTTCTGTTCCTTGCTCCCAGTCTGTTCTTGGGGTACGAGGTCTGATTCGATGTGTGGAGGCAGTAGCGCTACTAGCGCCAGTGCTTTTGCACTGAGCGAGCTCTTCTAAGCGGCGTCTGTCCCTGAGATTCAGAGCAACCCCGCGTTCGTCCGTTTCCAGGGCCGTGCCAAGTCGTTCCTGTTCGTTGTTTAATTCTCTTTTATTTTTCTCGACTCTGCAGTTCGTTCGGTGGTGAGCGGACCCACCGCCCAGGATTGGCTCCAGTCCCCCTTGCACGGCCGTGTGCAAGGCTCGGCCTTTGGTGGTCGTTGGACAGAGATCGAGTAGACCTGCAGGTGCTAACTGTTCAGCTGTTGGTTTTCGTGTTCGTGAGGCATGAAAAATAGTAGCCTTGTTGCAGCGCCAGCGCTGAGCGCCTGTCTGCCTGTACCGGTGCCAGTTCGTATAGTTACGAATACAACAACATCAAGTGACTTGCTTGTACGTGAATTGATTCTTCAAATTCTGAGAAGTCACTTTTTAGCTACAGTGCTAAAATTTATTGCTTGAGCTTTCAACGTGAATTGACTTTGAATCTTGATTAAAGGTCACATCTTGTGAGCTGGTTGTTTCTTGTTCGATTTGTGCAGGAAGAAGGCAGGGTGTTGTATTTTGTTAGTGGTAGGCCGTGCACCTTCGTGTGTCGAGCAAAATCCAGTTTAGTAATTTCTTTTGCACGGATCCAGTTCTCGCTGGTAAAATTAAGTGCTCCTTTTCTAGCCGTTACTCCGTCCGTTTGTTTTTAAGAATTTCCAGTTGAGCTAGAATTGCTAGTCCGAGATTTTGGTTCGTCCTTGATTTGCGCGTTTGATCTCTGGTTTAATCTTCGTCCTTTGTATTAGCTTTGTGGTGTCCCGTTGTGTTTCTAGGGAACATCCACCCATTCATTTAAGTCGTGAACATCACGATGTTGGTTTTATATGTTTAGGAGTAAAGTTGGGACAGTGGCTAAATATTTGCTCCCATTCACCCTCCTCTCGCCGATTTCGGTCCTTCACTCGTCTCGCGCCCCGAGCGCTGACGGCGGTCGGTTGCGCGCGTGGCATGCACGACGCCACGCCGGCGAGGCAAAACCGGCCACCGCGCTAGTAAAAACGGATTGTTTACGCTGGTTCCCCGCCATAGCACCAAAAACTATTTGAGTATGCGTCCGCTGGTGCCGACTTTGGTAGTGCGAATTACCTATGCAAGTCCCGCATTCTGCACTCGATCGCCCCCCATATCTGGTGCCAAAATTTGTTTTTGCCTTCCCTATTTGAAAGTTGGGGCAAAGTTTCACGGAAGTCATAGCGAAGGCAGCATCGTGCACCGTGCTTGCTTGCTTGCCGTCGAAACCATGTCACGAAGTTTCATGCCTCGTTAGACCTATCTATGGCTATGAACTTTCCCTAGCAGTAGCCGGGAAATCTTCAAAACAGAGACAGCAAAGGTTAGACCAACTGCGGAGGTTTCGGACTCGGTCTAGCGCAGGCAGAAGCAAGGGGGCCTCATATTTCGCCGCCAGGAAGCCGTCAAACGTCAATCCCATCTTGCCATGTTGAAGTGGTTACATTGACCTGATTCATTCCGACGCCCCGGAATCTACAGAAAACATCAGACCCCCCTTCACGTGAGCACGACTGGACGCATTCCCGCCGTTTTCGCAGCTGCTTCGCAACATGCACGAGCGGCGAGCTCTTCCACTGTGCGCCTGTGGCTGATGGAGAAGGGATCTCTCTGTTTGAAGTAACGTCAACCTAGTTGACAGGATTTATTAGCTTGTGATGCATTAACAAGGCAAATTCCAGGAGCACAAAATGGTTATTTATTTTTTCTTCTGAACAAAACTCGAGAGCTCCTGATTACATGGAACAGGAAGGACATCAGAAGAGGAAAAACATGGTTAGGCACCTTCATCTTTCTTTCCATTTCACTGAAAGGAAAGCCCGTTACCTACGTATGTGTCCCAGTCCCATCCATGATCCATCAACAAGGCTCTCTGTCTGTCTCCATCGCCTATCAACAGTTCCCGGCTTCCTGACGGCAAGCGCACCAACACACAGGATGGCGAATTGGCGATCACCATCATCAGACCCATCGCCAGCAGTAGTCAAAAGAAAGCACCCCAATACAAGCGCAAGCGCGAGAGAGAATGAAGTGAAATTCCCCGCCGTGGAGCTGACGAACCACCACGCATGTCATCGCAGATCCAGGACCGGAAGCTTCCAAAAAGATCCCTTTACGAAAAGCCACAGAAAAGGCCGCGAAAAAGCTGAGAAAAAACCCCGATCGTCCCATAAAAAACCCCCCACGCCCCCGATCAAACTCCGTGCAATGCCTCGTTCTGCTCCGTAGTTGTCCCTAGTAGTCCGTACCGCACGACGCCCCGACCGCGCGCACACGCCGCCAGCCCGGACCCAGCCAGGCTCGGATGCCTCGCCTACGCACGGCCAGCCAGGCCACTTCAAAAAGTCCAACCGCATCGCAACTCCTCCCCAGCTCGCGTCGCGTGCAGGTGCAGCATCCGCGAAGCTCCCTCCCCCCCGCTACGCAGTCCGCACCCACACCGCCTGACCTGACCCACGCACTATATATTGCAGCACACGAGCGCGCCCACACACGGTGGTGACAGGTGACTGCTGGGTTTTTTACACGAGAACTGGTGGTGGTGGTAGCGTCCCGGTCCTGTCGTCGGCGAGCTGGTTGGCGGTTCGGTTTCGGCGGCGTGGTGATGGGCAACAAGGACAAGTCGGGCAAGGCGGAGGGCGCGCGGTGCCGGCGGCACCGGCATCAGGGGGCGGGCATCTGCGCATCCTGCCTGCGGGACCGCCTGTCCCACCTGTCGCTCTCTGCGTCGCTGCCCTCCGTCGTGCGCGGCGAGGAGGAGGCGGAGGGATACAGATACAGCAGATACCATGACGACGAGGCGTCCTCCTGCTGCTCGGAGGCGTCCACGGCCTACTCCTCGGAGGGCTCCAGCGCGGTGTCGTCGGAGTGCGCCAGCCCGGGCGGCGGCGATGACGACGGGCCGGCGTTCCACGACGAGATGAGGCGCGCGGCGCGGGTGTCGCTGCTGATGCGGCACGAGCGAGTCGTGGGCGACGCCGACGCCGTGGCGGCGTTCCTCCGGGCGAGGAGGGAGCAGAGGAGGGCGACCACGAGCTTCTGGGCCAAGCTGCTGCACGCGACGCGGGGAGGAGGGAAGAAGGACCAAGGCTGCTCGCTGGCCGCGCGCGGCAAGACGCTCGAGGAGAGGGCCGCCGCGGCCAAGTGGGTCCTCTTCTGAATTCTGATGCGGACCATCTCGTCTGGCCATGCAGGCAGCCAGGCAGTTCGTGTTGTTCTGATTTCGTCGATGACTTGATTTCTAGTGTTTTGCGAACGACTTTTGTTGGTTCTTTTGGTGCATTTTGTTGATGGCTTTCGCCTAGGTGTCGAAGCGGCATGCAGCTAGGCTATACAAAATTCATAATTCATGCTTTGTACAGATCTAAAGCTAAGAACTTGTACTTGATCCGTTGATCGATATTCTTTGATTGGTTTTACCATCAAGTAATGCCATTTCTTTTTTTTTTTTGTTAATCTAGCTGTACCTATGCCGCTACACGAGCTGTATGCTTGGCATATCGGCGTCCCCTGTGTTGACTTAATTGTTCAAGCTGGGTCGCTGACTTTAGCTTGTAGAATCTTGAAGAGATCAATACAGTAATAAGACACGACCTGAGTACCTGACGACCCATTCCTCTTTAAGTTACTAGCCTAAATACACTAGAGCCATAAATAAGAATGCGCAATTACATCCGAAAAATCACTAACCACTAGAGTTTTAGGGTCTATCGCGAATTGGGGAAAAAAAGCATTTAGCACTTTTTTAAACGTTTCTTTTCTTAGACAACAGGGTTATTAGATCTTGATTCTAGTATTCTTTCTTTGATTTTTTTTATTATTATTGAAGTTTCTAATTTCTTGGATAGAGACCATGGAACAACATTTGTTGGATAGAGAAATAAGATCTTTTTTAATCACTAGTTTCATGAAAATATTGGATCTCTACGGTTAATATAAGATGGTGAGCTTCTAAGTCATCAAAATTGATGTGTTTTTTTTAGCATAAATCATTATATACTCCATCACTAAAAAACATGCCCGGTTTAAATCAGAATAGCTTTTTTTATAAGTTGAAATAGCTGGAGGGAACCTGCAGTTAGATTTTTATAAGCTGGATGGTCCAACAGTTCAAATTAGACTATAAGCTGGACTTTTTGTTAAGTTAAAACACTTTTTTTGGTACTAGGAACTTATTTTAGTCAATTCAAACAGAGCCCTAGAACTACTCTTCAATGTTTAGTCTGTCACTAACGATGTACCTCAAAACAGAAAAGATGACAACCCAACTAAAATGGTTTGAGAGAATAAATCAAGCCAACTATACTTCTGTTTGTAAGGTCATCAAAAATATAAATCATCAAGGTTTGTTCTATCTATAAACATTTTTATTGTAGATTATAATATATTATAGATATCTAAAACTTTTATGTAGTATCGCCAATATAAAATCAACATTTTTTATTCATAATGAAAACAGTTTCATAGTATCTAAATCGTGTACATTGTGTCAATGTTGTAGTAGGCTTATATATATGATCTAAGGAAGTGAATGATTAGTTCGTCACTTCACAAAGTGTACGAGTGCATGATGTCCTCCTCCATCTATGGGAGCAACAAGACTATTAAGACATCTAGACCCGATAGTGTTCATGGGGTGTGTTGGTGATTCATGAGACTAATGTATGTTTCGCATTGGTTAATGCAATTGAGTTAGTTGCAATATGAATGGCCACAAGTGTCTTGATCCTAAGACTTTGTGACTGATCAACTTATGGTGCAAAGGACGATTGATAAGACTAAGGACACTCTTAATGAATGTAGACTCTGTGCATGGGACATATGCTAGTAGTCTGTATTAGGGTTTGTTTTTTCTTTGGTCGTACTATTAAGGGGCTAAAACATCCAAGTTGAAAGAGTTGAAGCAAGAACATGTGGATATGACAGAAATACTGTAATAGATTTCCAACTACGTGCTAGCGGAATCAACTAACACTCAGCTAGCACAGCGTCGTTGTATGATCTGGCATGGCTAGAGGTTGGCAGCTCAGGTAATGTTTGCGTTTGCCAACATTTTTCTAAAGGCTAGGAGCCTCTTCACACCTTCTATATTAGTGCTACCTATGGATCATTTGGAGCTACTCTTCCACCACACATATGTCATCAATTTATAGAGAGGATTGTGAAGCATTTAGAGAGACACCCAGGCTATGGAGTGAAGTATTGAGCATTATCATGTTGTTGCTTGGGTTTTCCCATGTCAGAGCCTCAAGTCTCCTTATTCTTTGTGATTTCTATCACATATACAACTAAGTGGAGAACTTAATGACCTTCCTAGGTGGAGCTATTGTGAGGAAACACTAGTGAAAAAGACCATAATCAACTCCTTGTCAGAGCAAGGTTGTGCAATAACCCGAGACCATGGGAAAAACTTGGTTGCCTTTTTAGGTTTCTTACATTACTTTTTGATCTAGCTTTTTGTATGCAAGTTCTCTTGTGTGACTAGGATTGTTTAGTGTAATCATGAGCTCCACTTTAGTAGTTTATCTCATAGGTTGTTTTTTTTTTGAGAAAGGGACTAGATTTTATTAAATTAAAACCCCTTTTATAACTGAGATCTTAATATAAAATAAAATTATATTGAAGCATACCACTAGATCTAACTTTATCTTCCTCGCATCTAGCTAAGTACACCTCTTCACGAAGCTCCTTCGCAGCCATGGAAGTACAACGGATCTGAACTCGAGAACCACAGTCCTAACCAATAGGAGATTCCACAAACATGGAGATCGCAAAAGAAGCGCAGCATGCTCAACCACTGTAGGGAGTAAATGGCGCCGAAAGCACATCGGCCATGTCTTCTGGAGGCCGAACCAAATGTAGGATCCGACGTTGCTAGCATCACCACTAGCAACCGGAATGGCACCAGCGACCGAAAACACGATCTCGCAGAAGGGGAAAAATAGATCCAATCCCTCCTGAGAAGGAATATGCCAACATACCTCGATCTCAGGAGCATGCGAACAGTGAAAACGACGACGCATCCACCAGCGATCTGGTACGTCGTAGGAAGCCGGATCGAAAACATCAAAAAGGTCAAGCAAAGCCTAACTCAAATTATTATGATGAAAAGAAAAACAAACGGAAAAAAAACCTAAGAAAACTCCTCACCACCGGCAAGGAGGCCGGAGGTGAGAGGAACGGGGCCGAAGGCGGCAGCAGCGGCGGAGTCACCTCTAGCGGAGGAGCCGGCGGGAGCCCTCCAAGGGGTACCAAAAAAAGGACCGTTTATCTCATAGGTTGTATTAAAAAGTGTGTGAAGCTCATAATAGACATGGTTAGCATGCTTCTCTTATCTTGCTAAGGACGAGGACTTGTGTAGGGTGGTGGCCCTAAGCTCTTCATAGTATCTTTTTGTCAAAAACATGTGTTCCAAGGTGCTTTGGAGGTTTAGAGCTCACATACGCTAAGATTGTTGTTTTACGTATTTTGGATCTCAATTCAAACCCCACCTGGCCATTCGATCCGCCTTCGCTGTGACTGTCACCCTAGGCCCTCCTGCACTATCACCCTTGGTCCCCATCCACCCAATGCGACAGCCTCACTGGTTGTGAGGTTGGCATCCAATCTTGTCAAAGCAGTTATAGGGTTTTAGATTGAACAAGTTATTCCCTATGCGCTATTCATTGATTCCATGTTGGATCTTATTTCTTGTAGACAATTCATTTCTTGAAGACAATTCCAATGCTAATGCCTATCTGAGCTTTCAGCCTAGCGTTCTTTGTTCGTTTATGTAAAGACGTCTTCTATTTACATCATCCCCAGCTGTCAGTGATTTTTACTAATTCGTGTTGTACCATCAAATTCAGGTATGACGGCTGCAACACAAAAACACTTTAGGGGTATTCTCCCGATCAAGTATATATTTGATAGCACGTTTTTACTGGTTACAACTCAGGCACGTTAACCATCACATGTAATCGTAGGTACACATTTCCATTCTTTGGCTTCGATCACATATCAGCATCTCCAATACAGCTTCAAAATAAGTGAGAGAATCAGCAAGTCAACATTGTTACCTGCATATAGTAGTGTGGAGTAGAGAAGTCCCAAACCTTGGTGGGAAAATTTCAAGCCTTTCTGCAAAGGCTGTCATCATATCGTACTTCCATTTTATAGTTTTCCAGATGGGCAAGCGGCTTGAGCATCCAGGAAGCACACCAAACATCATCAGATCTATACATCCTATATCTTCCTTCGGGCATCTAATGCTACCAATTTTAGTTTTTCTGTGTATGAATATTCTAAACCTAAAAGAATATCACGACCTATTTCATTGATCCTGGAAGTGCAGATCCATATCTCCTGCATTGTCATCATCGTCATTGTCAAGGTAATCCACTGGCACATTTGCAGGCCGCCGTTTCAACCTTTGGAATATGTCATCAAGAGATTCAGGTGAAGGGACATTCGAATTCGGAACAAATCCTGGATCTTGGCGTAAAGGAAGGAACTTCTTCGAACCCATATTTGCTTTGAAATTTTGAAAACCTATCTTCATCGAGGACCATGTTGCAGACACACCAGTTGGTGGTACACCCACATTGGACCGCTGCTCAGAATTTCTTTCTTCAAGCAAAGAAACAGAGTTCGGTGAAATTTCCTTTCTCACTGCCTTCCCTGACTGCCGGTTCTGTTCTCTAATAGAAGTGTATTTGCTGGCAATAGTCTCCCTGTTGTTTGCATATTTCAACTGAGCATCTCTCCCGTCATTTCTGGAAGTGGTTGCCCCTACTTTCATCTCCATCGCGTTTTCAACCTGCAACACAGTAGTCGAATGGAAACAGAAACCAGTAAGTACTAAGTAAAAAAAAAAAATCTAAAATTCAGCTGGAAATGACCGAAGGCTAAAGAAGATATCAATCCATCTCACCCACCAAACTATCCCTAGACTAAAACATACTCCCTCCGCCCTAGAATATAAGGACTTCTGAGAACAAACCTGTGCAATCTTATAAAAACCAGCCATTTATTAAGCCAACATTAGCCGGCCTGGCTATTTAAGAAGGGCACCTAAGACTTCTTCGTTGCTGCTTAATTTGTCCAAAAAATTCATAAGTGCTTATATTTTGGAAAGGAGTATCCACAAAATATTTTACTTCACAAACAAAACTGGTCCAAATAACCCCCTTCCCAAAGGCCACCTTAGTTTAACCAATGTTCTGATCCGATTCAGATTTCAGGGTTTGCTGACATGGATGGCGCACAGCCGCACGCGGACAGTGCAGGACTACATAAATTAGCAAGGAAGCCTCTACGAGCATCTCCAACAGTTCGCCAAATCAACTTGGCATCCATCTATTTTTGGCAAAATAAGAAAAATTGTTCTCCAACAGTTTGGCATCTAGCTTGGCAATTTTACAAACTTGGCAAATTTCTCCCCCTCCACGCGCATATATGCGCGTGCAGAGGGTTGGCATCGCGTCCCAAGCCCCACGCCGGTCTTCCCGCGTGCGCATGCAACCCAGTGTTTGCTTGCTTGCCTTGCAATCTAGTTGTGTATGTGCATGTTCATTTTCTTATTTAATTTACAGTTTTTTTCTAGTGATCCATATGTTAGCTAAAAAAATATACATAAATTACATAAAATACTATCTATCGTCAGAAATATGTGATTGATTTTTTATTTTTCACTATTCATGAGTTATAAAAAAATATGCAAGTTAGCATCTATCAGCATACCGAAGAAAAAAAGATCATATGCTGCCTCGTTGTTTGCATCTCTGCTCTCAACAAGAAGTTGTGTGTGGGCTTCTTTTTTGGTTTTGGCAAGTCAAAAATAGGCAACTGTTGGAGAAGAACTCTAATTTTACTTGGCAAAAAGTTTTAGGAGTTGGCAAATTACAAGATTTGCCAAGTAAAATTTGGCAAATTGTTGGAGATGCTCTACCCCCCGGGGGGCCCCCCCCGCGCGGTGGTCCCCCTCCTTTCTCCCCAAATAACACGATGTAACATCATTAGATGTTATGTCAGCCACCTGTTTTGGGGGCAAGGTTGTCATTTGGACTGGTTGCCGTAACCAGTCGGTAAAAAGTGATCCTATATGCAATTTTCAGGAATTCTCTGAACCCACAGGAGGGAGAAGAGAGGGCTTAAAAAGATTAAAAGGGAACAGTAGATAATTGAATCTCCTATGTAAACGAAGGAACAATTCTACGCACCAATGGCACATTTTGTGACTCAATATCTGTGTTCACGCCATTGAAATTCCTTGCCAATGGAATAACCTGCTCGCCCACTTTGCACCCTTGTTCAAGCCAAGATCTCTCTGGACAAAAGGAAAAAAACATTCAATTATCAAATGCAAATCATGCTTTCAGAAGCACTAAATGCCAGTCTTTGCAGCAACAATTCAAAAGTAGTTACACAAATATTCATTCCCAGTAAAATCTAGGAAAATCATCGACAATCATAATTCAGGATTCTGATTTGCCTTTCACTAACAAAGGAAATCAATGAAAGTATGAAACTGAAGTCCTTCAGGGAACTTAAGAAATAAAATAACTCCGCTTCTCCAGATGCAACATCTGTGGAGCCCTTACCTTTTTGTAGAATAATCATTCCAGATGGATCTAAACCATCTATATTCTCTTCTTCGCGTTGGAACTTGAACCTTTTCCAGCTTCCCAAAAAGTCAATCACACGGCCAAAGAAATTACTAGCCACCAATAGTGTATAAACAACCATAATCAGTGGGTAGATCCTGTTGAAGCCTCTGCCAAAGAAAGGGACTGCATCATCAATGTTCCCCATTCTCTGAAACAGATAAATTGTCAGCGATGAGGAATGGATTTTCTATTTGGTAAACAGAACATAATAAATAAATGAAAGAGAGAAGCCAAAAACCATTCCCTTCCAGGTGACAAGTAATAAGGCATGCTCATGTATAGGATATAGATATACCACAAACAATGAAGAAGAACAAAAAAACACAACTATTACCTTCTCAAATGTAGTTTTAGCATTGCCACCAAGGCGGATGAGATTCAGAAAGTTATAAGAAATAGGAGGTGCATATCTTGCAACCATTCTGCAAAACAAAATTTAGTGAATAACTAAAATGACCCAAGTGGCTTCGAAACAGAAACACATCAAGCATAAAAAATAAAGCACTAAAACTTACGAACAGATCATAAGCAAGCTGACGGAGCTGGTTTGTCTTGGAGTCAGAGAATAGAACATCAACATACCAATCTTGAATAATGAATAATATGTGCAAATGCACATATACATCAAGGGGACAAAAGCAGCAACCTGTGAACAAACCTAAGTTCATACAGATGACCCAAAAAAACCGTAAATTATGAAGTTATAACAGAGTTAAACAAAAAAGTGACTTTTCCCAAATGGAAATAGTGAAAAGGACTTAAAGGATATCACTCATTTCACATGCTCCAAGTGTTGCCTAGTAACTATACTCATCACATATATAAAGTGTACATTATATCCTAAAGGGCGTACCCAGTGCCGTAGGCTCCCGCACTGCGGGGTCTGGGGAAGGAAAAATAGCCAGCAGCCATCCCTGCACAAATATGAAAAGGCTGGGGCTTGAACCCTGGACCTCTTGGTCACAGGCGGTAACGCTCTACCGCTTGCACCAGGGCCGCCCTTCACATTATATCCTATGCAAATAAATTATCTAATGTCATCACTAAGACAAGATAGTAAGTATTGCATAGAGACAAGATAGTATTGCAGAGGGTAATCAGCCTCACAAGTCACAAGTAACAAAACTTTTTGGGAAACTGGGGAGGTACAAAATCACTTGCAAGCATTTACATGAAGTGTTCAGTTCCTTACCTGAACTAAAACCTCTTGTTTTCCTACAGCTTTTATGAGAATAGAAAAAAGAGATAGATCAACACCACTTGGAAGTAAAGTAGCTTCAGCTAACAGTATAGCAGCTGACATGCAGCCAAGGATAACAGCAAATGCCTTTTGAAGCTGCTTTCTCAGTATACAGCGCCAAATGAACTCTGGAAATGCAACAAAGTATCCTTGAGTCAGCTCCATCAAATGTTAACTACATGTAACAAATATACCAAGAAAAGAAAGTAAGAATCTAGCTAAGATGCACGTTGTAAGGAATTATGAAAACCAAAAACACTGCAGTGAAGGTAAGAAGAATACCAATAGTGTCCAAAATTGATCCAAGTGTGCCTGAATGACTTTCTCTAAAACTTGATACATATTTCCTGTTTACAAAAAAAAAAAATCAATACTTATATTGGTTTGACTATCAGAGAACCCTGGATGAGCACAACTTGTTTGCAGTAGATATTGCTTAAAGCTTTCCAAGCAGTTACTAAGAATAGAATTGATGTCTGTAAAGTTCCTCAGGTTGACAAGCACGTGCATCAATAGCAATTGGACAATTTGCCAACATTCAAGTATTCTTGGTCAGCAGTATTTCTTGCAGTATAAAACTTTTGTGGAATAGTTAAGAGTACATGCAGAACACAATCTGCTCCTTTTTGTAATTTACTAATTTACACATTAAGTCTTCCCTCATGATGAACATATATCACTTGGCATAATTTGTTCGACAGATGCAGCACTAAGATACAAAAGGAAAAAAAAACTCCCAAAAGGTACCATCGTGTAAATATAACCAAATGGGACAAAATAGTATTCCTATAAGATTGAAATGCTACTTGCAAACAATACTTTTAAAGAAACGAGATTACACAGAAAATATAAGATCAATAAACTCACCATCCATTAGCATCACGGCGTTCATAATTTTTTATCGTGTCTTCTAGTTTTAGGGCTTCCATGACACAAGTCATATACTCACTGCACAATGACAGTACCATTAAAACTTAGTGGTTAAATAGGGCAGCACCAATCACACTTTTAATGTTATTATTTGTTCTATACTGCTTACTAAATGAGTCATATTTGACAGTCCAGAACCCCACATTATTACTAAATGAAATATATACTATGGCTTATTCTATAATACCTTTTGCACCTATAGTACTCCTCATGAGCCCTCCTGAGTTGGCGCCGAAGTGTGGCCATCGATTTATCATCAGTATCATAGTCCATATCATTTTCCCCTAATCTACCACCAGAAGGTTTAAAGGATGGATCCTCCCGCAGCTGCAGTGACAAAAAAAAAAGATATTTTGCATATATTATAAGAAAAATTAAATTTAACACACTTGCAGATTACAGCAGTACCATTTGAGACAACATGTTATTGATAATATCCATGTAAGGCCTCAAAATGTCACGTTTTGACATTTGATTTGATGTAGCTTGAGCAACCTGGAAATTCCAACACTTCAGAAACATGAAGAAACTGCATGTTATTGGCTTATTGCTTAAAAATTATGAAATATACATACAATAATTGCATTTGAATATTCTTGATGGGCATTATCAAGCTTTACAGCCATCTTGGCAACTCTGTGAGAAAGTACTTTTTGGCGGTGAGACCAGTCTGCGTTTTTCCAAATGTTTCTTGGAATTTCACTTAACCCAAACCCAAGAAGAAAAGCACCAGTCACCAATCCAAACGTATTTGAGCATGCCATTGCAAATCCCACAATACCACCATCCCTGTCAAGAAAAGTTATTTTAGGTCAAACACCCTACTAGATACTCGTATAAAGTACAGCTAGTTTCAGAAGAAATATAGTATTGGGGATGAAAGCAAAGCATCATTCTTTGGGAATGAAAGCAGTACTTTGACAGCCACTGATTATATTTTATTCATCTCAAGAACCAAAGTGACTGTGCAACACTAATCTAGGCACTAAACCTTTTTTTCTGGAACACGTCAGAGATTGCGCATCATTTCATTACAGAGAAAAGAGGAACTGTATAAAGGAGGGAGAAGAACCCCACCCCTCCACATGGGAAACACTAGACCAGAGAAACTAGCCTTCCACAGCTAACATGACCTGTGGCTATGAGACAGAAGGACAAAGAAACTAGTCGAGTACAGGCTAGGAGACAAAGAGCACTCAACAGAAACTTAGGGAAAATTAACCCACAACATCTAGGCACTAAACATAATGTTTTGAACTGCCATTTCATTAAAACTTATATAGATGTTTCAGCAAAACAGTTCCACCATTAGCTTGGCAGCATCAATACCATGAAAATGACAAAGGCATGAACAATATTAAAGTGACACTGCAAGGCTATGTTCAGACATCAGATCGTACCGTGGAATTTTGCTCAAGTAAAGATTGAACATACCAAGCTCTATGCATAATTAAGAGTAGTATGAGACCAATAAGGCCAATGGCTCCCACAATTGAATAAAAAAGCAGGTTCATATGAATGCTAGTTTTCAGCCTTTCTTTAACAGTGAAGTCTCCTGCGTCTTCATAGCCCTGGATAGTAGGAACTACAGCCCTGTTTGTAGACATAGAAACAAGCCTTGTTAGAAATATCAACACCAACACAAATGTTCTAATTTCAGAAGAAACGCTGGTGCATCCAGCCATTCAAATTTGTGACTGAAGATCCAAGCAAACCATAACTATGATTGTACAAGAGAGCTAAGTTCACACTGAGCTGCCCTACTAGAAAATGATGAGTAAGCTACAACGATACATTCAGCATAATATTAGATACCTCAAAATCTAGCAGTTAATATTGGTAATATAGTATAAACAGGGAGAGTATTTTTCCAGCATTTTTCCCTTCTACAGACCATATAATGTATAGCCAGTGTTTTCCCAAGTACCGATAAAAGCCAAAAGAGTTGCATCGATGCCAAATGATGGAGCAGCATAGAAGGCAGAGATTCGACATTTTGAAAATAGTACTAAAATTGTGGTTATAATTGATGCTTTTTCTTTGTTTTTTAGATGAAAATAAGAATCAGGAAATTCAACCATCGAGAGGAACTTATGCAAGACATGTTTATAGCATACCATGTTAGGATAAATGTGCTCCAATAGGACCAGCTCCAAAAGAATCCAATGCCACCCTTCGCACTGCCAGTTAATGTCTGCAGCAGAAATGATAGAAGGGTTTGAAGCAAAGGAGTACAAAAGAGGATTTTCCAGTCAGTAAATAATAAAATTGTCATTTCATTACCGCTAATAAATAAATTTATCAATATGATTAATGGATACATGTATCTTTTTTTGAAAGGGAAGGGGGTTGGCTATGAAAGATTAAAAAGAACATCCAGCGTGTACTACTAAAACACCGACACAAGATAAATGGCAAGGACAAAACATTAAGGTAGGCCAAGTTAGCTGCTAGGGTTTCTCATTAGCCAAAAATTCTGAATTGACAGAATCCTGGGTTAACCCCATAACTATAGCAAACAAAAGATGTTTCGAAGAGGTGGCATCAGGACTATAGAGGTTTGAACCGCAATAAGTTATTCAGTTATGAAGACTTAAATAGTGTAGAAACAGAGTTCTCTCAGCGTAAATTGCAGTCAGGCAGATTGTATGCAATACACCTAGTCCCAGGGTAACAATCAATTTGCCTCAGGGACAGGGCTTCCACTGCATTTGTAAGAGGCTAAGAGCTATGCAACGAACTAGTATAGACACTTAAATGGACAGCAGGGCTGAAGCCAGTTTCCCAGTCATTCGTAGCAATACGCATCAATTCAAAAGCGTGCTCCAGCCGTAACACGAACTTTGGGATTCAATTCGTGCATACACTCAAAAATTGCACGCAACTAGAACACAAAACGAACTCCACTCGGTGGATCTAACAGCACCGACAGCCAAACCGGCGGAGCCCGGGGGTGGTGGATGAAGAAGTTGGGGAGGGACGCGGCAAGGGATCTGACCTGCCAGATGTCGGCGGGGACGAGGATGATGATGGAGAGAGAGCAGAACCATGCGTATCCGACGGTGAAGACAACGTAGCGCGGCACGGCGGGGCCGGCGAAGTAGCGGAGCGTGACGACGACCATGCCCAGCGTCAGGGGCAGCGATATCAGGTAGAACACCCACATCTCGCCGCCCCGACGCTTCCCGCTAATCCGCTTGGACGCCTCGACGGCCGGAGGGGAAGGAAGAGTCGGTGGAGCCGGGCCCGGGCCGGCTGGGAACCGGAAGGTTCTCCGTGTCGGAGGCGCGCGGGCGGGCGGGGAGGTGGGGCCCGGGAGATCGCGGGGCTCTTTTGTCTCCGGGGAAGTGGAGAAGCGCGCACGGCTGGGGAAGAAGGAAGCGGAAGAGGAAGGTGCTGGTGGGCCGAACACGGATCCCCGTTCGGTGGAGTTTGGAAATGTCGGTCCGAGGGGAGTACTGACGCACGCAAAGATTGTCAAACGCACGACTACTGTGGATATAATATCTTGTTAGTTCATGGACTTGAGAGTCGTTCTACGAAAAATCACACTCCATTTTATATTTCAATTTTTTTTTGAAATGGCACGAAAGTGATTTAAATAAAATTAGTGGTGTGGCAAAGTAGTGGCAAACCACAAATATGTTACATAGAAACAAATTTAAAATAGTTGTTTGATGCTTGCCAATGCAGAGTATGTACGCTAGCTGTCTAGCTCCAAGAGCTCTCTACCTGTACGCGTGCTCCCTGGTCTCTCTCCGCAAAAGAACAACGTACGTCTCTCTCCTCCTCTACACACAAGAAACCCCTTTGACATAATCGATGATAATACGGGACATAAAAAAATAAAAAGGACATGAAATTATCTCTAGACGTTCAGAACAATCTAACTATTTAGAGGGCGAAGCTTGCACATTTTTTTGCCATCACACCATTCACACGACAACAATGATGTTTTGTGCATGTTTTTCCTTGCCAAATCTATACAACTAGGCGAATTCTCCATACGTCGTAAGAATATATTCATCCTCATGCCAACTTGTTCATGTGGTAAATTATTTTAGCTAAATCTTTTCATCGCTTTTTGTAACATGACTCTTCCATTTATTCAAAAAAGAAGACCCATCATCAGTTTCTATATTGGTCATAATTTCAGGAACAAAAATATAGATTTACAGTGATGGAGCGTCATTTTTAGTGCTTTATAAGGCCGATCAACAGTGAGAAAAAACCCACCAGTTTGTAAATTTGTTGTACAACTCATGTATACAAAGCAAGATTGTTAGGTGACAACCTTTGGTTGGTTGGGTTCCTTTGCAATTACCTTAAACATTAATTGTAACTAATTTTCATAATCGTTTGCTTTGATGCACAATCATATAGATATGCTATATTTCTGGCTTACTGCCCCGTGCGAAGCATGGGTGTACCTACTAGTAATATTTACAAATGAAGATTCGTCATGGTTTAGTGAAGGTGGTATCAATAACTTTTGAGCCTAAATTTGCCCCTGCAACTATAATCTTTTAAAATACCATAGGTTCAACAACATCTGCTAACCATTGTTGTTGTAAAGATAAAATGATTATCTCCCAATTCTTAGAAGGCATTTGTATTAGAAGTCGTCGCCCTGGAAATGTCACCACCACCGAGGTCTCTCCATCTAGGCCCCTCTCCTTCCTCTTTGGTGAGTGAGTGGAGGGGATAAATCCTTCTACACCAATTTGTAATCTAGTTTGATTAAGGTTTACACAAAATAAATATACTCACAAAATCAAATGATTTTCACTTCAAAACTTACTAGCTGTTATGACTTAGGTACTTGCCATGATGAGACTACTATTGTAGGCGCCGGTTCATCAGTAGGAGGTCAATTTTGGTCACTATCTGCAAGCAAAGGGGTGTTCCTAGGCACCCCCCATACAGGCAATAAATCCTGCAATCATGAAATCGTAACCACGACTAGTGATTAGTGGTTGATGTGTGCGACTTCGATATATGGTTAACACTCAAGACAAAAAAAACTTTATCTTGGTTCGAAACATGAAGCCCTATGTCTAGCAAAGAATTCTTCTTGTGAGAATGCTCAAGCGAGTTCTTACAATATAAGAAAGCACCCCCTCTAGCTACACTTTTTTTGTAGGTTAGATATGTTTCATTTCCATCTCTACTAAAGTATAGACATGCTTTACTAAAAACGTGTCTGGAACGTCGCCTTTACAATCGAGAGAGGAGAGCATATGTTGAGTTTTGATCTATTCTTTTGGAAATGAGTTTTATCCCCCTCTAAGGATTCCCTTGATCGTCCTTATTCTGACTCTCTGGAGGGCAAGGGCGTGCAAAGTTTGGGGGGTTCTCTCTAGCTTACTTGATCTCCAAGGGGGCACTAAAGGTTTAGCCCCCTCCAACCCTCATCGCAAGTTGATAGTCTTCGAGACAGTGGCTAGGCTCCATCACATTGTTATACTTATCGACATGCCTTGATGAATGGAACTGCACATAGCCACAAAACCCACAAAACCATAACTTTGCAGTGTTTGTTGGCCTAAATCAAGAAGTGGAATGTGTGGCGCAGAAGACCAACTTTCTTTGATGTCATGGGGACAAATTTTGTCTATTTGTTATGGTTTGATTGTTCCACTATGAGTAACTAGAACATACAAGTATACTTGATCTAGCCACCAAGGTTCACAATTTTTGTTGTCACATGTCACTTATCTATAACTCCTATAAGAACAAACCCCACTTAGCTATTTCTCTCGACATGCAAAATGTCCAGCTAAGCAACCCACTACCACACACAATTAAAAAACCACTAGACCATGCAATTGTAGTGTCCATGTCATCAAGTCACTATATTTGTCTTAACATGCAAGCAATCCACTAATCCGCATGCCCGCAGCAACGCGTGAAGTATTCTCCTAGTTTAAATGGAAAACATATACTTTTAGACAAACATGTTACAACAAAAAGGCATATATTGAAACTAGCTAAAAGTTATAGAGCCCTAAAGCCCTTGATTGAATTGATCTTGTTACAAAGCCAGGCTAGTCGAGTCAGCTGTTAGAACGATGTGATTCTTCAAGTCAATCTCTATGGTGCAACACTTCAAGTCAGTCTATGGGTGCAACATGCAGGTGCCCTCATGCGCTCCATGAATTTGGTGTAGTTTTCTGAGCTGGTGACGCACGTGACTCACCGCTGTCACCGCCGCTTGTTCGCCTCCTTCATCTCACGCACCCTCTTGCTTTAAATGCAACCTCTCCTTAGCAAGCTCTTGTAGTCCCTAGGCAGCTCGGGTGGGATCTTGCTGCCTCTTTGCTTCATCAATGGCCTCGGCATCTTTCCTCCTCAGTATTTTGTAGAATTGGTATATCTTAGCAACAACACCAAGAAACACCTAAAGGTATTCTGTAGCATTTATAGAATAAGTCCGCAAGCGTACGGAAATACCGTTGTAGCATTTCACCCGGAAGTATTCAAGGTATTGTTATTTATATTTTTCCAAAGGAAGACATGGTGTAAAAGAGTATAATAGGGACATGGACAAGATAACATATCTGCATAACAGACCAAAGCTCATAACAGGGGTAAAGTAAGATAGGTGTTTGGATAACTTGACACACATACTCGAGCCAATCTCAAGGATAAAGATAAAAAAGAATAAAGAATATCCTAAAGTGGAGCAGGCATTCCTAATAGCTATGTTAAGATAGCAGTCATACAAATACATGCTTGTTATATAGGGTCAGAGATTCTAAGTTAAGATAGTCTGGTCGTGGTTGATCTACTTCGAGCACTGGATAACACTTGGTCTGCCAAGCGTTGCTGGCCTATGACTCTACGCCGAACCCGGACGGACAGGAAAAGGTCACTCTTCGCCACCTACCACCTCAACCGTACGAGAACAAGGCAAAGGAAGGTAGCTCTATCCTAGACACCACGTCTAAGCTATCGCCTACTACTCTAGCGTGACGTCGAGGCTTACCCGTCCCCGGGGTCCTTCTACTAGAGCAACCGTCACAAGGACGGACGATGACCCTGCAAACCAACATCGACCAAGACTAAATTAAGAAAGAACTCATCACCTCAACTTAGCTCTAGGTCTAAACATATATGTATAATAGATTAAGCATAAAGTTCTATATGATAAGGGCATGACATAGAAACTATAGTCTAGTTTGTATATCAAGATTATAACATAATTCATAACATAACTATATTGATAAAATGAGAGTGAATACAAAAGGAAGCTTTTGATATTATTCATACCAAAACCTCAAGTTCCTCTAGCTCTCCAAGGTAGCTCCTCCTAGCTCCAACTACATAACCTAAAACTACTAAAAAGAGTACAAGTGTGGAGGGAGAGAGGCTCTTGTGTTGGTGTGTGTCTTGAGTGTGCCTCCTCCCCTCCTCTTATAGCAGCCTAAAGGCGGTTCGGGGGTAGAATGGGAAAACCCAGCAGCGCACCGCCCTTCTCTACCATCAATGTACCAACACGAGCTGGCTAGGCCCGAACTGACATTCTAGTGCGCTGGCCAGACCTGGTGCGCCGGCCGGCCCACTCCCGGGTCGGTTCACGACTAGTCTTGGCCTGTGGGCTGTGTTGTGAGCCTGGACCAATGTGTCATCGTGGGTTTGGTCCAGAGGTTCTTCGGTTGGGCTATCATTCTCTGGTTTGGCAAATATGCTTTCCCGAAAGGCGCCTTTTGTTTCTAAATATTCCCCATACTTGGTTTATTTTCTGTATAGTGACAATTCTTCCAGTATAAGTGAAATTCGATCAATATAATAAAGTATATGTGTATAAAAATATCTAGTTTCTCCCTTTTTCGATTAATGTTGGTGGTATAAAATCATTAATAAGGACCGCCAACATATTTTCACGAAGGTAAGTAACTGCCGCATATGATTCCATCTGTCATGGTACATCTTGGCGCCTCCGCATATGATTCCCCACCAAGATGTACCACGACAGATGGAAACATATGACGCAAATGATTCCATTAGGGCTGGGGAAGAGCTCATCCAGGGAAGCCTTGGCACCATGTGAGGTATCATCGACTCTAGAAATTAGTGATTTGTTATTTGGTTTCCTCCAATACCATATCGAATAAATACTTAGAAATATACTAGGAGAATGCTATAACATATATGTTATGTATAGATCTAGATTGGGTTTAGAAATGTCGTAGGAGTGCTAGATACTTGATGCAAGCAGCAGGAACTATCGATGCAAGCAGCAGGAACCATCTGTCACCGGAAGCCTCACTAAATTAATATATGTAGGCTATGAATGGAGCTAAACCTAGCATGTTGTTTGGGTTACCAGCTCGTGCATGTATTTTGTGTGAGCTCATTCATCTTGAATGAATGAAAGCATATGATGCCATTTTGTTGTGTCTATGGTGTACGTTAATGCAAATCGCATCACGGTAACAGAAGGTAACACTGCAACAACAATTAGCTTTAATTAGTTTGCTATTAAGTCATTCTTTTAGCAATCAAATAAATTGACCACCAGAGGGAATGCATGGATAATGTGTGCTGATCCATCGAACATCCAATGCTCACCTGAAGTGGCAATATCATCTCGATGTAAATAGTTCATATCATAGCTAGCTAGTGTTAACGTAGAGTTTAAAAACTCTAGTCACTTCTCTGTCTTAGTAGGGCCTATAGTTTGCTTTGTTAGTTCAAAAGCAGACATATAAAAAAAGGGAGTTGCTATATTTCTTTCGCAAGAAATATAGCCAACTTTTTTGCGACGTCCAGAGCCGTTGGATCATCATCCAAGGGTCAGATTTGTTATTGTCGGTGTCTTGACCCGGGGCCTAGCACCAACAAATAATTACGTGCTGCGTGCTCCCTAATTCGGATGGTGATGCAAGAAGAACACACGATTTTTATCCTGGTTCGGACAAAGAAGGCCCTACGTCCAGCGGGGGAAGAGAGTTTATATTATCTTACACCGAAGTGCTTGTATAGGGGGGATACAAGCGAGCGTATACGAACTCGGGGTGGCGAGCAAGGCCCAAGTCTAGAAGTGCTATGCCTAGACCCTCCGGCTAGCGTACTCGGATTTCCCTAAGTGTTGTCCGATGCTTGTTCGATCGTTGTTTTTTCCTCCCGAAAACTAGTCCCTGGCATCCCCTTTTATAGGCCAAGGGAGGCTCAGGTGTACAGGAGCGCTTAGAGCTGTCTTAGGTGATGACGTCGAGAGGTGGATGCCGTTCATGTCGTGGCCCCTGTAGAGACGTGCGCCAGGCATGGCTCGCCCTGTAGCGACATGCTTGGAGTTGATGGTCGTCCTTCATGTGTATCATGATGACGCTCGTAGGTGGTCGGCGAAAGACCCGTGCCCATGCAGGGGTGTGCGGATCCCTGTAGACGTCATATCGGGGGTTGTTGGAGTGCTGACCGGAGGCGTCAAAATCTGACTCGAGGGGTGACCGAGGGGGTCGAGGTCCGAATGGATAAGGCCAAGACCCGAAAAATGTGGTACGGATATTGGTAAATGTGCCTCAAAGGGGCGCCTGACAGCGTACAGTGCTCTGTATGGCGTTGCGGTGTAGTACGAACCACTGATTTCTCGGATATGGGCGATAAAAGAAAGATTTGACCGCTGTACCCGGCCACTGCAACTACGCTGTAGCCATGAGGTCAGGCAGGAGTTGGCGGATGCATTTATTGCCCTAGATCCGTACAGGAAGTAGGTGAGTCGAAGGGGGAGTGGCAATCGACGGGGGGTCGTCCACCCGCGCGAAGATCCGTCACCCGAAGGGGGGTCGACCGTCCGAGATGCGCTCCGTCACTTCGACGGGGGGTCCTTCGCAGGGGCGAACGTCTGTCATTCGAGGGCCCCCGTCGATTAGGGGACGGTCTTGTCTTGGGCGATGTTGCTCGTGGGCCGGCCCAGCATACCTCGACATACGCTGGTGGACCCTTGTTTCTCCGGATTGGTCGTGGGCTTCCTTGGCAATTTAGGTCTGATTGTTTGAGGATTAATTTACCTAGATTGAGGTTTAGGGTACCCCTTATCCGGGTACCCAACAGTTATCTACTTTAATAATAGATTTCAATATGTTTTATCACATATCACAAGAGATAATTTTTTCTATGAAAGGATAAGGACAAATAAGATGTTTATATGTTGGCGCAAGCACAAATAAGATATTTTGGCACAAATAATAAATAACAAAATACAAGATATGCACACGCATCACAAAGCGCATCAAATATACCGGCCGTCGTAAGAGAGAGGAGGTTGATTTCTTACGACAGAAGGTTAGGAAAAGTGAAAAAAACTGTCAGGAAAAGTGAAAGAAAAGGAAAGGGGCTAATTTGTGAAGACAAAGACTATTCAATACAAAAGTTTTCCAAAAAAAACACAATAGTTGTTATTATTATCGTGGAAGATCAAGGAAAGAGACGTGGACATGGAGTTTAAAGGGAGCAAAGTGAGTTAAGCATATCATTGTTGCCAGGTGGCCAGCAGGCAACACAATGTCGGTTTGCTGCCTACTGCGGGATAAGTTTCTTAGTTGATATGGTCCTCAACCAATCCCGGTAACCATATTATAACAATGATTCTTTCGGTCAGTCTCTATGGTGCGACATGCACGAGCATGTGTTCGATGAATCTGCCGGAGTGCCGGAATTCCCAGTTGGCGACACAGGACACACACGGCTCAGTGGTGGATCCGACAATTTGGCAGCTCTGGCGTTCGCTAGAAGTGCCAGCCGGCTGGAGCTTGCAATCTCTCTTTTCTCATTGGTCACTAAAGGACATCAGCTAGGTTGAGACTATCCGCAGTGGGAGCCGGTAAAGCTCCCTGCAGGACCCATTTTTAGGAAAAAAAACTCATGTAGCGGAGTCCTGTAAAGGCTCCTGGAAGCTACCGGATGGCTTCCCATCCGGTGTTTTCCGGGGATGTACGGAACATCCTGAATATACGACGTGGGACCCACATGGAGAAGGGGGAGAGGGAGGGAGCAGAGGGAGGTGGAGGGGCCGCCGTCGGACGGAGCTCGAAGAGAGAGAGAGGGGGGCAGAGGAGCTTTCGACGAGCAGGCGCGCTTGGCCAGGCCTCCTCCGGCGCCCGTCCACGTCCACCTCGTCGGCCGCCCGCGCCTCGCCGTTCATGGACGCGGTGGCGACCCTCATGGCGATGACGTCGAGGAGGAGGAGAGGGCCGCCATCGCCCAAATCCTCGTCCTCGGGAGGCGCTCAGCGTCCGGGCCATAGGAGATGGAGAAGGGACCGACCGGTGCTGCTCTGCTCCCCCAAAGCCGCTGCCCGCTCGTGCCATCGGCTGCCCGCTCCGACGAAGCGGCGTTCTTGGGTGAGGGCGACAGCGCGGCCGTGCTCCCCGAGGAGACGTTCTTGGGCGAGGGCGGATGCGGCGTCCGCCGCGAGAGGCTCCTTCGGTCCCCCTCGTGTAGTGCCAGCGCGGCCAGGAGGCCGAGGTGCCCCGGCGATGGCGCTCCCCGGCCCGGGCTCCGGGCGCCGTCGGCGGGATGCGGAGGTGCGGCGGCGTCCCGCGCGGAGGAGGTCGGGGACGGGGACTGGGACTGGGTGGGCGAATGGATAAGGAGGAGAAAGGAAAAAAGAAAAGGAAAAGAAAATAGGAAAAAAGAAAAAAGAAAAAATCTTGACATGTGGGTCCCACGGTGGATAGAGGATGATATAAATGATGGATGGGTACAGAAGAATTGGGTATAGAGGAGGGGATCTTGCTGACTAGGATGTATAAAGGATGCAAATAGAGGAACATGAGTGCGGATAGTCTGAAAGCACGAGCTGATGTTGCTAATTTACATTGGTTAGTGCAGCTTTGCATGTTTATTGCAACTAGTTTATTATGACTAGTCGGCCTGTTCATTTGAACTTATCAGCCTATTTTATCAGCCAAAGTATAATATTTTTTAACAATGTTTTTTTCACAACAGGTGGTTGGGTGCAGTAGGTACTTTCCTCGGGGACCAAGCATAAATGATCTGGAGTCACAGTGTCGATGCTTCCAGACAGGTGTGGCCCCCGAGGCCTCTGAGGAGTAGAAAAACTCCTCCGAGGGCTCTTTAGATGTGCAACCTGGGGGGAGGGGGATTTCAAGTCTTCTAGCCCCCGAGTGCGCTTGCCCCTCTTTTTTCTAGGGGTTCCGCACGTCGTCAAGCCTCCGGGTGGTTGGTTCCTCTTTCGTCGAGGCCACCCGGTTGCGAGCGAGCCCCCGATCCTCTTTCGTCGAGGTCGATCAGGAACAAGCCCATCTTTTTCTTTTGACCCTCGCGCTCCTTTTCAATGGGAGGAGGGGTGAAGAGCGTCGTGCTACCCTCGTTTGGGCGAGCTCCGACGCCTCTGGTGAGCTGTTATCGGGAAATTCAAGTGAGAGCTCGTGCCCCATTCGGTAGGGGTCAACAGGTCTCCATGGAGGCGCTCTCATTGAAGCTAACAAATGGACACATGGATTCCGATCCCATTTGATAGGGTTCAGCGACTCGATGTCTCCCTCTGAGGGGATTCCATAGTTGTCCTTTCGTTTGGCCTTGAATATGTCCGAGGGGGCTTCGAGAGTTCGTTCTCGAGCAAGGGACTCATGTCGGCTCCCTCCAGACATCCCTGACCCGGATACTCGAGGGTGGCTGTTGAACCCTAATCGAGGGCCAGTCTTCTCTCACTTGAGATCTTTATGTGGGGCCAGGGCCCGCGTTCCTTACCATGGAAGGAATCGTTCGTGAGTAAACTCCTCCCGTCCGTTGGGCGCGCCTTTTGAGGCAGGAGACATAATGGCGCGATCGTGGGGGGTGGGGACAATGGCTAGAGACCGAGCATTCGATGTGTGTCCCTGTATTCATAAATCGAGGGAGCGGTTAGGTGCGGGCATTAAATGCGGGATTTTACCTGCCTGCCTATAAGTTCGGGTGTAGGTTTCCGCCCGTTCCCCATCTCGTCTTTCCATCTTCGTTGCCGCCGCCGCCGAAGAGCAAAGTCTCCCTGTCCGTTAGCGCAAGAGAGAAAAGAGAGAGATTAGGGATATTCCCTCCCGTCCATCCAGTAAGCAAATCCGCAACGTCTCCATGGCACCAGAACTTCTTCCTCTGGAGGACTGGCTCCCATTGGCCGTAATGAAATGGGAGCTCGAGGAGCTAGTGGACGATGGGCTTCTTCGCCCCGTTGTCTCAACTAATTGGCCGGAGTGGTTGGTGCCATCGAGGGAGGGCCTGGAGCTAAACCTGCCGGAGGGGTACGTGGTGAGCTTCGTCAAGTACCACCGGATGGGGCTCGGGTCACCTCCGAGCCAGTTCATGCGGGCGCTGACCAACTACTATGAGGTTGAGCTCCAGCATTTCTCCCCCAACGCCATCTCCAACATGGTGATTTACGCCACCATCTATGAGGGATACCTAGGGATGGAGCCACACTAGGAGTTGTGGCTCCATCTCTTCAAGGGCGAGCATTTCACGAAGCCGGTGTCGCAGGGGGTGAGAAGCATTATCCGCGTCGGCTGCTGCAACCTGTCGTTGAAGCAGGCAGACCTGTTCATCCCGACGGGGTTGATTTCCAACCACGGCGGGTGCCACGCCGGGTGGTTTTACCTCTAGAATGACGGTGGCCTGCTGCCGCCCTACACCGGGCGCGCCATCGCGAAGCGCCCAGAGCAATGGCTGCACGGCATGGTGAAGGATCATCAGACGAGGCTGAATCCTCTCCTCAACGTGCTGAGGACTCTGCGTGAGCGGGGGCTGAACGCTGGGATCGTCGTCTCGGTGTTTCATAGCCAGAGGGTTCTCCCGCTGATGCGACACCCGCTGCGCTTGGACCAGATGGTGCCCGGTGCATCGCTCAAGGGTTGCCATATGTTGGTCGAGGCGCTATCCCTCAAGGTCATCACGAGGCGGGTGAGGGGAGCGGTCACCGATGCCTTCATCCCAGAGGATGTGAACAACATCCCGATGCTGCCTGATGACGGTCACATCCATCTGGTGAGTATGTCGTAATATCGCCCCCGAATTCCTTTCTTCCTCGACTCATCCTCGTGTTCTCTGTTGTGGGCTTGTGTACAGGGGGCCATAGAATTCAGGGTGTCGAAGACCCCAGTCATGGAGGATGACCCCAATCGCCAGGTGAGACGATCCACTGCCCCAACAACAGAATAAAAGTAATGATCAGGAAAAGAAAGAGTGGAGGAAGAAGAGCCTCGAGCGCCTTGCGCGTGAGTAACGCCGGGCAAAGCAAAGGTGCGAGGGGGTTCCCGAAGACGAATCTCCCTCGAAAGAGGAGGAGGACGAGGATGAGGGCAACGATGACGAAGGAGTGCAGGCACGTCTTGATGCCTTGGTGCTCCGTATGGCCTGAGCTGACACCCACTTCGCATAGGGAACGGTCGAGGTGCGGTCGTCTTCTCGGGCCACGAGGGTTGGGAAACGAGGGCCTCAGAGCAGCCCCGAGAGCAGAGGATGAGTGACCCCTCGACTCGGGGGAGGTCCTCATCGCGTCGCACGCGTGGCGGGACGCCGTCGGCCCCTTCATGGGGTGGGTCCGGCATGCCGCCGCCTCAGGCCAGATCCTCGACACTCAGCGCGTAGAGCCAGAGGCAGTCGGCCTTGGAGAAGCAAGGAACGCCAAAGACATCATCAGTGGCAGCTTTGAGCGGCTCTGGTTCCGATAAGGGCACATCAAAGGAGGGGCCTCCGAAGCCCCTGAGCGGGTCAAAGGTGGGCAGGAGGGTGCCTCTCATCCCCGTGGGGTAAGTTTTTGGTATCTTGGGGCTTCCTTTCCCTTTTTTTGGTGTTTTAGGGGTTCTTAGTGTCTCTTGCTTGTGTGTGCTCCAGGGTCAAGCGGACAGAGATGGCGGCTCCCTCCCCCGTCAAGCAGCTCAAGATCAATGCCACGATGAGGGTGATGGCATCGACACCAGGTGCTACTTCGATGTCCTAGACGGCGGCGGTGGCTGCCTAGGTGGTGAAGGCCCGTGCCACTATGACTCAAGGTAGGCTGACGGGCGCTGCTTTCGTTGCAGGCTCGAGTTCCTTGGGGACCATGGCGAGGATGGACATAGCTCGGAGCCGAGAGCAGGCCGAGGTGTCTCCCGGCACCGCCGGGCCCGGGGACGCAGCCTTCGGCCGAGAGCTGGGGTCGACGGAGGAGGCCCCGATCATGATCGAGGATGAGGGGACGGGTCCCTCTGCCAGCGATGCGGAGGAGATGGCAGAGATCCCCCAGCAGCAGCAGCCGTGGCCGGCATGGCCACAAGGGCCGCACGAGATGGAGAAGCGATAGAAGCAGGAGTGACTACAAAAGCAGCAGGAGGGCGAGTGGCAGGCGTCAGGCTAGCCGCAGAAGTAGCAGCAGCATCAGGAGTAGCAGCAGCAGCAAGGACAATAGGCCACGACGTCTTCGGTCCTTCCATAGCGGGATGAAGAGGTGTCGACCGTGGTCTCACCGCTGCAACTACAGCAGGAGGAGCCAACAGCCTTGAGCCTGCCGCAGCAGGCACAGCCGGAGGAGACGGTGGCCTCGAGCCTGTCGCATCAATAGTAGCAGGAGAAGGAGGTGGAGGCCCCACTGAATGTGGGGCAGAAGGATAGGCGGCTAGAATTGCCGACCTCGAGCCCGCCGGAGGAGCCGGCGGCCGAGGACGTCCCAGTGTGGAAGAAGGTCGGGCAGCCTATAGCGCGGGCGGTCCTGGCAGACGCGTTAGAGTTTGGGGTGGTTGCAATGGCACTGATGCCTCGCCTGTCGCCTGCTGGGGTGTCGGCCATCTGGGGATTCTTATACGGCTTTGGCTCATACACCTCTGGCTACATCGCCCAGGGGAAGCGCAAGGCTGGAGAAGTTGAGCCGTCAGGAGCCGGGAGGAAGGTCGAGTTGTCGTTCCCCACCTTAGCTGATCGGGTGGTTCGTCATGGTGGCTTGACCAAGATGGTGGACCGCATCACGACGGCCGTTAGGGGAAGGGTCGAAGGAGACCTTCGCTGTTGGGGTCGGGAGGCACTTCGACTCCAAAACCCAACAAACCCCAATGCACCCCTCTTGAAGATGGATGACCCGGCAAAGGTTGAGTGCTGGGAGAACATCGAGGAGTTCTGGGCATGGCTGCAGCATGCCTTGCAGCTGGCCATCGACATCGTTGTCGAGGATATGCCTCGAGCCCTTGTGGTACGTGACCTGCTCCTTGTTTCCTCATGGTTTCTTAGTATTTTATGCTTTTTCATTTTTAGGACCTTAGGATGCGCTCCCATGCCAAGTCCCAGTTCATCCACATGATGCAAGGTGGATGGGGGCAGGTCCCCGAGCTGCGAGACCAGCTCGAGGCTGCCCGAGCCGAGACGGAGCGAAGGATGACCTAGTCAGGGCCCGGGAGGAGGCAGAGAAAGCCAAGGAGGACGCCTCGATGGCTCGAGGGGAAGCGACCCAGGGTGAGATGCAGAAGACCCTCGAGGACCTCTCGCTGGTGATCGAGCACATTCCGGGGCTCGAGAGGGATGTCAGGGACTCCTCGGAGCACATCAAGGGGCTCGAGGTAGAAGTTTCCCAGACCTCCCAAGCTCGTGACGCCCTCAACATCTTAGTTGGGGAGGAATGGCGCCGCGCCCAGGCCTTGTCCACCGAGGTCACCTGCTGAAGGAGACCCTCTAGAAGAAGAAGGAGGCCATCGCACTGGCTAGCCAAGCGATCGAGGACCTAAGGGTGGAGAGGACAGGGACGGCTCACGCCCTTGGAGTGGCCAAGAAGGAGTACTCCAAGATGAAGGATGGGTACACGACCCTTTATACCCATGCCACCGGTGAGCCTTCCTCTTTAGCTTTTGTATTTTTGTCCTTGCCGTCTTGTTCATCGTGGTTGACCCGTGTCTTATATTTTAGATCTCAACGAGGAGTCGATCAAGGCTCAAGACAATGCCAAGACGCTCCAGGATGCCTACTGGACCGAGGCAAGGTTGACCAACACACTCCGTACCTCGATCACCTTGATCTGCGATGACTTCGGTGTTGACCCTAAAGCGGAGGTTGAGGATGAAGTGCACAGGACCTCCCTCATCAACCGGTTGTACAAGCTCAGCTAGGTTGCAAGGGAGGAAGTCTGGAACACGCTCCATGTCGGTGTGAAGCTAGCGATGGTAATTGTTTGCTCCGGCTTCACCTACGACATGGGGGTGGTCTCCCACGGCTTTGTCTATGACCCCTCCAAGACTGATGTCGAGAACGAGGAGAGGCACAGGGCCTTGATCGAGGCTATTGAGGAGCCTGGCGGTCGGTTGGCGAAGCTTTTCAAGCCCGAGGTCCTTCCTCCCGGTGTTGATTAAGAAGGAGAAGCCAGCCTGTGAGCCAATCTGGGCAAGAAGGCCCATGTAATAGGTTAGATTTTGACTTGTGTTGATGTGCCCTCGAGGGCCTCAAAACATGATGTTTGTATGCATTTCAAATGCTTTTGAGTTCGAGTCCGTCTTTCCTTTTCTGCTCGAGTTAAGTTTTTATGCAGTCATCTTGGTGCATGGTTGCACCCTTCGGTGTGGGGTGTGAGTGAAGGTACCATAACCCAAAGGCATAGGCGATCCCATGGCTCAATGGCCCCTCAGCCTCAGGGTGCCTCGTGGCCTTCTCGACTATGTAAGAACTCGCATCAAAGCATATAGGAACGTTAGATAATGATTTTTCGAAATCATGTGCTTTTACTAAGTCTTCTTAGCGCATGGTTATGCCCCTTGGCATGAGGGAGTGAGTGGAGGTACCATAGCATGGACGCATGGGTAATCTCGTGGCTCGATAGTCCCTCGGCCTCAGGGTGCCCTCCCGGCCTTGTCGACTATGTAAAAGAACAGATGTCGAGTTTCAAAAAAGCGTGCAAGTTTTTAGGAACTTCGGGGGGGTTCCCCCTTGTAGCCCCCGAGGGAGGCTCAACTTTGTTGAAGCAGAGTCGAGGCTACCTTATGTATGTGATCAAAAAGTTGAACTTGTAAATGAAAGTACTTCTTATTCATTCATGACATGGGAAAAAATACAAGGCTTCGAAGCCCAGGGGTGAAAGCGACATAGTTGTTCGATGTTCCATGCATTGGTGAAGGTTTCGCCTTTCCCATTGGATAGCATGTAGGTTCCGGGTTTCAACACTTCTGCAACGATGAAGGGACCCTCCCATGGCGGTGTTAGCTTGTGGTGTCCCTTCTTGTTCTGCCGTCAACGGAGGACTAGGTCGCCGACTTGGAGGTCCCGCTTGCGGACATGTTTGTCATGATAGCATCGAAGCTTCTATTGGTATCTTGCGGAATTGATGACAGCCATGTCTCGAGCCTCCTCGAGTTGGTCGACGGTGTTTGAGAGTGCTTCTTCATTCATCTGCTCGTTGTAGGCCTTTAGTCAAGGGGACCCGTACTCGAGGTCAGTGGGGAGGACGGCCTCGGATCCATAAACCATAAAGAATAGGGTGAACCCCGTGGCTCGACTTGGCATCATTCTTAGGCCCAATAGGATCGAGGGCAGCTCAACAACCCATTTCTTGCCGTGTTTGTTTAGCCGATTGAAGATCCGAGGCTTGAGACCTTGTAGAATCATGCCGTTGGGGCGCTCGACCTGGCCGTTAGTTCTAGGATGAGCAACTATGGACCAGTTCATATGGATGTGATGGAAGTCATAGAAATCCAAGGACTTCTTGCCAGTGTACTACGTGCCGTTGTCGGTGATGATGACATTGGGGACTCCCAAAGCGGTGGATGATGTCAGTGAAGAATAGCACCGCCTGCTCAGACCAGATGTTGGTGATGGGTCGGGCCTTGATCCACTTGGAGAACTTGTCGATGACTACGAGTAGGTGGGTGTAGCCCCCGATTGTCTTTTTAAATGGCCCCATGAGATTGAGCCCCTAGACAGCGAACAGCCACATAATGGGGATCGTCTGCAGAGCATAAGCCGGGAGGTGGGTCTGCCTAGCGTAGAATTGGCACCCTTCGCATGAGCGGACGAGGTTGATGGCGTCAAAGACTGCGGTCGGCCAATAGAAACCTTGTCGGAAGGCATTTCCAACGAGGGTCCTTGGAGCAGCGTGATGGCCACAAGCCCCCAAGTGTAGGTCTTTGAGCAGATTTCTTCCTTCCTCGATGGTGATGCAGCGCTGGAGGACCCCGGTGGGGCTCCGTCGATAGAGCTCCTTGTCTTCACCATAGAGGATGTAGGTTTTGATCCGTCGAGCGATGCGGCGGGCCTCGGTTTGATTTTCTAGAAGCTCCCCTCGAATAAGGCAGTCAAGAAAGGGAGTGTGCCAGTCCGTCTCGGAGGTTGGGGGAGGAGGCAACACCTCAACCTCCATGACTTCGGCCCCGGTCGAGGGGGTCTCGGTGAAGGAAGGGGGGTTGACTGCTCGCGTTGTGATTCCTTCCCCTGTGCCTAGATCGACGGAGGGTTTGTAGTGGTCTTTTGAGAAAACGTCAGGTAGGACATTACCTCGAGTCGACGCCATCTTCACCAGCTCGTCTGCGGCCTCGTTGTATCTACGGGCGATGTGGTTGAGCTCGAGGTCGTAGAGCTTGTCCTCCAACTTGCGGACCTCTCCATCTTGGGGTCGTGGCAGCTCGAGGCCTTCATGACTTGGTCGATGACGAGTTGTGAATCACCACGAACGTCAAGGTGTCGAACCCCGAGTTTGATGGCGACGCACAAGCCGTTGATGAGGGCTTTGTACTCAGCAACGTTGTTGGAGGCGGGAAAGTGGAGTCAGATCATGTAGCACATGTGGACTCCGAGGGACAAGATGAAGAGCAGGCCTGCACCCGCCCCCGTCTTCATTAGTGACCCATCGAAGTACATGGTCCACAGTTCTGCCTGAATCCGTGTCGGGGGAAGCTGGGTGTCGGTCCACTTGGCGATAAAATCTACCAGCACCTGAGACTTGATGGCCTTGTGTGGTACGTAAGTGAGGGTCTCCCCCATGAGCTCGACTGACCACTTGGCGATTCTCCCTATGGCCTCTCGGTTCTGGACTATCTCCCTGAGAGGGAAGGACGAGACTGTTGGGAATATGCCCTAGCGCTAATCATGTAGATGATGATATTTTGATTGTATCCATGATTAATAAAGTGTTCATTGAATATCCATTATAGACAACTTGTATTGATTGGCAATTATGTGAATTATTTGTGGAACTCAATTACTTGAATGGTTATTCTAAAGTTGTCCCTGGTCGGCGTTCTTATGAGAACACACTTGAATATTAGACCAGCACATGTATTAGTTGATGGCTATGTTTCACAAGTCATGTACATGGAGATGTCAAACTAATAATGTGGGCACATCTGAGACATGCAGGATGGACTGACCTGACATGAGAAAGTCTCTATTCACGTCATGTACGTTGTGTCCTTAGACCTAAGATTGTGGTATGTACTCAAGATGTGAAACGGCCTACTTAGGGACTATCAAACGCTGCTCTGTAACTGGGTAGTTATAAAGGTGGTCTTCGGGTGGTCGAAAAGCATGCTATGAGACATAGAAAATCAAGATGGAATTTGCCCGTCTCTACGCGAGAGAGATATCACTGGATCACTCAAGTGATTGGATCAACAAATGCATGGCCGTGCTTGGGTTAAGTGTTAACCCACGAGTTGAACCATATATCAAGTGGCAAAGGGAATAACTTGTATGTGGTCGTAGTGGTTCGTCTGATATGATCTTTGCGTGCACATAGGAGTTGTCACACCTTGCTAGAGGCCGTTGTCAACTATTGGGTGAGTAGGAGTACTCGGCCCATGTCAATGTGTGCGTGAACCCTTAGGGTCGCACGCTTAAGGGGCTGGTAGCCTAATTCGGGTTGGACCCAATTAGACAAGGCTTAGGGTTACTAATGGGCCTTCAACTCGTGAGCTCATTGGGGATGCCTATATAAGCAAGGGGTAGGGGCGCGGTTAGGAGGTGGACATGCCTTTGACAGCCGCCGTCGCCCTCCCCACGCTCGCGCCTTCTGCTCCTCGTGGACCTAGCAGTCCGGAGGCGCATCGCTTCTTCTCCGCACGTGTAGGATTCCTTGGAGGTGCTACATCTGGAGCACTGGGATGAACCGCGTGAGGGGATTGAGGTGACGGACGACCATGCAACTGCACTGCCTGCTGTGATGCGTACGACTACATCGAGTCATCTTTCGCTGCTCCTGCGCATCTAGTGGTAATCCCGTAACCTGTAACTAGCAGTAGATCTTGGTTTATGAGGTCAAAAAGTTTTGTTTTCTGGCTAGCGTAGCACCCTCATAACCCTTCAGAGACCACAGTCACCGGGTGGCCATGCTGGAGCTTGCGTCGCATGATGACGATGGCGTAGAGCAGCTTCTGGATTTGCGGGTAGCGAACCTTGGTTTCCGAGAGTACCTCACTGACAAAGTAGACCAGCCGTTGGACAGGCAAGTCATTCCCTTCCTCTTCCCTCTCAACAACTATAACCGGGCTGACCACCTGGGTGGTTGCGGTGACATAGAGCAAGAGTGGCTTGGCTGGACTCGGAGGTACGAGAATCGGCGGTGAGGTTAGCATAGCTTTGATTTTGGAGAGTGTCAATGAGATATCATCGGTGGTCCATCGAGGGGTAGACCTAAGATGGTAGATTGATTGGAAGGGGCGCATGTGATCGGGAACTGGATGGTTACAGAGACACAAGACACAAGATTTATACAGGTTTAGGCCACCAGCGTGGTGTAAAACCCTACGTCCTATGCTCTGTAAACTGTATTGAGTATGGGATCGTGATGATCTGGTAGATCGTATGACCTCATGACCTGGTCTATCTAGGGACCTCTGCCCCTCCTTATATATGCCGAAGGGACAGAGTTACAAGTAAAATAGCCTATTTGCTACTATTACTAAACCGTGTGGTGCACGTCGTGTGTCGCGCGTCTTCATCTTGGGCTAGTCCGTCTTTGATGGTGCGGACCAAGTATAGCCACGAGGGTATATGGGGGTCATATCCCCACAACGAGGGCCTCCTCATCTTCGGGGGTCCATGTGAAGTGCTCTGATTTTTTAAAGAGGCGGTACAGAGGCAGTGCTTTTTCTCCGAGTCATGAGATAAAGCGACTGAGGGCTGCAAGGCAACCCGTAACCTTCTGGACACCCTTGAGATCTTGGATCGGACCAGTCTTGGTGACTATGGAGACCTTCGTGGGGTTGGCCTCGATGTTGCATTGAGAAACTATGTACCCCAAGAGCATGCCTCGGGGGACGCCGAAGACACATTTCTCGGGGTTGAGTTTGATGTTCTTTGCCCGGAGGCATTTAAACACGATTTCAAGGTCGTTGATGAGGTTGTCAGCCTTCTTTGTTTTGACTACAATGTCATCAACACAGGCCTCGACCGTTGGCCTGATGTGTTCGCCAAAAACATGGAGCATGCATTGCTGGTATGTAGCCCCGGCATTTCGAAGGCCGAAGGGCATAGTTACGTAACAATACATGCCGAAGGGGGTGATAAAGGAAGTTGTGAGCTGGTTGTATTCCTTCATCTTGATTTGGTGGTAGCAAGAGTAAGCGTCGAGAAAAGAGAGAGTTTCACATCTCGTGGTGGAATCAACAATTTGATAGATGCGTGGTAAAGGAAAAGGAACTTTTGGACATGCTTTATTTAAACTGGTGTAGTCTACACACATCCTAAATTTTCCATTCTTTTTCTTAACTAGTACAGGATTAGCTAACCACTCGGGATGATGAACCTCCTTGATGAATTCGGCCTCCAAAAGCTTGTGTATCTCCTCCCCGATGATCTTGTGCTTCTCCTCATCGAAGCGGCGCAAGTGTTGCTTCACCGGTTTGGACCCAGCTCGGATCTTCAAGGCATGCTCGGCAACATCCCTTGGTATGCCTGGCATGTCCGAGGGACTCCACGCAAACATGTCGACGCTCGCATGGAGAAAGTCGACGAGCACTGCTTCCTATTTGTTGCTGAGGGTGGCACTGATCGTCAGCACCTTCCCGTCGGAGCTGCTGGGGTCGAGGAGGATCTTCTTGGTGTCCTCTGCAGGTTCGAAGCTGCCAGCGTGATGTTGGGAATATGCCCTAGAGCTAATCATGATTAATAAAGTGTTCATTGAATATCCATTATAGACAACTTGTATTGATTGGTGATTATGTGAATTGTTTGTGGAACTCAATTATTTGAATGGTTATTCTAAAGTTGTCCCTGGTTGGCATTCTTGTGAGAACACACTTGAATATTAGACCAGCACATGTATTAGTTGATGGCTATGTTTCACAAGTCATGGACATGAAGATGTCAAACTAATAATGTGGGCACATGTGAGACATGTAGGCTAGACTGACCCAACATGAGAAAGTCTCTATTCACGTCATGTACGTTATGTCCTTAGACCTAAGATTGTGGTATGTACTCAAGATGTGAAATGATCTACTTAGGGACTATCAAACGCTGCTCCATAACTGGGTAGTAATAAAGGTGGTCTTCGGGTGGTCGGGAAGCATGCTTTAAGACATAGACAATCAAGATGAAATTTGCCCCTCTCTAGCGAGAGACATATCACTGGATCACTCAAGTGATTGGATCAACAAATGCATGACCGTGCTTGGGTTAAGTGTTAACCCACGAGTTGAACCATATATCAAGTGGCAAAGGGAATAACTTGTATGTGGTTGTAGTGGTTCGTCTAATATGATCTTTGCATGCACATAGGAGTTGTCACACCTTGCTAGAGGCCGCTATCAACTATTGGGCGAGTAGGAGTACTCGGCCCATGTCAATGTGTGTGTGAACCCCATAGGGTCGCACGCTTAAGGGGCTAGAAGCCTAATTCGGTTTGGACCCAAATTAGATAAGGCTTAGGGTTACTAATGGGTCTCCAACTCATGAACTCATTGGGGATGCCTATATAAGCATGGGGTAGGGGCATAGTCAGGGTAACACACATGCCTTTGGCAGCCGCCATTGCCCTCCCCACGCTCGTGCCTTCTGCTCCTCGCGGACCTAGCAGTCTGGAGGCGCATCGCTTCTTTCCTGCACGTGTGGGATTCCTCAGAGGTGCTGCATCTGGAGCACTGGGATGAACCACGCGAGGGGATTGAGGTGATGGACGACCATGCAACTGCACTGCCTGCTGCGACGGGTATGACTACATCGAGTCATCTTCCGCTGCACCTGTGCATCTAATGGTAATCCCATAACCTATAACTAGCAGTAGATCCTGGTTTATGAGGTCGAAAATTTTTGTTTTCTGGCTAGCGTAGCAACCTCATAACCCTTTAATGGTATTAGAGCTATTACTGCCTTGTTATAGGTTTGGTTTTGTGCATATGGTGATATGTGTGGTTGTAGATGAGTCTCTAACCTTGGTTCGTCATCTTGCCGTGTTGGTCTTGAAACGATCTACTCGTACCGGTCGAAATTCTGCCATCCGAGTTAAGTGATTCATATAAATCCAGTCATGGTGAGTTCGAGATCAATCAGATTGATTGAATTAAACCCTAGGTCAAGTGCCAAGCGCATATGATGCGCGGCGGTGGCAGAAGGAATTTACTGCCGAGCGCCGGTTTGCCGAGAAAAGTGCTGCTCATTAAAACAGCCGTAACTTTTGAATCGTAACTCGGATTGAGACAAACTCTAAACAAAAATTATAGAGAACAAAATTTTACATCTGGTTCTCTACCTCTTCACGCCAAATTAGAATTGCAAAATAAAGCTTGTAAAATAGAGTTTTCTATGTTACAAGATTAGACGTCGGATTCGGATAACTCTGTTTTGTAGGTATTGATGACTAGTATAGCCCTTATGTGTATGTGATGCATGTATGTATTTAATTCATGGCTTTCATGTCATGAGGACAAAATGGGCAGGAGCCACATACATATTATCAAAATTAATGTAATGGATTGTGCCAATCTGTGATCTATCCGTGACTATGTAATTTTATTTTACTTGCGCTAGTAGTAGCTAGTCTTGGCGGAATTATCACTGAAGGATGGCATACTCAAATCATGGAGATGGAGATCGCCATGATGCACAGATTGAAGGAGATGGAGATCCCCAAAGGAATAATGGGCTATACCAAGTCATTTCTATGTTATGCCATTCTTACTATGTTCTACTTTCACATGCTATTACGTTTTTGTCTAATTGCATGTGGTAGTGAAGTAGAACGATCCCTCAGCAATGTTTAAGTTAAATGCTTCCCCAAACCTTGCACTGTCATAAGTCTTGTACAATCGGTGGTGGGTCTATGAAATTAGGGTGCCACTGGTTTTCCTCGACTAGGCAGGTTCGTATCGGATACTTACTGCAAGAAGGTTTGGTTACCTAAACAAGGTCATCCTAATGGTTAGGGACCTTGGAGCATGAGTAGGTTGAGAGTAGCATAGAGATGCTACCCAACAACAAGAGTTATATGTCATATGATTAGCAAAGTGTTGCTTACCGATCTACCATGTCTTCTAGCGGTGATGCTAAAGCTCACTAGTTGACTTGTTAGTTGTGGGTCTTGAATCACTAAGTATCAATTGAGGGATATTGATTTTAGTGGGAGTAGATTTTATTTTGATATAATTTACTCTTTCATGGATACATTGTCTTAGTATTTTGCGTTACTTTTGTTGTAGATGGTCGCTCGCAATCAACCATTTTCTTTGCGTACAATTCTTAAGAAAGATAAGTTGAATGCAACAAATTACGCGGATTGGATCCATAACCTAAGAATTGTTCTCAGGGCTGAGAAAAAGGAAGAAATTCTAGACACACCAGATGAGCCTGATGAAAATGCAACTGCTGCTGAGAAAAACGCTTACAAGAAAGCATGTGATGTGGATCTTGAAGTGAGTTGCCTCATGCTTGCTTGTATGGAACCTGATCTGCAGATGCAGTTCGACAACAATCATTCAGCGAACGATATTGTCGGTGTTTTGACCCCCGAGGGGTTAACACCAATGAGTAATATTCGTAATTGTGTGCTCCCTTAATCCGGTGGGTGATGCAAGAAGGACACGGCGATTTATCCTGGTTCGGGCAAAGAAGGCCCTACGTCCAGCGGGGGGAGGATAGTTCGTGTTATCTTGCACCGAAGTGCTAGTACAGGGGAAATACAAGCAGGTGTGAGGAGCGTGAGCTGGAGCTCGGGCGTTTCGGACGCCTAGCTCTCGACCTTACACTGTCTCACCGTATTGATATGTGATCTAAAGCCTTAGCATTTCTATGCTCTAGATCCTCTCCTGCCCTTTCTAACGTCCTGGCACCTCCTTTTATAGGTGAAGGAGGGGCACAGGCGTACATATATTTAGAGTTCGCATGGCTGGTGATGCATGGTGTTGAGGCCGATCACGTCGGTGCTGCTGTAGTGATGTACGTCGGTATGGGAGGCCCTGCAGCCGTCGCGTCAGGAGTTGTTGAAGTGCAGCCCGGAGTCGTTGGAGTCCTGCTCGAGGGTTTGTCCGATGAAGTCGAGGGGTAGCGGTCGAGGGCTTGGCTCGAGTCGAGGGGGTCGAGTCGAAGGGGTCGAGCCTTACCGGATAAGGTCGAATCCCGGGAAATACGGGAAACGTGCTGATTTATGCATCTCGAGGGGGTGTTGGATGGGACACAGTGCTCGGCATGGCGCAACAGCGAAGTACGACCCGCGGGATTCTGGGGCATGGGCGGTAAAAGCAAGATTTGACCGCCACTCCCGCAACTGTTACCGTAACTGTGGCCATACGGTTAGGCGGGGGTAGGTAAAACGCATTAAATGCGCCCGAATCCGTACGGGAGAGTCGGTAGCCGAGGGGTGCACTGTCCTCGAGGGCTACCCATTCACGCGAACGAAGTTTCGTCCTCGAGGGCAGGCTCGTTCGTCGGGCGAAGTTCCGTCCTCGAGGGCAGGCTTGTTTGCCGAGCGAAGTTCCGTCCTCGAGGGGTCACCCGAATTGTACTCCCGAGTGTACAGTCCCAGTCCGCTCGGTAGCCCCTCGAGCAGGCTTTGGCTTTGGGCCGCCGTAGTTTCTTCGTGGGTCAACCCAATATGCTTTAGCCTACGGGCCTTCGAGGGGCACAGGAGTACATGTTGCTGATTTTGCGGGGTTTAGTTCAGTAAACCAAGGGTTTGGGGTACCCATTTCCTGGGTAACGATAGTAGCCCCCGAGCCTCTGCGCGAGTGATGGCACTCGGGCAGGGGGTCAAGAATTGGAAATGAGACATGATTCAGATCTTTTCGTGGGGGGCGCATGAGCAACCCCCACGGGGGTAGCCCCCGAGGCCTCGTCGGAGTCGAAAGACTCCTGTGAGGGCTTCATTTGTCTTTGGTCGAGGGGTGCTTGTCCAGTCGAGTACAGGCTTGAACTGGAGTCGCAGTGTTTTACCGAGGGGTGCGTCGGGACGCCGAGCCCCCGGGGGATTTTCGACCCTCTTTCGTTGAGGGGTGCCGGGCACAGTCGAGCTCCTGAGCCTCGTGCGGCTGGGGCGTTGCCGGCCTCGGCATTCATCTCACGAGTCCTTTCGATCGGACGTGAGGTGAGAAGCGTCGGACTACCCTCGATAGGGCGAGCCGCGAAGTTCTCAGTGAGCTGGTAACGGAAAGATCCAAGTGAGGGCCCGTTCCTCATTCGATAGAGGTCGGCTGGTGGCCCAGAGGCGGTCTCATTAGAGCAAAACGCATGGTCTTACGGATACCGATTCCATTCGATAGGTCTCGGCGGCTCGATGCCTCCCTTCGGGGGGATTCCATAAAGTCCGTAGCATTTTGCCTTGGATGTGTCCAAAGGGGTCTCGAGAGTTCATTCTCGAGCAAGGCCTCATGTTGGCTCCCCCTTGGTCACCCCTGACTCGGGTGCTCGAGGGCGGCTGTCGAACCCTGATCATGGGGCCAGCCTTCGCTCCCTCGAGACTTAGGGCTGGAGCCCGATTTTTTTGGTGCTCAAGGGTGGCCGTTGAGCCCTCACTCGAGGGCTGGCCTTCGCTTCCCTCGAGACTTTGAGGTGGGGCCAGAGCCCGTTTAACTTCTCCTGGAAGAGTCCGCCAGCAGGTGACGCTTATTTTTCTTACCGTTAGACGCGCCTTATGAGGAGAAGGCCTTAGCGGTGCGATCGTGGTGGGCCCGAGCAACGGCTCTTTGCCAGAGGTGTGACGTGAGCATCCGGTCGAGGATCGAGGGGGGAAGTGGTCAGGCAAGCGCATTAATTGCGGGAAGTAACCTTTTCCCTGTCGTCGGACTCCGCCCGTTGCTCTTCCCGGGTATAAAAACGGAGGGGGACAGGCGCTGTTTGCCCCAACCTTTGCCATCCTCCCGAATTCCTGCTTTCCTACCCGCGTGAGGGTAGAAACTTTAGAGCAAGAAATCATGATTGGGAAACTTCCCGGTCGTCTGTCCGCCGAAGAGATTCATGTTGTTGCTGCCGCCGCCACGTCCACTGAGCGGATCCGTGCCGCCGCTGCTTCCATGGCCCCCGTCCTCCAGCCCGTCGAACCCTGGCGCCCGTCGACTGTGACATGGCAAAGGCTGAATGAGCTGGTGGGAGAAGGACTTCTCTGCCCCGTCACCGATCCAAATCGGCCGGAGTGGATTGCGCCGCCGAGGAACCACCAAGAGCCAAGCCCGTCGGAGGGCTATGTGGTGAGCTTCCTCAAATATCATCGGCATGGGTTCGGCGTACCCCCGAGCGAGTTCATGCGGGGGTTGACGAACTTCTACGGCGTCGAGCTCCAACATTTCTCCCCCAATGCCATCTCTAACGCCGCCATCTTCTGCGAGGGCTACCTTGGGATGGCGCCACATTGGGAGCTGTGGCTCCATCTTTACAAGGGGGAGTGGTTCGCCTCCCCGGTGGCGCCAGGAGTAAGGCGAATCGTCAGAGCAGGGTGCCTCAACTTCGTGTTGAAGACCGAAAAGTCAGAGGAGCCACGCGAGTATATCCCCACCGGGTTGATGTCCAACCACTCCCAGTGGGACGAGCAATGGTTCTACCTTCGCAACTATGGCGGCTACCTCCCGCCGTACACCGAGCGGCTTATCACCGAGCGTCCATTCAACTGGCCGCACGGTGTCACAGGAGATCTTCAGCGTTGACTTCGTCCCCTCGTCGCCGCAATGAAGGCCCTTCGAGAGGCGGGCCTGACGGCGGGTGTGGTGGTCTTGGCCTTCCATGGTCGACGGGTGCTCCCTCTGATGGAGCGCCCGCTGCGATTGGACGAGATGCTCCCCTCGGCGGCGCCGGAGGTTCTCGAGAGGTGCCGGATGTCCGGCGAGAAGCCATCCGCCGCGGAAGTCATTGCGCGGGTAAAGGGGATGGTCATGGGCTCGTTCAGGGTGGAAGACATCAAGCGCCTCCCCATGCGGCTGGAGGAGGGTTGCCTTGACCTGGTGAGTGCCCCGACCCGTGCCTTTCGCGATTTCATTCTGCCCCCTTTTCTTGTCCCTGTGACTAAACGTTTTCGTGTAGGGGAGAATCGACTACCGGAGATCGAGGCCCCCGCTAAGGGAGGACGCTCCCAATCGTCAGGTAAGATGCTTCACCGCCTAGCAAGAAAAGCGGTGTAGGGACGAAGAGGAGAAGAAGAAGGCCAAGAAGCTCCAGGAGCGCGAAAGGCTTGTGAGGCGCCGTGCTCAGCAGAGGCGCGACGGGCTCCTAGAGGAGAAGTCTCCCTCGTCCGAGGGAGATGAAGATGATGCTGATGATGACAGCGATGACGTCGAGGGAGTGGTGGGGCGTCTCGAGCACATCTTGTCGGGTTCCTCCCATGCTGACCGCCCCTTGGTGCAGGAGGATGCGGTGGAGGAGCGCGCCCCCCAGCCGGTGGCGTCGGCCTCGGAGCGCCGGCGTGGGAAAAGGTGGGCTGACGCCTCGACTCGAGGGGGTTCACCTCGCTCCCTTCATACTCGAGGCGAGACCCCACCCACTTCGACCCGGGAAACCCGGTCCCGGTCGTCGGCGCGGGCGGAGCAAAGCCATGCTCAGGAGGCACGGCGACCCCACCGATGGCCCCGAGCAGCCTCAGCCCCGGGAAGAGCTCGTCTTCAGGAGGGGTCTCGAGATCTGCTAGCAGTTCGAGGGGGACCCGAAAGGCCTCTATCCCCTTCGGGTAAGCGTTGTTGATTCAATTCCTTATTTTGTTGCATCCTCATTGTGCAGTTTAATAAGCTTTTTGCCGTCCTCTTCTCATCCAGACCCAAGCGCCGAATCGAGGAGGCGTCTCTTGCGCCGGCTAAGCGGCTCAAGGTGGACGCAGCTGCGAAGATGGAGGCCCCGGTTATAGGTGCGACGTCGAGGCCCTTGGCTCCGTGGGAAGCCAAGTGGTTGTCCTCAGCCCTCGGTGCTATGGCGCGCGGTAGGCTGACGGGTTTCGCTCTTGCTGCAGGGTCGAGTGTCTCGAGGGCCGCGACGGGTGGCGACTCCGAGCCAGGGAGGACGCAAAAGGGAGGGAGCGCCTCCTTGACGTCGTCGTCCATGGTCCTCGAGCTCGGCCCGGCGCCAGGGGGCGGAGCCCCGATGTCGGGAGCTTTCGCTCCTGTCCGACCGAAGGCCTCGATCCCCGCACCTATGGCGGGAGCCTCCGAGGGCCACGAGCCGAGAGAGGAGGTAGCCGTCGTCGACCTCGAGGGTGAGGAGACCACAGCCCTTCCCTCCTCGACGGGAGAGTGGAGACCCTGGCCGGCGGGGCTACGTGAGCTCGAGGCCCAGAGGAAGCAGGAGCAGGGGGCCCTGCAAGAAGCGGAGCTACCGCGACCGCAGCAGGAGGGGGAGAAAGAGCCGCTGGAGCGGTGGGAAGAGGAGGAGAAAACTGGGGGCCAGCCCCAGCTGCTGTAGTGATATACGTCGGTATGGGAGGCCCTGCAGCCGTCGCATCGGGAGTTGTTGAAGTGCAGCCCGGAGTCATTGGAGTCCTGCTCGAGGGTTCGTCCAATGAAGTCAAGGGGCAGCGGTCGAGGGCTTGGCTCGAGTCGAGGGGGTCAAGTCGAAGGGGTCGAGCCTTACTGGATAAGGTCGAATCTCGGGAAATGCGGGAAACGTGCTGATTTATGCGTCTCGAGGGGGTGTTGGACAGGGCACAGTGCTCAGCATGGCGCAACAGCGAAGTACGACCCGCGGGATTCCGGGGCATGGGCGGTAAAAGCAAGATTTGACCGCCACTCCCGCAACTGTTACCGTAACTGTGGCCATACGGTTAGGCGGGGGTAGGTAAAACGCATTAAATGTGCCCGGATCCGTACGGGAGAGTCGGTAGCCGAGGGGTGCACTGTCCTCGAGGGCTGCCCATTCGCGCGAATGAAGTTCCGTCCTTGATGGTAGGCTCGTTCGTCGGGCGAAGTTCCATCCTCGAGGGCAGGCTCGTTCGCCGGGCGAAGTTCCGTCCTCAAGGGGTCGCCCGAATTGTACCCTTGAGTGTACAGTCCCAGTCTGCTCGGTAGCCCCTCGAGCAGGCTTTGGCTTTGGGCCGCCGTAGTCCGTTCGTGGGTCAACCCAGTATGCTTTAGCCTGCGGGCCTTCGAGGGGCACAGGAGTACATATTGCTGATTTTGCGGGGTTTAGTTCGGTATACCAAGGGTTTGGGGTACCCATTTCCTGGGTAACGACAGATATGATCGTGGTGCTTGAAGATATGTTCCAAACTCAAGCGCGGACTGAAAGGTTCAATGTCTCTAAGGCGCTTGCAGAAACCAAGCTAGCAGAGGGCGCAGCTGTTGGTCCACATGTAATCAAGATGGTTGGTTACACTCAGAGGTTGGAGAAGCTAGGCTTCCCAATTGGCCAAGAGTTGGCTATTGATTTCATTCTTACATCACTTTCGGCCAGTTATGGAAACTTCATCTCAAACTACCATATGCATGGAGCGGAGAAGGGCTTGAATGAACTGTGTGGCATGCTGAAAACAGCAGAGGCCGACATCAAAAAAGGTGCTGGTAGTAGCCAAGTGTTGGCGATCCAGAACCAACCTTGTTTTAAGAGAAAGGGCAATTCTTGGGGGAAGAAGGGCAAGGCTAAAGATGAGATCTATAAGCCAAACCCATCTGCTGCCAAGGCTGGACCATCTGCAAATTCAGATTGCTTTTATTGTAAGGGAAAGGTCACTGGAAAAGAAACTACACGGAGTACTTGGCGTCCTTAGAGAAGGATGGCGGCGGTAAAGGTACTGCTACTGCTTGTACTCTTGTTGTTCATGTTACAGACATTTCCCTTGCTAACTCTTATATCAATTCTTGGGTATTTGATACCGGATCGGTTGCTCATATTTGCAATACGATGCAGGGAATGATAAGAAGTAGAAGCGTGGAGAAAGGAGAAGTTGATTTCCGCGTGGGCAATAATGCAAGAGTTGCTGTATTGAACGTCAGGATGACGCAACTTCCCTTGCCGTCAGGATTTATTTTGGAATTGAATAATTGTTATTTTGTTCCTAGTTTAAGTCAAAACATTGTGTCACCTTCATGCTTGATGAAGGATGGTTATTCATTTGCAAGTAAAGACAATGGTTGGTGATCTCAAAGAATTATGTGTTTGTGGCTTTTGCATCCATTGTGAATGGGTTATTTATTTTAAATCTTGATGATGCACCTATCTGTAATGTTAGTGCTAAAGGGCCTCGACTTAATAAGTTAAGTCCTACCTATATGTAGCATTGTCATTTGGGTCATATAAGTGAGAATCGCATGAAGAGGCTCCATGATGATGGTCTTCTAACTTCGTTTGATTTTGAATCATACGAGACATGTGAGGCTTGCTTGGTAGGCAAGATGACCAAGGCGTCATTCAAAGGATTTCCAGAGAGGGCATCTGACTTATTGGAACTTGTACATACTGATGTATGTGGACCAATGAGCATGATAGCTAGAGGCGGATTTCAATACTTCATAACTTTTACTGATGAATTTAGTAGATATGGATATGTCTACCTAATGAAGCATAAGTCTAAAACATTTAAAAAGTTTAAAGAATTTCAGAATGAAGTAGAGAATCAACATGGCAAGAAGATCAAGGCCTTGCAATCTGATCGTGGATGCGAATATCTAAGTCATGAGTTTAGTAATCATCTTAAGAGTTGTGGAATTGTTCCACAGCTTACGCCACCCAGAACGCCTCAGAGAAATGGCGTGTCTGAGTGACGTAATCGGACCTTGTTGGACATGGTTCAGTCTATGATGAGCCAGTCGGACCTACCTTTATCATTTTGGGGATACGCTCTAGAAACAACCACTTTCTACTATCTAAGTCCGTAGTTAAGACACCATATGAGATGTGGACCGGTAAGAGTCCCAGTTTGTCTTTTCTGAAAATTTGGGGTTGTGAAGTTTATGTTAAACGACTTATATCAGATAAACTAACCAAATCGGACAAGTGCTTTTTCATGGGATATCCGAAGGAAACTTTAGGGTATTATGTCTATAATCGGTCAGAGGGCAAAGTGTTTGTCACTCGAAATGGTGTTTTCTTAGAGAGAGTTTCTCAAAAGAGAAAAGAATGGATAAAAGGTGTATCTTGAAGAAGTTCAAGATGAGCCAGTAGGGACTGACTCTACGAGTGATGCTAATGTAGCAAAGCAAGTGAGACACCCGTGGCAGTGGAGATACCGTGATAACCATGAAGATCAGCGAGACTTCGTGCATTGCGTAGGGATTTGTTATTGTTAGATGATGACGAACCTGCGGATTATGCAGAAGCTATGATGGATCCAGATTCTGAGAAATGGCAAAGTGCCATGAGATCCGAGATAGATTCCATGGGAGACAATCAAGTTTGGAACTTGGTTGACCCGCCTGATGTCGTTAGACCCATAGAGAGCAAATGGATCTTTAAGAAGAAGAAGGATATGGACGGAAATGTTCACGTCTATAAAGCTCGACTTGTTGCAAAAGGTTTTTGGCAAGTTCAAGGAATTGACTATGATGAGACGTTCTCGCCGGTAGCGATGCTTAATCTATTCGGATCATTCTAGCAATTGCTGCATATTTCGATTATGAGATATGGCAGATGGATGTTAAAACAGCCTTTCTAAATGGGTATTTAGAAAAGGACATGTATATGATACAGCCTAAAAGTTTTGTTAATCCTAATAATGTTGGAAAGATATGCAAGCTTAAGAAATCTATTTATGGGTTAAAGCAAGCATCTCGGAGTTGGAATATTCATTTTGATGAGGTAGTCAAAGGGTTTGTCTTCCGTCAGAATGAAGAAGAACCTTGTGTTTACCAGAAGGTAAGTGGGAGCGCTGCTGTGTTTCTGATCTTGTATGTGGATGACATACTATTGATTGAGAATGATATTCCTATGTTGCAATCTATAAAGACTTCACTGAATAATAGTTTTCCTATGAAGGATTTAGGTAAAACATCATACATCTTGGGAATTAAGGTCTATAGAGATAGGTCGAGAAGGCTAATAGGATTAAGCCAAGACACGTACATTGACAAGGTGTTGAAATGGTACAACATGGAATAGTCCAGGAAAGGGTTCTTGCCTATGACACATGGTATGCGCTTTAGTGACAAGCAGTGTCCTTCATCAGATGAAGAGCGCAACCACATGAGTAAGGTTCCATATGCTTCGGCCGTTGGTTCCATCATGTATGCCATGATATGTACTTGCCCAGATGTCTCATATGCTCTAAGTGTTGCGAGCAGGTACCAAGCTAATCTAGGTGAACCTCACTGGACGCTTGTTAAGAACATCCTTGTTGACACCGTTTTTTGACACGTGTCAATATGGACCGAAAACTGTGCTGATCGGCAAGGGAGTGGTTCTTCTCCAGCGTTGATTCTGAGATTGACCGATGGATGAGTGCCGATAAAGGACATGTTGATCTTGTACATTGCCGATGAAGCCAGAGGGCTGTTGCCGATAGAGATTGAGGCATGGTTGCCGATGGAAAGCGGAGCTGAAGGACATGGAAAGCGGGTCTGAGCCATTATTGATGGGTTGCCGATGGAATCTACAGGGATGAAGAGCATGCCGGTAGAGTTTTCATCGTAAAGCAATGGATAAGGGAACTGGCGATATTTATGCCATTATTTTATTAGCTTATTTTTGAGTCCGACCTTGGTACGAGTCGTTATTTTTTATTCCTTAGAGATAAGACTTGTTTAGGTAATACTTTGTCGTGTCTGTTTAGGACTCATAGTACCAGGGTATAAATATGTACCAAAAGACAATGAAAAGAATAATCATCAATACAACAAACCTACTATTTTTATCTACTTGTCAAGCAATCTACTTTTCGGCGACTTCGTCATCAGTACTTTTTCCTTTTCAACGAGTTCTTTCAAGAGTCGACGGGCTGCATCAAATTGATCTCCGGCGGCCTTGCAGGTTCCGCTTTTACCGAGCAAGATTCAGGCTTTGACGTCCGGGCGTATCGCTGTCGTCTTCCCTGATCTGTTCAACAGTTATCGAGTATCATCTGAGCTTTGACGTCCGGGCGTATCGCTGTCGTCTCGTTCAGGTTTTATTCAAATCTATCGTCCTTGTCGATTAACAGGTCAAATCGACTGGCACGCTTCGGATATCGATTTCGGGTATTAGCCCGGTGTGTTTGCAGATATAATTTTGCATCAACAATCCTAAAGTACTTACGAAGGACTAAGGATGTGTTCCTAATCTATGGAGGTGAGGAGGAGCTCGTTGTAAACAGTTACATCGATGCTAGCTTCCAAACCAACAGGAATGACTCACTATCTCAATCAGGTTTTGTATTCACAATAAATGGTGGTGCAGTTACTGGAAAAGTTCCAAGCAGGAGACGGTCTCCGATTCTACAGCAGAAGCTGAGTACATTGCAGCTTCTGGCGCTGCAAAGGAAGGTGTTTGGTTGAGGAGGTTCCTCATTGAGCTTGGTGTGTTTTCGAATACATCGGACCCATTGAATTTACATTGTGATAACAATGGGGCGATTGCACATGCTAAGCAGCGTAGGGATCACCAGAAGAACAAACATGTACTCCAGAAGTTTCATCTCATTCAAGAGTTTGTGAAACGAGAAGAGATCAAATTGCGCAAAATACATACGGATTTAAATATAGCAGATCCTTTGACAAAGGCTCTTCCACAGCCTAAGAATGAGGCGCACATGAGCTCTATGGGGATTAGACATCTAAGAGATTAACTCTAGTGCAAGTGAGAGACTCTTGGGAATATGCCCTAGAGCTAATCATGTAGATGATGATATTCCTATTGTATCCATGATTAATAAAGTGTTCTTTGAATATCCATTATAGACAACTTGTATTGATTGGCAATTATGTGAATTATTTGTGGAACACAATTACTTGAATGGTTATTCTAAAATTGTCCCTGGTCGGCGTTCTTGTGAGAACACACTTCAATATTAGACCAGCACATGTATTAGTTGATGGCTATGTTTCACAAGTCATGGACATGGAGATGTCAAACTAATAATGTGGGCACATGTGAGACATGTAGGCTGGACTGACCCGACATGAGGAAGTCTCTATTCACGTCATGTACGTTATGTCCTTAGACCACACAACTGCACTGCCTGCTGTGACGCGTACGACTACATTGAGTCGTCTTCCGCTGCACCTGCGCGTCTAGTGGTAATCCCGTAACCTGTAACTAGCAGTAGATCCTGGTTTATGAGGTCAAAAATTTTTGTTTTCTGGCTTGCGTAGCAACCTCATAACCCTTCACATGATGCTTGGGGTCAGGGACCTCGGCAGTGAGACCATCAAGAGTCGCCGCCAGCATTTCGGACTCCTCGACGGCCTCCCCATTTTTGACGCACTCAACATCGCAGTCGTATGCATGCTCAAAGGAGGAGCCGATGGTGATGATGCCTTTGGACCCTGGCATCTTGAGCTTGAGGTAGGTGTAGTTGGGGACTACCATGAACTTGGCGTAACCGGGCCGGTCGATGATGGCATGGTACGTGCCGTGGAACACGACCACCTCGAAGGTGAGCGTCTCCTTCCTAAAGTTGGCAGAGGTGCCGAAGCAGACGGGGAGGTCGATGCGGCCAATGGGAAGAGCCTTCTTCATTGGTACAACTCCATGGAAGCCCCTAGCGATAGGCTGGAGCTTCATCCTCAGGATCCCCAGGAGGTCAAGGGTCTCTGCATAAATGACATTGAGGCTGCTGCCTCCATCCATGAGTACCTTGGAAAGGAGAGTGTTGACGATGATGGGGTCGACAACGAGCGGGAACACCGCAGGCTTGGGGACATGGTCTGAGTGGTCTTCATGGTCGAACGTGATGGTTGTATCAGACCAGTCAAGGTAGTGGGGGGTCGCAACCCACACGAGAAGACTTCTCGGCACTCCATCTTGCATTGGCATGGTGAAAGCCGGGTCGAGGGCCCCCTGTAGATCATGTAGCAGTCATGGACCTCGGGGAAGCCATCCTCCTTGTCGCCGTCCTTGTCCTTGGGGTCTTCCTTCTTGTCATCTTTCCCAAGGCCCAAGCTCTCAAAGTATTTTCGGATCATCCGACAATCTTTGAGGTTGTGATTGATAAGCCCCTTGTGATAGGGGCATGATTTTTTTAGCATCTCGTCGAAGAGGCCCTTCTTGGGAGGACCTCGGGGCTTCTTGCGCTCGACGGTGGCCACGAGCCCGTCGGGGGCAACCTCGCACTTGCCCTGTAGGTTCTTCTTCTTCTTCTTGTTATTGTTCCTCTTGGCTCCCTGGTTCGAGCTCTCAGGGTCACCTTGCTTGGCCTTCCCCCTGCTCTGGTCATCATCGAAGAAGGCGCCAACAGCCTCCTTTCCAGCGGCATAACTAGCAACGACATCCATCAGCTCGTCGACGGTCTTCGGGGGGTTACGCCCCAGCTCCCATACCAACTCCTTGTAGGTAGTCCCGACAATGAACTCTAGGATCACATCATCGTCGGGGATATGGGGGAGCTCGATGTGTTGCTTGGAGAAGCGCCGAGCAAAATCGCGGAGGGACTCCCCGGGCTTCTGCTTGCAGCTTCGGAGGTCCCATTTGTTGCCGGGTCATACGTAGGTTCCCTTGAAGTTCCCCTCGAACACCCTGACGAGATTTGTCCAATCGTGGATTTGATCAGGGGGAATTCCTCGAGCCACCTTCGAGCGATGTCTGATAGGAACAGGGGGAGCTGACAGATGATGGCGTGATCGTTACGCGCCCCGCCCAACTGGCATGCCAATCTGAAGTCAGCTAGCCATAGCTCGGGCTTGGTCTCACCATTATACTTGACGAGGCTCGTGGGGGGACGAAAGAGGTTCGGTAGCGGTGTCCTTCGAATCGTCCTACTAAAGACTCGAGGGCCCGACGGCTCGGGGAACCGGTGCTAGTCCTCGTCGCTGTCGTAATGTCTGCCCCTTTGTGTACTGTAGCCTCGTGCCTCAGCATCACCACTCTTGCATCGGCGGTTCTCGTTGATGTCGTAGCACGTGTCTCGAGGCTCACGGTTGTCGTGGATACGCTCGCGGACAGGGATCGTCTTCTTGGGTCGGGGGCACCCGCTTGATGGACTGAGCCCTCCCTCTTGTGTCAGGAGGGTTCAGGGGGTTGCTGAGAGGTTGGCCCTCGATGTCTCAAGGCTGAGCTTTCGGCCTGCTGCGCGGTAGCTACCTCGAGGAGGCCTTGAACCTCCTGCTAGATGCAACAGACTTCAGGATTCGAGGGGGCCGGCATGTTGTGGAGAAGCATAGTTGCCGTGATGACGTTCTGGCTGGTGCGGCTGAAGATGGGACGCTCGACCACACCCACCCTGATGATCTGCTGGTGGACTTCTCAGGCTCTGGCTCGAGCCCTTTCGCCGGGCGAATGTCCTCACTCCTGCTTGAGGGTCCGCTCGAGCTGGCATAGATGCTCCCGGTCCTCATCAAGCTTGGCTCACATCTCTCGGACTTGTGCGAGTTGGGGATCATGGGCATCTTGAGGCAACCGCGCGTCGCTCAGCACAGCTGGTAGCTACTCCTCCTGATCCACTGCGACAAGGGCGCCTCCTGCTGCAGCCGCAGCTGCGGCCGTGGCCGTGAGGTCGATGGTGTCGCCACTCGACGTGACGGCTCCATCAATGTGGAAGCACTCGAGCGTGGGGTCATAGTTGTCGAAGTCGGAGTCGGGGTTGCTGTGGCGATATGACCCCCATATACCCTCACGGCTATACTTGGGCCGCATCATTGAAGACGGTCCAGCCCAAGATGAAGATGTGCGACACATGACGTGCACCGCACATATTAGTAATAGTATCAAATAGGCTATACTACTTGTAACTTTGTCCCTTGGCATATATAAGGAGGGGCAGAGGTCCTTAGACAGACCAGGTCATCAGGTCATCCGATCTACCAGATCACCACGATCTCATACCCAATCAATGCAATTTACAGAGCACAGGACGTAGGGTTTTAAGCCATGCTGGTGACCTGAACCTGTATAAATCTTGTGTCTTGTGCCTCTGTAACCATCCGGTTCTCGATCACGTGCGCCCCTTCCGATCAATCTACCATCTTAGGTCTACCCCTCGATGGACCACTGATGATATCTCATCGACAGTTTTCGGACTAGAAGATGGGGAACTGTCCCCACCGCTCCTCCTTCAGCTGGCTTCGCATCGTGCCGAGGGTGTAGTGCCTCGGGCCCGGGGTCTCCGAAGACTCTGGGTGCTCAGAGGTCGGCGTGGGAGTCAGCAGGTCCACGGTGGTGCGAAGGAGGTGCCCCGGTCGGTCCTCATACATGCTCATGTTGGTGCTCACTGAGGAGGAGTACAACTTGGCGGTGTTGTTGAGACCGAACGAAAATGGTCGTCTGGACTTGAGCAGCCCGTGCGAAAGCAAGTCGGGTGGCGTTGAGGTCGTGTCTGCTAGAGAGGCCATCCCTGACCCTCTCGATGAGCGCATGACAAAGCTGAAGTCTGAGTCGTCGCGGTGCTCCACGGACCCATCTCGTGTGGCCAAACTCAGGTCAGACAGGTTCCCAACCCGGGACCCTACGTCGCTGGTCGGCCACGAGGTGGCCATGGCGGGCGTCGTCTCGCCCGTGTGACGATGATATTTGTGCCGGTCGCGCCTCCTCCCGGCGTGCGGCCCTTCCTGAACGCGGGGGCTCGCGATTGCCTCTGCTCGGATCTCCGACCGAGAGGAGGACCATGTCATAGTCATGCTCAAGTGACATGAACTCCAAGCTCCCGAACCAGATCACCGTGGTGAACGGGAGCGGCGGGAAAGAGTCGGCCATCCAGAAAATGGTGGGAAACGATGGTGACACGCAGACTCCCCTACCTGGCGCGCCGACTGTCGGTGTCTTGACCCGGGGGCCTAGCACCAACAAGTAACTATGTGCTGTGTGCTCTCTAATTCGGATGGTGAAGCAAGAAGAACACACGATTTTTATCCTGGTTTAGGCAAAGAAGGCCCTACGTCCAGCGGGGTGAGAGAGTTTGTATTATCTTACACCGAAGTGCTTGTACAGGGGGCATAAAGCGAGCGTATACAAACTCGGGGTGGCGAGCAAGGCCCAAGTCTAGAAGTGCTATGCCTAGACCCTCCTGCTAGCATGCTCGGATTTCCATAAGTGTTGTCCGATGCTTGTTCGATTGTTGTTTTTTCCCTTCTGGAAACTAGTCCCTGGCATCCCCTTTTATAGGCCAAGGGGAGGCTCAGGTGTATAGGAGCGCTTAGAGCTGTCGTAGGTGATGAGGTCGAGGGGTTGATGCCGTTCATGTCATGGCCCCTGTAGAGGCGTGCGCCAGGCATGGCTCGCCCTGTAGCGACGTGCTTGGAGTTGATGGTTGTCCTTCATGCGTGTCACGATGACGCTCGCAGGTGGTCGGTGAAAGACCCGTGCCCATGCAGGGGCGTGCAGATCCCTGTAGACGTCGTATCGGGGGTTGTTGGAGTGCTGACCGGAGGCGTCGAAATCTGACTCGAGTGGTGACCGAGGGGGTCGAGGTCCGAATGGATAAGGCCAAGCCCTGGGAAATATGGTACGAATATTGGTAAATGTGCCTCAAGGGGGTGCCTGACAGCATACAGTGCTTAGTATGGCATTGTGGTGTAGTACGAACCACCGATTTTTTGGGTATGGGCGGTATAAGGAAGATTTGACCGCTGTACCTGGCCACTGCAACTGCGTTGTAGCCATGAGGTCAGGCAGGAGTTGGCGGATGCATTTATTGCCCTGGATTCGTACAAAAAGTAGGTGAGCCGAAGGGGGAGTGGCAATCGACGGGGGTTCGTCCGCCCGCGCGGAGATCCGTCACCCGAAGGGGGGCCGACCGCCCGAGATGCGCTCCGTCACTTCGAAGGTGGGTCGTCCGCAGGGGCAAACGTCCGTCATTCGAGGGCCCCCGTCGATTAGGGGATGGTCTTGTCTTGGGCGATGTTGCTCGTGGGCCGGCCCAGCATACCTCGACATACGCTGGTGGACCCTTGTTTCTCCGGACTGGTCATGGGCTTCCTTGGCAATTTGGGTCTGATTGTTTGGGGATCAATTTGCCTGGATTGAGGTTTAGGGTACCCCTTATTCGGGTACCCGACGGTTATCTATTTTAATAATAGATTTTAATATGTTTTATCACATATCACAAGAGATAATTTTTTTCTATGAAAGGACAAAGATAATTTTTTTCTATGGAAGGACAAAGACAAATAAGATGTTTATATGTTGGCACAAGCACAAATAAGATATTTTGGCACAAATAATAAATAAAAAAATACAAGATATGCACACGCATCACAAAGCGCATCGAATATACCAGCCGTCGTAAGAGAGAGGAGGTTGATTTCTTACTACAGAAGGTTAGGAAAAGTGAAAAAAAAACTGTCAGGAAAAGTGAAAAAAAGGAAAGCGGCTAATTTGTGAAGACAAAAACTACTCAATACAAAAGTTTTCAAAAAAACACAATAGTTGTTATTATTATCGTGGAAGATCAAGGAAAGAGACGTGGACATGGAGTTTAAAAGGAGCAAAGTGAGTTAAGCATATCATTGTTGCCAGGTGGCCAGCAGGCAACACAATGTCAGTTTGCTGCCTACTGCGGGATAAGTTTCTTAGTTTATATGGTCCTCAACCAATCCCGGTAACCATATTATAACAACGATTCTTTCGGTCAGTCTCTATGGTGCGACATGCACGAGCATGTGTTCGATGAATCTGCCGGAGTGCCGGAATTCCCAGTTGGCGACACAGGACACACTCGGCTCAGTGGTGGATCCGACAATTTGGCAGCTCTGGCGTTCGCTAGAAGTGCCAGCCGGCTGGAGCTTGCAGTCTCTCTTTTCTCATTGGTCACTAAAGGACATCAGCAAGGTTGAGACTATCCGCAGTGGGAGCTGGTAAAGCTCCCTGCAGGACCCATTTTTGAAAAAAACTCCTGTAGCGGAGGCCTGTAAAGGCTACTGAAAGCTACCGGATCCGGTGTTTTCTAGGGATGTACGGAACATCCTGAATATGCCACACTGGACCCACACGGAGAAGGGGGAGAGGGAGGGAGCAGAGGGAGGTGGAGGGGCCGTCGCCGGACGGAGCTCGAAGAGAGAGAGAGAGGGGTGGAGGAGCTTTCGACGAGCAGGCGCGCTCGGCCGGGCCTCCTCCGCCGCCCGTCCACGTCCACCTCGTCGGCCGCCCGCGCCTCGCCGTTCATAGACGCGGTGGCGACCCTCATGGCGAGGACGTCGAGGAGGAGGAGAGGGCCGCCGTCGCCAAAATCCTCGTCCCCAGGAGGCGCTCGGCGTCCGGGCCACAGGAGATGGAGGAGGGACCGACGGGTGCTGCTCTGCTCCCCCGAAGCCGCTGCCCGCTCGTGCCATCGGCTGCCCGCTCTGACGGAGCGGCGTTCTTGGGCGAGGGCGACGGCGCGGCCGTGCTCCCCGAGGAGACGTTCTTGGGCGAGGGCGGATGCGGCGTCCGCCGCTATCGCCACGGACCAGGCGCCTCCGGTCCCCCTCATGCAGCGCCAGCGCGGCCAGGAGGCCGAGGTGCCCCGGCGATGGCGCTCCTCGGCCCGAGCTCCGGGCGCCGTCGACGGGATGCGGAGCTGCGGCGGCGTCCTGCGCGGAGGAGGAGGTCGGGGACAGGGACTGGGACTGGGTGGGCGAATGGATAAGGAGGAGAAGGGGAAAAAGAAAAGGAAAAGAAAAAAGAAAAAAAGAAAAAAAATCTTGACATGTGGGTCCCACGGTGGATAGAGGATAATATAAATGATGGATGGGTGCAGAAGAATTGGGTATAGAGGAGGGGATATTACTGACTAGGATGTATAAAAGATGCAAATAAAGGAACATGAGTGCGGATAGTCTGAAAACACGAGCTGATGTTGCTAATTTACATTGGTTAGTGCAGCTTTGCATGTTTATTGCGACTAGTTTATTACGACTAGTCAGCCTGTTCATTTGAACTTATCGGCCTATTTTATGGTATAATATTTTTTAACAGTGTTTTTTTTTTCACAACAGATCAGCGAGCAGCACCCTGGGCTTTTCACCCATGTGAGTTTGCACTCCTATATCCTACACATGATTTGTTTACATTACTTATGAAGAAACTAGACAACTAGATTTCATCTTGGGTGTGGATTAGTGGATGGCAGTTGACACTTGAAACACCCTGCGTGAAATGTTAAGCTCTTGCACGTTGCACCTATTTGGATGGATAGCTATGCCAAGGTGGATTTTTTTTTCTTCGAATACGTAAAAGATTTATACATTTTTATATTTAAGTAGAAATTTTTTTATATTTTTTAGGAGTTAAGATATTAAATGAAGCGTCGCTCGCATCAGCGACGGAGCCGGCGGCCGTGCTACCTGGGCTTCGGCCCTGGCTACCGATCCAGGGTACGTGAAGCCCCACCTATGCCCCACCTTAATTTTTGTGCCTAAATATATAGATTAGGAAGGGCCAAAATTTATTAAAGATGGAAAAATATCTCTTTCTAAATTTTTTCCTGCCTTCGCCGTTGGCTTCTATCCCTTATCTCCTAAACGGATTACTCACGAAATAGACGACACCGGCTTCTCATGTGCGGGTGCCCCGCCGGCCACATCGTGGGCGTACGAGGTCACGGAAAAACTCCCACATCGACTCGGCGTCCACCTCAACAGGGTCGTCGCCGAACGTAATCTGGTACCTCTGGATCTGCCGCTGATTCGACGCACGGCTGTCGCCACTGCTTACTCTGTCCAGGGCGAGCTCTTGCAGTCTGTGGGCAGCGCGGGCGGGATCCTGCCGCCTCCTTGCTTCGTCGACGGCCTCTGCATCTTTCCTCCCCAGGCTTTTCACGACGGCCTCCAAAGCGAAGGCAGTGTGATCGCCGCCGTTCTCCAGCAACTGTCGCATATCATTCCATGAGTCGTGATACATCTTGGCTAGGCTAGGTATGTTCGGCTCTCGGGGCTAGGGAAGAGCTCCTCCAAGGAAGCCCTGGCACCGTTCAGGCGTTCGCGTTCACCCTTCACCTCCTTCGCGCGCTTTAACGTAGCATCCAGCAACGAGTAGCCAGTCTCGAACTCCCAGGCCTCCCTGAACCTCTTCACCTCTTCGGCGTTGGCTTCAGGCGCCGACTCCGGCGCCGCGGCCACACGGACAGAGCCTCCCGCGGCGCCGCCTATAAGAGCATGCCGGCTCATGCTGTCGTCCGCGCGAGGTTTCTTGGCCCTGCTCGGCCTGCTGCTCTTGCTGTCGTCTGCAACGGCGCACGGGGCGGGCTTGTGTTCCGGCAACCAGCCGTCGTACTCATACTCGTTCTCGGATTCGTACATGCGAGGTCTCCTCGACCTGCTCGGCCTGCTGCTCCCGGCTGCGCCCGTGTCAGCGAAATAGATCGGCGCGGGCGTCGGGCCGACGTCGACGACGCGGGGTTTCTTGGCCCGGCTCGGCCTGCTGCTCTCGGGTGCGTCTGCGCCAGCGTACGAGGAGTGCTTGCGTTCCGGCCTCCGGCAATGCTGTTTCCACTGCTCCTTTGCGCTCGCGCGAGGTGGCGGCCGGCCGTATTTCTGTGGAAGGAAGCCGGCTAAACCCCGGAGCAGGTCGTCGTGCTCCCCGCCGAGGAGTTCTTTGAACTCTTGGTAAACTCCGTGAGCGTCGAGGCTTTGTTCCTCGTCGACGCTGTACAGCTTTGCAACAAATCGATCGTAGTTCGCCCGACTCAACTCCTTTTCCGCCCGCTTTAGGAGCTGCGAACCTTGACGCACAGGATCGACCAAGCCATAGAGCCGAGTAACGAGGTGAGGATGGTCGTGGAGGAGAGATTCTACTAAGGCCAAGACGTGCTCGACGTCGGTGATCTCGCCCTTGCCGAAGTCCGAGAAGAGGTCGAATAACGCGTCGTCGCTTTTGTCTTGATCAGACGCAAAATGGTCACGGATCTCTTGCAAGAAGTCGAAGGCATCGTCCACGATCTGCGGCGGGAACGTCTCCGGCGGCCGCGCCATGGCTGCTTCCTCTGCTCTGCAGCTCTATTCTGCCAGAGGGCGCCGGAACAAGCAGGTCGTTTCTGTAGGGTGCCTGTCGTGTTGCTCCGGGTATCTATCTTACCTTGTATTACGATGAGATATATATATACTCGTATAGAAAAAAAGGGAGAACGTGTCCGATTAGAACTTACTAGAAGAGGTAGGGAAATATAGAGAGAAGTCCAACGGACTTGACATGGAAAACAAATCAGAATCGCCCGAGTACGTTGCTTATTTCACGATCACACAAGATGACGGAAAAGAAACCTGACTCATCTCGGATTAAGAAAAAAAAAAAAGAGAAATTCTAGTTTGGCGGCACTTTGACTTCTATTTGGAAATATCTACTCGACGTTGACTTGGAACACGTCCTTGCGCTGCTCCTCCTTCACCTTGGGCACAACCACCTTGAGCACGCCATTCTTCATCTCCGCCTTGATCTTGTCCATCTTGTAAACATCTGGCGCGAGCTCGATGCGACCGCTGTATCTCGGAGGCGGGACGTCCTCGTCCTCCCCGGCCTCCTTCTCGCCCTCGCCCTTGATCACCAGACTGTTCTGCTCTGCCCACACCTTGACGTGCTCCTTCCCCAGGCCCGGCATGTCCACCCTCAGGTGCAGCGCCTCGTCGTCCTCCTTCGCGTTCCAGCCACGGCGCACCGCACCGGCACGGCCTGGTGCCGCCACCGCCAAGTCGTCCATCAGGCTCAGCAAGCGGCCGAGGCTCTGAGGCGCACTGAATGGATCACGGAAAATATCTGATAGAGACCAACAAGATGAATTCAGCACGACCATTTCAAATCGATGGAGTTCCATCATCTCATTTGAGAGAATGAAGCAAATGAATCTGGCACTCTGGCATGGCACGAAGAAGACGACTACCTGAGAACAGGCTGGGCACGGCGTAGTCCCGGCCGCCACGGCGGCCCTCGTACTCGCGGACGCTGTCGTCTTCCGACTCGCCACCCTCGTAACGCCGGAGCTGAGCGCCGGTGTTGTACCCGCGGAGGCCGCCGCCGACTGCCACCGGCCTGAGGGCGGAGCCAGCCTCGGGCGCGGACGACGCGGCAAGAAGCTTCTCCAGCGCGCGGACTAGCGGGACGGCCCTCCTCGAAGCGACAGTGGAAGCCATGGCAGTAGACACTCCCCCCTATTGGCCTCTTCCTCCCTGGGTGGTTGGGTTGATCTGCTTCCTCCCTCGCTGGTGCTATGTGTTCGTGGATTCTTGTGGTGCGGATGCCGTAGGAAAGTGGACGAAGCTTTATACAGCGGCGCGGCTCGGGGAAGAATTCAGAAGGTTCAGGAAGATCGGTGGCCGAACACTCCAGAAGCCACGAGAGTGCGGCAAGTTGCATGTTGAATGATGCTGCTCCGTTCGTTAGAGTAGGCCCACCTAATACTGGACAATAAGGCCCATCAAACTTTCGGCCCAGTAGAGGCCCATGACCTCTCTCCGTCCGATCCCTTGGCGGCGGATCCTTCCTCCACCAAATCCGCACCTACCGAAACTGAGTCGGGTCAGATCGGCCGTCGGGGAGGCGAAGGAGTTAAGGCGCCGGCCATGGACGAGGAGGAGCACGAGGTTTACGGCCAGGAGATCCCGGAGGACGGCGACATGGACGGCGCCGACGTTGACATGGCCGCAGGCGGGGATGACGAGACGAAGGTACCTCCCATGGATCCGTGTGTCTAATCACGCTATACCCTAGCCCTAGGTCCTTGCGGGTTGTGTGACCCCCTTGGGTTGCGTGCAGCTGCAGGAGCTCGACGAGATGAAGCGTAGGTTGAAGGAGATGGAGGAGGAGGCCGCCGCCCTCCGCGATATGCAGGCCAAGGTCGCCAAGGAGATGCAAGGTTGTCTTCCTATGTGCTCGCCCACCTTGCCTTTTCGATGCTTGGTTCTTTTTTGCGGTGCGTTTAGGCTTCATTAGAACGGTTCGATATGCTATATATACCTGTGACGATCTATGTGTATGTGGAGTTCTAAGACTGTTAGAGCGAGTTAAGATCAGTGTCTGTTAGTACGGCTGAATTTGATATTTGGTTAGCTTGGTAAAATTGCGAGATTGTGACAAATCCTACATCTGTTCACTAACTTAATATTTTAACCTGTTTAGTGTGTGTGAAGTATGTGATCATGCCATACATATTTTCTACACGTTGAATTCTTGATTTAATTTGCTTGCTTACATGCTGTACATGTTACTTAGATTTGTGTTTTCTGATCACAGAGCAATTAGATTCGAATTTGACATAGATTTTAGATGTCCTTTCATATTCTGTTGCTGAGGCTCCTTCCTTATGCACAAGACCAGGAACTCGCTCAGAAGCTTTCATGATAAAATTTATATTTCCCATGTATGCCTAACCCTTGTCATACTCCTCCCTAGGCCTCCCATATTTTCTAACCCATTTTTGGTGTTTCTGTCTTATTGGATGTCCAATTGTATCATTCATATCTTATTCACTAATCCCCAGGATGGAAAATCGACAATCCGTACTGCATACTCCAGATGATAACTCTAACCATGGATGCATCACTCGTGCACATGCAATGGAACTAGTTCTTTTTACTAAAATGTTCATTTCGTTCTTCTGATTAGTTCTGTACTTTTTTCTGTGGGTTGATTTTATTATGCCTTGGGTACTGTTTGGTGGTTTTAAATGAAAAGTTCTTCTGTCCAGAGTATGGACATCTTGTGTATGTAGGGATTTCCTTCTGGTGATCTATATTTATGTTGATCAAATTGCTACTCGCTACTGTAAAAAATACATGTCATTTTTTGGACATGACATGCTCGACCAGTACCATACTATGAGATTAGTAAAGTTCTTAAGACTCTACATTTACGATTTTCATGCTTCTGAACTAATTTTTTTAAATAATGATTGTCAAGGATTCAAAAGTTTGGCCAAGTAGTTGTGAACAGAGGGACTAGTACCTCTTCTCTGTGCATGTAGATCCACATCCCATGTTTCAACATAGCGTATATCCCAAAGGATAATTCAAATATGATGAGGCTTCCAGATTTTGTTTTATGCCTTACTTCATTTGTCTTCTGTTGGATGTGCTAGTCCAACATAAGTACTTGAGTTGATTTGGTCAAGGGTTTACTTTATTTTTCCTTGCTCGTTTAGTTCAAGAAGATGAAATGTCTCTTGACATATTCGCTCTTGTTTTTTCAGGAGGTGACCCTAGTGCATCTACGGCTGAGGCGAAGGAGCAGGTGGATGCTCGCTCTGTCTATGTTGGAAATGTAAGAATTAAAATCACTCTATCTTCCTCTCTTTATTTTGATTATATCCATCCAATGAGTATTAGTGTAAATATGTTATGTCACTTTTAAATTTCTACATAACATATTTTTGTTATTCGATGTGTATGAAGCATGGAGTACGAAACATGGATATATCTATTATGTAATGGCACATAATTGCCTACTAGCTAATGGAATATGGATATTTCATGGGCAATTGCTTAGTTTTATGAATTATTTCTCTAAAGAAACCCAAGCACCTTGCTTCTTCCCTCCTTTTGAAATTCTATGGTTGGTGCTTACTGAAAAATGTTTTACTGCTGGATGTCTTTACTGGCAGGCGGGATTATCAAAGCTTGATCCTAATTTTGATGTTGCCTCCTTTGCCCCCATTCTGGATGCCATTGCTCAGAATAAGCATAGCGCTGCTATTATTAAATGCTTTATGTGTGCTTTACTATCACCCTTTGCTATCAATAGTTCAATACTCCTTTGATCTGTCTTTATGGTGTTCTATTTTGTTGTTTTCGTCCATTAATTAAGTAATGGTGATGGTCGCAGGGCCAGTGTGCTTGAGCAAGCCTTTGAAATTGACTAATGGACACCTGTACCATGTTTTAGAGTTAGCATAGAATGAAAAAGAAAAAGGAAAAAAAAGATCGAAATATCTCTGAAAAGATATATAAAAAAGTGCATGGAAAAAAGAAAGGAAAAAAAGGAAAGAGTAAAAAGGTATAATATATATAGATATTATAGTTTAGATGACCTCCCTGGTGAAGCAAAAGAAGGATGGCACTTTTTGACTGGAGCCGGCATGGCGGAATCTGATCGTAGCTGCTGTTCCACTGATATCACCTGACTGGTGCATAAGTATGACATGTAAGTGTAACAGTAGGAGACCTTAATCTTACTCTATTCTTTGCTGTTTCTGAACTTGTGCTCTGACTATCTTCCTCCCTTTATCTTTTTATTCTACGTTTCACCCAACAGTTGTTTCTTTATTGAATCATGTAGTGACACTTCTTTCTCTTACTAACATGAAAATAAATGCTACCTGGTATTTTGGTGCATATGAGTGAATGCAGATTCACTAAAAGAAGAGCAATGGTCTTAATAGACGCTGCCTGATATTTTGGTGCATGCTAGTACATGCAAATTTACTGTAGAAATTAGCTGAAATATGAACAGTTCTGGATGGTACAAGGAACAAATGACTATGATGGATCCTTGTTTCCTTTGCATTCTTGCATTAGTATAAAATTGCAAAAAATCCAGTGCAAAGTTTTAGGCTCCTCGTATGATACCCCCTGTGGTCACAAGATACATTTGACTTTGCACGGTCTTCAATGCGTATTTTTGACCACTGATTACTTCTAGAATATATTCTTGAAATTCTTCAAATATAAGAGATTCTGAAATTATTTTGAACAAACACATATAACTGAACAGTTGTGTTTGGGAACTAGAGGAGCATCGGAATAATTGTGTTTTTGATGGAACAAGACCAAGCTTTTCTTCTGGATGTTCCACATGAGAGCGGTTTATGGTTTATCGCTGGGGCTTTAGCTCTCCAGGAGCTGACTGGGTCGCTCACCGTGGTCGATTAATCCTTCTATATAGCGGATGTGCTGGTGGTGGTCGCTTGTAGTATTTGGTGGCTTGTCTTTAGCTTAATCCTTTGCTGGGCGTGCATGTGGTTGGTTTGGGAATTGGGATTATGCATTCTACTTCTCTTGCTTGTTTTATTTTCCTTTTTCTTATTAATGAAATGACTCACAGCATAAAAAAATCTGATATAAATAACTGACATCCTTCCAGACTAATGTATGTATGTAGTTATTGATGTTTGTATTTTCAATGTTTGTTTGATCAAATCTTGTCCTTAAAATCAAGTTTTTGTGACCTAAATAAGTATTACATATTGTTTTTTGTATTTGCTATTCACTCTCGTATCTCCAACATACCCCTTCCTATGTTGTTTGTTTTACGTATTACTCATCTTGGTGTGCCAGTTCTCTTCAATATCCCTTTGTGGTGACATTTGCCTTGTGTACTACATATTGACTTGCAAAAATCGGTACTCAATTTCCTTCTAACCTGGCACCTATAGTCCTAAGCTTCAATACCATTTAAATGCACATTGTTTCTTCAACAGATTCTCCTATTTTTCCATACATATGCCTTCAAAAGGAGGTCTATTAGAGAGTCAACCTTTAAAATGAATACTTCTAGGGCTGCACCAAGTTTATTTTCAAAAGGAATACTTGTCTTTTAAGAGTTATTAAAGTTATATAAGCATTTCAAAGTTCAGCATCAACTAGATACCCCTATACTGTGGTCATTGCTTGAGTGATGGTTTTCTTCATGTATACAATACTGTGGCATCAACTATCAATTACTCGACTCAGCTGCATTTTGTGTTGTAGACCTTTTTCACCTGTTTGGTGCTTAGTTTACCTAGTGTGTTGATGGTATAATGTGTAGTTTGTGGCCTTCAATTTCTGTTATCCATTTGGCAGTACGCACTCAGTTAACGTCATTTTAACTGATACACAATCATATACTGTAGGTTGATTATGCTTGCACCCCTGAAGAAGTGCAGCAGCATTTCCAAGCATGTGGAACTGTCAACAGGGTGACAATCTTGACCGACAAGTTTGGGCAGCCAAAAGGGTTTGCTTATGTTGAATTTCTGGAACAAGAAGCTGTCCAGGAAGCTCTTAACTTGAATGAATCTGAATTGCATGGTCGCCAGATTAAGGTGAAGAAAGATTTGGCAGAGGCTCAATGCGATCTCTAAGAGAATAAAAAAAAACGCTTCTCAACTGCTTTACCTTTTGCTATGTGCTCGACAGGTTGCGCCGAAGAGGACTAATGTTCCTGGGATGAAGCAGCGTCCACCACGTGGGTATAATCCCTACCATGGCTACCCTTATAGATCATACGGAGCACCATACTTCCCCCCATATGGTTATGGGTAAGTCTTGTGGCGTGCTATTACCTTGTGGATTTTCGGTTTTCTTTTCTAACATATCTTTTAATGGTTTTGCAGGAGGGCTCCCAGATTCCGCCGCCCTATGCGCTACCGACCTTACTTCTGAAGTATGGGGTAATGAAGTTCAATGCAAAACCAGCCATGGTCACCGCTCAGTCCCTGGAATAATTAAACCTGCTGCTGTATCCTTCGCACTGTTTGATAATAGACATTGTTGCGGCTCAATGCTCCTGTATCAGTTGCCTTTTCTGACCTCTGTATTAACTATTATTAAGTGCTTTCATAAGCGATACGTGGTATTGGCTTGTAATACAGGACGTAGTAACAACGCAATATATTCCCGTGCTTTCCCTGGGTTACTATTGTTTGCATTTTCGATCGTTCTTGTTTCTGACAGTCCTATACGGCACTTGCCGAATGAGATGCAATGACAGTGACAAGGTCTGGGTCGATCTGTTATGGCATGAGAGCGGATGCACATTGTGGCAGATTAGTTATATGAAGGGAAAACATCACATGCACTGTCTTGTTACAGTGGTTTCTCCTGCAGTTGGTTGCAGATTGCTACTACCTCAGCTCGGTTACAGTGGTTTCTCCTGCAGTAACAGCATCAGTGTACACAATCATCAATGTCTCTGTTGAAGTGTTGAGCATATTCTGGCGTCGGATTCAATCACATCGTCCAGACGGTCCAGTGATGCGTAAGTCCCCTTGTTATACCAGAGTGGCCGACTAATAATCTTACAAATGCAAATCAAAAGCCGAACTAATAATCAATCTCCCTTTGCCAGACTGTTTAACCGCGGGCAAAGCTGATCCGTTGTTACCGTGGAGCCGACAGTCTCTGAAATATAATAGCATTACCCCCACAGGCCCTTTTGCCCATCATTCCAACACACAAAGCATATTGCAGACGGCCTCTGATTGCTCTAATGATGCTGCTGATGCCAAAGAGAGTTACAGTAGAGCACAGCGATGGTTAACAGGAGCAGCAACAACTTGATAAGGCTGAGCCGGCAGCCCTACTCCTACATGCTATTGTCAACCACAAGTCCCAACAGAGAATCTTGCAAAGTTAATAAAGCTAGGGAACAAACAAAGGCGTGGCAGGTGAGGTAAGGACACATGGAAAACACAAAAACGAAAGTGAGGCATTGTTTAGACGTTGAAAATTTTAAAAATTTTAACGGTATCATTTTCGTTTTGTATTTGATAATTAGTGTCAAACATGCACTAACTAAGTTTAAAAGATTCATCTCGTAATTTATAATTAAATTATATAATTAATTATTTTTTAATTTATATTTAGTGCTTTATGCATGCGTGCAAAGATTGATACGATGAAGAGAGTGTTAAAAAATTTTAATTTTTTGCTTCTAAACAAGGCCCGAAAAGAGCATGGCTTGGGATAGCAAGAGTACAGACATACTATTCAGAAACCCCTCATTAACAATCCTGATGCCGGTGTCAATTGTGGATTTCCAGAAAGTTTATGCTTTACCTGTCCTTTTGAAACCGCACTAATCAAGAAAGATCTTGGGCACTGGCCCACACAGCCAGAGCAAAGCGTAGTGCAGAGTATTTTGCCAAAAACGTGTACGGTACGTAGTACATACGTACAGACATGCAGTATGTGACCCCGCAGAAGTCTTTTCTAGGGCTTGTTTAGTTTTTTGAATTGGGGTCAGAATTTTTATAGCATAATTCTTGTAGCATTTTGTTTGTATTTGGTAAAAATTGTTTTAACTTTGACTAACTAGGTTTAAAATGTTCGTCTCACAGAGTACAAATAAACTATATAATTAGATTTCGATTTCATCTGTATTTAGTATTTCATGTATGTCCTGATATTTTGATGTGACTAAGAATCTTTTTTTTACATAGTGTTAAATATTAAAATTAGGAGAAAACTAAATAAGGCCTCGGATGAAAAGTTACAGTGACTTCAGCTCTTCGATTCGAGCATTAAAAATGAAAAGAGGAAGGAAAATGATTGGCTCAAGTTTATTATAGATAGACGTTCATATGCATAGGCACTTTCTTCATTCGTTTGTGTGGATCTTTGAGCAGTGCATCCCGCTGCAAAAGAACCATTCCAGATACACATTTTCCTACGTACAGGTACAGCAGCCGCGTGATGTCAAATAGGCAGATCCTGGCCAAATGATCTCGCAAGATTACTGCTAGGCCATGTTTAGATTATGGATTCGGGGCTTCCTGAATGCACTGTAGCGTATTAAATGCGCACGGTAGTATTTTGTTTGTATTTGATAAAAATTATCTAGACTTTGACTAATTAAGCTCAAAACATTCGTCTCGTAAAGTACAATAAAACTATACAACTAGTTTTTGATTTTATCTATATTTAGTACTCGATGCATGTTCCGGTATTTTTATGTGATGAGGATTTTTTTTTTATATTGTAATTTGGTATCCAACTGTGAGAACTAATCAAGACCTAGTACAGATCACACCCAGGAAGCGTCAAAATAGTATTTTGCCAGAGGCATCCATCCATCCATTTCCATGCTGGAGCGGACCCCCTGCCCCTGCCCGCCGCATGGGAATTGGGAAAAAACCCGTCAGGATCTAGCGTGCAGCAGCGGGGCGCAGCGCAGGCGGCACGGCAGGCAGCGCCGCAGCGAGAGGGGGCTAACTTGTCTTGCAAGAGACATCGGCTTGGCAGATGCCAGTGCCATTGCCAGCCACGGACGGACGCCGCCCAGGCTCAGATGCCAGTGCCATTGCCAGCCACGGCCACGGACGGACGCCACCCAGGCTAGTAGGGCTACTACCATCGATTCCCATCCCCCACCGATTCTGAGAAGAGATCCCGCTTTGTCACATGGTTTCGGGGCAAAATCTTGGGATCAGGCAGACAGACGCCGTGGTCCGGTCCGGCCCGGTCCAAAAGCGGGGTAGCTGTTTGCGTTGCGTGTGCCCCGGGGGCTGCCCTGCCCTGCCGCTCCGCTGCATCCTGCGTTGACATGTGCTGGTGGGTGCCTTCCCTTGCGCCTCAATGCGAGCTGGGTAGGGTACTCATCTCTGCTGCTGTGCCCAGTGTCCTTCCCTTGCGCCTGCGGCGCTGCACGTCGACCTGTCCAACACGGTACTCTACGTGAGGCCGCAGGCCACGTCGTGCCATCTTTTGCACTGCGTTGATATTGTTGATACAATACAACTCAGGAGATCCTGCCATGTTTTCCTGACATTGACGAACTCATCGATACAAAGATCAGTGTGCGTGTGATATTGATGCCTCACTTTCTCTCTCTAGGACTAGCCGACTCGTAGGATTGGGATAGCATCGGTGAAATCGGTGCAGCATGCTGATTTCATTTATGTAAACACCGGAGTTTACATCCAGATTGTACAGTTAGCAGTTCATTTCACATATCTGCATGACTGCAAGCTAGAGGAAGATGGACTGATGGAGTGATGTTGCAGACACAGTAGTCGAGCAGCACAGCACACATCTGCAAGCAAAGCTTGGGAACAACACACGCACACAGTACAAGCAGCCAAGAACTGCGAATGGTCAACGCAACGCAAGGGCAGGTCTCACGGCGACGGTGGCCAATCGAAGCCGGCGAAGCTCTCGCCGAAGCCGCCTCCGTAGAACCTGACCTCGAGGTTCTCCAGCCCCTGCCCGTCGTCCCAGATGGCCTCGTCGTCGCTGCCGACGGCGTAGTAGTCGTCGTCGACGTCGTCCATGAACTCCCACGAGTAGATGGAGGAGGAGTCCGAGTAGTCGGAGCACTCCTCCCAGTAGGAGTTCTCGTAGCAGTCGTCGACGCGCGGGCCCAGGACGCGGAGCCCCGGGTGGCGCTCCCGCAGGAACTTGTCGTCCACGGTCCAGCAGCCGCGCAGGTCCAGGAACTTGAGGTCGCGGCACTGCCCCAGGATCTCCAGCACCGCCTCCGTCGCGATCAGCATGTACCCCATCTCCAGGTGCCGGAGCTTGGGCATGCTGCACGCGATGGCGTGCGCCTCGTCGTGCTGGCACACCTTGTCCGCCAGGTCGATCGGGTGCATCACCCGCCGGAGACCCACCAGGAACTTGCAGTGCTTGCCGAACGCCTCCAGGGCACGGGCTCCGATCTTGGTGCAGCTGCTGATGTCGAGGAAGGTGACGTTTGATAGCCGCGGCGCCACGGTTTCCACGATGGAGTCGCTGATCTCACTCCTGGGAATCTCCAGCGTCCGTAGGGCTCGTGCACTAGCAGATGATGAGCCAGTGAACACATGAACAAAATGCAGCAGGATCAGTCTCAGTCAGTGCAAAATCTGAAATGAATGACAGCTACTACAACATGCGGTCGGCCAACTGAGGACTGAACCCACGCTTATGACCTGATCTGACCTGCCAGGCAATGGGACGTGGTGCAAATTGTGAGAGCCCGATGAGTGTACTATGACTGTATGCATGTGCGTGCCAGTACTTGCATTGTGTGTGTACTTGATAATGCAATAATTTGCATTGCGCATGGACAGAGAATATATTAGCTCTCGATTCGAAAACAATGTCTAATCCTAGTTCACCGTGCAAACAATTCAGAACAGTATATATCAACTGATCAACTTCTTCAGTGAATCCATATCCTACAAGTGAGATTCAAGGCTAAAACATGCCTTGGAATGCATAATGCTGCAAGCTCCATATGTACCATTTTCCTTCTCTCACATAAGGTACTGAGAAAAACAGCAGTTTGAATTCATATACTCTCCGCAAAAGCTGATTCTATTTGCTCGGGCGGTCCGGCCCCAAATCTCAAAGTTTGACTAGGCCCACTTCGCCTCCTAATCAATCAGAATGATGACCTCTAAGCCAGCCTGGACAAACAAATAAATGGACCTGAATTCGCACATCAGAAATTCAAAATAGACACTTGTTTTCAGCAAATCTGCTGAGACAACGGACAGCCTGAAACGAAACCAGACCTGAATGAGCGTAGAACTCAAATCTGCTGCTCTAAGCAAATGAGTAGAATTTTAATCTACTGCTCTACGCAAATGAGATGACAAGAATTTTGCAGAATGTTCGCTTCCACAGGAATGGTGACAGAATCAATGGAAACGCAAAAATCGAGAGAGCATTGACAGATTTCACGCTTACTTGTCTCCGATGAACAAGAAGAGCGGATCGCAGGGCAGCCCGGAGACGCTGATCCGGCGGCACGAGCCGCCGCTGCGGCCGACGAGTAGCTCGACCATGCGGCCGATCTGCTCCGGCTTGCTCTGCTGCTGGCTCCACTCCTCGATGTCGATCTCCTGCCAGCAGTAGGGGCCGGCGACCACCCGCCCCCATGACTTGCACACCCGCGGCAGGACGGTGAGCACCTCCTGCAGCGGCAGGTTGCGGAAGACAAGGCCCAGCGCGTCCGGCAACAGCTCCTCCCAGCACCTGTACTCCTTGCCGTCCTCGCAGTCCCCCATCACTTCCCTTTCCTGTAGCAGGCAAAGACCGGCCTTACGAGCTATCCCATCATCCATTACGTTACCACTGAAGAAATGAATGCTTCAACTACCAACCAAGATGAACTGCACTGCCGCAGTTCAGGCCAAAAACTAAAAATGGGACTTCATTTCGTACGCCAATCTTCTCTCATCAAAAGAAACTGAGAAGAACCAAGTCAAGTGAATACAGATCTTGCAAGCGGGCTGAGGCAAGTAAAACCAGAGAGAAGCGAACAATTTCAAAGATCAGAGACAAGGGAAGGTGGTTTCTATCAAGCAACCTCGTAAAAAATTTCTAACTAAAACTTCAGAAATCACGGAGGGATGCGGAGAGGTTAATTCCCGCTCCACCAACAGAGAAGCAAGACATTTTTATTCATTTCCGTTTCTTCCAATGGAGTGGGGGCTGCTTTACCTTGAGGATCACTCAATAGCCAGAGATGCTAAAAGTGGCAGCCGCCCAGCAGTAAAATGGCTTTGTGTGTGCTCTGAGCAAACCCAAAGAAGGTAACCTATCCAAGAAGCACGCGAGAGTGGTGATAAGATGAAGCATCAGCCAAAAGTTGGCAAGAAAAGGAGCTTCATTAAGCACTAAATCCTGACTCCAATCACAGGGTACCAGGAAGAGGTAGAGGAACGGCACAGCACAGATCTAAAAATAAGAAGGCCTCTTGCAGCAGCGTGCCAATTGGTGGGCAGGCATCCCCGCATACTATTTATCTTATTTCAACCCATGGCCATACCAAACAGAAAAGCTACGTCGGCGGGTCCAGATATTGGTGGGGAAGAACGCAAAAGCTTCGGCCTTTTGGGCTCGCAGCTAAAGGGGAAGAATATCATCTTTCCCAGCATAATAATTTGCGAGAGAGAAGAGCGCAAGAAACTCTGAAGCAGGGAGTCGGGGGAGCGAGTTGTTGCCCGCGTATTTTACCGGATTGGATGTGTGGAGACGAAGGCCCAAATTCCAATTCGGATCTGCGGGAGGCGACGCCTGATGGAGGAGGAGGGGGAAGGGGACTGCTGCTGCAGCTGGAGCTGGAGCTGGACTGGGAGAGAATCGAGAGGGCGGCGACCCTGCGAGTGAGGATGCTCGAGCTCGGCACAAGAAGACTGAAGAAGGCTGTGAGGGCTAGTAGCTTCGGTGTGCGTTTGTTCTCGTCCTCGAGGAGGAGGCAAAAAAACGAGGGGCGCGCGGGCGCGCTGCGGATGCAGCTGTCCCCCGCCGATATTACACGGCACGTTGTGCTTTTTTTTCTTGGCTATAATAAAAAGAGTAGGCTTTTTTTCTCTTTCCACATGCATTTTTTTTCGAATCAATTTCTTTCCACGTATAAGGTCTCGTTTCTGAAGTTTCTAGCCTAAAAAGTACCGTTGTATTTCATTTGTATTTGATAAATATTATTCAATTATGATATAAGTAGGATCATAAGATTCATCTCATGATTTACGACTAATTTATGTAATTAGTTATTAATTTTACTAATATTTAATACTCTATGCATATGACATAATATTTGATGTAATAGAGAGAGTGAAATTTCTAACCTTTTTAGACGACAAAATAAGGGCCCAGACAAGAATTTAGGAGTAGTATTTAGTTCAGACAAAAAAATGCAGTGGAAAGAGGGGTTTTCAATTGAAGATTTAAAAAATATTAGCACTTCTGGGATGCTAAAAGTCGTGTCATGTTGACTGAGGCCTTGTTTAGATTGGAAAAAAAAATGAACCCGATAAATAGTACCACTTTTGTCTTATTTGATAAATATTGTCCGATCGTGGACCAACTAGGCTCAAAAGATTCATCTCGTGATTTTTAACTAAACTGTGTTATTTTTTTACCTATATTTAATGCTCCATGCAAATAGCTAAATATTAATGTGATGGAGAGAGAGTGAAAAAATTGTAACTTTTAGAGTGAACTAAACAAGCCCTTATTATGAAATCAAAAGATACTACAGTACTTGCTGAAGTCGTTTTCTGTCTTCCCATCCGCTGATTTCATCTTTGATTGGACGGCTCGGAATGGCTGTGACCTGTGAAGCCAATGGAAAAATTATTGGTGGAGGCGTTAGGGTTGGGTAGATTTGTTTGCTGATTGATAGTAAAAACTGGCACGTCGACGCTGCTGGGGCGTTTAGTAGAATGGATGGATCTGCGAGAGAGCATAGGAGTAAATAAATAACAACAAACTAATTAATCCTATTACTGAAGGAGACACACACCACACAAGGAAGGTCATGTCAATGTGTATATGCTTGCCATCCGCCGGGTTGTTGCTGCCATTTCAGCCGTTAGTTGCGTGACGAGCACTGTGTCGCCACAGTAACTGCGTCTGTCTGTTTATTTAACGGCCCTTCCCGGCGACGCCACGCCGCCGATGCAGCCAGTGCTCATGGTCTCTTCTCTTCCTTTATAAATAATAATCTCGCTTTCACAGTAAACACAGCTGCAACGTCAAACTAAAACGCACCTATATATACTTACACATAACATGGAGTCTGAACACCTGGAAGACGCGTAATTTGCATTGCTTTTATTAAGAACTTTCTAAGTGTCACTCCATTTATTTAACATCAATTGAAACTACTACTGCTGTGCTAGCCAAGGATTGCTTTGTGGGCATGTTTGGTTTTCCTCTCTCGTTATGTTTTATTGAGACCCACTCCCTCCGTCCTTTTTAACTGTCACTTATATTTTTAATAAAAAACTGTCGGTAATTATATTTTAAAAATATTAATATTTATACTACATAATTAATATTATTAAAAAATTTAAATCTAGTTTTTTAATAAATTTATTTAGAAATATAAATATTATATATATTTTTTAAAATAGAGTCAAAGTTATGACACGCACCATGACACGTAACGAGTATGTCTGTGACCTAAGTACTGGCATTAGCGTGCATGTGAAGGTGGCTGCAAGGACGGGCGGTGCATGCATGGCGAGGTTGCCAGTAGGACAAGTATGGATTCCTTTTCTGTCGCGTTGAATCACAAGCCACCGTGCCTGTGTCGGCCAGTTGCACTTGAACACCTAGGACTAGCAAGTGTATAGCTTGACCGTACCTTGTGTAGCCCACCTGCCGCTCGCCCGTGCATCAACCATGCCACGCATACTGCCTGTCGCCGGACTTTTTTTTTAATAAAGGTTCACACGAAGGCATTCTGCAAGTGTGCACTGTCTTGGGTCTCTCTATGCAGAATTTCTTGACTCGGCCTCCATTATTGACGAGCATATATTTATTTATATACAGAAAATTAGACTGTGTTTAAAGAGTCCCAAGTGGTAATCTGGCGTTCCCAACAACGGCGTTAATTTACGTTGGAAATCCAGGGGACTGCAGGGAGGCTGAGTAGTTGGTGTTCTGTTGCAGGTACCGAGATGCTTCACCTGCTTGTTAAAAACGGAACAAAAAAATTGAATCGAAATGGAGGTTTGAACCATTTTCTAAGAAAAGTAAAAGGAGGTTTAACCTCCGTCCTCTCAAGAGAAAAAAACGTGACGAGAACTATGATCAGTGTATGGTCGAATCAAGTGAGAGGAGAAAAAAGGTGAGCGTCTGCTACCGTCGTCTTTATGAACTGTGTGATGGGGATGCGCCAACGATAGTGCATTCATGGTGGAATCTCTACCCGCTCTGCCCGGAGCCCAACCATGCATGACCCTCCGGTCCAGTGAACCACGAGGATTTCGTACTCAAAATGAATTTACTTCAACTTTATAGCTCGGTTTATAGTTCATTATATCTTTCTTTTGTTAACTTAAAATCACGTCAGAAAGAATTTGACTTTAGATCAGCATATGGGACAGTTCAAGTTCAACAACAGTTCAAGAAGTTCTGACAAAGTTGTCGTTCAAAAGAAACCTTACTACGAGGATTCCATGAAAAGTAAAATGGTGATTACAATAATTGATGTGTTTAATTAGATGGAGCAATTCAAACTTTCAGGAAGACATTTACTTGACCCAATAACCTGCAAAATCTAACCTTTGAGAAAAAAAAAATATAGACATAATAATATAGTATCTAGCACTCACTACAATATAAGCCTTTAGCCGGTGATTTAAAACACTATACAGGAGACATAGCCTCAAGTCCTGAACCCAATCTCCCTTGTCTTCAAAATTGAATAGAGGCGGTTATTGCGGAACGGTTTCTATAATATGTTCAAAGACATCCGATAAGGTGTCATATAAAGGTCTATCATTTCCCTTTAGAACAATTGCAAGTAAAAATGAAGTGCTTACGACAGCACCTAAGGGGTACAACTAAGAATGTATTGGGTGTCTAAAAAGAAGAAAAAGCCACATTTTGAATAAATTGGATGAACTAAACAAACAACTAAAAAATACCTTTACATTCAATGGAGATAAACATTAAATACATCCTTAACAATATAGTGGCATAGTTGTTGAGAGACAAAAAAGAATTTTCAAATTGAAATAAGAGAAGGTGTCGTATGTGGCGATGTTGAACTAAAAAAGGTACCTGTGTTAGAAAAAAGTTGTGTGCTAATCAACCTAGTTTTATCTAAACTATAGATTTTTCATGCTAAACCTCTCATTATCAGTAGTCAAATCAACCTCTCATGAATAGCGTTTTTTCTTTTTTTGCATTAGCTATTGATGCTTGGTGGGTGGGGGTAGCGGTGGGGGAATCAATAGCTTGATTTCTTTTGTTAGCAATCACGCCATGTCCTAAAAGAAAAAGGAAAGAGTTATAGGATTGTTCATGGGCTATAGATGATAGAGCCACGAGTTCACATCATACACTGACGACGTAACCATGGAAATATTGGCACATGTTTATTGTAAGGTTCCTGAGGTCATTTTATCTTAGACTTCAAGAGACAAACTATCTCTGGCAGCTATGCATTGCAACATGACCTTTCTTCGGCACACAAAATTATAACGTATAAATTGGTCTCCACAGATAAAGTCACCACTTGACAGTAAAACCTTGATCATGTCATTTTATCCATGTCAACTCTAACCTATATGATTTCCGTAGGTCACCTTAAGCTATCATTTTGTTAACCGTGTGGTTGAAAGATTTAGCCTCATTTTCTCGTAGAACTAGCCATGTTCTTATATGAATTGGCAGAGCCTCATGGTTCGGAAAGAAAGACATTTGTCTGAATGCTATAAAAATTATGTTGATCAATTGAGCCCTTCAAAAGTACACTGAAACTCTAAGTGTCTCAACAAATTATTCAGAGTTTCAGTCAAACACTCATAGAGAAGTGTGGAATGTTAGCGGACTTTCAACCACTCATACATTGCAGTGACGATTCAAAAGCATACTTAGCAAACTTCAATTCAAAGCTACTATGTTCTAAATAATATGTCATTTTAGATTTATTTTAAGGTAAAAATTTTCCTCACAAAAAGTTGTAATTTCAAAAATTTTAACTATTCTTTAGAACTATAACATATAAAAGTTTAAATAAACGCATAAAGACGTTTCATGAGTACTATCATGTTAGTCAAAGTCTGAAAATTTTGACCTAAAATGTGAACTCTAATTAGAGTGACCTTACACACGGGCAACGAAATAAAGAGAACGACCATTCTATCGAGAGCAGCGTGCACGGAGAGTTGAGAGATAAAATACATAGGACAAGGGAATAATGCCTCAATCTTGGACGCAGGTGGCAGGGACGGTGCTGTTAATCATTGTCCTTCCCGGCGAACGAAAGAACTAGAGTTTCTTTTCTTTTTTTGAAAATGGTCAGGGTGTCTTTTTGTTTACATTCTTCTAATTTTGCTCTGAATTGACCAAATAAAGGTACATACGCGATCTTCAAACTCCGAATGTATTTAGGAAGAACAGGTTGTGCATGGTATTGCTCTGAAATGTTCACTAACCATTCTTCTAATTTTCTGTATTGCACTGTCGTAGGTTTTTTTTTTCCTTTGAGGGTTGCTCTGTCGCAGGTTTGGAACCGTCTCTGTTGTCCCTTGAAAAAAAAATACAGTGACTTCACGCACCATGCCTCGTCTTGCACATGCAAATGCAGCTGCCCTTTTGCTGATAATAATAATGCCCTGCTTGATGCATACTTTGGGTCCCAACCAACCAAAAAATTTTGTAACCACGCACAATAATTACCAGTTTAGCGTGCATGTAGAAGCATGCCTCCTACGCCAGTACCGTTTCTCATGCAAGCATCGCTAGAGTGGTGCCGACACCACTTGTCCAGCACTCTACTGTTGCACGTCCAGCACTCTACTGTTGCGAAGCTGACAACCTGTGTATCATGCACTCCATGAAAAAGCTTTGG
>CM041637.1:5626696-5766099 GCA_023333625.1 Bothriochloa decipiens
ACTGTTTTACTGCCTCCTCGAACCCGATCGATCGGCCTGCAGGCAGCAAGTAGCAGTCGTGGATCGAGTCCGATCCGCTTCTGCCTCTGCCTGCTTGGCTTGGAGATGCCTGATCGATCAGTGCATGCGCACACGGAGAGAGAGGAGTCATTTATGGTTGCGTCGGCGTCTCTCGCCGTTACTGCAGTGCAGTGCAGGTGCTTGCGGCCCCGCCCCCTCTCACTTGCCTGCCATCCTCTCTCTAGCTAGCTATCATCCTTCTCATGAAGAGCAGTGGCAGTGCAGCGAAGCGCGGCCGCTGCTGCTGCTGCTGCCGTGGCTTGGGCTTGTCAGTTCACTTCTAATTTTAGAATTTGGTATTATAAAAAAAATTCTTCGTCACATCAAAATATTGGTATATACATAGAGTACTAAATATAGATGAAATTAAAAATTAATTACACAGTTTAGTTGTACTTTACGAGACGAATATTTTAAACCTACTTAATCAATGTTCGGATTATTATTCATAAATATAAACAAAATACTATATTACGCTATAATAATCCTGACACCTCTTAGTTCGGGGAAACGAGGCACTCTCACGCAGTGCAGTGGCGGGGAGAGTAAATGTGCATTCAACCACTCGCAAACCCAGCAGGCAGCCGGGCCACAGCCAGGCCGCGCGCGATCACCACATGCGTGCATTGACATGGCGTGCGAAGACCGTGTGGGGTGAGGTCTTCAATTCAATTCAAGCTGAATATATTCCCTCGTCAGCGTTCCACTTAGGCGCGTTTCCACTTTCCAACCCAAATGCCCCATCAAAATTCTGAGGAAAAAGAGCTCCCTGTTGCTTCCTTTGACAAACTTGGGCATGAGCAGAGAGGTACAGCCTTCTTGGTTGCTGTCTGAATCTACTCCGTAGGCTGAAATTAAAGGCTAGTACTCTAGCATTTGCGGACTTTTTTTCCAGGCCTCGTTTGATTGTAAATTTTTACAATTTAAACACCGTAGCATTTTTATTTATATTTATTAAATATTATTTAATTATGAATTAATTAGTTTTAAAAAATTCGTCTCATTATTTATAATAAAATTATGCAATTAGTTAGTTTTTATCTATATTTATTATTTTATGTAAGAATTTAAAGATTGATATGACGAAGAAAGTAAAAAACCTTAAAATTTTGCTCATCTAAACAAGTACCAAGTCAAGAAAAGCAGTGAGTAGCTGGTGAACTGTGACCCACAGGCCACACGCACAGGAACAGCTGCAACCACCAACTGCTTTGCGTTGCAGACTTGCAATCCTGTGTGAAACATGTTTGACAGGTTGCCACAATGGAAATGGAGCAGAGCAACGCTGCTGCTACTCCCTCCGTTACTTTTTAAGTGTTGACGTGCGATACGTGTCATAAGTTTGACTAAATTTATAAAAAATACATATAATATTTATATCTTTAAATAAATTTATTAAAAAATTAGATTTAAAAATCTTTATAATAATATTAATTATGATACTAATTGATGATACTTATTATTTATAAAAATTACTAGTATTTATTTTTCGGAAAACAAAGCGACACTTATTTACGAATAAAGATGGAAAGAACGGATGAACTGGAGGGGAGCACCGAGCACGCCAGCGCACAGGAAGGATTACAGAAACCAGGTGTAAGATATGCAGAATGTTGATTCTTGCCCGGAGACTGCACCCCCTGACCCGAATCTAACAGCCCAATATAAATAACAAAGACACGAATTTGATGAAGGGGACACTCTTTTATAAATCAGGTTCCAGTTAAAACGCACAGAAACCGATCCCTCTACAAGCCCCGCAGGGGGTGTTAATTTATAGCAGCTTGTAGACATTTACATGACAATTCTACCCTTGCGAAGCGACTCCTCGTTGTGTGCTTTATGCCGACCGGGGGCAAACACGTCAATCGCCGCTGTCCCCGTATGGCTACCGTTGCCCTGTGCTGACACGTGGGGCGCCAATGCGGTCCTTCTCTTTCGTGAACCCAAGGGAACTGCCTTCAGAACCTGCATCAGAGCTGAACATGAGGATATCCAGATTCGGGGCGAGCGTCACCGCTAAACCGAACTCGACGGCTGTTTCGATAACGCCACGCGTTATGAAGATGCCGAATCAGGACGCCGAATCTGACCAATCCAGAACCGGATCTGGGAGTCGAACCAATCCCGAATCTTATTCCTGATTCAGCATCCTTTTTCTTGATCCCCGAATCTAGACGACTAAGCTACCGAATGTGAACAACTGCTGGCCAAGCCGGGCTGGACTCGTATGACCCGACTAGGGGATGGGGTTGCTACTCTCTCCCCTACCCCAACAATAGCCCTTCGACCCGTCCCGACATCGTGATTCGGGGCGCGTCTTCTTTGCCTTGGTCACCGAATCTCGCCTTGGCCACCGAATCTGACATTTGGTTTCCGACTCCCTGATCCCGATCTGGGGCTCACGAGGTACGCCTTATTTTGCAGAAGGCACCTGACTCATGCCGTCCCGAACGACGATGCCGATTTTTTTAAGTGGAATAGACGGCTGGATTCTTCTTGGTTCACGAGCCAACGGACGCCTACCTCAGCCTTGTATAAAAGGCGCCCGGGGGGTGACCCGGTCTCATTTTCCCCCGCACAAGCCCTAGCCGCCGTCACTTTCCCCGTCCTCTGATTCGGCATCGTTGCTTCGGCGCACGTTTGCTGGTTCGGTAAGTTTTTCTATATGCCGAATCCTGGGCACTTCGCTTTCATTTCGTTGCTTCGGCTACTGCGTGTGTTTTGTTTCCTTATTTATTTTTTTCTTTCTTATTTAGTTCAACGAATTTGCATTTTACATTTGATTCGGGTGTTATGGGCCATTCTAACTCTGGTGAAGTCGAGGCGAGCACCAAATCTGGATCTGGTGACCAATCAAGCTCTAATTTGGGGTCAGATTCGAGTTCTAACAGCAGTTTAAGCACTTCGGCTACTCCCAGTACAGCGGCTATCCGGCCTGAAACAGCTATAGAGGAGATGAATTTGGCTGCTGTTTCAGCAAATGAGAGTGGCACAGAATCTAACCCAGAGGTTCACAGTTTGCAAGGTTCGGTTGGGGGTGGCATTCAGGCTTATGTCGATGTGGAGGGCTCACCGAAGGTGCCGGTAGCCAGGCTGCTGAGGTTCTGGATTTAACCGGTGATGCCGAATCTGGCCAGCCAAGGAAAAAACCAAAGCACGCCGCCTGGACTTGCGGTCTTAATCCCTCCAAGATCAACGAAGCTGCCTTAGACAATTTTGCGTCTACTGGACTGATTACGGCATTTGAGAGAACACTGTGCCGCGCACCTGACGAGGATGAGATTATACTAAAACCGAGGCCTTACGAGGCTCTTGTGTTCTGAGATTTTTTTAGAGCTGGGCTCCGGTTTCCCGTTGAGCCTTTTCTTGGTCGAGTATTAGAGCGATACCCGCTTTAGATTCATGACCTTAAACCGAATGTGTTCACTCGCCTTAGTGTCTTTGCTATGGCTATGAAAATGATGGGCAGTGAACTAAGTGTTAATGTTTTTACCCATTTTCATGATGCTCATCATCACTCCAAGGTCAAAAAACTTGGTGGGGTTGACGATGTTTCGCTGAGTACGGGTCTTATAATATTATACCAGCCCGAAACAAGAAGGATCTGTGCATTGTTCATGCCTTCAAGAACAAATGGGATAACTAAAAAGATTTTTGGTTTTATGTTTGCATTTGTTTGGATGAGGCTGCAGAGGAAGCATCCCGAAGTGGTTCACCGAAGGCGCATTCTTTAGCTTCGGTGATGTCACCCATGGCTGGCTTAAGCCGCGTTCCGGCCCAAGCTCCTGTCCCAAGCGATGTTGCGGCGCTCAAAGCTTATCAGCGCACCGCTAACTACCAAACCAGCCGAGACGTGGTTGAGGAGATGATTGCTTCAGAAAAGTGGCCTCTGAGCAGTGAGGTCCACTTCAACGCATTCGTTGAGTGTGAAGCATACACAGGTCCCATTTTTCGCCTTGCTTGTCCCAAGGGGTATGCGGCTGACGAGGATATTGTCACTCGCGTGGACAAGCTTGCAAACCGTTTGTGTGACTCATATGATCAGGATGAATATGATGCCCGAATCAGGATAGGTCATGTTTGTCGCGTGAATCGCGCTTTTGATGTTATGGGGTTGTATACGGTGATCGGCTTGTTCTTGCAATCAAGGTACAAATCCCAAAGAAGGCTCCCAGGGGTGAAGCTGGCACTTCATCTAATCTAGATTCGGGTCACGGCCGCAGGCAACATGCTTGGCGCGATCGAGGCCGATGAGGCCGAGGTTACGCCGAAACACTATTCTTGCTGAGCGACATAAACGCGAAACACTTCGGCTTCGAAGCCCCAACGAACCTCGCAATGTTGAGATTGGGTGTGAGATGGTAGGCCTACTCCGATCAAAGCCCATCAAAAGGAGTGCAAAGTTTGTCATTGAAAATCCCTCTTTCAACACCTTGGCCGATGACACGCTTAGGAATTCGCGCAACTAGGCCTGCCCGAACCCGTTTTTAGTTTTGCTGTCTGCTGCCTTCTTATTTCTACTTCGGTTTTGACATGTGCTTTGTTTAACATGCAGGAATTTTTCGTGGATGAGCCGGAGAGTTCGTCGGAGATGGCCCCGAAGCGCACCGGGCACTTGGTGGATCCCTGCGCTATTCCTCTGGACAATTTGCCGGCTCTGAGCAGCCTGGGGCTGCAGGCCAACCTGAGGAAGCAGAGCAAGCCTATGTCCGAAGACACTGGAGGGCAATTGCCAAAGCGTAGCACTACCACGATGAAATCTGCCGAAGCTTTGGCTGCCGCTCCCCTTCGCACTGTTGTCCCAACTTCGAGGCACGAGCAATTGGGGGTTCCTCCTGCATCTAGATCGGTTGGTAAGTCCCACTTCTTCTATAAACATTCAGGGATGACCCCAGAGATGGCGGCGTGCACCCTTTTGGACACGGAGTGCTTCCTTTGGATAGCACCCCGGCCGAATATGGTGAGATGCGCATGTATTCGGGTTTATCTTCTCCGAAAGAAATGAGCCCGTGGCACGAATAAGCTTACCAACTTGCTCGTTCTTTAGGGGCTGCTTCTGAAGCCTGGCTGGTGGCCAGAGTGGATTGTTGGAGCTCTGGGATCCTGCCTCTGGCATCCGGGGCTGCATTTGCTCAAGAGTGTGTGTCAACCTTCTCTGCCACTCACACGGAGAGGGATCTTATGCTCGTCGACCGTGGGGAGCTTCATTCGGCCCTTGAATTTCGTGTCATTTCTATTGATTCTACATCTTTCACTAAACAATGCTTCGGCGTTTGATTGACTAACTGAAATATTTACTTCATCGCAGGCTTTGGTTTTGGGCAGCACGCTCCGAAAGCAAGACCAGGCTCACCTTGCCCTGGCTGAATCTAGACTAAGTAAGTCTGAGGCCAGGGTCAAGGCTTTGGAGGTGGATCTGGCTGAAGCCCAGGCAAAACATAAAATAGAGATAGATGCCCGGCAACGCGCGGAGGAAGAGGTTACTCATTTGAAGCAGAACATGAATGCTCGCGATGTTGTCGCAAAGTCGAGGGACCGACTAATTCGCAGAGGCCTGAGGGAAGCTTGCGAGAAATATCTTTGGCTTGTGGCCAGTGTCGGGGATGATGCCGAGTTGCCTAGGCCCAAAGCTGGTGAAGAAGAATCGGTGTTTACTTATCTTCCCTTTCTTATAGGCGGCTTGGGCCAAATTGAAGGGTCGCTGGATGTTGGCCGAAAGTATGCGGTCTTGGAGGCATGCCGCGCCCTATGCAAATGCTTGAAGGACACTGGGTGCTCGCACTTCGACTCCGTGACGGCAGCCGAAGACGTCAAATCCTACTGGCAGCCTGCCCCCAACGTGAACGCCACTGCCACGGATTTTTATCTAATTATTGGGAAATCGGTGGCAGGAACATCGGGTTGCTTCGTGCCGCTCTTGCGTGCTCTGCTGTAAGTGAACGCGTCATGAACTTTGGTGATTTTTATTTATGATTGTTGCTAAGTTTGTTTGATGTTTAGGACCCTGCTGAACAAGATGCCATTAAACGTAAAGTTATGGATTATATTCGAGATCGGAATGATCGTGAAGCAGGCTCTGACGCTGGGACTCCTTCGCGGGAGGACATCAAAGTCTTGATGTTGCAGCACGAAGCTCCCATCGATGCCGATGCCGCCCCCGCCGAAGCTGCTGCTACCACTTCTTTTGCCGAGCCAAACCCAACTGCTTCGAACGCCATCCAGGGTGACCCGGTGGTTTAGAGATGTTTGGACTTTGTTTATACTGGGATTAAACTTGTGTCATGCTACCTCCCGGGTGTGAGAGTTTGAAACAATGTCTGTGTTGTAGCTGACATGTTAAACTTCGGGCCGCCTGGCCGTTATGCTTTTGTTGACGTTTTACTGCACTACGCCTGGTTTTTATTTTACGTCGAATGTCAATATTGACGCACATTCGGGAGAAAATGTGGATTGCCTTTAGCTACAGATGACCGGTTGTTGTTTACTTTACCCAATAGTGGAGGAGGTTTTAGTGTCGAATGCCCATATGCAAATTGAAAAATGCTGCCCCCTACTTTTTTAGCTGAAGCAGTTTGATGCGAACTACTAGCCCTTCGGCTTTTCCCAGAATACCGAATGTATCCGACCAAATTAGAAAACGCCATCCCCCAACTTTTTTAGTCGAAGGGGCTGAACGCGACTTGGAAGCCCTTCAGCTTTGTTGAGCACACCGAACGTATCTGATTTACAGCAGTGCTCATTTTACATTACCGTATGCTATTTACAACTTATGCCACGACATTTTTGGTTGGGACATCTCTGAATTCAACTGGTTTCACATGGTAGCCTGGTGCTTCGGGTGCCCCGAGCTCCAATAGCGCGATGAGCCTCTCGGTGCTAGATCCTCGAAGACGATTTGGTTGCAGGCTCTTCGGGTGATCCGTGAGGACTTCATCGAGCCTAGCGACTTAGTTTGCTTCAACATGTAGTTGGTACAGTTGTAGCAAGGCTCTTCCCTGCTGCTTTGCAAGCCATCCCTAGGACGCAGGAACTTAATTCGGCTTTTGCTAGCCTTGAGAAATATCTTGCCAGTGTACCAGACCTGATATTGCTGCTTTCAACCCTTTTGCTATACTCCCTAAGCATAGCTCTCTGGATGAAGGTACAAAGGCGGCCAGCGCGGAGTGCAACGCGTGGCTAATCCCAAATCCTCCCAATCCTACTATCTTCTCACCGAATCATTTGTGCTCAGTTAGGATATTCTTGTGTGGCTAGGAAAGTTTTGGCATTGCCTATTTGGTCTCTTTTATAGGGCAATCCCGTGTAGGGGTCGGGTATGTTAAAGTGGCCTTAACTGCTGTGCTTTAATTGTCGTGCATCTTTTGATTAGGTCATGGGCATAATTGTCTTCCCATCACACTTATTTGACCAGTACCCTCATATCTTTTTGCATCAGGTGAAGTTATTGCGCCCATTGCTTTTTAGCAGATGGCGTTTTTACGGGTGGGCGAACTGCTTTAACTACGGCATAAAGTACGCCGCGATGGGCATTATATTCGTTGCGCAACTGCTCAGTTATATTGCAGAGCTCATTCGCTGGCCATATTCGGCTTGTGTTTTACGGCGACCATTTGTCGGTGTCTTTACCCGAGGACCTAGCACCAACAAGTAACTACGTGCTGTGTGCTCCCTAATCCAGATGGTGATGCAAGAAGAACACACGATTTTCATCCTCGTTCAGGCAACGAAGGCCTTACGTCCAGCAGGGGGAGAGAGTTTGTATTATCTTGCATCGAAGTGCTTGTATAGGGGGATACAAGCGAGCGTATACGAACTCAGGGTGGCGAGCAAAGCCTGAGCCTAGAAGCGCTATGTCTAAACCCTGTCGCTAGAGTGTTTGGATTTCTATAAGTGTTGTCCGATGCTTATTCGATCGTTGTTCTCTCGATGTTGGAAACTAGTCCCTGGCATCCCTTTTATAGGCCAAGGGGAGGCTCAGGTGTACAAGAGAGCTTAAAGCTGTCGTAGGTGATGACATCGAGGGGTTGATGCCGTTCATGTCGTGGCCCCTGTAGAGGCATGCGCCAGGCATGGATTGCCCTGTAGCGATGTGCTTGGAGTTGATGGCCGTCCTTCATGCGTGTCACGATAACGCCCGTAGGTGGTCGGTGAAAGGCCCGTGCCCATGTGGGGGCATGCAGATCCCTGTAGACGTCGTATCGGGGTTGTTGGAGTGCTGACCGAAGGCGTCAAAATTTGACTCGAGGGGTGACCGAGGGGAGTTGAGGTCCAAATGGATAAGGCCGAATGGATAAGGCCAAGCCCCGGGAAATGTGGCACGGATATTGGTAAATGTGCCTCGAGGGGGCGCGTGACAGCGTACAGTGCTCAGTATGGCGTCGTGGTGTAGTATAAACCACCGATTCCTGGGTATGGGCGGTAAAAGGAAGATTTGACCGCTGTACTGGGCCACTGTAATCGTGCTGTAGCCATGAGGTTGGGCAGGAGTTAGCGGATGCATTTATTGCCCTGGATCCGTACAGGAAGTAGGTGAGCCAAAGGGGGAGTGGCAATTGATGGGGGCTCATCCGCCCGCATGGAGATCCGTCACCCGAAGGGCGGTCGACTGCCCGAGATGCGCTCCATCACTTCGACGAGGGGTCGTCCGCAGGGGCGAACGTCCATCATTCGAGGGCCCCTGTCGATCAGGGGACGGTCTTGTCTTGGGCGATGCTGCTCGTGGCCGGCCGAGCATACCTAGACATACTCTGGTGGACCCTTGTTTCTCCGGGCTTATCGTGGGCTTCCTTGGCAATTTTGGTCTAATTGTTTGGGGATTAATTTACCTGGATTGAGGTTTAGGGTACCCCTTATCCGAGTACCCGACACCATTTTCGGTGCCTGTTTTTGTGCATACTAGCACTTTGCTTCGGCGTTTTTGCTAAAGTCTCTTGTTTGTCATTTCCTGCTAACGTTTTATGGCAACCATTTTTGGTACCCGCTTGGTTGCTCGCAACCTAATTTTGTGCTACCGAATATTAGAGCAACCGACTTGTGTCGCTCTTTTTCGGTGTTGCTCGGCTCCGAGTGCAAAATTCATTAGGGGAACCGAACGTAACCTAATAAAAGGGGTACAAAGGGCTGCCTCATTAAAAAACCTCACACCTTCGAAAAGGCTTCCCCTATGAGGAAAAAGAGCGCAGATCCCCAAATGTTTTTTAATATACTGCTGAAAGTAGAAAAGAAAATTACAAGTAGAAAAGAAAATTACAACCCAGTTCAGGTGAATGTGCCTCAGGCCTAGAAAATCAGCGTTCCAAGTATGAGTGAATTCGATGTCTTCTTTGTTCATCAGGGCGTACACGCTTGGCTTAATCATCTTTGCCACGATGAATGGCCCATACCATTGTGACTATAGCTTCCCTTGTTTGTCTGTGTGCCAAACAAGAACCAAATCTCCAGGGCATATATTCTTTCTGAGAACTTTTTTGTCTCTCTGGCTCTTTGTTTCGTGGTGATAATTGTCAATATTGTCTGCCGCTTTGAGTTTCCGAAGCTCAGAGGTATCGAGTGCCACGTATCTTTGGATTGGCATAGTGGCGGCTATTTCAGTCCAGAATGAACCTAGTTTTATTTCTTCCGAGGTGACAGCCTCTTCGCCGAATAAGAGCCTGAATGGTGTGAATTCGGTTGCTCTTAACTTGGAGACATTGTGAACCCATACAATGGTGATCAAGACTTGAGCCCATTTGCCTTTTTCTTTGTTGTCATTGATGATCTACGTTTGCTATCTAGACTACATGTGGCAGAACCTCCTAAATTATATGGCCCACACCTATCATTGTCTCAAAGACGTCTGATAGACATGCATGTGTTCTAGATAACTTAGAAAGCCCTGTCGGGTGCCCTCAAAGGACCCCGATTAAACCACATTTGTTAACTCATACCAGGATCAATAAAGGAGTAGCTGCAACATTACAACATTTATGATAAAACATATATCAGAGTGCAGAAGAGTAATAACATTAAGTTTACAAGATATATAAAAAAATTAACTTTTACGAACTTGACTTCAATTGCGAAAGCGGCGGAAGCAGAGAAGAACTTTAGAAGTCAACTTAGGTAGAGCGCCTAAGTCAGGAGGGGACAACCAGATCACGTCGAGCCCACCGACATGAACTTGATTTAAACACCAATTAGCACCTGCAACAGGGGTTCAACAAACCCTGAGTACAAAAGTACTCAACAAGACTGACTCGACGAAAAAGAGGGGTGAAGACTCAGGAAATACAAGCTAGAGGGACAAGGTAAGGCTTGCAGGAGATAAGAAATTTTGCAGAAAAGCTTGAAAGAAAGAAAAGCTGTCTTGTTCAAAACTTACCAACCAACTTCATTATTAAACCTTAGTCATTGTTCAAGTTGTTACTACGATGATGAACACCGATCGAGTCTTCTTCTCCGAGAAGCAACGGCGATTCGAATCCATTTTCATACCCAGCTGGGACCTAGGTCACTGGGATACCGGAGACTTTAACTCTGATGCATACCAGATGAACCGATATACCGGGATAACAACCGCAGCCATATATCACCACATGATACACCTGAGCTCCTCAGCCCCATGTACCGAAATACATGGGAACTTAAACCCACAGTATAACACACTATGACATATGTGGGGACTCTGGCCCACTATATGTCACTCCATGATATGCGTGGGGACTCTGGCCCACTGTATACCACTTCATGCATGTGGATTTCTAATTTCTCGATATCACCAGTTCACCAACGGACGGGACCTAGGGCATCAACAGACAGAAATACTACAGAGGGACTCCATTCCCAGTGCAAGTTAGTCGTTCGGACTTGATTTATTAACTATCATCAAGAATCCAATAAGAAAAACCAATCTTATCTTTTTCATTCTTTTACTTTTGAACACTTAACTAATTAAGCAGGGCTAAGCGTTACTACTTATCTTCCAAAGCAGGTAACAAGGAATAAGGAAATAAGACAGGTAATGCAATTGGTGGGTTTTCACTCAACTCCTATTACTTAATGCAACATATCATAGCTAAAGCGTTAAAACTTTTGTAAATAGAATAGGGTTTAAATGCATCCGGGGCTTGCCTGTGTTGCAGCCGTAGTTAGTTCTCGTCAAGATCACGGGTGTTACGCTTGACACAACTCTAGGATGGACGACACCACATCATGGATCCGCGACTTCACTTCGATGGGGGATGGCATTTTTCGGAGATCGTGCACCAAGATTCACTCACTCTCGAACAACTACACGTATTTAATGATGCATGTTTTAGCATGATGAACTCATGACATGATGCACGGCAATGCATTGGTGCAAGCATAACAAGATTAAACAACTAACTTATTATAAACTATTTTAAAGGCATTACAGAAGATAAATATAAAACTCCACATATTCTAAAATCATATAGCCATATTAGGTGTTAACATGACATAACAGAATCATACAAAGGTAAAGAAACCATATTTTTCATTTATACATTTTTATTATAATTATAAACCATTTACTAAGCAATAAATAAGATAAATTAAAAGATCAAGCATATGATATTCAATGACTACAATATTTTTACTACAACACACACATAGCATAAGAAACATGTCATAAAAATTTCAAGTCAAAAGGAGTCACATAGCATGAGATATGAATTTCCTTCTTTTTAAACATTAAATAAAGGCATAAAACATAGCTAATTATTTTTCTATAAAACATGGCATGTTTCATATTTTTAATAAAAACTAGGCATCACAAGGAACAAAACCAAATTTGGTTCACCAAAAATGGAGTTACAAACTCCAGATATGAATTTTTGAAGTTTATGAAAAACTACTATAAACAGGTCCTCGGGGCACTATTCACCTGAGTCATAGACTTCGTAGTTAGACCCCTGCCTTTTGTCGAATTCAAGAACGAGGTCCTTCACGTGGTTTGGACAGAGGAGCTCACTAGGACTCACGGTTTTCGACGATGGAGTGCTCGTCGGTGGCAACGGAGAGGTGGGGAAGCATCCAGAGGCTCATGCGCATCCGCTGGTTGTCACATCTCGAGCGGAGATGACCCGTGGAGGCGTGGCCACGCGAGCTGCGGCCATGGCGGCGCGGCGTTCTGTGGAGCAGCGGCTCTGGTGCGAGATAGACGAAATTGAGGGCGCGGTTAGCTGCAGGGGAGCAAAGCGAACTCAAAGACAAAGAAAAACAAGAAAAACAACCGACGATGATGACTGTTGGCGTGGCGAGGCTCACGGCGGCACGGTGGCCGGTCGCAAAGAAAATAATGGCGGCGGTGGCGATTTCAGCGGTGCGAGGTGATTTAAATGAGCTCTACGGGTGCGCCATGATGAGATGAAACTGCTGGAGGAGAAAGGAATGGATGGGCGTGGCTGTTGGTGGTGAGAACGGCGAAAATGGCGAGCTCGACCATGGCGTCGGCAACAGGCGAAGAGGAGAAGACGAAGATGACGACTGGCTCTGGTTCAAGAGAACGTGGGCGTGTCTTCTAGGCGTCCAGCAGCTACTTGAAGTTGGCCACCTAGGCTTCTGCACTGGAAACGTCGTGACGGAGCGGCCAAGAGGCACACGACGTCGACGCGGCGGCCAGACAGAAGAGCAGCATCGCGGGTACTGTAGCAGTACGCCTGATTTTAAAATTTATCAAATTACTCCCTATTTTATATAAGAACTTATAAATATCCTAAAATATTATTTGCATAACTTTTCAAGATCTATATTTTTTATTTAATAAACATTTTCAAATTCGGCCTAGATTTTGAAATATGAATTCAAATTCAAAAGGGGAATAAAATCCTAAAAACAAATATTTAAAATTACTTTTGATTTTTCAATAAAACTTAAAAATCTTCAAATATATGAAATATTCAGCTTATCAAACCAAACACTTTTCATTGATAAAGTTTTCCCAAATTTTGAATAATTTTTGAAATATGAATTTAAATTAAAAAGGAGACAAGTGTTAGAAAACTATATTTTCAAATTTATTCAAAATTATTTTTGAAAACTTGAAAACTTTGAATACCAAAATTGTAGCACTTGTCAAGATCTACAAACCATATTTTAAGAGTATCTCAAAATTCCTTATATATTTTGAAATATAGAAAATAGGATAAAAGAGATATTTTAAATTTTTTGGGATTTTAAATTCAAACAAGGGCATATAAATAACAATTAGACATTTAAATAGAAACTAACATTACTCAAACAATTCTTTCCATAAAAATAATTACTCAAAACAATAAATTTTAATTAACTAACAAACTTTAATTGCAAGCAATTTCACATAAAATGATAAGGAGTTTAATGAAACCTTAAACATCATTATTTCATGTATAAAACAAGCACCACACAAAAGAAAATCTTAAAACATGAATGCATTTATGTCATGACGCTCAATTATTATGCTTGATAATGCACTTGGTTATAATTTTAATTGCTTACTAACATCTGGGATGTTACAATCTTACCCCCTTAAAGAAATCTCGTCCCGAGATTTCGGAGCAATAAAATCCCGTGGGGTAATTAATGGAAAAGGAAATGTGTCAAATAAATCAATTTGACAGAAGTTCATGAAACAACAAGGTGTGATTTAAAAGTTACAACCAAGATATGCAAGAGGTTGCAACTAACAAGGTATTTAGGTTATCTAGGGAATTTAAGTAAGGATTTTCAAAATTAAGTTCAAAGAGTATGGGTACATTAATTGTGAAGCTATAATAGCTCATGCCCACAAACCTCTATACCTGCGCGCACCCAGTAGAAACTTGTGTGCCCGGATCACACAAGAGACTCTAGGTTCCGTCGCGGCACCAGGGTTACGAAACACGGCACCACTATAGAACACAATCAAAGTAACTCTCGAACAATATTTGTTGGATATCATAGTCAAAAGAGTAACATGTGCAAAGAATGAAAACATCCTAATTGTGAATTATAAGGGATCATGATCCTAGACTCAGATCACAGTGAGCGCCCAGCAGTAACACCACATAGGTGACCCAGGTTTCGACGCCGTCATTTAAGTCACGGTCATGGTACCCTAGAGGACACAATCAAAGTGATATTCGAGCAAGATATTTGTCGCCTTACGACGTCAAGGAGGTAGCATGTGTCGGAGTTGAAAGAATTAAGGCGTGACACATACTTCACAAAAGAATCAAGGATTCGTTCCAGGTTTAGGTTTTAAGGTAATGGTGTATATCAAGGTATATTCCATAAATCTCTCAAAGATTAGAAACTATGGAATAAAAGATTATCAATTTATAAATAAAACCTGGTATAAGACGAGATTCATCAATAGAACCGCTACAAAGAACAATAGCTGCTCCTAGAATATAAGGAGAGAATTGTAAATTATCTTATTATCATGTTATGCATGATATGCGATATGCTCGTCCTATACGTCCTTTCAACGTTAGAAGCATTTCGTCTTTATCATGTTAGTATACATAGGGCTTTATACTATACACTATCTTCATTTCCAAAGATGGACCATTCAGATGTACTTCAGTAGAACTTTGTCGGTGAAGTTGACTCTCCTCTTGACCTTCCAATGAAGAGTTGAAGAACTTCTTGAAGCCTTTTAACTTGAGTCATCGAAAAGTCTTCATAAAATCTTCCGGTAAGAAGAAGATAGATAAGAGGGCATTTTTAATTTGTATTTTTTTAAAAACTTTTATATTGTAAACTCATTTTGAAGTTTTCAAAAGTAATGTTGTAGCTGATCCATTGTATGAGCTCTGATACCACCTGTGGCAGAACCTCCTAAATTATATGGCCCACACGCACCTATCATTGTCTCAAAGACTTCTGATAGACATGCATGTGTTCTAGATAACTTAGAAAGCCCTGTCGGGTGCCCTCAAAGGACCCCGATTAAACCACATTTGTTAACTCATACCAGGATCAACAAAGGAGTAGCTGCAACATTACAACATTTATGATAAGACATATATCAAAGTGCGAAAGAGTAATAACATTAAGTTTACAAGATATATAAAAAAATTAACTTTTACGAACTTGACTTCAATTGCGGAAGCGGCGGAAGCAGAGAAGAACTTCAGAAGTCAACTTAGGTAGAGCGCCTAAGTCGGGAGGGGATAACCAGATCACGTCGAGCCCACCAACATGAACTTGATTTAAACACCAATTAGCACCTACAACAGGGGTTCAACAAACCCTGAGTACAAAAGTACTCAACAAGACTGACTCGACGAAAAAGAGGGGTGAAGACTCAGGAAATGCAGGCTAGAGAGACAAGGTAAGGCTTGCCGGAGATAAGAAATTTTGCAGAAAACCTTGAAAGAAAGAAAAGCTATCTTGTTCAAAAATTACCAACCAACTTTATTATTAAACCTTAGTCATTGTTCAAGTTGTTACTATGATGATGAACACCGATCGAGTCTTTTTCTCCGAGAAGCAACGGCGATTCGAATCCATTTTCATACCCAGCTGGGACCTAGGTCACTGGGATACCGGAGACTTTAACTCTGATGCATACCAGATGAACCAATATACCGGGATAACAACCACAGCCATATATCACCACATGATACACCTGAGCTCTTCAGCCCCGTGTATCGAAATACATGGAAACTTAAACCCACAGTATAACACACTATGACATATGTGGGGACTCTGGCCCACTATATGTCACTCCATGATATGCGTGGGGACTCTGGCCCACTGGATACCACTTCATGCATGTGGATTAATTTCTCAATATCACCAGTTCACCAACGGACGGGACCTAGGGCATCAACAGACGGAAATACTACAGAGGGACTCTATTCCCAGTGCAAGTTAGTCGTCCGGACTCGATTTATTAACTATCATCAAGATTCCAATAAGAAAAACTAATCTCATCTTTTTCATTCTTTTACTTTTGAACACTTAACTAATTAAGCAGGGCTAAGCGTTACTACTTATCTTCCAAAGCAGGTAACAAGGAATAAGGAAATAAGACAGGTAATGCAATTGGTGGGTTTTCACTCAACTCCTATTACTTAATGCAACATATCATAGCTGAAGCGATAAAACTTTTATAAATAGAATAGGGTTTGAATGCATCCGGGGCTTGCCTGTGTTGTAGCGGTAGTTAGTTCTTGTCAATATCATGGGTGTTACGCTTGACACAACTCCAGGATGGACGACACCACATCATGGATCCGCGACTTCACTTCGATGGGGGATGGCATTTTTTGGAGATCGTGCACCAAGATCCACTCACTCTCGAACAACTACACGTATTTAATGATGCATGTTTTAGCATGATGAACTCATGACATGATGCACGGTAATGCATTGGTGCAAGCATAATAAGTTTAAACAACTAACTTATTATAAACTATTTTAAAGGCATTACAGAAGATAAATATAAAACTCCACATATTCTAAAATCATATAGCCATATTAGGTGTTAACATGATATAACAGAATCATACAAAGGTAAAGGAACCACATTTTTCATTTATACATTTTTATTATAATTATAAACCATTTAATAAGCAATAAACAAGATAAATCAAAAGATCAAGCATATGATATCCAATGACCACAATATTTTTACTACAACACACACTTAGCATAAGAAACATGTCATAAAAATTTCAAGTCAAAAGGAGTCACATAGCATGAGATATGAATTTCCTTCTTTTTAAACATTAAATAAAGGCATAAAACATAGCTAATTATTTTTCTATAAAACATGGCATGTTTCATATTTTTAATAAAAACTAGGCATCGCAAGGAACATAACCAAATTTGGTTCACCAAAAAGGAGTTACGAAACTTCAGATATGAATTTTTGAAGTTTATGAAAGACTGCTATAAACAGGTCCTTAGGGCACTATTCACCTGAGTCATGGACTTCGCAGTTAGACCCCTGCCTTTTGTCGAATTCAAGAACGAGGTCCTTCACGTGGTTTGGACAGAGGAGCTCACTGGGACTCGCGGTTTTCGACGATGGAGTGCTCGTCGGTGGCAACGGAGAGGTGGGAAAGCATCCAGAGGCTCATGCGCATCCGCTGGTTGTCACATCTCGAGCGGAGATGACCCGTGGAGGCGTGGCCACGCGAGCTGCGGCCATGGCGGCGCGACGTTCTGTGGAGCAGCGGCTCTGGTGCGAGATAGATGAAATTGAGGGCGCGGTTAGCTGCAGGGGAGCAAGGCGAACTCAAAGAAAAGAAAAACAAGAAAAACAACCGACGACGATGACTGTTGGGGTGGCGAGGCTCACGGCAGCACGGTGGCCGGTCGCAAAGAAAATAATGGCGGCGGTGGCGATTTCAGCGGCGCGAGGCGATTTAAATGAGCTCTACGGGTGCGCCATGATGAGGTGAAACTGCTGGAGGAGAAAGGAATGGATGGGCGTGGCTGTTGGTGGTGAGAACGGCGACAATGGCGAGCTCGACCATGGCGTCGGCAACAGGCGAAGAGGAGAAGACGAAGATGACGAATGGCTCGGGTTCAAGAGGATGTGGGCGTGTCTTCTAGGCGTCCAGCAGCTATTTGAAGTTGGCCACCTAGGCTTCTGCACTGGAAACGCCCTGACGGAGCAGCCAAGCGGCACACGACGTCGACGCGGCGGCCAGACAGAAGAGCAGCATCGCGGGTACTGTAGCAGTACGTCTGATTTTCAAATTTATCAAATTACTCCCTATTTTATATAAGAACTTGAAAATATCCCAAAATATCATTTGCATAACTTTTTAAGATCTACATTTTTCATTTATTAAATATTTTCAAATTCTACCTAGATTTGAAATATGAATTCAAATTCAAAAGGGGAATAAAATCCTAAAAACAAATATATGAAATTACTTTTGATTTTTCAATAAAACTTAAAAATCTTCAAATATATGAAATGTTCAGCTTCTCAAACCAAATACTTTTCATAGAGAAAGTTTTCCCAAATTTTGAATAATTTTTGAAATATGAATTTAAATTGAAAAGGGGACAAGTGTTAGAAAACTGTATTTTTAAATTTATTCAAAATTATTTTTGGAAACTTGAAAAACTTTGAATACCAAAATTGTAGCACTTGTTAAGATCTACAAACCATATTTTAAGAGTATCTCAAAATTCCTTATATATTTTAAAATATAGAAAATGGGATAAAAGGGATATTTTAAATTTTTAGGGATTTTAAATTCAAACAAGGGCATAGAAATAACAATTAGACATTTAAATAGAAACTAACATTACTCAAACAATTCATTTCATAAAAATAATTACTCAAAACAATAAATTTTAATTAACTAACAAACTTTAATTGCAAGCAATTTCACATAAAATGATAAGGAGTTTAATGAAACCTTAAACATCATTATTTCATGTATAAAACAAGCACCACACAAAAGAAAATCTTAAAACATGAATGCATTTATGTCATGACGCTCAATGATTATGCTTGATAATACACTTGGTTATAATTTTAATTGCTTACTAACATCTGGGACGTTACACTGCACCATTTGATTCGGAATGATTGACCGACACGAAGGACAATTTGATGCCAAGTTCCTAGCAGAAGGTTCTGAACTACAACAAATCAAACTGCTTCCCATTTTCCACCGTGATGTATGCTGGTACCCCAAATCTACAGACCATTCTCTTCCAGACGAAGTTGATTAGGGTGGCGGATGTTATTTTTGCCAGTGCTTTAGCCTCTATCCACTTAGTGAAGTACTCGAGTGCGACAACCGCGTATTTCAAGTTTCCTGGTGCCACAGGCAAAACACCTACAATGTCAACCACCCATCTTTGCAGCGGCCAAGTTTGGTATATGGGTGAAGTTGGGCTTGCTAGGAAATTCTGCTTCTTTGCGAACATCTGGCAAGTTCGGCATGTCTTGACTATCTGCTTCGCGTCTTCGGCCGTGGTCAGCCAATAGAATCCTTGCCTCATTGCTCTGTGCGATATTTCATGTGGCCCTCAGTGAGCACCGCACATGCCCGAATGTACCTCATTTAGCAGCTGAACACCTTCGTCTTTGCTGATGCACTTCAGCTTCGGCGCCACCACTCCTTTGTATAAGGTTTCTCCTATGATTGAATACTTCTTGGTGCAGGATAACATTCGGTGTTCTTTCTTCTTTGATGAGGGTTCATAAGTGTCGGTCAAGAACGCCCTAATGGGTGCCCTCCAGTCATCGCTTGTGATTGCATGTATTGCTGCTGGTTGATCCTCTTCTTCTTTCACGGCTTTGATTGTCAGGGTCTGGAAAAAGACGTCTGGTGGTAAAGGCGCATTCTCAGTCGCTGCTTTTGCCAGCTCATCTGCTTCGGCGTTCTCGGCTCGCGGGATGTATTTTAAGGTGAAGCCTAGGAAATGCTTTTCCATCCGCTTGATAGCTGCTAGATATTTGATTAAATCATTTTCTCTGGTGGTGTAATCTTTTTGCACGTGACCCACAACCACTTGTGAATCAGACTTGATGATACATCTGCGAACACCCAACGCTCTCAATTTTCTGAGGCCCAGCAAAACTGCTTCGTATTCAGCGGTATTATTGGTTGTCAGAAATTACAGCCTGGCAGCGTACCGAATCTTCGGGCCATGCGGTGGTGTTAGTACCACTGAGATGCCATCGCCCGTGGAGCACCAGGCTCCGTCGCAGTGCATGGTCCATACCGGCTCTTCGAACTGCAAGGTCGTGTCATCTGCTCCAGGTGTCCAATCAGCTATGAAGTCAGCGATCACTTGGGATTTGATTGCGGACCTATGCTTGAAATCTACCACAAACTCATTCAGCTCAGCGCCCATTTGCCCACTCGGCCTATGGCTTCAGTATTGCGGAATAGGGAGTCCAAAGGCTGGGCTGACGGTACCTAGATATGATGTGCCTAAAAATACTGCTTTAGCTTTCGGGAAGCCATGACCACGGTGTACGCAATTTTCTCCAGCTCAGAATAGTTCAGCTTTACACCGGATAGAGCCTCAGACACGAAGTAGATCGGGAACTGCTTCATTTTTCCCTCATGTTCTTTCTCCTCTACTAGCACCGCGCTTATCGCTACCGGCGAAGCTGCCAGATACAACAACAGCATCGTGTCTAGCGTGGGCTTGGACAAGGTGGTGAGCTTCATCAGATAAGCTTTCAGATCATCAAATGCCTGTTGTTGTTCTAGCCCCCATTCGAATTTCTTGGCCTTCCTTAGTGCCTTGAAGAAGGGTAATCCTCTTTCGGCTGACCTCAAAATGAATCTGCCCAGGGACGCGATTCGACCAGTCTATTTCTGGACTTTTTTTAGATTCAGGGCTTCTTTTTCACTATGGCTGCAATCTTATCAGGATTCGCTTCTATGCCCCTGGCCGACACTAAGCAACCCAGCAATTTTCCCTTGCTTATGCCGAATATACACTTTTTTAGGTTTAATTTTAGTCCGCTGGACCGCAAGTTGGCGAACGTTTCTTTTAGATCTTCAATGTGTGTCTGCTTCTTGTCATTCTTGACAACTATGTCATCAACGTATGCTACCAGACTATGCTTCTTCTACTCGTAGAACACTTTGTCAGACAACCTAGAGAACATGGGGCCAGTATTTCTCAGACCCTCTGGCATTCGCCTATAGCAGTAGGTTCCCCCAGGGGTGATGAAGCTTGTTTTCTCTTCGTCCACCGGATTCAGCTAAATCTGATGGTATCCGGAGAAACAATCTAGCAGACTCATTCATTCACAGCCCGCGGTAATGTCAACAAGCTTATCTATTCTGGGCAAAGGGTACGGATCCTTCGGGCAGTGCTTGTTGAGGTCGGTGAAATCTACGCACACGCGCCATTTTCCACTTTTCTTCTTCACCGTTACAACATTGGCCAGCCACTCGGGATACTGCACTTTTCGGATCACCCCAGCATCGAGTAATCTCTGGACTTTGGCGCTTGCTAGTTCAGCTCTCTCGGCTGACATCTTCTTGAGCTTCCGCTTTCTCGGCTTCGCAGATTTGTCCACATTCATACTATGCTGCGCGAGCTTGCATCTACCCCATGAAGGTCTTTGGTTGACCACATGAATACATCATTGTTTTCCTCTAGAAACTTTAACATTTTGACTGCTTCTTCGGGGCTGAGCCCGGTCCCGATGTGAACGCATCTGTCTGGCCTATTTAGGTTCAATGGTACACGATGTGTTTCTTCTCTCGGCTCTGCCTTCGATTCTTTTTTCTTCTCTGAAACCAGATCATCCTCCTCGGACTGTATTTTCTGCTTCACTTCGTGGACCATACTGTACCCCGGTATTGGCCTGCCATCAACTTTTCTCGCCGCGATTTGATCACCATGAATCATGATAACACCAAACGGGGAAGGCATCTTGATGCACAGAAAACTCTGCTTGATGATCATATCAAATTTATTGATGATGCCTCTGCCGAATATTGTTGTATACGGGTATGGTATGTCCATGACGTCAAACATGATTTCTTCAGCCCTGACCTTCTTTCCTTCATTAAATGCCACGGTCATGGTCTTCTTGCCTATTGGGTCAATTCGCTTTGCCCCAAAGCCGAATAGGGCGCTTCTGGGCGGATGTAACACCTCTGGTGTTATATTAACTAAAACATGCCATGTCATCATATGCACTGCAAAGCATTCATGTTTAAGTCAACCTTAATGTGTGTTAACTAAAACAAGTTTACATTTCATAGGTTGATTGTGTTTCTGGAATGTTTTATCACAGGAAATAATAAAACCCTACTTTTGAATATCATCGCAAATACTTGGGTTATATTCTATGTACTTGAGGTGTAAACCATGTTTACACTAGTGTCAAGCATAGTGTATAAACCTAAGTCCAACCCTAAAAATTTGTTTCCATAATTGAAGTTGAATTTGGATTTCAAAGCTTATTCCCAAGCCTTGCAATTCAAATTTAAATTCAAATTGGAAAGCTATAAAGTGTTTTTTAAAAGTCAATTTGGTCAACCAAGGGTGTCATTGGGTCAATGACCTAAAAATGTCCTTGGATGATGTTTGTGATCACTAATGACCAACCAATTAAGTTAGAAACCAACTCGAGTTTGAATTCTATTTCAAAAACCCTTTACTCTAACACCTAATCTTACCCCCTTTTTTTGAATTCAAAATATATAAAGAATTTGGAGATTCTCTAAAAAGGTAGTTTGTAGATCTTGACAAGAGCTACAAAGTTGGTATGTAAAGTTATTCAAGTTTCCAAAAGAAATTTCAAATGAATTTGAAAATACAGTTTTCCAGCATTTGTTCCCTTTTGATTTTAAAACCATAATTCAAAATTTATGCATAATTTTAGAAAACTTTATATATTAAAAAGGTTTGGTTTAGAAAGTTAAACATTTCATAGTTTTGAATATTTTCAAATTTTATTGAAAAATCAAAAGTAATTTCAAAAGTTTGTTTCTAGGGTTTTATTCCCTTTTTGAATTTGAATTCAAATTTCAAAATCCAAAAAGAATTTGAGGATGCCAGTTAAAGAAAAAGTGTAGCTCTTGAAAAGTTATGCAAATGATATTTTTGGAGATTTTCAAGTTCTTATATAAATTTTGGAGTAATTTGTATTTTTAAACAAATGACATTTCTGTAATTTTTTTCGAACAGTACCGAAACCTATCGTCGGCCGCCATCGCCGGCTTCTCAACCCGCGCCGCCGTCCACCGCCGCACATGCTCGACCACCAGCGCGCTCCTGGATGCACGAAGGTTCATCGTCATCGTGTCGCCCGTTCATACATCGCCTCCGCCCTATAAATAGGTCAGCCGTGGCCGACTTCTTCTCCTTCTTCTTTCCGCCGCCGTCGCCGACGACCTCGCTCCACCGCTGGAATTCGCCACTGTCGATTCACCACTGCCTGATTTCTCTTGCCATTAGCTCTGCCACATCCTTACAGTCAGTTTAAGCTAGCTCATGCTTGCTCTCCTCGCCCGAGCTGCCCACGTGCCGTCGTCTTCTCCACGGCCGGTCGCCGAGCCGCCGCAAGCTTTTTCGCCGTCGACCGCCGCACAGGGTGAAAATATATTCTCTTGAACCCTCCTGTCGTGTTCTCCATGCTATCCAAGCTCTCATGCGCACCTTGGCCGGCTTGATGGTCCACAGGAACTCCGGTGACGCCGTGCTTGCCGTCAGAGCGCCGCCGCCGCCATCAGCGCCGCCGACCGCAGTTTGACTCAGCCACTTCGAGCCTTCATTAACGTGCGCATCAGCACCGGGGTGAGCCCCTGCAGCTGTCTGCGTTATAAATTTCATAATTCCTGTGTCATAGCCGCCGGCCACTGTAGCTTGCCGCCGGCGCAGTGTTGCTAGCGCCACCGCGCGCGTAGCCGTCGTGGCTGAAGTTCCAGTTTGGCCTCATTTTGTTGCCAAACGAGTTCACCTGAGTGCCCTGCGTATGTACGTGTAGTCATCATCGCCGAAAACCGCTCCGATGAGCGTCGCCACCGCGCCCGAGCTCCGCCGCGTCGCCATGACCGCCGGCGTGGGTGCCGCCGTCGCCTCGCCGCGCCGCGCCGTTAGCTACCCTCATCGACTCCCCGTGCCAAGCTGAGTCCAACGGTCCAAGTCCGGTCGCCGGAGACCTCACCGTCGGCGAGTAATCGCCGGTCAACCGCCGGCGGGCCGTCGGTCAGGGCGGGAGTACTATGTCATTTTTTCTTTTTCTATTTTCAGAAAATGATTTAAATGTTATTTTTTTGAAAAATCATAGTAATTCATATATAGCTCCAAAAATTCTAAAAATTTTTGTGTGTGTTCTTTATGATGTAATCTACCTAGAAAAAATATGAAATGACAAATTTGAGTATTTTTTCAGATGTTAAAATTATCCCTTTTAATTGAAAAATGGACCTTCAAGGATTTTTAATAAATAAAATAAATAGCTTTTAATTCTAAAATTTGTTTTACCATTTAAATAGGCTAAGAGCTTTCCAAAATAAAATTTTGGGCTTAATTTGATAACTTTAATTTTATGCCTTTATTTAATGCTTTTAAATAATTAATTAACCCCTTTAGTTAAGTTTAATCATTATAGGATTTGTTTGACTTTGGGATTGATTGAAGACCTTAGGTCATTAACCCTAATGACCTTTGGCACTTTAGTTAATTGTTTGCGCTTACCTTAATCATGTCATTAGGGCTTAATCAACGTTATTTCATGTAGTTAATTAATTTCTTAAATAGCGTAATTAACCCTAATGAGCTCGATAAGCGAAGTTTTGTTGGCTTGCAACTTTATCGTGAAGAAAAGTTGTACTCAAGCCCTTAATCTGATCATGCATCCATCGAGCATCATGTTTACTATTCCATCATGTTAAAGCATATTAATTATCGAATAGTTTCCGTTAACGGAGAGTTAACGTCGTCGCACCAGATTCCAAGGACAAGCAAATTCAGGAATCGAGAGTTGATCCAGAGTTCGAGCCCGTCTACCCCGAATATCAAGGCAAGCCCCGGATGCATTCAAACCCTATTCTATTTATAAAAGTTTTATCGCTTCAGCTAGGATATGTTGCATTAAGTAATAGGAGTTGAGTGAAAACCCACCAATTGCATTACCTGTCTTATTTCCTTATTTCTTGTTACCTGCTTTGGAAGATAAGTAGTAACGCTTAGCCCTGCTTAATTAGTTAAGTCTTCAAAAGTAAAAGAATGAAAAAGATGAGATTGGTTTTACTTATTGGAATCTTGATGATAGTTAATAAATCGAGTCCGGACGGCTAACTTGCACTAGGAATGGAGTCCCTCTGTAGTGTTTTCGTCTGTTGATGCCCTAGGTCCCGTCCGTTGGTGAACTGGTGATATCGAGAAATTATAAATCCACATGCATGAAGTGGTATCCAGTGGGCCAGAGACCCCACGCATATCATGGAGTGACATATAGTGGGCCAGAGTCCCCACATATGTCATAGTGTGTTATACTGTGGGTTTAAGTTTCCATGTATTTCGGTACACGGGGCCGAAGAGCTCAGGTGTATCATGTGGTGATATATGGCTGCAGTTGTTATCCCGGTATATCGGTTCATCTGGGGTGCATCGGAGTTAAAGTCTCCGGTATCCCAGTGACCTAGGTCCCAGCTGGGTATGAAAATGGATTCGAATCGCCGTTGCTTCTCGGAGAAGAAGACTCGATCGGTGTTCATCATCATAGTAACAACTTGAACAATGATTAAGGTTTAATAATGAAGTTGGTTGGTTTTGGAGCTAGATCCAAACAAACTTTACTTTCTATTAAGCTTTTCCGCAAAAATTTCTTATCTCTTACAAGCCTTACCTTGTCCCTCTAGCCTGCATTTCTTGAGTCTTCACCCCTCTTTTTCGTCGGGTCAGTCTTGTTGAGTACTTTTGTACTCAGGGTTTGTTGAACCCTTGTTGCAGGTGAGCATCATGGGCAGGAATGCTTCGCATCCTGCTGCATGACAGTCATCGAGGAAAGTGACGACGAGTAAGATGTTTAGCTCTTGGGCAGAGCTTATCATTTGGTATTGTAATAAAGTTATCTACTGCTACTCCACTACTATTATGGTTTGTACAATCTAAACTTATGGTTGTAAATATTTGAAACTCAAAGGTTTGTAAACTTATGTTGTTGTAAGTCTTCCGCTATTTTCCTCTGATGTATATTATTTATATCAAACTGTTGTAATACTGCAATGCCTCTTTATAACGATTGATCCTGCTCGGAGAATCATGGATGATTCGAATTTACCCGACAGACTTTTTAAGTCGTATGGAACACAGTCATGGTTATTTGGAGTCTGTTTAGACAATAATCATGCGTGTGGGCCATATGATTTAGGAGGTTCTGCCACAGCGGATCAAGCGACTTTCTGTCTTGCCTCATTTCATCAAACGCCTTGGTGAATAAGATGTCCGCTGAGCTACCGTTGTCTATCAGGATATTGTGGAGCATGTACCCAGCCATGAACGCTGTTGTGACAAAAGCATCGTAGTCTGGATAATACCAAATCTGAAAGTCTTCTTTCGTGAACATTATGGGTTCTAGCTTCCATGGTTGGATATCGATTGGGCACTTCGGGGAGACTGACAGCAACCTTCGTTCGAATAATCTTCTAGCTCTCTTGCCCTCATGCTTGAAATTAGATCCGCATGTGATGGCGTAGATGTGACTGTTAGTGGGCATGGCGGTGTTGACAATCTGCAACTCCTTGGAGTTTTCCAGCTTCGGTATCAGCTGCTGCCCCTGCCGTTGTTGCTTCGTTGCCGCTGATGAAGATGCAGCAACCAAATGTACTTGAGGTTAGGCCTGAGGGAAATTTTGCTGGGCATAGGGCTGTGTCTGTTGCCAGTACACTGGTTGCTGATAAGCATAGGGGTTGAAATTATGCCCCGAAGGTGTGCTAGTGCATCTGGTACTGTCCTTCCGATGTATCTCTTGGAGCGTTGCGGAAGACCTGCTTCACGTTTTCTGGCGGCTTCAGCGCGTCGTCCTTCTCACGCTACTCCTAGGCCAACAACGTGTATTTGCACTCTTTTGAGAAGTGACCTTTGTTTTTGCCGCATATAATGCAATACGGGATCTTCGTTCCTCTTCCATGGTCTCTTCTGCGACCGCGGCCGCCCCTACCGTTCTGACCATTTCCTCGTCCCTGACCTTCATTCGGCTGTGAGTGATCTTGAGCTGCCTAGGGCTGCTCTTCTTGCACGGCATTTACTGTCTTCTAGACTGTCTGCGAAGCTTGCTTCGGGGTTGTCTGCTTGAGCCTGTACCTGGATGCTTTTCTTCTTTCTTATTTGACTTCGGACTTAGCGAACTTTCTCATCTCGTCAAACAACTGGTTCACTGTCTTCGGGATCTCCCTGGATAGGACCTCAGCACAATGTCCGTCTTTTAGTCCTTTGATTGCAGCGGCTATAATGACATCATTAGTTACATTCGGCAGCTGCGCTTTCATCTGTATGATCCTTTCCAGATATGTAGACAGAGGTTCGTCGTCCGACTGAAACAACGTAAGCAGGTCCATCATTGTTTTCTGTTCAGACTGAAACCCCTGGAAGATGATTAGGAGCTCGCTCTTGACTTGGCTCCACGAAGTGCTAGAGAAAGGCCTTAGAGACATGTACCAATCGTGAGCCACGTCTTCGACCGCCATGACGAGCAACTTTGCCACTATTTTATCGTTGCCCCCTGCTGAATGTATCGAGGCTTCGAAACTAGAGATGAACTTCCTCAGGTTAGAGCGGCCATTGAATGCCGGCATCTTCATTTTGAACTCGGGGGGCCATGGGTATCGCTTGCAACTCAATGGAGAGCAGAGAGAAGGCGTCCAAGTCAATGCATATTTCATGCGGTTGCGCTTCTTCATGGACCTACGCTGCACCCCTCCGGGCATGTTCGCTCCGGCGGCGGCGTTTGCTTGCATCGCCTGTAACTCTTGTTGTATCCTCGCTACTTTGTTTGCTGCTTGAATAATTGCCTGCTGGGTGGCCGCTTCGTGGTTTCTCGCTGCAACTTGGTTGGCCAGCTGGTCGCATTGTTGCCTCAACTCTTCGAGCCTTTGCATATACTCATTCAGTGCCCTAAGCAACCTGGCATTTTCGGTGTCCAGCGAATTTGGTGCTTTATGATCTTGATCTGCTCTCGCTAACTGTTCATCCGGCCCGTCACCCGCTGGCGGCTCTTGACGATCAGCCTCGGGATCCTACACCTGCTGCGAAGGCAAGGTCGGCGCTTAAACTGTTGCTGTGCCCACGCTGCTGGCTGAAGGCATACCGAATTGAGGCTCTGTGGTCGTGCTTGGGTCACTTGCTTGCACTGTGCCTAGCTGCATACCCGATGCTGATGTTGGATCACTCGCGGGGGGCATGTTCGAACGGGTGTCCTCTATCACCGGATCCGCTGTGTTCTTGTAATTTGCCTTTGTCCTACGCGGTCGCATTCGATGCTCGATCAACAACCACGGATGGCGCCACTGTTGATTCTTGCCTGGAGGCTGCACCCCCTGGACCCGAATCTAACTACCGAATATAAGCAACAAAGACACGAATTTGACAAAGGAAACACTCTTTTATAAACCAGATCTCAGCTAAAGCGCACAGGAACCGACCCTTCTACAAGCCCCGCAGGGGGTGTTATTTATAGCAGCCCATAGACATTTACATGACAATTCTACCCTTGCGAAGCGACTCCTCATTGTGCGCTTTATGCCGACCGGGGGCAAACACGTCAATCGCCGCTGTCCCCCGTATGGCTATCGTTGCCCCGTGCTGACACGTGGTGCGCCAATGCGGTCCTTCTCTTTCGTGAACCCAAGGGAACTGCCTCCAGAACCTGCATTAGAGACAAACATGAGGATATCCAGATTCGAGGCGAGCGTCACCGCTAAAATGAACCTGACGGCCGTTTCGATAACGCCACGCGCTATGAAGACGCTAAATCAGGACGCCGATTCTGACCAATCGAGAACCGGATCCGGGAGTCGAGCCAATCCCGAATCTAATTCCTAATTCGGCATCCTTTTTCTTGATTTCCGAATCTAGACGACTAAGCTACCGCACGTGAACAACCGCTGGCCAATCCGGGCTGGACTCGTGTGACCCGACTGGGGGATGGGGTTGCTACTCTCTCCCCTACCCACAAGACAGAAGACACTGTAAAACATGCGTAGCTGTTGCGTTTTAGGGCCTTGCGGTGACCGAATCTCGTAAACGGCAGCGAGATCAGCTGAGCTCACATGCGCAAGGGAATCCGGCCCCCTTGTTTTGCAGATGAGACAAGCGGACGCCCTGTTAAGCAATGAGGCTTTACACTGTGCGATCACGCGGCAAAGCATCGGTCGGTCGATCGGCGCGGCAAAGTCATCAGCTAGGGCCGCCGGAGGACTAAAAAAAATGGTGCGTGGCGAGACCGCGATTAGTGGTCATCGCAGCGGTCGCAGGACATTTCCAAGCGACAGACCTCTGTAGCTGGTACTCCGTATATGCAAAGTTTATATAGTAAACTATTCAAAAGCTGCGGCAAGTAGGCCATGTAAACACGAGGACCATAGCTTTTGCTCGGTGCGGTGGTGACAGGATATGAGTGAAGAGCACGAATGATGATTGTTTTCGCCATCTTGTCCATTCACATTTTGCTCTTAGATTTCAAAATTGACGCTTGAATTTTTATAGCGAAATTTTTATAGCATTTTGTTTGTATTTGATAAAAATTATCTAAACTTTGACTAATTAGGTTTAAAATGTTATCTCATAAAGTACAATAAAACTGTATAATTAGTTTTTGATTTTATCTACATTTAGTACTCTATGCATGTGTCGATATTTTAATATAATAAAGAATAAAAATTCTGTATAGTGAATTTGGTGACCATACCGAGTATATTCATTCTTTACATTTGGCCATAGGTTATCCACTGATATTCTGTCTGAAGGTCAGACTGTGTTATTCAGAATGAAGCTCTGCAGATCGTATCGGATGCAAAGATGCAGCAATTAGTGTTGTTTTTTACAAGCATACGGAGTACGTGGATCGAGCCACTAGCCTGGACCGCTGTAGCCGACTTACCGTGGAGCGCGCGACCGGCAGAACAGATTCATGCTGTATGGCGCCATCAGCCGTGGAGGGGAACTCCAAATTCAGTGAGGTGAAATGGCATTAGGCAACGAATCGAAGTACTCCGTAAGATGCCAGTGCTAAGACTAATTAGCGTTTGGCGACTGATGATGATACAGACAGATATTTGAAGGCGAAATAGCCATACTCATCCTTGAACTTCCATGCAAAGCTCAAATTCATCCCTCAACTATCAAAAAGACCACTTTAGTCCTTGATTTTGTAATTTTGGTTCAGTCTCATCCTCTGTCTAACATCGTTAGCACACCCGTTAACACACACGAATCTGAGGACTAAACCTGCTCATCGTTAGCTCACCCGTTAGGCCGTTAACCTAGGTAAATCTGAGGACTGAATCTATGATCCAAGCAACAAGAAAGAAAACCTGTCCAACCTCTATAATGAAAGGACAAATTCTTCTTTTATCCAGGTGGTTGTACCAATCATTTCAGATTAGTTGTATATTCTATTACAACAAAGTAAATTGAAATATCTATTTTTTCATAATAAAAGGTTGGCTTCTTTTTCACGATGCAAGCAACTGCCGAAGCATCAGTAAAGTCATTTGGTGGGAATGCCTCTGTTGTCATTAAGACAAATGCTGGAAAAGGTGCCGCAAAGGCGACCATCAGTGTTGTATCTAGCCGTCGTGCATCTGCATAAAAAAAGACATGGTTATTATTAAAGTTATTAAATATTAATAAAAATGATTAAAATATAAGAATACTCCGTCGGCTGACATATTGAGACGTGAAAATTTTATTTTCTCGCAAAATCATTTGATTTCAAAAATTCTTTTATGATTATCCATGGGCCTACAACCACTTAAACAACCGTGTTGTTAGAGTATATGTGAGGTCTTCAATCACCTGTTTAGTTCTCCTAATACAACTGTGCTAACGGAGTGAACTGCAGCAAACGAGATTGGACAGTGGATGAGATTGAACCAAAACTGTAAATTGAAGGACTAAATTAGCCATTTTAAAAGTTGAGGGATGAATTTGAACTTTGGATGAAAGTTTAAGGATGAATATGGCTATTTCGCCGTATTTGAACACCACGTTACAAACTCGCAAGTACACAAGTAGGGCCAGCGTGAAACATGCTGTACTCCACTTGACAGACATTGTTCATGTGGTTGTTTGGTGAATCATTAAGAACGTCCCAATTGGATCCGAGAAAAATGGAAGAGGACGAAAGAATATGATTCGGACGGAGTAGCAAATGCAGAGAGATGTCAGCGCGTCACATCTTATTAGAATGGCCGATGCTATCCCTGTCCTGCACAGCTTTCTGCTATGAGGAATGAACACACACTTTCAGCAACTGTATCAACTTCGGCAGTTCTAAGTTCTAAAAGAGGTGATGACTTGTTATTAAAAAGGAGAAATGTTTATAACACAGGCTAAAAAACTAAAAATGGGAACTGTATCAACTTCGGCAGTTCTAAGAAAGAGGTGATGACTTGTTATTAAAAAGGAGAAATGTATAAAACACAGGCTGGAAAAAAGTTAAAAGTAATATCCGACCTGCCGGATTCGAACCAGCGACCTAAGGATTTATCTGCTCATACTACAGTCCTCCGCTCTACCAACTGAGCTAAGGTCGGTTTGCCTTTCGGGTACAACCGAAATTATATAATTCTATATCTCTAGAAGGATGTCGACACCATTAACCTATGAGTTGGCGTTATATCTTCCTGTTGTTTGACACAGAAACTGAGATCTCCCGGTTCAGATAGGATGGCATTATGCGTGATAACGATGCTACGCTTTTATTATCTCCGTAGAACTTGAATGGGAAACTCAAGCAATTTCAGTTTTTAACTAAACATGTTAGTTTACTGTAAAAACACATTTATGGTATTATTAGATTGGTCATGCAATATATATATACTTTATATTTTTTTAGTAAATATTGATACTATTTTTGATTAATTTGTTTAGTGAAAATTAAAATTCATTGACGAGATGTGCACAATTCCTGGGACACAAGGTTTTGTTTTTCTTTGATGCTATGTTACTGGTTTTTACTAGTTGTTCCACCGTAGTTCCATTCGATGGTCTTATATACATTTAATTTGATGACTGATCTAGAGTTATAAGCTCAAGAATTTCATATTCATGAAACTCAATTCTTATATCTTCTAAAAAATATTGTCATGTCATTATAAATGTTTGGATGTAAACCTATTACATACGGATTGAACTCGAATGAAATTTACACACTCTGGTCCAATGGGTTTTTTTGAGGGGAACTCTGGTCTAATGGTGCTAACCGCCGGTGAAGGACCGAGATAACGCGCGACCCGTCGCGCGTTTGAGAGCGTGACCCTCCACCCGACCGTATCCAACTGCAATCTCACTCTTGTCCGAAACTCCCGCAGGTCCAGTACGATCCCGCTCCTGCCCTTTCCGCCTACGATCCCAGTCTTGCCCTTCCCGCAGGCCCCCTTCTTGCTGCATGTGTGGATATGCTCGACATGTGCATGCAAGTTGATGCAAAAACTGACATAAGCAAAGAAAATCAAAATATTTTCTTTAATTTTCTATAACTTTTGAATGGTGTTGATTTTTCAATTCCGTTTACACTACTATGTTCTATATGAAGAGACGAATAAAACTAGACCTTATTTGTCTATGTTTCAAAATTTTATTTTAGTAGCAAGTTATGTAGCATTCGAATATACAAGGGAAACTAAAATCTAAAAATATATATCAAAAACTGTATTATACTAAAGTTGCTATACGATTAATATAAAAGTTGTTGTGCCCTTAATAAAAAAAGTTACTACATGATTACATAATTTGCTATAGGAAACATTAAAAAACTTGATTGAAAAAATACACTAAATATTTTAAAAACTGTATTATACTAAAGCTACTACACCCTTAATAATAAGTTGCTACACAACTAATACATAAATTTCTATAAACATAAAAACCTTTATTACTCTAAAGTTGCTACAGCTTTAATTTATGAGTTGCTATAAAAACATAAAGTAAAAAAATAGGCTAAAAACATAAGCTAAAAATAACAAAAAAAACTTTATTATACTAAAGTCTCTACATCTTAATTCTTGAGTTGCTACACCCTTAATACATAAGTTGCTATAAAAACATTAAAAAAATTTGAATGAAATAAACTAAAAATAAAAATTTGTATTCTACTAAAGTTGTTACACCCTTAATATATAAATTGCTTCACGATTGATGCATTAGTTTCTATAAAAATAAAAAACTTTATTATTCTAAATTTGTTACACCATTAATTCTAAGTTGCTATAAAAGCATAAAATAAAAAAGTTATTATACTAAAGTTGCTACATCCTTAATTTATGAGTTGCTACACCCTTAATACATAAGTTGCTACAGGATTGATACATAGGTTGCCATATTGACAAAAACATAAAATATATATATATATAAAAACTTGATTGAAAACTAAAACTATAAAGAATACTTAAAACTAAAATCTAAAAAAATAGACTGAAAACTAAAACTATGAAAACATAAATTCCCACACGCTTAATACATGATTTGCTATATGCTTAATACATGAGTTGCTCCATGTTTGCATAAGACAATAACAAAGACTAAAACCTAATACTAAATCTGTAAAAGCTAAAGAACATTGATTAATACATTTGGAGCAAGTTATATTTTGAACAAGTGGCAATATAAATGAAAAATTTCAGAAACAAATACTGAACTGAAAGGACTGATGTCAACTAAAACTAAAACTAAAACTGAAATGAGAGAAATGAGAGTGAAACTGAAATAGCTATCAATGAAATTAAAATTGAACAAAAAGAAGAACTAAAACTAAAACAAAACTGAAAGAATTGTGATTGAAAAAAAACTAGAATAAAAAATATAACATAGAGGAAACTGAAATAGATAATACACTTAAACCTAAACAAAACTAATACATAAGTTGCTACACGCATTATCCATAAGTTGCTACACAGTTAATACATATGTTTACATATGTTAGTTTTGATAATGAAGGAATACAAACTGAAACTAATAATGAACAGGACTGAAAGAATTACAAATGCAGAAAAAAAAAGGAGGGAAAGGGAAAGGATACTTAAGCTCTAAAATAGAATAATGAATAAATAAAATAGTGACTAAGAAAAGAAATAGATAACTAAATGGAAATTGGAGAAATTTATCTTTTTAGCATGTGATAAGATATGGAGAGATGACAAATTCTGAGAATTTTATGACAAAACCAGAACTGAACAAGAATGAACAACTTCAGGGTTTTTTTCCACAAACAAGTTATGCTCTTACTAAAACAGCACCATATGCTTCTAGTGAAATTATATAGGTCATTTTTAGATATACATTTAGGCTACGGAAGACTATAGTTAGGCCTAAAAATACTATCTAACCATCTACATATAACCAACCTATACATACTAGAACTGAAAGTTAATCTTCGACACATGTTGAAGTTGTTATATGCTAAGTAGCAATAAGACTGAACTCAACTCAACTCTAAGAAAAGAATAAAAAATCAAAACTAAAAACTAAAAACATAAGTTGCTACACGCATAATATATGAGTTGCTACATGCTTAATGTATAAGTTGCTACACACTTAGTACATAGGTTGCTACATGCTTAATACATAAGTTGCGTAATATTTGTAGTTTGTTGGAGGGTTAATATATAGAATGCTACACGCTTAATTCACAAGTAGCTATTACATATTAAAAATTGAAACATAAGACTAAACTAAAACTGAAACCAAAACCCCTTGTACTGCAATCAAATATGGATCAAATTGTTCAAAACTGAAAGCTTTTGCTCTGCATTAGGAGCACTGATTGAATGAATCAAATTGGCAGCAAGAAGATACATCTTCTTGTGACAATTGAGAGCTAGCGAGGGCCGTACCCAGATTTGCAGGCCGCATGAGAGGCAGACGGCCTAATTAGCACTTAGCACTCAGATGGAAACAGATGGTGGCCTACCGGCCGAATCGAACAACAACCAAACTTAGAGATGAGGATGAGGATGGGGATAGAGATGAGGATGGATGAAGCAGGACGAAGAGCGAGGAGGAAGAAGAGAGGAGGAGGAAGGGGGATGATAGTACAACAAGCTTTACCTGTGGGATACGAGCGGAAAACAACCGCCACCGACAGGAGCAGAGTAGCCCAGCGCGTAGGGAAGCAGTCGCCGGGAGCAGAGCAGCAGCCCAGCGCGTACGGCAGCACCTGCACGGCGTAGAGGAGAGCAGTGGCTTGCGGACAGGAGCGGCCGACGGGAGCAATAGTCTCCGTGCGCGGAGGTAAGTAGACGACGGGAGCAATGGTACGAAGCAGAAGGGGAGCGGGGGTTTTGCTGGGCCGGCCCGTGGTGGCCTGGGGTCGCGCGCTGTCGTTGCAGCGCCGGTCGCTTAAAAGAGTTTCCGAATGTGAAATACTGAGAGACGGATCAAAAGAGCTTTTCGTTGGATTGGAACGCCGGCCCAGTATGGTTAAACCTTAAGCACGCTTTTCTGGGCCGTTCGAACTGTGTCACATTCTGGCCCGACGCAACTCTCGGGGCCCATACAGTGTACTCATTTTCCGCTTTGTCCGGCCTCGGTTATTTCGCAATCCCGCGCTGCCCTTGTGAACTTTGCAATTACTCCTAGTTTACAGCCGCTTGACAAGCGTAGAGTAACATCGAAATACTCGCAGATTTACTCGCAGCTCGCGCATGACTTGACGGAACATGCTCGCCGATTTCGCACTTCCCCTGGCCGGATAGCATTATTTTACTGACAAGTCTTATTGTTTATGGCTTTTTTTGCTGTCTTTCTTCCCTTGGTACAAAGAACATTTACCATCTGCACGAACAGGTGCAGAATAGCACATGATTTCACGCCAAACATTCATGCATTTGGCCCATGTAGTCATGTTCAAAGCTGGCAAAATCTTTGGGAACCGAGCAAATTGTGGGGAAAATCGACAAGCATACGAACAGGACGTGCGTGAAAATATTTCTTTTTCATTGAACAAATGAAAGAATGCACCAACCATGGTCACCACTACAAAGTACAATTTTGGCCGCGTGGAACACTCTCCACAGCACTACCAGCACCAACTCATCAGTCACAAACGGTAGGTAATTACGATCCGCGAAACAAATCTACCCCAAGGTGGCGCACGACGACGTGTCCGGGTCCACGAGCGCCGGGACCAAGTACTTCCTCCCATGGGCCCCGTTGGCATTGAAGCTGGCCCCGCTGGCCTGGTCCACCAGCAGCGACCCCGCGTAGCCGGGGTACGCGCCCTTGCCGTAGACGCCGGCGCACGCCGTGGCGGCCTCGAGCGGCGCGTCGGCCGAGCCCTCCTGGTAGAACCCGTTGCCGAACGGGTTGGTAACCGTGCCGACGATCATGGATGCGAGCGAGATGACCATGCCGTCGACGCCGACGTCGCCGTTGGGTGGGGTGAGCGGCGCCGCCTGCGGTCCGTACACGGGCTGGTGGAACGGCCACGCGCACTGGCCGGGGCACTGCGACGCCGGGTTGCCCACCCACACGTACGCGAACCGGCCGGAGCGGGACCGCGGGGACGCGCCGTGCGTGCCGCACCGGGACATGCAGAACCCGTCCACTGCCACGTCGGCGGCCGTGAGCACCAGGTTGATGGCGCGGCTGGGGCTCCCCTTGGCCCCGAGCCTGAGGAGGTCCCTCTCCGTGAGCCGCTTGCCGAGGGAGCAGTTCTTGTCGACGACGTGGGAACCCAGGCGCAGCGCCGGGAACCGCACCTTGGAGCTGGCGTAGTACTTGCGCGCCGTCTTGAACCACGTCGCCACGGACGGCTCCGGCTGCGCCGCCGCCGCCGGGGCCGCGGACAGCGACGAGACGAAGTCGGTGATCACCGCGCGCTGCGGCGCCGAGAAGTCGCCGTACCAGATGAAGTTGACGGCGATGGGGCCCGTCAGGAGCGCGCCCTTGTGGTACTTCATGGTGATGGCCGGCTCCTGCACGAGCGCGGTGAGCCTCCTCCCCGCGAGGCAGGCCTGGAACATCAGCGCCAACGCCAGCAGCGTCGCCGCTAAAGATGCAGTGGAACAAGCCATTGGTAGAGGCTGGCTACCTCCAAGGGTGGTGTGGTGTTCTTGGACAAGTGATTTCAGCTGGTTGTTCTTGCTCGAGGATTTGCGATGGATGGGTGGGGATGAGCGTGGGCCGGGTTTTATAGAGGCGACGAGCCGGCGAAGTGTGTGAGTGAGACACAGACAGTGGAGTGTGGAGGGGGGCCTGGGAGGCTGGGAGCCTGGGACGCTGCGAGTGCGCGCTGCGCGTGACGTACTCGGCCGGGCTGCCCGAACGGTCACTGAACGCTGCGAGTATGCCGGGAGGGCACTTTTCTGGGCTAAAGTAAAGAGGCGTCCTTGGCCGGGCTGCCCGAACGGTCACTGACAGCTGGCTTTGCGTGGCCCCTGCCAGCTCCCAGCTGTAGTCGTGTGAGCACTTTACTGTTTTGCCCCGGCATTTGGTGCCGCAGAAACCGCTGCTGCCTGCTGGCCCGGGCGGAAAGCAGGGGCAAGTTGGGGATTGCGGGGGGAACTGGCAAAGTGGGGACTGCTGGAGTGGGTAAAAGCACAGGTTGGCTTCTCGAGGCGCTGGCCGCGGTATACGAACGTTGTGTGGGTGTGGTGGGCCGGGCCCGGTGTGTGGATTCCGAACGTTAGATCACTGGCTTATGGGCCCGGTTCCCAGTTACAATGAGCTGTGAACAGAGCAGCAGCAGTACTACTCCAACAGTTGGCCGGCTCTGTTCACTTTGTCAGTACGAGCCGCTAATCCCCAGTCACAGGCCTCGCCGGTAGCATCAGGGTTAGTCGTAGGCCATTCCTCATCCCCAGTCACAGGCCTCGCCGGTAACTTGCCAGCCAGGCTGGTGCTGGCCTCTATGAATGGTACTGACATATTGGCCCACGTACCCGTCATTGCACTCCCTACTGTTCACAACGCGAGGAGAGGACGAAAGAAACCAAGCGCGGAGATGGGGCAGGGGAAATGGGAGCACATCGATGGATCACGGCAAAACCTGGGACTGGACCCCGTCGATTCCAAATCTCCATGGCCGAGCCAATGCTAGAACGGTCCGTCGGATCGTACTACCATCACACAGCAGGCAAGCACCAACTGCGATCGTCTCTGTACCGTACATAACTGACCAAGGATCCCCCAGCATGCAAGGCCGTGAGCTGACAGAGGGTCACTGTGGGGTTAGCCAAACCCGTCACCATTTGCCGATCCGTCGGGGAAGACGCACTCGCATGATCGGATCGGATCGGATAGGATGAGATGAGATGGGGATCTCTGCCGAGGCCCAGCAGCGTACGGCGGCTGGCGTAAAGCGAGCGAAGGTACAGGTCCCGCATGTCAGCGGCAGCGGGCCATACGCACCCAGAGGCCGTAGCCGTACGCTCGCGCCGGCCCCGCCCTCAGCGCTTTTCCTGCTCGCCGGGCCGGATGCCGGACCCCCGGTGTGGGGCTCCCATCGAGGTCGGCGTACGGCCGGCCGCCAGCTGGCTGTGAAGCGGCTAGGCGAGTCGAGCTGCGGCTGCTGCAGCGGCCCTACTACAGCCTTCACGACGCGCTCGTGAACGGCCTCGCTTACTGCTTGTGTGCCCACCACCACTAGCCAGCCGCTGTCTGGCTGGCCAGCGGCCGCGTGGTCCGTGGACACGCGTAAGCCCAGTTGTCCACCCACACGGCCACACGTACGCGGACGAGACGAGGCGACGCATGCAGAGCCTGGCCCTGGCCCTGGCCTTATCCGCGCGCGAAGGCGGCGGGCCGAGAGGATGTGGCCGGACCGGCGACCGGTCGGGACGGGCGGATGGTGATGTTGAGGACGGGGCGAGAAAAAAGGCAGCATGCGGGTAGGTTCGTCCCATTCATGAGGTTTTGATTTTGATGCGTGCATGAACGTGGAGCTATCACGACAGTACCGATGCACGCTGGCACTCGTCTTTTCTGGCGTGTCCTGCTGCGCCCCTTTCCTGGAACGCGTTTCGTGAAGATCTCAAGGACCAGCTAGCAGCCAGCCCTTGCAAGCCGAAAACGGAATTCTCGAAAGCTTCTGCAAGGTCTGCATGCAGTTGGATTGGATGCAATGCCTGCGCTATACGTAGTTCCTTTTGCACGGGAAGTTACACGTTCTGGCACGACTGCACGAGTAACTTCACTATCTCTACAGTACTGTCGACTGTGGTTGTTTGTCCAACGGCCAAACACGCGTTTATGGTGATTAATTGTTTTCGATCCGGGGAGAGGACCAAGCTAGCATCATGCTGGTCGCTCCCCCCTTTTATGCAAAAGACAAATAAACGAAGAAAGAAAAAGTTAGCGAACGTCAAAAAGTTACGGCGAGTACTGGAGTACGCCTTGATTGATGACAATCATGAATCAAGCAGTATAAGTAGCTAGTAGTACGGCTCTAGCTTAACAGCAGCCATGACTACGGACGCCGTACTGGCATTTTACAGTCAGTTACAGTCTAGCAGCAATTTAAGCCGATGTCAAGTACAGAGTAGTAGCTTGCTAAGCTTTCGCGTAGTAAAAAGTACTCTACTGCTTATCCCGCTCGAGAATTTACCGTACCGGTACAGGTACCGTCACGTAACCAGCCTCCTCAGCAGAGAGTGATTAGCGTCCAGTAGCTCTCCAGTAATTCTACCATGATTCCAGGGGTTACACATGAGTACCCAACGCATCCATCCATTCATATGAAAAATCACCAGATGATACTTTTTTTTTTTTTTGCGAACAACCAGGTGGTACTTGTCAAACATAGTAATGCATGGTACGCGTAATGACGCGTAGAGCGATATGATGGTGCACAGGTGCGGCGAGTCTCGGGTTCGCATACGGCGGCTGGTCGTAAGCACGGGCACAATACATGCTGTGCAGTTCTCCCGCGGGCCGCGCGACAGAGGATTCGGTGAGCAGACAGCACACGGGCAGGCAGGCTGTCATCTTGCAGGACGCTCCTAGGGCTCATAAACCCGGCTGCGCCGTGTCTCGCGCCTGTCCCCTTCTGTACTCTACTGTATAGTTTCCCGGACGGCCTTATCACCTCAGCCAGCGGTTCCATCTCGAACGTGATCGAGGCGTCCGCAGCGTCATGTACTCATGCATAATGTTGATTAAGAAATGGTTAGCCGCTGACTGTCAGTGCTAATGCTACTCTCGCTGGTAGGAGTACTACTACTAGCAGGAGTAGCAGGAGTAGGTTGTTGGGTTGTCAAGGGACCGGCTGGACGGATAACCATGGGGACTTGGGGAACAGGAAGAGAAGGAGACACCGCGGTCCGCGGGCCTTGGATCCTGTGTAAGGCCGTGAACAGCTGGCTAGCGAATGGTCAGTGTCAACTCTTAGGACCAAGATGCCCCAAATAGGTTCGGATTCAACTCGTTTCAGAGCCATTCAGGCCGGGGACCGGGATGTACTAGCAGTAGATAGGGATGTACAGTAGCGCTCTGGATGCCACGTGAGCAGAGCTCGTGTCGCGCTCTCCGCCCTTCCTCGAGGCACTGACCACACGCGAAAGAAATCATCACGGGTTCTCGATCGGTTGTCGCCGTTTGCCCGTCGCCCTGCTCGTTTCCACCGCTGTCTGTGGAGAAGCCCCTATACGTCACCAGTTCAAACTCTGTGAATTGTTGCCCGTCCAGAAACACAGGGAAGGCGGGTCCTGCTTATGATAACATAAATCTTCAGGTATGCTTCTTGTGTGGATTAATTTGCGACAGCCCCCCTGCAGAAATCATGCATCGATCCCGGCAATTTTTTTCAACCCAAAAACGCAACTGTACGATCCACATCCATGTCATCTTAGCTCCACTCCTGACAGTTGAACTAGGCGTCGACCATCTTCTTTGGCTGTGTTGAGATTCAGAGCGACAGCCGACATCCAACCATACAACAACTGAGCAAAGCTTAACCTGCCGATGCTCTCATTATGGACTTGTCAACACGCCTTGACTCGTGCTCCTACACGCAAGAAAAACAGTGGCTTGCTGCTTGCATGGATGCATGGTGGCTGCCTGGCGTGGAAGCGAGCGACAACACATTCGATCGCCGTCGACCTCGGGTCCAAACGTATCCAGCTGCCTCCCACCGAGTCAGATGAGAGCTAGCCGCTCCAAAACCAAAACGAAGGCAGCTACCCCAGGGATGAGCATGCACCGAAGGCTTCACGAAACTACCGGCACATGAAGAATTCGGACCCTATAAATACTCGACCTCGTCACTCTTCACAAACCACACAAACAACGCTCATAAACCCTCCCGTACTTCCACTCAATCATCACCTACTTCAGTCTACTAGCAGGTCGCCAATTCCTCCCTGAGAAAGTGAGAAATGGCATCACCTAGTAGTTGCTTTCGCGGCTGGCAGAACGCGTGCCACATCGCACTTGTGCTGGTGTCCGTGCTGCTTTTGACCTCGGCACGTCTCTCCGTGGGCGCCAGGAGACTGCTGGAGCTGTACAAGCCGCCAGCCAGCGCGCTCCTCACGTACCACAACGGCACCGTGCTGCAGGGCCGCATCCCGTTGTCCATCGTCTGGTACGGCCGCTTCACGCCGGCGCAGAAGGCCGTGGTCACGGACTTCCTCCAGTCCCTCACCGCCGCCTCGCCGGCGACGCCGTCACCGTCCACGTCGCAGTGGTGGAACACCATCAACCAGCTGTACCTGTCAAAGGCGCGGAGCAGCAGCGGCAACGGCGCGCGCTCCGGCGGCAGCGCGCAGGTGGTGCTCGCCGGCCAGGTCACCGACGAACGGTGCTCACTGGGGAAGCGCCTCACGCTGGCTCAGCTCCCGCAGCTGGCGGCGCGGGCGGGGGCCAAGAAGGGCGGGATCGCGCTGGTGCTCACCGCGCAGGACGTGGCCGTGGACGGGTTCTGCATGAGCCGCTGCGGCCTGCACGGCTCCGACGCCAGGGCCCGGACCGCATACATCTGGGTCGGCGACTCCGCCACGCAGTGCCCCGGCCAGTGCGCGTGGCCGTTCCACCAGCCGCTGTACGGACCCCAGACGCCGGCGCTCGTGCCGCCGAGCGGCGACGTCGGCATGGACGGTATGGTCATCAACATCGCCAGCATGGTCGCCGGCACGGTGACCAACCCGTTCCGCGACGGGTTCTACCAGGGCGAGAAGGACGCAGCGCTGGAGGCCGCCACTGCCTGCACAGGGGTCTATGGCAGCGGCGCGTGCCCCGGTTTCGCAGGCAATCTGGCGGTGGACCGCACGACGGGGGCGAGTTACAATGCCAATGGTGCGAATGGGAGGAAGTACCTGCTTCCCGCTCTGTTCGACCCTTCAACCTCTACGTGTTCGACTTTGGTGTAACGAAGCGACCCTGTCAGAATAGTAGTAAAACTGTGTATATAGTATGAGAGTGGGGTGTACTGTCTACTGTGGCAAGTGTTGAACTGTTGATATCTAGACCATAACACGATACAGAAAAAAAAGGTTCGCTTGATTTTTCGGCGCCTTTGGTCTCAAAACGCGAGAGAAGATCGGTGGCCGTCTCTTCGTTCCTTCCGTGATGCAGGCCGTCTAGAACTTCGAAACGTTGTTCTTACAGCCCTTCCTACCTTTGCAATGTGCAATTTCAAGCCACAAAAAACTATAATAAAACAAACTGATAAATTTAGTAAACATTGCATATGGAGAAGCTCGTAGATAATAAGAAGCCTCAAAAGGCATCTTAGGAGATCGTTTCAGCTCAAACAGTTGCATAAATTCTGTGATGAAGTTTATGTACCTTGGGTATAGTTAGTTTGGGATCAACACAAGGGACATATTACAATTTTCTGGGAGAGCTCCTATAGGATATTTTTGGTGGCGAGATATTCTCAAACTTAAGTTCCATTTAAAAGTGAAGCCATGGTATATTATGCAAATAATGGTTCGGCATGACCGTTAGTAAGGACGAGTTTATAGCCAAGCATTTCCACAATTTTACTCCTTTTCTAAGAATCAACACTTATCACTGAAAGAGGCCTCTACAACTAAAATTAGTTCATTTCCCACGTTCTACTAAAGCATGTGCACATTTTCAAGAGTTATATGTCATTCTTTAGAACTTGGTGTCTTGATCCATGATGTTTGGTCGCCTCTACAATTAACATTAGTCCATTTCCCACTTTCTACTAAAGCCTGTGCGCATTTTCAAGAGTTATATGTTATTCTTTAGAATTTGGCCCATGATGTTTGGTCCTACATCTGGGGATCATTTTTTTTTGCTTTTGTCTAGCAGAGCTTATAAGCATCTTATTAGCCACCGTTGTATACACACAGTATACAAATGGTTATGGAAATCAAGCTATCAAAAACAAGAGGAAGTTCTTATTGCGCCACAAACAGTGGCGTTGGCGAACCTACATCGTAACTTGTGGGTGCCCATGCATCCACAAAAAATTGGATTATTTTTAGGAACCAATTTTCATTATGGTTATACATTAAATTTTTATTTTTATATCTGTGAGAGAAAGGCACCCTGCTTCTCTAATTTCCTCCATTGCCACAAGAGCTTTCATCAGTGTTATGTGGAGAACGGTCAACTGACCGCAATACAGCTAGATGGAGGCACGGACTGAACGAGGGCCGGGGGCCAGCCACCAGCCACGCCCACGGATGCCATTTCTATCCGCAAACGTGTGCGCCACATACGGCCGGCCCGGCGAAGGCCGCATTCCGGGGCGGTCCGCACCTGGGTACACGCCGATCTGCCGACGCGGCCCGTGCACATCAGGAGCTGCCTGGCTGCCTGCACCACGAAGCGCCATTCGTCGAACGGATTGTCCGGGGCTATTCAGCCAGGCGCCGCAATAGCGACACAGGCTGTGCATGTCAGACGCAGCAATTTTTGTGATCGGCTGGCTCGTTGTGTTCCGTCTGAGTCAGAGGCTCTGACACTATGAAAAGAAGGAACTTTCGTCTTGTACATGCGGGGCGTTTTGTCTGCTGAATCTGCGGCCGGTGTGGCGAAACAAGCTTTGTCGCCCGTCTGGTCGTGGTAATTCGCTGACCTGCACTTTGTTTATGTTCTACTAGACCCACCCAAACAGCTCATCAGGACCTGTACCGATACTTTGCAAGAAGCTACGACCTTGCTAGAATGCTAGTTGCTACAAGCCATAGCTGGCTGTCTCTCGAGATCTGCACGCCGTTAAACGGCGAGGAAGCATCGGGGAACACAGGCCTACAGGAGTGCTTCAAACTTCAGTGTACCAAAGGGCCAAACTGCCTATAAATGTGTGATTCTGGGCTTCAGCAGGTTTACCTCACTCATCAGCACCAGAAAACAGTTACACGTGAACACCTACTCCGTATCTCCTATCACTATCAACAACACCAGCCCACCAAATACAGGCATCATCTGGCCACAGTCAATCGCTCACTCATCACTAGGCAGCAATGGCTGCAACGCGTCCAAAGGCACTCGTGCTTGTAGTACTGGTACTGCTCGTGACCTCCGCCCCGCTATCCATGGGGGCAAGGAGGCGCATGGAGCTGTACCAACCCGATCCGGCGGACATGCTCTCCTACCACAACGGAGCCGTGCTCCACGCCGACATCTTCGTGTCCGTGCTCTGGTACGGCAGTTTCACGCAGGTGCAGAAGACGGTCATCTACGACTTCCTGCTCTCGCTCACCATGATGCCCCATGCCGCCTCGCCGTCCGTTGCGGACTGGTGGAACATCATTGACCAGCAATACCTGTCCAAGGCGGCGCAAGTGCAAGCCACACCCGCCAATGCCGGCGCCGGCGGGGCCAAGCCAACCCGGGTGATGCTCGCCAACCAGGTGTCCGACGACGGCTGCTCCATGGGCACGTCGCTCACCCTGGCGCAGATCTCCGCTCTCGCCGCGAGGGCCAAGCCCAAGAAGGGCGGCGTCGCGCTGGTCTTCACGGCGCAGGACGTCACCGTGGAGGGCTTCTGCATGAGCCAGTGCGGCCTGCACGGCGCGGACGCCAAGTCCGGCACCACGTTCGTCTGGGTCGGCAACTCGGCCACGCAGTGCCCCGGCCAGTGCGCGTGGCCGTTCCACCAGCCGCCGTACGGCCCGCAGAGCCCGCCCCTCATTGCGCCCAACGGCGACGCCGCCGTGGACGGCATGATCATCAACCTGGCGAGCCTGTTCGCCGGCGCGGTGACCAACCCGTTCCTTGACGCGTACTACCAGGGCTCCAGCGACGCGCCCCTTGAGGCCGTCACGGCGTGCCCGGGACAATTCGGTAGCGGCGCGTACCCGGGTTACGCCGGCAATCTGAAGATTGACCAAGCCAGCGGTGCCAGCTACAACGCTAATGGCGCGCAAGGGAGAAAATACCTCCTCCCTGCACTCTACAACCCTTCCACGTCTGCCTGCAGCACGCTGGTCTAGCGGATACACCAATGCGGTGTATTATCGTCTTAGCTTGTCTGTTCTTTTTATTTTTCTGTGAACTCTTAGTTTGTCTGTTCATAAGGCTTGTATATATACAAGTTCAGATCAGGTGTAATTCTTTCATTTTAAAGATTCAAATGTTCTTCATAACAATATTGATTGGGACATGGTTACTAAAGTTGCTCCAATTCAAACAAGATCCACTGATTTTTTCTAACCATAGCAACTAGCAAGATGATATGTGAAAATAGCACGGTTAGCTAGTTTTTTTAGCATTATCACATCTAATTTTTTATTGCTTGAAAATAATTGTTACAAATAGTTTTGTTTCTTTATTTACATCATTGTCTTGGTTCTCTCCATGCACCCCCGTTGCATCGATCAGCATAAACTCCAAAATTTATCTAAATGAACTTTTGTGACTTAACCATATCATTATTGTCTCTCACCCATCCTCTTGTTTTTCCTACTACTCATGGTAGGCTTCTGTTTCAGCTCCATTCCTAAACTATTGTCAAAATCCCTCACGAATTGATTAGTTCCTTGACACTGTTCTATTTTTGTTTATCACGTTGTACATTCTATTGAGGATTTGTAGACACCTTGTCTACCTAAAACATCTTGGGTCCTTCACAATGCCGCTGTCATCAGTTGGAGGCACTACTATCTTTAAGCAACACCTAGTCGGCCATATCATCATGCCGACTAGGTGTGGAACCATCATCCGTGACGTGTAATTTTAGGCCTGTTACCCATGCCACGTTGCCACACTGTTGTTAATTTGACCACATTTCTTTCGGTTTATGACTAGCTTCTTGAGAAGAAATTGCATTGTTGCGAGCTTCGCACACACGTTGGGATTAATCAAGGAGCTGGGGCATATAAAGCGAGTCTACGGATGCCCTCACGCCCAGATATTCCCTAATGTTTTTCTTGTAAGGTGTTTTTTTGTCCTAATGTTTCCAAAAAAAGAATTTTTTGTAGGGTATCAAAGGTATGTACGTTTTCTTTTTGTATGTTTTCTATGTAATTTGATCATAATATTGGCCACATGAACCTATCTTTATCTAGGCCATTGCCGTGACAGATAGAGATTTGATCCAGACACTAGGTCCGGTCCTGTGTCGAAGATGACTAAGTACCGGATCAACGGTACTGCTAGGAATGGGATGGGAGGATCTGCAAGGCTTGCATCATGCAACTAGTGTGCAAGTATCGAGTAGACAACTTTCGCCAGGACCCTACACACAATTGTGGGCAGAGTACGCCTCCAAGAGTCCAAGTAGCGTGCTCTGAAATGACGCCAGGGCGAGGCAGCAGGTCAGAGCCGTGGACTCGTGGTTCCCTTGCCGCCCTGCGCTGCGACGACATCGCGACACGCGGCCGAGACGGCACGGGCGCTAGCTGCGGTTGCCAGGTGCGCCGGCACGAGACTCCGCCGCACTCCATTCCGCTCTCCACACCCCCTCCTTGTGTCTTCCGCACGCGATATAATGCCTCCCACTAGCGAGCTAGTGATGCTTGTCGTCGCAGTTGGCCGGCGCTCCGGCCGTCAAACAATTCCGACGTGTCTTCTCGGCAGACGCGCACGAGGCGCCTCGAGTCGCACGGCGGACAGGCTGTGCCACACTGCCCGTCCTTGGGACGCAGGTCCGCGTCGCCGTAACTTGAACAAGGGCGGCAAAAAAAATTCATCTTGCTTAAGGGTTAAAACACACGTCACGGGCTCAGGTTATTTACGAGTCCCGTCACGCGTCCGGCCGGCGGCTTCGTCGGAGATGAAATGCACGTAGGCGATCGCTTGCCACCTGAACAAATTGTGCTACTTGTACGGTTGCGCTTGAGCAAATTCCTCCATGCCGGACGCGCGGGCATGGGTTCTGGAGGGCGCGCGGGCGCGGCCACCGGCCACTACCAGGGTGGCCTGTCCCTCGAAGCCCCAGCACCAAAACCGCTGCGCCCGCAACCACGACAAGAGGGCTGTAAAGAAAGGGCACGGTCCACTTCTAGCATGGGGAGATGGATTCGATAGGTGATAGCTTGCAATGAGAGCACGCCTGTGGCCACGTGTTACGTAAAGGTCTCTCCGGCATCATCGCCATTTTGCGCCACCTAAGACCTGGTCGCTCGAGTACGTACTTCTAGATCGCACACTAGCCATGAGCCAGCTGTAAGAGCAACATGCATGCATGTACTATCGCGTATCGCCACCTCATCGTCATTTGTTAATGGATGGAGTCTTCGGCGCCCATGCATCGGTCACCGTTTACTTGGTGTAGACTCAGGGCTTTCGACGATCTAGATTCTAGAAGCACATGCATCGCACGCCATTTTAATCTCTTTACCAATTACCACAGGGCACTACCCTCATTCTTCTCTGCAATGGCTAATGCAGCATCGAGCTGCGGTTTGGCCGGCGTAACCGTGTGCAGCTCCCCCTCGCCCGCGCCGTGAGACCCTCGTCCACCCAAGCATATCTATCCACATCTCGGTCGCGGACAACAAAGATCTCGGCAGAGCGCACGATCGTGCGTGCCGCCGCCGGAACGCTCGCGCCCAGTTCTGACCCGCCGCGCTGCTCTAGGGGAACCTTCCGCGGCCACATGCGCCGGACAGCTGTTGCTCATCGATTAGCGTCGGCAGGTCAAATCCTCATCCGGCGCGCCGGGGCAAGGGCAATCTGACTCGCAGTGTCTCTGGATTCGTGCCCGGGAGCAACTGGACAGCGCAGCGCGCACGGTGAGCGACACACGGTGGCGTGCGGGGGGTGCGCCGCGCCTCGTTGCCTCCCCGCGGCCCCCCAGCCCGCCGCGCAGACCTGATACGAGTACTGCACGTCTGCACCAGATGTTGTAGGAGCGGTAGGCAAGAGCCGTGCTCGAAGCCTCTCGTCGTTCTCCTGCAGGCACCGACGCAGAGACTATAAATAGAGGAGCCCGGAGCCTTCCACTCCATCACAATTCACAACAAGCGCACTAAACACAACCCACGGTCGATCACCAAGCAGTCACAGGTTTCGCGGCGCAGTTTAGCGAGTGTTGTCGTGATTAGCAATGGCTTCTCTTCTTGTGCTGGTTGTGGTGATGGTCCTGAGCCTGGCGCAGCACTCGGCAGGGAGCAGGAGGCTGATGGAGCTGTACATTCCTCCGCCGAGCGATCAGCTCACCGACCACCACGGCGGCGTGCTCAGCGGCGACATCCGGGTGACCACGCTCTGGTACGGCAGCTTCACGCCGGCGCAGAAGTCGATCGTCTACGACTTCCTCCTCTCGCTCAACACGGCGCCGAGCGCCGCGCCCACGCCCTCGGTCGGCGAGTGGTGGGGCACCATCGACCAGCTATACCTGTCCAGCGCCGCCGCGTCGGGGACGCGCGTGATCCTCGATGCGCCGGCGCAGGTGTCCGACGAGGCGTGCTCGCTGGGGAAGTCGCTCACGCTGGCCCAGATCGAGCAGCTCGCCGCGCGCGCCGGCGCCAAGAAGGGCGGCATCGCGCTGGTCTTCACCGACGAGAACGTGGCCGTGGAGGGCTTCTGCAGCAGCCGGTGCGGCAGGCACGGCTCTGCTGCCCCGGGCGCCGAGGCCGGCTCCACCTACATCTGGGTGGGCAACGCCGTGAAGCAGTGCTCAGGGCAGTGTGCGTGGCCGTTCGCGCAACCGCCGCACGGGCCGCAGGTCGCGCCCCTGGTGGCGCCCAACGGGGACGCCGGGATGGACGCGCTAGTGATGGTCCTCGCCAGCATGGTGGCCGGCACCGTGACCAACCCGTATCGCGACGGGTACTACCAGGGCTCAAAGGACGCGCCGCTGGAGGCGTGCACCGCGTGCCCGGGCGTCTACGGCAGCGGCGCCTATCCGGGATTTCCCGGGAACCTGCTGGTCGACCAGACCACCGGGGCCAGCTACAATGCCAACGGCGTGAACGGGAGGAAGTACCTGCTCCCGGCCCTGTACAACCCGGCGACGTCCACCTGCAACACCCTGGTGTAGTCGATTGGAGTTTGTAGTGATGTAGTCTGTACCGGGCACCGTCCCGTTGATATGTACTGTACGCCTGATCAAAGTTGTACATATACGAGTTCGGACTCGGAGAAATGAAATTACTTTGTTCGTTATTATTAAAAGGTTGCTATATGTGGAATTTTTTTATTAATAAACGTATTTTTAAAATAAATTACAAAATTAGTCTCCGTTTTTAAAAATTTGCAGGAATAGGCCACCAGTCGCCCGTTGGAAGGGCGAAGATGGGCCATGTCGCCCGACTGGCGGGCTACCTGGGCCATGTCGCCCGACCAACAGGCGACGTGGAGCTCGTCGCCCGGCCGATGGGCGACGTGTCCCCCACGTGTCGCGGCGGGCCCCATGTCGCCTGACCAGGGGGCGACTTGGCCGTGCTCGCCCGCTAAATGGGCGACGTGGCCCACGTCGCCCGACCAGGGGCCGACTTTGTGGCCCCTGTCGCCCGAACAGGGGGCAACGTGGCTGCTTTATATAAGACCCCTCGCGGCTGGCGCGGAGAGTTGAAGGGGAGAAGAGAAGAGAAGGAGAGGGAAAGAGAAGAGAAGAGAAGAGAAGAAGAAGAGAGGAAGAAGGAGAAGAGAGAAAGAGGAAAATTTTCGGTAAGTAAAAAAATAATTTTATATATAATTATTTAATATGTGTTATATTAATTGTTAGATAATGTAATGAGCAGTTGAGCGATTAATATTATATTTCGGTAGTATTACTTATATTCTTATTTTATATATATTGTTAAACTAAATAGTTATAGTTGAAATAATATTAGTAATATATTAGTGAAAAGGTATTTTAGTTAAAATTTTTAGATTACACAGACGTCGGAGAAGTTAGGATTTTAAATTTATTATGGAGAAGGAGAAATTATTCAAGGTGTACATGGGGTTGATCTGTCAGGATTTGCCTCAGTAAGTAGATGGGTGTCTAGGGCAAATGAGAGAACAATTAGTGATGTGCAGAATTGGTTGATGCGAATATTTGGGCTTGACAGAAACCAACATGACGTTAAGGTCATGGGTATCGTTAGTCGTGCTCGGGAGGACACTTTTTGGGAGTTAGTACCGCTTAATGTAACATCAACATGGAGAAAATACGTCAACAAAGCTGTAGAACGTGGGTGGCCTCTAGTCCTTCTTGCTCAGGCATATACGAAGGAGGTTCATGAGGTACACGGTGTAGAAGAAGAAGGAGATCCGAGCCATGACAATCACAATGATAATGAGGAAGATAATAAAAAGGGTGATCATCACCTGTCATCTATGGTACCGACGGGTGAAGCGGACGAAGGAGAGCGCATAGAGCATATAGTTCAAGAGATGGCGATGGAAGATATGGAGAATGAGAATATATCTGAAACTGACTCATCTGAAGATGAGAATGAAATTCCTGTCCCACTGGAGTGGAAGAGTAACAGTTCCAAGAATTTGATGATCAACGAAGGAAATTCTGTGCCGTGGGAATATCATGAGAATGAACTAGTAGAGGGAGCTATGTACAAAGGCAAAGATGAAGTGATGAGTGCCGTGAAGTACTGGTCTCTGTCAATGAAGCGGTCTTTTGTAGTTGTTAAGTCCAACAAGAAAGTATATGATGTTAAATGTGTGTTTTCGGACTGTCCATTTAGGGTACATGTTTCTGAGCAAAAATGGAGTATAATTTGAAAGTGCTCTATAGTAACAGAACATACATGTGAGTTACAAGAATTAGAGAAGTCTAATACTGCTCTTACATCGAGCTTCATTGCAGAGTACATGTATAATCGAATTATTGATAATTTAAGGTATGAGCCAAAATCTATAGTGACTACTATAGAGGAAGATTTTAAATACACCATCAGCTATTCGAAGGCGTGGCGAGCGAAACAGAAGGTCATTGAGAAGAGATTCGGTTCGTACGAAGCATCTTATGAGAACCTACCAAGATTGTTAGAAACCGTCAGACAAAGAAATATTGGTACATATTATGATATCATGGATGTGTCTGATCCAAAAGAGGCCGAAAAGTTAATACTTCGTCGAGCCTTTTTTGCACTAGGTCAATGTATAATGGCATGTCGTCATTGCAGACCTATTTTATGCATGGATGGTACATTTCTAACAGGAAAGTATAAATGTCAGATTCTAACTGCTATTGGTGTTGATGGGAATAATCAAGTACTACTAGTTGCTTTTGCTTTTATGGAAAGTGAGAACACAGATAGTTGGTATTGGTTTCTGGAGCGTGTGAAGTTAGCAGTGGTGCAAGGACGACCTAATGTTTGTGTCATACATGACCGACATGCCGGTTTGTTGAAGGAGATAACGGATATGCAATATGGTTCAGTGGAGCATGATCTTCCTCCTCGATGGTCGGACATACAATCAAGATGGTGCATGAGGCACTTGGGTGCAAATTTTTTCAGCCATTTTAAAAATAAACACCTTATGAATATGTTTAAGAGGTTATGCAATCAGAACCAAGAAAGAAAATTCAATGCAATGTGGACACGTCTTGATGAATTAACAACAAAGCAAACAGAAGAGTTAGCGACTCGTACGAATCAAGACCCGAATGATATATCTGTTCCTCTTTCAGGCCTCCCAACGGATGCCTTGAGGAACGTGGTTCGGAGGTCGGGGTCATCAATCAGGTGCTTCTCAGATTGGATTGAGTACGAGCCAAAGGAGAAGTGGTCATTATTATATGACACAGATGGGGCGAGGTTTGGAATAATGACAACAAATTTGGCGGAGGTGTACAATTGGGTCATTCGAGGCATGAGAGGATTACCTCTTGTAGCAATCGTAGAGGATATTTTGCATGAAACGTGCAAATACTTCCGTGAAAGATATATGGTTGCTTTTAATGCGATGGCAAATAATACATTGATTTTTTCAACATTCATGACAAATTACATAAAAAAAAAGGTGGAGAAGGCAAGCTTGCATCGTGCACGTCCTATGGGCACAGCAGAGAATCGCTTTGAAGTTCTGTGTAGGGATCGGGGCCGTCGTGGTGGCAATCGAGAGAGAATTGCACAAGAGTGTGTTATTCATTATAACTCATGCAGCTGTTCGTGCATGAAACCGAAACTTCTACACAGGCCGTGCTCACATGTTATAGCAGCTTGTTCACTTACTAATTTATCCCCGAAGCCGTATGTCTCACATTATTTTACGAAGGAGGTAGTCATGATAACCTGGAATGCAGAGATTTATGGTTTCGCAATATTTAGTAGTTTTACAAATAATCCTGGCAGCAACTACCTGCGGGGGCCCGATAAGGACAAATTAAGACAGAAGCCTGGTCGTCGTAAGACACGGCGCATTAGAAATGATATGGACGAGTCAGAAGTGGGAAGACTGGAGCATCGGTGCACCAAGTGCAATGACACAGGACATACTTATAAAAAGTGCACGCGTGCAACCACCACAGAGGGAGCTGCAGAAGCAGGACCTTCAGAGAATCCGCAAGACGGCCGGCGCCCTCGTGCACGTCGTGGATTGCGGAATCAAGGCGGAAATGCTCTTTAAAAATAATAGTATGTCTGTATTTTTTCGATTTGTTGTGTCATAGTATTAATTATATTTGTGCATTATTTTTTACATTATTAAGATATTTTAGGTATGGCGATGGATGAGGGACACTTGGAGTTGTTGGACGCACAGTTGGACCAGCGCCACCGGTCCTACTTGAGTGCTGTGACAGCTGCTGAGCTACCTGTTCTACGGCCTAGGGTACCTCAGGAGTTGTGGCGGCTGGACGAGCTATGGATACCGAGGTATACACGATAACACGTTCACTTATTTGTTTTACTCATATAGACGATTTGGTAATATATATTTATATATAAATGTTGTATATGCTATAGGCTACGAGCAGCTGGTCTACTGCCTCTGTGTAGGCTTGTGCAGGCTAGTGCTGTTGAGGCCCCGGCCGATGCGGTGACACGGTTCAACTTTGACCGTTCTTTACTTGCGGCATTGGTGGACCGCTGGAGGCCTGAGACGCACACGTTCCACTTTTCTTGCGGGGAGATGACTCCCACACTCGAGGACGTCTCCTACTTACTTGGTGTCACCACTGCTGGACAGGCCGTCAGCCATCCAGATGTGGAGGCCACTTGGCGTGAGGACCTTCTAGTCCGTTTCGAGGGTGTTGTGCGTCGGCCAGACGCTCTAGAGTATCAAACTCTTGCTGAAAACCAGCATCACGGGCCTACGAAAACCTGGCTCTTGCAGTTTCAGGTAAATAGATAACACTGTGATATAGTTCATTAACATCAAATATTCATGTGTATGTTAAATAAAATTTGAACTTCTGTTTTCTAATTCAGGACGAGTATATCCACCCTGCGGCAGATGAGGCCACTGTGTCGAGGCACTTGGAGGCCTATCTGTTGTGGTTGTTTGGTTGGATAATGTTCACATCGTCGCATGGGAACTCTGTCGCGAAGCACTTGATTCACTTCGCGCGCGAGATAGCGGACGCACTGCTCGACGCCGTGCCGCAGTATAGTTGGGCGTCCGCTATCTTGGCAGCCACGTACCGAGGTCTTTGTGATGCGTGCACAAAGACTGACCCGTCAGCTATCCTCTCTGGTTGTCCACTATTACTTAACTCTGGTCGTACGAGCGGTTTAGTATCGGACGACCAGTCATGGATTTCTCGACTTACGGAGTAGGGTTGTACGGGGAGACGGAGGAGGACGGCCCTACGATGGGTTCGTTGTGGGTCCGGTGGCGGGTAAGTCTTCTATATCACGGTTGAACCTGTTTCTATTTATTTTCAAATAAATTGCACCTTACTATTATTTTCTATACAGCCTACTTGGGCAAACATTCAGGTTCACAGAGCCTATCCTGAGTACATGGCGGCGTTCGACCGGATTAGGCCAGACGACGTCCGCTGGACACCTTACAGCATGGAGGAGATTGTCGTACGAGCGCCTAATGGGTTGTCGTCGTTCTGCACGAGGGATCAGGAGTACTGGCTGACACGTAAGGCTGTCGTTTTCGACATCTTTGTCGAGGACTACGCTCCTCACAGAGTGATACGGCAGTTTGGTCGTAACTAGACGTTCCCACTCCCGGTTGCCCATATTGTTCCTCTTTCCGTGCACGGGTAAGTACAAGACAATGAATTCTTTCTAATTGAGTATTTAATATATATAGAAAGATAATTAATACGTTTTAAAATCCATAGTTACGTGCAGAGGGGTCTACCGACAGGCGTTACTTGGTCCTCCCGTATACAGCCGTGGGTCGACGAGTGGGCCAACGCACTACATGATGTGACCTACGAGCCCAGACCGTTTTCCTTGGAGGCTTACGGGGACTACTTACGTTGGTATATTCCTCGCACACGGATCAGAGTCACGTATACACCAGCGGAGCCATGGACCCACGTCTCCAGGTTGACGGACACGTACCCTGTGCACAGAGATCAGGCGATGTCGCTAGCGGTACGATCTTTATGAACTTCAACCCACTTCGTTTAATATTTTTCTTATCGTAATTACTTCAATGTTCTCGTTTTGTTAATAGGCCGACATGGCTCACCGTATCACTGTGGATGGAGCATCGCTCTTGCACCGGTTGAGGGAGGGCATTCAGATGACCAGCCACGAGCTTACTGCTGTGGTCCAGAGGATGTACGACTCTGCTGCAAACATTGTCAAGTTGACGTCGTGCCGGCCCTGCGGGCGACAGCCGGATGTCGTCCCTCGACGTTCACACGTGACACACAGGCCTGACGGACCGACGGCGCCACTACCTCCGCGGCCTACGTACCAAACAGGTGAATAACTTATATTTTCTTCGTATGTAGTAATGGTAACTTGTTCGTTACTTATAAGTTTCATTATTCAGGTCCACCTACGTACTCTGCCGGTTGGCGTCCGGAGTTCGATATCATTGGATCATCTTCACAGCCTGCTCACATGCCTACAGGTACGATATAGTTGTGAAATTTAATTATATTATCTAATACTGCTTTATTCGTAACATTACATTCACTCTGCATGGTCAGGTATGTACTTTGACGGTTCGCGGCATCAGTTCGATTTCAGAGGTTCCTCTTCACACGCTGTACCCATGGTTCCAGGTATGACCTACTTTTAAGAGTTCGACACGTTATATATTAGTTTTACCATCAGCGTTATCATAACGTTGGTCTTATATGTTTAGGGACGACCCGCTACGACTACGAGGGATCGGACATCTCTGAGCACGTTGACACTTTTCGTCAGCGATCCCCGTCACCCTTCGACTATGACATTTACCTGGAGCAGGAGCCGGAGGACGTACTTGCGTCATCACAGTTATGTGAAGCACCACCACAGACACAGCCCTCACAGGACGAGTATGCGACACCAGCTGCTGTTGGAGGCCGTCCTGCATGTGTTATAGTTTCTCCTTCGCCGCTTACTTACTCAGCTGGCCATGTGCGAGCGGGCCGCAAAGCACCAAAGCCTGGCATGATTAGGGGTGTTGCACCTAAATGTGGACGATATTAGTTTTGTATGATTTGCCGCCGATGTTGTTTTCTATGATATTGTACTGATACTATTTTAGTTTTTAGAACTTAATTAATGTTTCACTGTTGTATTTTTTTCATCTATTAAGCTTGGGCGAGCACACGACAACGGCATTTTCGCACACCCATTGCATGACTGCGTATTATTTTTGCTATTTCTCCGACTTCGATATTTTTTCTGAAATTTCTGAATAAATAAATATTATTTTAAAAAAAATCCGAAATTTTTTTTCTGAAATTTCCAAATAAATAAATATTATTTTAAAAAAAATCCCAAAAACCAGGTCGCCCGTCGGCGGGGCGAACATCCGGTCGCCCTTTGGCTGGGCGACTAGCCTGGTCGCCCTTTGGCCGGGCGACGTGGGCCTGATCGCCCTTTGAACGGGCGACGTGGGCCTGGTCGCCCTTTGGCCGGGCGACGTGGGCCTGGTCGCCCTTTGAACGGGCGACGTGGGCCTGGTCGCCCTTTGAACGGGCGATTCTCTCACGTCGCTCTTTCAACGGACGACTAGTGGCCTATTCCTGTATTTTTTTTGGAAACGGAGACTAATTTTGTAATTTTTTTAAAAAATACGTTTATTAATAAAAAAAATTCGCTATATGTGTGATGAGTGAATCCTGCAGTCCTGCCATTCCAGGCCAAGGCCCATTGAAGATCAATTCAGCCCAATAGTAAGAACCGATGTCGAGAAAGAATACATAAGAAATTCCGTAAAAAATTTTAACGCCATTCGGTTTAACTCCTCCCTCCAACCCCATAAACAAAAAAAAAATCTGCTATGTATCGTCAGTTCTGGACCGTCTGATCACCAAAGTCCTCCGATGCCTCCACTTGACTTGACGGTAGTTCCATCAAATCTTTACATAGTCAAAACCGTCGTGAAAACACGATCCACTCTCAATGGCTCACGTTGATTGAATAGCCCACATAGGAGACAAACGACGTGAAAAGTTGGCCAACTTATTCTCTCAATGGTTCCTTGAGCTGCACCTACGCGTATCCCTTAAGGAACCCACGCTAAGAGAATAAGTTGGCCGGCCAGCCTCGTCTACTCCACCCCAATTCCACTTAGGCGGATGTTCGCCCGGTTAAAGACTGAGCGAAAAACACTGCACGGCCTTTGTCTGCCCTCCACTTCCATCTCTTGCTGCTACTGATGTCAGCTTTAGAAAAAGCAGGCATTTTATTTTGAAATGTTATAACTCTCGAACCATATATCTATTTATATTTTCGTATGCACCGGTATGTTCTACACGACGAGACGAATAGAACTATATTTCACTTGTATATGTTTCAATTTTTTTATTTTTTTCTTATACTGTTATCATTCTGTATATAAGTTAGATTTCTAATTTTGCATATATGTTTTGACGTGATAAGTTAGATATATATAAGTTAGATTTTTAACTTTGCAACGTGTTAGATCATATAAGTTAAACGTATAAGTTAGATTTCTAACTTTGCAATGTGTTATCCATAAGTTAGACGTATAAATTAGATTTCTAACTTTGCAACATGTTAGAACACGTAAGTTATAGGTTCTAAGTTAGATTTTTAACTTTACAACGTGTTAAATCACATAAGTTACGTGTTTTAAGTTAGATTTCTAACTTTGCAACGTGTAAGTTAGACGTCCCAAGGCAGATGTATAACTTAAAAAATAGAAGCTATACGCATAAATTTGCAAAAAAGAAAAGTTGTAGGATTTTTTTTAAAAAAGAAAAGTTTTGTGCATGTCAAAAATCGTTCGCCAGATCTTGTTTTCCGTGGTCGTTCGAGAATTAGTGGCTCCGCTACTCCACCACATTGCATGAAGGTATATAAGGAAGCACAAATGTGGTGCATCCTAGCCTTTAGTTTATGGTCGGTTTGATCCTATGCCAAAGAAGGGATGTCACATGGATCCATGAGTTCAACTAGAATAGCTATAAATAGAACTCATACCATCACTCTCATTCTTGACACAAAGGAGAAAATTAGTCTCTAGTAGCATTAGCAAAGTTCTCTTGATATCAATGTAGACATGACAACATGCTCTAAAATTTGTGATAAACTTACGGGTATACTGATGCATAACTGTAGATTAAATAAATTTACAATAGTGCCACAATAATATTTAAATGTTTATTTAATAATGTTGTTAAGATTGGCTAGTTAGGCTTAATTACTAAAGTTGGAACGTTTATTAGTCAATACACAAATGCGAGAGAATTTGGTTCGGTTATTCGTGTCAGGAGAAATTCGGTTTTGACAGACCTTGCAACCGATTAGTTCTAGAAAAAAAAGGAGAAACCAACAATTTCGGCTTCGGTTTCATCGGTTTGGTTTTCGGTTTCAGCCGAGATTTGTTACCTGCGTGGGATCTCGTCGCCGACATGGAGCTAGGAACTAGGGCACTTTATTCCACGGCCGCCGATGGCTGCACCAAGATTCAACCCTCGCGCACCTTCGCAGCCAGCTCGACACATGCGCCGTCTCCCAGCCGCGCGGCGAAGCCCATCGCTAGCAGCTCGGCCCTTCCGCCACGCCTTCCGCCGGCGCCGCCACGCACGACCACGACACCCTACTCATCGCTCGCCCTTGAGGCCGCAGCGCCTAGATTGTCACTCGCCCTGTCGCCCGTGCGGCCGCAGCACCTCGCTCGTCGCTCGTACGCAGCGCCGCTACTCGCACTCAACACTCTCACATAAGCTGTGCATTTTTTAGGAATGATAGGCGTGGTGGGCTTTTGGGCCATAGTGGAACTTGCACAGAATTCATGGCCTCCCTAGTATTCACACCGAACTTTCTTTATAATATGTGTAATAGACGTCCACTTTTGTCGAATCTAGGTTTGTTTGCTGAATTAGACTTCCCATTCTTAGGTCAATCTTTATGGGTATTTTATTTTGATGTTACTGATGATGTCATGTCATCTTTAGTACCTAGAAATGGTGAATGAGAACCCTTGTCAAAGCTATACCTGAAAATTAGTATAGCTATCGAAGTGGGACCCAAAGGGTTTCCCATCGATACATGGCCTGACCCACGACATGATAAGAAAAGCACTGTAACATCTCAAATGTTATTGCACAATTGCATTGCTTAACATGTGCATAAGCATCATGATCCAAATTTTGTCATTACTTCATGAATGTGTTTAAATTCAAATTCAAATTTAAATTTTGAAAACCCTAGTTTCAAAAATATTGAGAATTTGAATATGGTTCAAAAAGCAAAAGTGAAATTCAGTTGATTTTGAACAACTTTTATTTTGGAAGAATTTCAAGTTTCAATATGAAATTTGGAGCAATTAAAAAGGGAGAAAAATCCCCTTTACTGCTACAGTAACCGACACTTGCTCTTTTCTTCTTCGCAGGCGTCCTCCGTGGCCGTCGCGGTCCTTCTCGCGCTCGGTCGCGTGAGCCGCCTGCGTGGTCGAAGTCGCGAAGCTCCTGCCACCTCATCGCGCCGACCAAAGCCGAGGCCGGCCACTCCATCTTCTCTTCCTCCTCCTTTTCTCTCCCTCCGTTGCCACCGGCCGCCAACACGTCGCCCCGAAATTCGCCCACACCGTGCGGCCATTTTCCAATTCATCTCGCCCTAGCTTCGCCACAACCTGCTCTTCCTCCCCGACCCCGCCGTGCCTTGTGCTGTTGCAAGGTGAGCCCCCCAGCCACGCCGCCGCCATGGCCGCAAGTTCGGTCTCGCATGGCCAACTCCTTCTCGTCTTCATTTTCTTCCTTTCTCTAGTATTTTGGAATCGCCCAGCCAAGTAGAAGCTAGGACCGAAGACCGTGTTGACGGTAGCGCCTCGACCTTGCCGGAACGCGGCATGCCACCGGGTGCTCTGTGCGCCGCCACCGCCGCGTGTCACCGCTATAGCCCGGAACCCTAACTAGTGTCATTAGCTAGCCTATCGTGTGCGGGAGGTCAAGAGGAGCACCGTGGTGCCGGTATCATCACCGGAGACCTCGCCGTTGGCAAGTTTCACCGCCGGCCGAGCGTCCGCCGGTCGCGCTCTGTTCGAGAGCCGTCTAGGGACATCGTGTTGTAAATAGGAAAAAGTTTAGGGGTCTTGATGCAAAGTTTGTGACTCATGTGAATAGTGTCAAATAATGGATAGGACCTGTTTGTAATATCTATAAAACACAAGGGCCTTTTTGCAAGTCTGTCAGGCCGCGCCGCGTTGGCCTGCTCGCGCGCGCTGCTGCCGCCGCGTCGGGTCGGCCTGCTACTGCTGGGCCTCACGCGGCTGCACTGCTACCGCTGGGCCGCTCGCCCGTGCCTGGGCCGCGCGTACGCGCACGCGCATGCCGCAGGCCGAGCCGGGCCGAGCTGACCAAATCGGCCTGTGTGCCGGTTTTCTTTTTTTAAAAATGTTTTTCAATTTAGTTTTGAATTCAAACTTTAGGAATTTATATCTTGAGCTAGAGAAGTCCAAAAATGGTGAAACTAGTTTTGTTAGTTTTATTTTATTGTGATCTACTTAATGAAGTAATGACAAAATTTGGATCATGATGCTTATGCACATGTTAAGCAATGCAATTGTGCAATAACATTTGAGATGTTACAGCCCTCCCTCTTAAGAAAATCTCGTCCCGAGATTTGAAAAGCGTACCATTTAGACTAGAAAATGGGATAAGCATTTTTCAGATAGTCCTCTCGTTCCCATGTTACATCTTTTTCACTGTGGTTAAAATTTTAGTTTGATAAACTTTTATTTATAGCTTTTATCTATTAAAAGAAAATCCTTTTTAACTTATAAAATTAATAACTAGAGGTTTATTTATCCAAGAATTATGAAACCAAGTTTATTAATTTTGTTTTAGTATTCTCTAGCTAATAGGAAAGTTAACTTTGATGTGTAATCATTTTTTTACGTATATCATATTCTTTTAATACATGAAATGATATGTTTAATTGTATTCCTTATATAAGACTTGGCATGCATAATGTCTTATATACTTAAACTCATTAAGGTAAGATCTTAGATGCAGGTGTTAGGTCCTTAACTGAGGACGAATTGTTATACGTTGAGTTATGTAGTTTTGGTAAGTGTGAATACTTTCTATAAGAAAAGTAAAGTGCTTTTGTTTCAATGATTCGAATAGGACTAGAAAACTCGGTAAACGAGTGTCCAGTGATATGATCAGATCAACTTATCATCATAAGCATCATATCATCATCACCATCATAACTTATGCACCCATGGTTCTCATCCTATGCATATGCATGCAATAGGTGCGCCGGCAGGAGTGACCCTGTTGGAGTTCGAGGGAACATGTCCGCAAGAGCCGGAGAGTCCTCAAGAGCAGAAGGTTCAGGTGGTCGAACCCGACGCCGAAGAGGAGGTCGTTCTTGAGTGCCCACTGCACGAACCCGCAACATTCGTGAAAGGCAAGCCCCAGAGCATTTTAACTTCCTAAATTTTTATAATATATTAATTATGCTATGCTTGTTGCATTAAGTTCTAGGGTTTGAATTGGAACCTTTGTTGCATTTACATCCTTCCTTGTTCAGTTTATTACCCTTGAAATCCTAATGATATGACGCCGTAGTATTGCTTAGCTATGCTTAAACGGTAGAAGTCGAGTGATTATTAATCACTTGCGAGAATTAGGATGATGGTTCACGGTTGGCTATATATGTGCTATCGTGCAAATAACCATATGGATGTAAATCGACGGTAAGGCGGAACATGGAAGTTACAAGATCGACGGACCTTGTTAAATGAAGTGTACTGTCATGCCGATTAATCACCTACAAGGAATGGAGCCTTTCTTTGTCATGTTGAACAGTGCCTAGCACTTAGCTGGCTGGATCCGAGGTTATCCGCCGCCAAGCCTAGTAGCTCAACTCAGGCCGGAAATCGAGGAGTATCAAGTGTCATTACTAGGGTGGTATGTACATACTAGCCGTCATGTCTGTAAGTCCAGCGGCACGGTGGTACCCAGATGAGGACCATGTCCGTAAGTCCCGTATCAGGTGAGTTAAAATTCCTGACCTGGCTTGGTGACCCCCATGTGAGTGAGGCGCTGTTCGGATCCGCGATTCCTGAGTTGTACGAACGGTGTTCTACGGCTACCCTTAGCGGGGCTTGCCGGGAGAGTGTTAGGAATATTTCCCCAGCTGGATTGTAATCGATTCGAATCGCCATCGTCTCTTGGATAGTGAGAAGCTTGACGGGAGTATCTTCATACTTGAAAATATTAAATTGCTTGGATGGTTAATGATGTTTCACAAGAAAGCTGATGATGAACCTGATATGGTTATGTAATTCTCTTCACTTTTGCTTATTTAGTACAGGTGCAAACATAGATGACAGGCTAATGAACATTAACTTGATGCTAATAATAATATAGTTACTCTCCTCACTTAAGGCTTTTTATGCAAAATGAATAAGCCAACTCCACCTATAATAGCCTTGCATAATCCTTGGAGTCGTTATTTCTGGTTTACGACGGGTAAGTCTTGTTGAGTACAATTGAATACTCAGGGTTTTATTCCCTCTTGTTGCAGATGACATCTTCTATAATGGTTGCTGCAAATACTGCCTTCTCCCTGCCGGGAATAAAGACTAGACCTTTGGGCATGGTCTCTATTAGTATCCTTATCTCATAATGCTTTTGTAGGATGTGAACTTGAACTGGCAATGTAATCTTTAAACTATGGATTTGGTTTTAAAAACTATATTGCTTCTGCTACCTTACATTTTGGTTTGTAATAACTAAAGTGTACTCCGATGTATGTAATCTATGTAGATTATCTTTGAATTATTGTAACAGATGATGTGGTTATGCTAAATTACTACGATCTTGGTTTGTTGCGAGTTGGTTTAAAATCCTTCGTGATTGCATTGGACTACCGGGTTTATATAAGTGAAAGTATGTGAGTGTCAACGTATTAGCGGGGACATCCATACTTGATCTTGTATAAATTGGGCGGTTCCGTGATAGCTGGTATCGGAGCATGGTTCAGCATTAAACACGTCATTTGTGTATTTAAAACAAAAGCTTTTGCAAAAACTTAATTTAAATCTAAAGGTTGCCAGGTTCATATCCTTTATGCCCATAGAAGGAATTACAGGTGGCTTAGTTACGTACTAACTTGGGGGATTTAAATTTTGTATCGACGCCTTTGCTAAGGTATGAAGAGTGATAACTTGACCGCACTTGTTACCCTGTGGTCTAATGGTGGTGGTAACCTTCATATATGAAATAGCCATATATGTCGCTAGTGTTAATGTTTGAATCATCGCCAAGGTAAGGGGAGTTGTGAGAGCATGATCGAACAAACGTCGATCTAGGGGAGTGCTTATATGGTACTGAAGTATTTACATGCCGAGAGTGTGTTTATATGAATGTCCACATGTGTGGGTGTTTTCCGTCTTCTGACAATGCCGTCTTCTGACGATGATCTTGTATAAATTAGGCGGTTCCGTGACAAGCACGACACTAGGTGACGCTAAATCCGAGTAGAATAGGGCGGCCAAGTCAAGATCCTAATGGAAAGTATCTTCTTTAGTTAGAACAAAACCCCTTCCTTGGATCCAACTAGGATTTGTAACTGTGCCTTAGCCATCTCTCCCGATAGAAAGAGAGGCTAAGGGCACCTTTAATAACACACAATCATAATCATCAATTCAACACAAAGGCTAATGCCGACTAGACGTAAAGACTTTGACTCGATCATGAAGGTCCAAACCAGTATAAATTGTTTGTCTTTCGCATTACCTCTGAGTTCCTGGGCCCGCTGAAACTCAAACAACTGTCCCAGGGACCCCTGTGGTAGATTATCGATGGTAAAACATTTACAAATCATCTTTGTATATGCCATTGAAATTTGAAAACACGATTTTTGTTTACTGCTATTGAGTTGTATTTTTCTTGTAATGTACCATTGAAAACTCTATTGTTAAGTGGCTATTAGATCATGATGGAAATGGCCCTACCCTTGTACAAGCTAAATTAGAAATGTCCCTCTCATTACTATTCTAGACACGTACCTCAAACCAAACAATATCTTTAAGACTTCACAAGGCTTCCATCCAACATTTAGAAATACCCCTCTCATTACTACTCTCATGCAATATTTTTTTCCAAGCAGCTTCACAGGGTTTCCATCCAAACAAGCTCTTAGGTATGGAGGATGCGGCCTGTGTTCCAAAATTCAAGATGTAATCCATGAGTCTCTTGTTTTTTTCGAAAACATAGTGTTTCGTTAAAAAGTTAGAAGATTTACACGTCCAACATTTTATCACGACGAGGTGCCCTGAGCGAAGGCGTTAAACCAAACACAAAGCACCGTACGGTGGTGGAACACACCGTTGTTCTAACTATGAAACTAAAAGTGTGACTGAAGAGCGCATTGAGGGAAACCGTGTTCAAGACACCTGCATCGTCACCAGCCTCCTGCGAGCACCGAGCATTGGAAAGAGTCCCGCATTGCAACGCGCTTGCCCAAAAACAACAACTCTTGGAACGTCTCGTTGAAACTAGTGTCAATAGTGACAGCCGTGGTGCACTGGATAAGAGCTGCTACTTGTCCAACCGGACCCGCTTGGCCTATTGCTCCAGGTTGGGTCGCGGTAGACAGATTTCGCCCCAAGCCTGTCACTGCAGCGTTGGAGGTCCTCAGATCCACTGGAACACTCGAGACGCGGAGGCGCAGCGTGCGACTGGATCAGATGCCGTTCAAGCGGCAGCTTTGAGTCCAGCGATGAACTCCAGTGCGTACGGTGACGGACTTTCTCTGCAGGAGATCCAACAATAGAGGGCGACGTATTGCCGACTTGGGCATCAGCGAGGGACGTCGACGCAGAGCTGTGAAAGTTTGCGGAGAAGATAGCGATTCAACGGAGTTGGGAAGTGAACGTGACAGCGTATGGAATCCAACTGTATTTGGCGGCTTCTTCGTGGTGTGCATATATTATCTTCTGCCCTTGCAAGCTCGATGTGTTTAGTTGATGCAAATCTTCTTCTACTCTTGAAAGTTGGATGTGTCTAGTTGGTACATATATATCCTCTCGTCCCTTGCAAGTTAGATGTTCAGTTCAGTTGATACGATTGCTTTGCCAGTCACTGTTTGTGATTGAACAGCGCGCATACTCGGCGTACGCCCTGCTCGGCGTACGCCCCTGCTCGGCGTAAGCCGCGCCCTGCTCTGGCTAGTGGCGCAGGAGGCCCTGCTCCTTTCTACGCATTCGATCCATTTCCTGAAGAGGCCCACGTGGCCCGGCCCTTCGTTCTTCCCTGAATAGCGAATAAGCTTGGCGAACAGACGCCCAGGGCCGTCGGAGAGGTGTGAAGTAGACAAGGAGCAATATGGCACGACCACGTTTGAAAATGGATTTGTACATGTACAAATGCCCCCATTTCGCCCATCGGCATGTAGAAATGTTTAGTGTAGCAGTGAGGCTTCTTAACCAATTTCTTTGGTTAACATGCATTTGTTTCATTTCAAATTTTGGTTGGGACTTGCCGTGGTTCAGTTCATGAGGTGACGAGTGAAGCAATCATTGACTTACAGCGTTGATCCCCAGCAAGTCGCAGTCAAAGTCAACGATGGTCGATCCGTCGATGGAGTGTAACGCCAACGATGCTGACTTTGAGCAGAGCACGGCATGGCGAGTAGCAGGATCAGTGGCTCACGATCATCTTGTAGTAAAGTCAAGCTCGATAAACCAGTCGTAGGAAAGCTGAAGATTCTGAAGTATCCTAGCGCAGCGCAGCTTTCCACAGCCGCGTCGTCAGGGAATCCGGACCTGGCGCCGCGTGCCCGCGTCTGAAGCTGCAGTCGAAGCGTCCCATCCATTTTACTGCCATCTCGCAATCAGCAACGCTTTGCTTGCCTACAGTATTCACTTCTTCCCGCGCCGTCGTCTGCCTCCGGTCCCGTCACAGCACACGGCAGAGCTCAGCCACCTTCCCCATGGGCCCTGGAACAGAAAAAAAAAAGCTCTCGGTCTTTGTACAACGCGGTCGCCGGAGGCCGCCGGACGCAGGCGTAGCCGCATAGGCACGGACAGATTCTTCCGGCACGGCGAATTGAATCCGGCTGCCCCGCCGGAACGGGCCGAATTCAATGAATAATAAGCAGTGAGCATCGTCATGTCAGGGGGCAGGAGCAGCAGTAATGTCGTTCCATGTTTGTACCATCCGAGAGGCCCGTCGATCGTCGTTATGGCCGCGCCGGCGCGGTGCACCGGGAGGATGAAAATGGCGCCGGATAGTACCACTACCACATGCCATTGCCTGGGCACTTTTGCAGCTGCAGCTTGGAAACCTCCATGGTTTGCGTTTGCTGCGACGGCGACGCTGTGCTGGACCTGTTGGTCGGTCTCTAGTGTCTTTGCCCTGCCGCTGCCAATGCGTGAAGCCGCGAAGCCTGGCATTTGAACGCTGAGGGAAGTGAAAAGATACTGGTGTCCATTTGAACGCTGAGGAAAGTGAAAAGACACTGGTGTTGTCGAAGCGTATGGCGACCGATCGGAGACGTTTGACGTATCGATGGCTGGAACAAATTTTGCCGGCTTTTCACCGCGGCCTGCCAGCCACGACCACGAGATCTACTGTACTGCTCGCCAGTCGCCAGGCTGCCAGCCTGCCATGCCAGTACTTCGTAGTAAGTGTTGCTTCACAAATAAATACAGATAAGTTTTATAAATAATAAATATTATCGATTAATATTATAATTAATATTATTAAAAAGATCTTTAAATCTAGTTTTTTAATAAATTTATTTAGAGATATAAATATTATATGTATTTTTTATAAATTTAATCAAACTTATGACATATATTCTAACGACGGAGTACGCTGCAATCGCGCACACGAGGAAAATGTTTGACCGATCGATTGACACACCTGTGCGTGGTTCGATGACTGATTGACTCCTTTTATCTCAGTTGCTTGGTTCGATGACACAGTACGAGTAAGGAAACTGTCAACCTCGGGTCCTTTCTGAGATGCTCGTTGCCTCGATTATCAACCGTACGGAACCCTGCATTGTTGGGCTGGAAGCTGCTGCTTGGTGCTCGCTGAAGGATCGGGTTCAGTGTTCATCATAGTTGGAGGGGATTGGATTGGAGGCGCTGCTTGCATTGGTGCTTGCTCAAGGGACAGTTCATCAGATGCATTATGCACGCAAGGTCGCCAGTCTACCTCGTCTCTGCTGGGAGGATTCAGAGATTGGACCATCCATATACGCAGATCCGAGCTTTGCCTCAGCTACTTACTGTAGATAGCTTAGCTGATAGTAGTAGGGTAGCAGCCAGCATTAGCACTCATCAGCTTCGTACGGTGCGTGGTCCTCTTTCGCCTGTTCCTTCGCCATCACCTACTACATCCCCGATTTCAATTCAAGCGTCCCGTGAGGCGTCATGGGTTCATTTGCGTTGAGCAGATCCATTTGTTAGTCCATTCATTCTTCATTGTGACACGACAGTCGGTCAAAGTGTCCCGGACATGTCCGAGCGATAGCGACAGTTGTGGCGCCATCCAATCCAATCTCTCCTTTCATTTCACTCCTCGATCCTTGAGAGGCGATGGAGAGATGGCGGGCGCAGTAGAACGCCAGTGCCACTGGTACGTATGGACTATGAACCAAGGCCGTGTTAAAACCAAACCAAGCGGTTGATAGGTTTACAAGGGTGGTGGTCACCGGCCGGTCCTGCCCTTGCTGCCGTGGTCTCCGTCCGGCCGTGGCGTCCTGGCGCTCCCCACGTTTGGACATACTTATATGCCCATGTCGTCTCGTTCCTCTGCTCGCTTTTGCAAACCTCCCCTGTCATAGGCCACTGTGACCTGCTTCTCTTCTCTTGTGCTCCTGTGCCACCGTCACTGCTCATCTTCCATAGCCACCTCAGTCAGTAGCTCGAGGAACCACATACTAGCTAGCTTCACTTTACATCAGCATCTCTCTAACCTTTAGTATAGTACTAGGTTTTAGTTTGCGGAAGAACCTACACGAGCCAGAAGCTAGCTCGTAGCTTTCTCTTCAATAACCTCGGTCCAGCAAGAACCTTCTTCCCTGCTTCCCTTTGCCCTCGATCGATCTGCCCACAAATCCATCCATCCGGCCTTCCTGCTGGCGGCTGTAAGAAGACATGGTCTCATGGCCGTGAGCTCATCACCTCGCCGAGCGCTCATCGCGGCCGTGTCCCTCTGCTTCCTTCTCGGCGCCGCCACCAGCATCCGCACCGCGACCTTCTCCCCTTCTCAGGTACGACGACACCATCAGTCACCACCCGCAGTCATGACCACCCCGGGCAACACGACGTTTTCATACCCTCCTGAGTCCTGACTCCTGTCTTGCGTACGTCTCTGAGATTGACAGTGTGTTTTTGTGAGGTGCAGATTCTGGCGGAAGACAAGTCGCGGCTGGGGTCGACGCCGCCGAGCTGCCACAACCGGTGCAGCGCCTGCAACCCCTGCATGCCGGTCCAGGTGACGACCGCGCCGGGGCTCGGCCGCGCGGGCCGCGTCACCGACGACACGGTGACGGTGGCCGGCTTCTCGCGCTACTCCAACTACAAGCCGCTGGGGTGGAAATGCCGCTGCGAAGGCCGCCTTTACGATCCCTAGCGTGCTGCTGCTGCGCTGCTTCCCTTCTCCACGGCGCCATGGCAACTCCAGTGCGCACTCTGCTCTGGTCCGGCGGGAGAGCACAGAGCAGCCAGGTTCTTCGTCTCGCGTGTGTGCGTCATCTGTTCTTCGATCTTGGGAACCCATGGCCGCTTGCTTCACAAGCTTGTTACTCTACTAGCTTTGGATCGAGCGTTCAGCCTTTGCAACTTGTACTGCCCGTAGCCGTAGCCATTTTTTTGCTCTCTGCTGAAGCAATTTACTCGCGTGTAAAGAGTGATCGTGAGCAGTAAAATCCTAGTAGTACCACTGCTAGTAGTGTTGCCCAGTGCTCTGGTCATGACAGATTGAAGACAGGCAGGCATGTGACCTCGCCTGACGCCCTGACGGCTCAGCTGGTAGCCCGAATCTACCGCTGGATATTATCGCAGTGCCGCCGATCCGCCGGCTGGCTGGTTGTTGCGTTGTAACCTTGCGTGACGTGTGGCCGCGCGGGCCGGGCACACACAGGGGAGCCTGATGATGATGATGCGATTTTTAATCTGAGAGACTGAAACTGTTGCGTAGTTATTGTGGCCATGGCCGCAGGCCCGCCGTCGTACGGCTCTGATGGCTCGCCATGTGTTTTGTTTAGTGAGGTGTCTCCCTCGTGCCCAGCCGTCCGTATGGGACTGGCCCGACGGGGAGGGAGGGATCGCGCAGTGTGGGGCTCCGCCGGGCTCGTCTCGTGGCGCTTTGGCAGCAGCTGCATGGGCGTTGCTCTTGTCGGGCTCGCGGGGTCGACTCGCGGACTCGCCTCTGGGATCGATCGCGGTTGGGACGAGGACCATGCAGGTATCAAACCTTTTTTATGATGCGAAAATAGTACTGGTTCGTCTCCTCTGCTTTTATATATTCATTCATTCAAAAAATACTTGCCTAGGCACGAAATTATTTGATGGAGGAGGGTAGCTAGAGATGAGATCTGTCCATTTTTCTCATGACAGAATGAATGTTCAAATTGTTCTGTGGGGACAGAATGAATGTTCAAATTGTTCTGTGGGGACATTTTTGTCGTCCGTGAAAATCGGTCCTTGAAAAGTGGAATTGCATAAGACCGTGTTCGATAATATGGCTTATAGTCAAGTTAAAAGCTTAGATAACTCTTGTTTATTGTGCAAGTCTAATAAATTTTATTTGGATGGTCTAACGTAGATTACTGAATTTTAGATGGGCTCTTTAGACAACAATTTCAGAGCACCTGTTTAGGGCCTCATGTTTAGGGGGAGTGCTGGGTGCCGACCACCCCAGGTGGGCGCATCCCGCCGACCACCCCGTACGCTGCTTCCCGCACCAGATAGTCCACGTAGCAGCACCTTACACTAACAAGGACGAGGACAATTAACAACTTACAGTTATTTTTTATAGGAAGACAAAGATAAAAATATTTTTTTATAGGAAAATAAATATAATGGACAATTTTTTCTATGGAAGAACAAATAAAATGGTCTCTCCTTCAATGTTCTATACATGTACATGGGCCGAATTTGCTATTGGGTCATAAAGCTGTGGGCCATTTGTAGTTGGACGCAGGGTCCTGGTCGGTGCTGATGATTCACGCATGTTTAGTGGCTAAAGTTTATGCCATGTTTATATCCTGTATTCTAAAGTTTAGATGGCTAGAAGGTAAGGACTAAAAACTTTAGATCACTTTGTTTTATTTGTTTGGTCTAAAATTTTTATATGGTTGTGACTAAATTTTAAAGAACACTCTAGATCTTCTATTGGAACCTTAAAAATCTAGATCAGTCCTTGAACCTTGATTTTCGATAGATAAGGACCAAGGCTAATCTATTGGCCCAATTCAGATGGGCTTCGGTCGTAGTGGTAGGAATCTGTGGCAAGACTCCCTTAATTTTGCGGTCGCCGCTATCTCGTCTTGCTTCATTGTTAGAACAGTTATCTGTGCTGAGAAATCAATTTATCATGACACTGCACAAGGACATAGAATGAGAGTGTTGCGAAATCAGCTTGTCACGACATAGACACCCCAAGACCATATCATGAGAGAGGGAAGTGAGCGCTTTATTATTTCACTGTATTTGTCCTATACATGTACATATGTTGAATCTCACCTCCAACTTTGGCATTCACCTCCTTTTATGGAGGAGATCCTGATGTTATCCAAGCAATTTCCTGAAAGCTTCCCTCTCATAAATTGGCCATCACCAAAGTCTCTTGTTCGTACTGACTTTTGATTTCGATTTCATAACAATCTAGGTGGAATTCCTATCCTCGGCTTGGGTACTTCTGCGGAATTCCAATTAGACTAACCAATCCAAATAAGCCATTGTGTTGTGTATAACTAAATGATGGTCTATATTTTTATTGATTGTTGTTGGGTTTATAAACTCCGTTGTTCTCCGATAGCCTCAACATGCCAGGTACTAGCGACGGAGCTATTTTGATTTGATTGAAAGCAAAATTTTCTTGTTACTTCTCCACTACAACGTTGTTGTTTCTTTTGGAGAAAAACTAAAACAAATTTAAAAAAAGGAAAAACGAAGGAAAAAACAACAAAGTGAAATAATAAAAATAGAAAGAGAGGGGGAAGTTTAACTTTTATTTGATCATTTGGGGGAAAGTTTAGCTAAAAAGGATCAACCAAAAAATGCAGAAAGTGGACATAATTCTTCGGATTGGGCTAGCTTATGTTTGAATGTGCTTTCCATCCATCCTAAGCCATGGCATGTTTGTAGGACTTTTAGGGCTCCTTTGGATGGTTGGAAAGGTAGAGGATAGGAATAGGAAATTCGTAGGATTCGAGGTGGCACGCTAGATGTATCCCGTGGGAACCAAACCTGTAGGAAAAACTACTACTAGCGCATTTGGTTCAAGGTGAAAGGAAACGCGGCGAGAGATTTGAGGGAGATAGGAAGCTGCGTTTCTTTTTTTTTTTAGAAAAATGATGCGTTTCCTTTCACCTGGAACCAAAGACGCTAGTAGTAGTTTTTCCTACAAGTTCGGTTCCCACGAGATACATCTAGCGTGTCACCTCGAGTCCTACAAATTTCCTATTCCTATCCTCTGCCTTTCCAATCTTCCAAAGGAGTCCTCATCCATCCATCGGTTCCCTTTTGCCATCTCCACATGACCACATGTCTCCGTTCCCTTTTGCAATGGCCTGGCTTTACCCGGAGCCAGAGCGAAGAATCTAGGCCCGGCCCGTGATATCACCTCCCAAGTCCTAATTGGAAAAAGATTTGGCATATCAGTTTAACAGTAACAATTGCGGCGGCCTGGCCCATGCTACCACCTTCGAAACGTTTTGTCTGCCAGCTATAACCCCTACTAGGCGACACGCCGGGCCCCAGCTCATCCCACCTAACCAATTCCTTCCTCCTCCCTCCCTCGTGGCTCATTTATCGTTTCTAGAAGCTATCGAAGGAGGAACTGCGAAAGGGAGCAGTGAGAGAGGGTGTCGGCGTCCGTGACGGTGTCAGCCCTCGCCTTCGGCGGCTCGTCTGATGTCTCATTCCTAGTTGCGGGCACTGCGCACGGCTCCAGCAACCCGGGCCTCCTTGTCTACGGCGCCGTCACCTCGTACGTCGACGACGTGCTTTCTCTCGTTGCCTGTTTCCCCTCGCCGCCGTATTTTGTCGTGTCACCTCGTCTAGGCCCACAAAGGTGTCGTGCTATTTATCTACTACTTAGAACAACTTCAGCCTAACATACAAATAAAAAAAATAGAGACTCAATTTACATGCTGACCTATATAAAAAATAGGGACTTAAATTTGCTCCCAACACCCTATCCTTTTCCAGTCGAGCACACCGTCCGCACCGGCGCCGGCACCCTGCCCGCGCGGCCGCCTGCTCCGCCGCCGCCTTGCCCCATGGCCTTGCCTCGCGTGCCGCCTTGCCCCGCGGCCTTGCCTCTGCAGCGAAGACGCCTTGCCCCACGGCCACGGCCCCCTGCTGCGACGCCTCCCGGTGGCCGGACGAGTCGCCTGCAGCCCCACCGGACCGCCGGCCCGGTTGCTGGTGTGGTGTGTCCACTTCCGCGGCGGCCTCGGGCTCGAGGCGCAGAACAAGAACCTCATCTTTAGCGTAAGCGCCGGACCCCCGTTCCCCCCTTTCGTTTGCAAGTTGCAGCCGCCTTCGGGATTTGGCTTAGCTTTGTTCCCTGTGTAGTTCTTGCTTGCTTGCTTGTTGGTGCGGCTTTAGCAGCAAAGAAGAACTTCGGACCGTAGCTTATGTCCCCTTCTTAGCTGTAGTGCGTCGCACTTCCCAGAATCTGGGAGTTTACATGGAAATCATGAGCTTTGAGTGTTTGATTTCTTGGGAACTGTATTAATCCGGCTGTGGAAGAAAGTAAGTATTCCTTGGGCCCAATTCATGAACACAGTAGATGGCTAGATGCTGCAGCAAGACACAATGTCATTGAGTATTAGACGCACTTTTAGGAACTGAAACTGAGCTGAAAGTCTAAATGCTGATTGTTTCATGTACTTTAGCTTTTCTGTATGAGATGATTGTATTATGGTTAGCCACAGACGAATGCTCTTTGTTACAGCAATCTACGGTTGAGTTGTGCTAGGTGCTTGCACACAATTGTGTTGCATCCAATTGTGTTGAGCTAGGTGCTTGCACCCAATTGAGTTGAGCTAGTTGGAGATATTAATATGTACCTGTTGCTGCTCTTGCAAAAAAATTACCTTTTATTTGTGAGCCTGCTCTTGTTGTAGGAATCTATTTCCTGTTGATAAGTGTTAACTGAAATGCTAAATTGCTAATGTTTCCCTTTACACTTTTAGGTGCATGTGTTTCATGCCTTTTACCAATACAAACTTTTTTGTTAACTTTTTCCCTTTTTGCTGGTCTTCTTGAGGGCTCATGTAATCTGTAGAGACATATAGTACTGTACTCAAGTTTCTTGACTCATGTAATCTGTGTTTGGTTTCTACTGGAGTTGATCTCTTGCCTATATCTGTGTTGAAGTTGCCTCTGAGTCTGGTACTTTGACCGGGGAAAGAAAGGTACATATTTGTTCCTATTGAAGTTGTTGACTAGTTACTGCTGACCTGGGACCTGGGAACCATTCGGGATGATCTGTGTATTTCAGTTTTAGTACTCTCTGAAGACAATGGTTCAGTATTGCATTATCCTGTTTGTCTCTCTGAAATGTGAAGTATTCTCAAAAATGTTATGTTCATGCTTCCTTTAATCAGCATCTAATGCCATTTTTTTTTGAAAAATGTTATGCCCATGTTTCCTTTGATCAGCATGTAGCATTGAGTTGCAGTTGACGACTGAAACTCTGAAACCAAAACTGAGAAGCTACCTGTCTCCTTGTTAATGATGCAAGTGGTCAATAGTTAGAGTAAATATATGGGATAGGATTTTAGGCTGTGAAGCATTTCTAGTAATGCAAATATAGATACTACAGCTTGATATCACCATATCATTTGACACAGTTACAGTTCAAGAAAACTGTCACTTGCTGCATAGTATATTTGCAGACTTGTTTTCTCTGATTCACAACATAATAAAAGAAGGCAACATAATTAGGTACACCTACGTAATTAGGTAATGAACTCCAACAAAGGTGAGTGCTCCTAGTTCCTGACGGTCGATATGTACTAGCACATGGAGGTAAAGCAACAGACGAAGCTGCAGTCATTTAACTCGTGGATGGAATGGAGTACCAAACATTTAGATAACTTGGCAAATGACAATGCAAAGCAAGATGGCCGGCCACCTTGACAATGCCAAGCAAACATTTAGATAACTAGGCAAATGACAATGCCAGAACACCAGCAGAGAAAAAAATTTCAGATTTTTTCTAACCTCCACATTAACCAGACCTTCCTGAATATTCATGACAACTCTGTTACCACAACGCCTACATCATCACAGCAGCTGTCTAACCATGAATGAAAAAGAGAAGAAAAGAAAATGAAATCGAATCAAAGCTCGATGAATGAATCTCTCCAACACATCAGTGTTACTACTTTCTTTTCTTCTCCTGCATAAATAAAATCTGTATGCCACACCATGCATGTCAATTATAAACCTGCAAAAAAATAATTGTGACAAGTGCTACTCTTGATGAGTTAGTCTTCGATGCATCCCTGATATCTATGGTCTTTGGGTTATGAGGAAGTGAAGAGCTGCAATCAGTATGTATGCTCTTCCTTTCAGTATTATGAGAAACTGATAATGTATTCTCCCAAAACAAGAAAGTGGCAGGGTAGCTATCAGTAGACTTCATCAACTCGCCGGAGACTCCCAAAACAAGAAAGTGGCGAGGACGGAGCCTCTTTCGCGGCGGGGTGGCGGCGGCGTGTGGAGAGGAGCAGGGTGTGGCCGGACACGGTGCGCGACGCCGGCGGGTGGGCGCTCCCGGAGGGGTTCGCGGAGCCGGTGGCCATGCGCGGCGGGGTGCTGCTTCGCGCGCAGGGGCGGGCGCAGAAGCTGCGGCGGCTTCTCCCAGGCGAGAAGAAAGAGGATGGGGAGGAGCGTGCAGGCCCGCCGCAGTGTCGTGCTAGGGCCAAGGGCGCAGGCGATGGGGACGGGGAGCCGGGGAGCTCGTCGGTGCGGACGCTTGCTCGAAGAACGGGGGCAGGGTGAGGCCGCGTGCGGGAAGAGAAGCAACGGTGGTGGAGCGGCGGCCGCGGCGGTGGGAGGGGCGGCCTGCTCGACGGCGGCGGCGGTGCGACCGCAACAGCGTACGCGTACGCGTCGGGGGAGAGGAATAAGAGGGCCTCTTCTGTGGAGACCTGAAACTAAATTTTGAGACCACTCCTAAAATGGGAGTTCAAATAGGAGCTGCATTAAAATGAATTTTTTCAAATGAATGCCTAAATTTGAAATAGGGGCCTGTTTAAGAGGTGTGCTGGAGTTGCTCTTGCTGGGCTCATCGCCGGCCTGGAGAACGTCAGAGCGGCGAGGTCGCCATCCGGGAGCCCCACCGCTCGAGCGAGTTTTCTGACGACATATGCGTCCCGCCTCGGTGATATAATTTAAGCTGATTGATTGCTTGATATTAACTTAATACATAAACTTGATATTACTTACTGTTGATTGATTGCCCCCAACGGAACTCCACCATGACCCTCACATGATATACTTTAGAAAAAAAAAGGAAAATCTTATAAAATATCATAATTATCAAACACATCTGAATTATATGTATATCAGTTCAACCAAATTAAATACTCTCTCTATCCTATGATACTCATTTTGTTTCTAAATAAATCAATTCATAGAGCCGTCTTAAGTCATTTTTTACATTTGAGAGAAATGTTTATGACACCAAATGAGCATATTGTGAAAGGATATTTTATGGCGTATGTATGCTAACTCGATTTTATAAATCTTGATTTTTTTTAAATGAACTTGGTTAAACCTGAAAAAATGACTTAAGGCAGACTGCCCCCTCCCCTCCTCCCGGAATTTGTAACTTTGTGTTGCTCGCGATTTGTCTGAGCTTGAGTCTCGTAATACAAGGCCACATGGCCTGGTTCAAGGATAAAAAAAACTCTAGAAATTAATTTATTCAAGTAATAGAAGGTTCAGAGTATATACAATGAATTTTTAGTTATCCTAAATTAACAAAATTAGTTAGTATTTTGGAGGGCCTTCTTAAGTCATCCTTTTTTTTGAAGCTGGAATTTCCATTACTCATCTGACAAACGATCAGCAGTAACAAAATCATTTACAATGTTTGGTATGGAGCTAGTGATCAACTCTTCTCACTGATCCCAAGGGTGCGCCTAATCCTTTTGATAGGCATGCGCATACCTGTTCCAGAGAAAATAAATTGCCAGTCATGTTAACTGCATCCAAAAATAAGCAAGTTGTAGATCAAACACCGTAACCAGAAAATTGAAACATACCGAAACTGAATCAACCGATTTCACAAGCCTATCTACAGGAATTCCAAGTGCCTGGCACGATGAACACGATGTGTTAATACTTGATAAGAGCATGATGAAAACAATGGACACGATCAAACATCCAAATAGGAGCAAGATTTTGAGAACGGACGCGTAGTCCAGTGGCAGCGGCTCCAGATGTGAGAGCTGCCTGCCCAGGTTTGATTCCTCAATCTCTATTATAATTAAAAAAATTTTCAGATAAATTCTTCTTTTAATATCAACGACTCACAACACACCTCCTACGGATGCAACGAGCCTAGACTAAAAGCACGAACAGAATATGATACGATGAGATAGAATGCAATAGAAACGAGGATAGCGAACGGGTTACCTACTCCTAAGGGTCAAAGCAAGCCTTTTAATTCAATTCTTTATTCTTACATTAAAGAATGAATCAAATCTCCCTAAATAGGATTCGAACCTACGACCAGTCAGTTAACAGCCGACCGCTCTACCACTGAGCTACCGAGGAACAAGGGGAGATTCCACCTCCTAGAGTTCAACTCCCGCTCTCAACCCGTAAACAATATGAGTCCGAAGCTTAACACCTCTTATTTGACTTTTTTACTATTTTAAAATACGAAAAAGATCAAATCCAAAACGCCCTTACACCCCTGATGCCCCCCTCACGGTCTCACGCGCTCCTCGCCATCCTCCTTCCGCAGACGAGAGATCGAATCCCGCCTCCTACGTCTCGATGCAACAGAAAAAGCAAAAAACAAAAAGAGAAGCGCCCTGATCCATCTTCTCCCCATCATCCCTCTCTTCTACAGTAGAATCCAGATCGACATCGCGACATCGCACAACCGAAGGCCGCCGGACGCCAAACGCGGGTGGTCATGGCATGGGGCTGCCAAATCGAGGGCCTCGCCCCGCTGGCGCTCGACGCCAGGACAGGGAGTGAGGCGTGGGTACCGTCCAGATCCACGCTGCGGACGCTGCCAGTGGGCCAAGGCCGTGAGGCTGCACGACGCCGACGAACGTCGCAGCATGCCGCCAATGTGGGCCATGGCCGCGAGGCCGCACAACATCGTCTTCTGCTTCCGCTCCCTCAAGGCCGCGAACGCCGGTTGCAAATATTTCAATTTTGATTTCACCGGCGTGGCACAGCAGCTAGCCCACCTCATGTGCCGATGCCCGGCGGCACGAGCCTGCGAGACGCTCGACAGGACGTGCGGGGCAGGCCACGACGCACAAACCCTAGACGTCGTCGGCAACCCTAGACGCGATGAGAACGCCCGTAGGTAGGGCAGACAGGCGTGCTGGATGCGCTCTTTAAAGGTGATGAATCCATCTGATTATCCTCCCTCTGGTTGCAATCCCTTCTAATATATGAGTAACGAGCTTAGGGAGAAATCCTGTGCATGATTCCCCATATAAGAACTTGATGTCGACTGTTCCTATCTTGAAGATATACATATTCTACTTCTATTTCCACCAGGTCCTCCGCAATTGCCACGAATTTGTTGTTTTTTCTGAATTTAACATATCTGTTTCGGACTTGCTGACTTGGATTTCAGATCAAATTCTATAGAGGTACTTCTCGTCTGCGAGTAATCCCTGTCATCAAATGGCAAAAGGAACCTTTATCAACGTCTGCATCTGATTTATGTTCTGCAATCACTCTCTTCTCAGTCAGGTTAGTTTATGTTCTGCAATCACTCTCTTCTCAGTTAGGTTAATTGTTTATTTAAATTTAAAACTATCTTGTGAGCTGACAGGGCGCCACCTGAATGAAGAAAAAGGAGCTCGCAGAAAGGTATGCATGACATTTATTCTTTGCTCCATTGATTCTTCCAACAAACATGATATATAGATTATTTTTTGGGAAGGTCTGGAAAACTCTTAATTGCTGGAAATTCTTTTGGTTCCTTGTTTAAGGTGTATTTTAAATTCAAGAAGCAGTAAAAAATGACTTGAAGGAACTCTTCCTTTTCAGATTCAAGCAATATTTTTGGATCTTCCTTTTTCGTCTTAGGCACTAGTGGGAGAAGGTGCAGACAATCTTCAGGAGTACTTCAGAACAATGTACAAGAAGGTATGTTGCTTCTATGTCAGTTGCAGGCTAATGTTGTCTATTAATGTACAGTTATATTTTTAGGCAAATAGGGTAGGGAAAAACCATTCAGATTACTTCTGCTTTTTTGTATTGCAATTTTTTTGTTGATTTATTCTTGTAAGTTGATTCTCCTGCACAGGTTAGCAAAATCACCCAACACTGGTGCTGTATCCATGAAAGGTGATGGTGCATATGGAGTGAATATGGAGGCTACTATTGGTGAAAACTGCACTGTTAATGTTCTTGTATTCAGAACTCCCAAGATCCAAGCATCACATTCTGTCAAGAATCAAGGTAAGTGTAGCTTTGCTGCCGTTTGCTTTTTTCTTCATCCAGCAAGCAAGCTTTCAGCTTTCTTGCAGAATGCATGGTTTGTTGCTTCAATTTTGCGAATATTCAAAATCATTTGTCTTTCATGGGTAGGTTGCTGGATTCATGGTGCCCAAAATATCGGGAGCACACAACAGTCATAAGGAAGGAAATGATCACCATTTCCTCACAACCGAGTATCCATCTGTCAGGGGCTCAGGGCAAAATCTTTAGAAGGTACGATCATCTAAGAAGTGCATATTCTAGCTCCATAATTTTTTTTCTCATATGCATCAAACCCAATTATATTCTCTATTATAGGATGTGTTGATGGATATTTGAGCTGCATGATGTCCTGTTATATTCTGAGAAGGTCGGTCTAACAGAATTGATTAATCACTGCCACCTCTATTTAATAAACATCTACTCTGTGTTGATTGTTAAAGTTTGAGAAACATCGACTACTTCTTATTTAGATCTTAATAGACCACTATGTATGAATGCAGGAAGAGCAGTGGTTTCTCCAGAGATGCATATTTAGATCTTGAAGACACATGCTCTGTGTATATGAATACAGGAGAGACAGGGGAGTGACTATATATGAACTCATAGAGTGACGTCAAATCGACTTATTTCCATTTCTAGAATATTTTTTTATTGCATTTCTATTTTTCAAATAGTTTCTCCACACATTACATTTTTCTGTGACGCGCAGCAGGCCACAAAACCCAGGCAGTCCGGTTGCATCTAGAGACTCGACGGCTGAAGATCCTTATTGGTACTTCACAATCCCGGCGCCGGGACGAACGCACAGGCTGCAACAACTATGGACAAGTGAACTCTTGTTCATCCTATGTATATTAGCTTGTTCCTTTCATTTGTTATTTTTCCATCAGATATCTGTGTTAGGCTTATAATAGAGATAGAGGATTCATCTGTTTCCCCAGGAACTTGACATGGTTTGGTGTTCCCTATTTCCATATCTATATCTATACATACATGTAACTCTTGTGCCCAAAATTATTAAGTTCAGGAAAATGTCACCTCCTGCTCAGTCAGCTGTTCCCTGCATTGATAATTTATCAAGGAATGCCAATGAGGCTCACTCGAATGAAATATTTGTTGAGCTTGTGTTTATTTATATTTAATTTTTAAGAACTATATTATGCCTTGTGCAAAAGTGTTTCCCATTCAAATATAACTGAGTAAAAGTTGAATTATGAAAAAGAACTCGTCATTTGGTTGTTCACGTGGTTCCCTAAAATAAAACCGTGACGTTAGCACGGACACTATACTGGTATGAATAGTCTCCGTTTAGACTTGGTTATAGGCGTCCGTCTCTCTCGCGAAGCCACAATGGGATTGCGACGTGCTCGTCGTCTACGGAGTCGAGGATTCCGGTGATCTCAAGAAGAACGCGATCTTCAAATCTGAGTATAGTTGTAGGTTTGTTTGCACATAGTGATGTGTAGTGTAGTGTGCGTGTGTAGTGTGCGTGTTTGAGTGGGCGTGCGTGTGTATGAACAGATTATACAGCTGTACCTAGACGAGATGCGTCAAAAAAAATAGCAAGATTGGGGACAGGCATCTGTGCAACTCACTTCCCATATGTGTTCGCCAAGCAGATCAGCCTGGTCGTCGGGTAATGAAGACCAGGATGCCTGATGGCAACGACGATCTTGTCAACATCCATGGTGCCGTACGTCGAGTCCTGGGGGTGCACGCCGCCGATGGTGGAGATGCCCCGTTCTCGTAGACGAGGACGGAGATGAGTTTGCCCATGGTGCTCGGCGGCACGAAGAGCGCGACCTCCTTGCCCATGGTGCCCTGTCTAGCTTCAGAAGGGGTACCTAGATGTGCAACACGAGGGCCTTGTTAACAACCACACGACGGCAAGCCAGGAAGTCCCACCGGAACGCCATGGCGCAGACTCCACCGAACCAGCACCGAGGCGTGGACTACGTGAGCGGCGCGCCAGCGCACTGACGAGTGGACCCGAGTGGGCGTGATCTGTAGGATTACACGCAGCTGTGCCTGCGAGGTCACGCCGGGCGTCGCCCTGTATAAGTAAGAGAGGGAGCCCAGTAAAGAGGGAGGGGAAAACAAAAAGGAAACGTTTGAAGTTTGTCCTCTGCCATCTAAGAAACGTGCTTTCGCACTCTATCCTTCTCTTCCTAGCAACTTTTCCCCATTCTATTTCCGAAATCTACCTAGATCGATCGCTGTTGCTAACAGGCCTCCAGGGACTCCATCAGTGCGTCGTGATATCGTCGCCGCCTCCGCCGTCGTGACCTCCTTTCTTCTCCGTGAGGAAGGGATTTGTGATAGGAAGGAAGGGGTGGAGCCGTGGAAAAGGGAAGGAGAAAATTGTGGGGGCACCGGTGGGTAGAGTAGGTTTTTTGGTGAAAAAAATCAGGGCGCGGAGCTGTTGGTAGTTGGCAGAAACATAAGAATCTTACGTTTTGTAAACTACGGCCCACATATCAGGAGTAAGGAAGTTTATTATCAGTTAGATCAAGCACTTAAATTACATCGGAGGGTTAAAATATAGAGTGAGTAGAAATTATTAGGTAATCTTTCTTCGCTCTTTTATAGTATAGATAACGTAAAGAAACACGCAAACTGATCAAAAGGGAACAGGAGCCTCTGTTTTCCAAAGTGCATGATATTAAAGTGGTTTCTAAGCTTTAATAACTGAAACTCTTATTTATCTACTATATCTAAATAGGAGGAACTCACTAGCTTATTTTGCAGTGATTTTGTGAAGCCACGTCATCCATGGGTCCCACCGCTATAAATCCTCATGCAGCAGCACGTCGTCACATTTTAGCAGCACAACAGTTAATCCCGCGACTACTTTGCTCCCGTCCCCATCATTTCTTTTATACTTAGACTACCCGCATTCATGTTCCTCTACATCCCTCCTTTATAAGGAATTCCGTCCTGGTCATCGATATTCTCTCCTCTATACCAGTTTCTTCCGTACTCATGCATCGTTTATATCAATACCTATCCAATGCAGGGCCTACTTCTCAATTTTTTCTCTTTTTTCTTTTTTCTTCACTTTTCTTTTTCCCCTCTCTCCTTTATCCATTCGTCCGCACCATCTCTCCCTCCCCGTGCTTCACGCCGCCGCCGACGCCGCGCCTCCCTTCCTCCCTCCCCGCGCCAGTGAGCGCGCATGGAGGCTGTCATGGTGGCACTCGGCAGCAGCAGCAGAGCACCCTCTGAATCGCGATAGCGGAACTCCACCAGCAGCTCCCCCTCCCCGCGCCCTCCACCGGCGTGTCCCCGGCGCGACGGCGCGGCCGTCCCTACGTTGCCCCAGCCCTCCTCGTCGTCCGGACGCCCGCCCCCGCCGGAGTGTCACCTGCGCATGGCCGTGGCGGCGGCGGTGTCTCGCCTGCACTCGGCGGTGCGGGAGGCCGGGTCGCGAGCGCTGCTGCTGCCGTGCGGGAGGTGATGGCGAGGTGGAGCGGGCCGAGGTCGGACCTGCTCGAGCCTCTTCCTCCGGCCATGGCGCCTGGTGTGGCCTTCCTCTCCGACACGGGGCCGGCGAGCAGCCCCTTCTCCCTCGGGCGCGACGCCGTCCCCTTCTCCCTTGGGCGCGGCGGCCATGACAAGTGCGGGCAGGCGATGGCCACGGAGCTCCGGCGGCTAGACCTCCTGCTCCCTCCTCCCTTTTTTCCCTCTCCTGGCGCGAGCAAGGCCGGTGGAGCACTCGGGCGGGCGCAGGACGAGCGCGGGCCCCACGCATGGTGCATACCGGAGGGTGGCGTACTTGCTAGACAGAGACCGGATCCGGGGGCGTCCGGTGCTTTACCGGAGCCGACCCAGGACCCTACTGTGGGGCTTTTTCCAGTATAGCAGTCCTGCAGGACGCGGTACCGGACGCCGCTGTAGATAGTCTTAATCCTACGACAATTCCACTCCTTGCCCCATCGTTTCTTTTCTGTACTTAGTCCTATGACTCCACTACCTGCCCCATCGTTTCCTCTCTGGTTCTCCACTATTGTACAAGCCATAGCCATCAGATAAATAATCTGTCCGCCTCTCCCAGGCTCCAACGAACGAGTGGCAGATTGGCAGATCAATAAGAAGCTAGCATGGGAGGACGCTTGTAACACCTCTGGTGTTATATTAATTAAAACATATCATGTCATCATATGCACTGCAAAGCATTCATGCTTAAGTCACCCTTAATATGCATTAACTAAAACAAGTTTAAATTTCCTAGGTTGATTGTGTTTCTGGAATGTTTTGTCACATGAAATAATAAAACCCTACTTTTGAATGTCATCGCAAATACTTGATTTATATTCTATGTACTTGAGGTGTAAACCGTGTTTACACTAGTGTCAAGCATAGTGTATAAACTCAAGTTCAACCCTTAAAAATTTGTTTCCATATTTGAAGTTGAATTTAGATTCCAAAGCTTACTTCTAAGCCTTGCAATTCAAATTTAAATTCAAATTGAAAAGCTATAAAAAGGTTTTTCAAAAGTCAACTTGGTCAACCAAGGGTGTCATTGGGTCAATGACCTAAAAATATCCTTGGATGATGTTTTTGATCACTAATGACCAACCAATTAAGTTAGAAACCAAATCGAGTTTGAATTCTATTTCAAAAACCCTTTATTCTAACACCTAATCTTACCCCATTTTCTCTAATTTAAAATCTATAAAGAATTTGGAGATACTCTATGACAAGGGAGGCCATAGCTTTGACAAAAGCTATGTCATGATCCAAATCAAATTCTTCCAGAAACCCTATGACAACTTTTCCTTGATAGTGCACTTCAATCTATTATTATTAAGCAAGAAAACAGTATAGAATGGTTACATTTATTTTGAGTAAACAAGGAAAAAAATATTAAATGGTCATTATCAACACCAACCTTAACGTCACTATGGCCTTTTTTTAATTCTTTAACCAAACTTGCGGCAGTAACAAACCTTGTGATGTTCCAGCGGCGTTCTATAGCCACGCCAGAGGATGTAAATAGCATTTGTGTCCTATACAAGATCATACTTTATATCATTCACATCTAACAATGTTCAATTATCAGAAAACTAAGGGTAAAGCTGTGTAATCACCATCACACAAAACAAATGCAACAACACTTTTAGACAACTTTGTTGCAACTTCTTCACCCAACTCTGTTGCAACTTCTTCATCCAACTCACTCCAGATACGTTGATAGTCGCAGCATAATTCATCTAGTTACATTATTAGGACATCTGTGAGTGATCTAACGGTCATACAAAATACATGCATAAAAAAAGGAAGAACAAGCAGACCTGAAATCAATGACTCACTTGTCCCTCTTTCCGCACTGCAAGTTTTTTTATTCGCATTTGAGGATTTCGTCGGATTAACAGCAGCTCTCTTACTTGCTGCCATCTTTCAAACTGAAGCAAAATTAAAGAGAGTGAAATGTGAGTCATAACCCGTGAAGTTTGAAAAAAAAATTACTCAGATCAATCACAATCTAGATGTAGAATAAGAAATGTTCACTACAAACGCATCTTGCACCAACATGAAATAAAATTGCTTAGTTATACAAATCACAGCTCCTTTGCGGCCAAAATCGCAAACAAATCAATAACAAAATCTCACAAATACAAAAGTGCTTGTGTCTAGCAGGATGAGAAAAAGGAGACGGAACACGGCAATAGCCATCTTTCCTGCAAGATCGAGGTACCTGGCAGAGACTAGCGATGTCTGGCCCGGGGGCTCCGGGATGCTGCACGCAAGGGAGGGCGCAGGATCTTGGCGCGTTGACCGGCGAGTATAAGCGGCAGCGCGTGCGGATGCGTGAATCGCGCGCGCGGCGGCGTGAATCGCGCCCAGGCCGCGGGCGGCGTCTGCGCCTAGGACACTAGCGGCTGCGGGAGGCCTGGGGAAGTGGGGATTCGAAGAACTGGCACCTATGGGCATTAGATGGGCCGAATTGATGTCGACCTTACGTTTGTGGGTTGATGGGCGAGATGCCCGATCGGGCTATAGGAGACTATGTGCGGGACATGCATAGCCGTGGGCCGAGTGACGGGCCGCGTGATGTGCCGCGCGCCCGTGCAGTCGTATAGATGTAGAATCGCTGTACTCGCTATCGCTCGTACAAACCCTTGCGGCGGCTAGTAGAGAGCGGCAAAGTGCGGCGGCGGGTGAAGAGTGCGAGCAGCAGGTGTCCTGCGGGCATGGAGGTGTCCGGCGAGCAGGACGTGATGGTAATCATCTCCTCATTCCACGTTTAGTTTTTTCACGCCTTTGGATTATGGATCAGCAGGGCTGGACAGGGTGGACGGGTGGGCAAAAGGGTTGGGTTTACTCGTACTGGGATTATAGAAGGTTGGTGAGCAGGGTCGGACAGCGCGGGCGGGCGGGGGTTTGCAGGGTAGCAGGACGGTCGTCGCGCTCGGCAAGCGATAAATTTGAACTGGTAGATTCTGCTAGATTTGGATTTAATGAGATCTCAGATTTGATTAGGACATCCGTTTTGTCTTAATCCAATAGCATCACGTCTGCGCGCGGACGAGGTCGCCCACGCCCCCTTCGCTGCCTTGGCGGAGCCCTCCTGCATCTGTGGGCCGTTGTCACCGGGGGCGACCTCACCTGCGCCGCCCACAGTTAGACCGAGCTCACTGTCACCTGCTCCACTAATATGTGCTCTTTTATTTCGCTGCAGAACTTGCTGAACCAGAATCAGCTTTTGCAAAATCTCTCAACATCGGTTTTGACTTCGGTTATAGCAGTTGAAGACAAGCATCGTGGAGAGTTTTGGGTGGGTTGTATAATCCACAAGTCTTCAGATGGTATTTTCATACTGACTCAATCAAAATTCATCAAACCAAACTATCAGTTGTGTGTCCATTTCCATGACAACTATGAGCAGAAGCTGAGCCTTTAGTGCGTGATTCCACATCCACATCTCCATTCGCTGTGCTGTACCTTTACCTGGAGAAAGAACATGAGAGCAGTACCGCAATTCGGTTTAGAGATCAGCCTTTTACTTTTTCTGATGCTATGTGTGTTATTCCAAAGTCACCAACCACATTTCAGAACATATCAGGTTTTATTCCAGTCCCATCATGTGCGTCAAATGGTGCTAAGGGAGCTAATCAGAGGTCAGGCGATTATTTTCTCTTCATGGCTCATCAAGAAGACACACCGATAATCACGCCAGCCCCGGTCTTTCACAAAGATGAAGATGTGAATGGATTTATCATTAAGGACTGTTCTATATATCGTGATTCTATGAAGGTCGACGTCCATATGAAAATCTGTCTTAAGTCTGCTAAAGTGTTGGTTTGGTTGAAGAAGTCTGTGAACCAGGAAGATTGGAAGGTATAATTTATTCATACTTTCTCTCCTTTTACTTAAAAAAGTGAACTTACTATTAGATCCAAAAGTGGATTTTCAATCCAGTTCCAAGTCTACTAACTGTCTAATGTGGTACTGGTACTCTAAATTGCAGAGTGGACTGGAGGTTAAAAGTGTGCCACTTAAAAAGAAAGGCGATTAAGAACATCAAAGACCAGAAGGTATAGTTTATTCTACTTTCTCTCTTTTTACTTAACAAAATTAATAAAAAATTAACTTACTGGTACTAACCGTCTAATGGTACTCTTAAATTGCAGATGACATTGGAGCTTCAAAGCAAAGCAGCAGGAAAAAGACCAGCATTGGAGCTTGAAAGCAAAGGAGCACGAAAACAGAGGAGAAGGCGATTGAGTGTTATTAGATGTTACATGTGCATCCTGTTTGTTAGGAGTACTGCTCCTTTTTCGTGTTGTTACTGCTCTGGAAAAACTAATGGATATGATATAGTTCTATTAAATTGATGTTTCCGCCGAGCCAAACCTGGCCAGACTTTGAATTCTGGAACACCGTGCATCGTATAGTGATTCAGTTTCAGTTACTGCAGCAGTTGAGCATTTTGTGCTAGCTACTGGTGGAGTGATGACAGATGTCGATACCCGAGAAATAGGTACCCCAAACCCCTGGTTTACCAAACTAAACCTCGTAAAATCAGCAACACAAACCCTCCATTGACCTCCCGCGCTAACGTACGAAGGCCCGCAGGCTGAGACGTATCGGACCGATCCACGAACGGACAACGACGACCCAAAGCCAAAGCCTGCTCGAGGGGCTACCGAATGGACCGGGACTGTACACTCGAGGGTATGATTCGGGCGACCCCTCGAGGACGGAACTTCGCCCGCCTAACGAGCCAAACCTCGAAGACGGAACTTCGTTCGGGCGAATAGGCGGCCCTCGAGGGGAGTACACCCCTCGGTTTACCAACTCTCTCATACGAATCCGGGCGCATTCAATGCGATCTACCTACCCCCGCCTAACCGCATGGCCACAGTTACGGTAATAGTTGCAGGCGTGGCTGTCAAATCTGGCTTTTACCGCCCATGCTCCGAAATCCTGCGGATCGTACTTCGCTGTTGCACCACGCCGACCACTGTGCCCCGTTCAGCACCACCTCGAGACGTATAAACCAGCACGTTTCTCGTATTTTTCGGGATTCGGCCTTATCCGGCGAGGCTCGACCTCCTCGGCACGACCCCCTCGACTCCAGCCAAGACCCTCGACCGTCGCCCCTTGACTTCATCAAACGAACCCTCGAGCGGAACTTCAACAACTCCCGACGTGACGGCTGCAGGGCCTCCCATACCGACGTACATCACTACAGTGGCACCAACGTGATCGGCCTCAACGTCGTACATCATTAGCTATGCGGACTCGAAATACATGTACCCCTGTGCCCCTCCTTCATCTATAAAAGGAGGCGCCAGGACCTACCAAAAGGAGGAGGGAGAGCATAGAAATGCTAAGTCTTTAGATCACAGAACGACACCGTGAGACAGCGTAAGGTTGAGAACTAGGCGTCCGAATGCCCCAGCTCCACCACGCGCTCCTCACACCTGCTTGTATTTTCCCCTGTACTAGCACTTCGGTGCAAGATAGCACGAATCATCCTCCCCCCGCTGGACGTAGGGCCTTCTTTGCCCGAACCAGGATAAATCGCCGTGTCCTTCTTGCATCACCCACCGGATTAAGGGAGCACGCAATTACGAATATTACTCGTTGGTGTTAACCCCCCGAGGGTCAAAACACCGACAGTTGGCGCGCCAGGTAGGGGAGGCCGCGTGTCACCAACGATTTCCCGCCATTTTTTCGGATGGGCGACTTTGTTTCACCACTTCCGCACGCTATGGTGATCTGGTTTGGGAGCCTGGAGTTCATGACCCTCGACCAGGGCTACGACATGACCCTGCTCTCAATCAGTGACCCGAACGGAGGTCGCGGTACGCCCCCACGCTCTTGGGGGGCCGCTCACCAGTCTCACGACCTTGCTTCCACATCCAGAAGGAGGCACGGTCGGCACCGTCATCGCCATCAACCTAAGTCGAGGAGGGTTCCCGCCGCTTTCTCCTCGCCCCTGACCGGAGATGACGAACCCCTTGTTGAGGGAGCATCTGACCCGAGTTCAGAGGTAGAGGGCAAACCGGCAGGACCCAACCACAACCCCGACTCCACCTTCGTAGTATGCGCGTCGAGGAAGCGCGATGAAGCCCCCGCTCGATCGAGCTCGCTACCGCACGAGCTGTTCGAGCGCCATCGGCGGCCTTTGTTCGACTTCAACAATCCCACAACGACGATCTCGACAGCGACCCACTCCAGCATGAGCACGTTGGAGGATCGCTCAAGTACCCTTCTCCGAGCAATGACGGACGTGGAGACTGTCACACTGGCCTCCGAGGGTTTGGCCTTCGTAAGAGCGCCCGGCCCCCGGAGGTACACCGTCGGCACACTACGACGGCAGCTGCAGGTGGAGGTGCGGGGGCAATTCCCCGTCTTCTGCTACGGCGACCCTGACTCTGACTCTGATCATTGGGATCCTACCCGCGAGTGCCTCCACATCGATGGTGATGTCGACTCCAATCAGGACACCGTCGATCCAGCGGCCGCGACGGCTACCGCTGTGGCGAGAGAGGCTCCCCCCAGAGCAGAGGACCAACAACCAGATGCACCCCGAGAAGCGTGCCCCCGTCCTGGCAAGCAGGACGCACAGCTGGCACATATTCGGGAGTTGCAGGCAAAGCTCGCCGACGAGCAGGAACGCTTGCGCCTACTCGAGCTGACCCTCGAGCAAGAGCGGCGACCGCCCGGCGGTAGAGCCCGAGCCAGGGCCTGAGAAGTCAACCGACAGATCATCGAGGCAGGAGCACCCGAGCAACCCGCCAACCGTTATCCCCGAGCAAGCCAGAACATTGTTGCGGCGGCTATGCTCCTTCGCAATATGCCCACGCCATCCAACTCGCAAGCTCGGCGGATACAACATGAGGTCGAGGATCTCCTCCAAGTTGCTGCTGTCCAGCAAGCCGAGAGCTCAGCCTCGAGGCATCGAGGGGCTGCCTCTGAACCTCAGGTCAAGCCCTCCTGGCCCGAAAGGGAGGGCTCGGTCGATTAGGGGGCGACCCCCCGACAGAAGAAGAAGCCGGCCCGAGAACGTATCAACGACGACCGCGCTCCCCGCGACGCGCGCCTCGACATGATCAAGAATCGCAGACGCAAGCACAGGGATGCCGAGGATCGAGGGTACAGCGCCCATCGTGGAGGGCGTTACGACAGCGACGAAGACCGACAGGCCCCGGAGCCACCGGGTCCCCGAGTCTTCAGCAGGAAGATCCGCTGCGCCCAGCTGCCCGACAAGTTTCGACCCCCCACGAGTATCGTCAAATACAACGGCGAAACCAATCCCGAGCTTTGGCTAGCCGACTTTCGGTTGGCTTGTTAGGCGGGCGGGGCGCGTGACGATCACGCCATCATACGTCACCTTCCCCTGTTCCTGTCCGACACCGCGTGTAGGTGGCTCAAGGAGCTTCCCCTGACCAGATTCGCGGCTGGATCGACCTTGTTCAGATCTTCGAGGGGAACTTCAAAGGTACCTACGTACGTCCCGGGAATTCCTGGGAACTGTGCAACTGCAAGCAGAAACCAGGGGAGTCTCTCCGCGACTTTGCTCGATAATTCTCCAAGCTCCGCACCGAACTACCCCACATCTCCGATCTCGACGTCGTTCTAGCATTTGTTGCGGGTACAACCTGTAAGGACCTAGTTCGCGAGTTAGGGCGTAACCGCCCCGACACCGTCGACGAGCTCATGGATGTGGTCGCCAACTACGCGGCTGGCGAAGAGGCCGTCGGCGCCTTCTTCAGCGACGGGAAGGACAAGGGAAAAACGCCGGTAGCCGACAACGCCGGAGGCCCGAGCAAAGGACCGAAGAGAAATAATAAGAAGAAGAAACATCAGCAAGGCAAGCGTGAGGCTGCAGAAGATGATCTCGTCACAGCAACCGAATACAAAAGACCTCGAGGTCCCCCCGAGGGCGCCATCTTCGACAAAATGCTCGAGGAGCCCTGTCCTTATCACAAGGACGGGGCAAGGCACAAGCTTAAGGACTGCCACATGCTTCGAAGGCACTTCGAGCAAGTGGGCGTGAAGAAAGGTGACGACAAAAAAGACTAAGGCGGCGGTGAGGGAGACAACGGGGAAGACGGAAAATTCCCCGAAGTCTATGACTGCTATATGATCTACGGGGGCCCCTCGACCCAGCTCACGCCCCGACAGCGTAAGCGGGAGCGTCGAGAAGTCTTCTCCGTCCGTGTCGCGACGCCTCATTACCTCGACTGGTCTGACGCGCCCATCATGTTCGACCGCGATGACCATCCGGATCGAGTCCCCAACCCCGAGGCCTATCCGCTCATCGTCGACCCAGTCGTCATCAACACCCGCCTCTTGAAGGTCCTCATGGACGGCGGCAGCAGCCTGAACGTCATCTACCTCGAGACCCTCGACCTCCTGGGAGTCAGGAGGTACCAACTCCGACCCAGCGCCGGGGGGTTCCATGGCGTCGTGCCAGGGAAGAAGGCTTTCCCCGTCGGCTGTATCGACCTTCCTGTCTGTTTTGGCACCCCTGCCAACTTCAGGAAAGAGACCCTCACCTTCGAGGTGGTCGGGTTTCACGGAACGTATCACGCCATCATCGGCTGACCGGGCTACGCGCAGTTCATGGCGATCCCGAACTACACCTACCTCAAGCTCAAGATGCCAGGACCCAAGGGCGTCATCACTGTCACCTCCTCCTACGAGCACGCTTACGACTACGACGTCGAATGCGTCGAGTATGGGGAGGCCGTCGAGCAAAACGCCATGATAGCCGCGACCCTCGAGCACCTCGCCGACGAGGTGCCCGATCCCAAACGACACGCCGGCAACTTTGAGCCAGCACAAGACACCGAGAAGGTCCCTCTCGACCCGAGCTGCCCCAGCGAGAAGGTGCTAACGATCAGCGCCGACCTCGAGGGCAAATAGGAAGCCGTGCTCGTCGACTTTCTCCGTGCGAACGCCGTTATGTTTGCGTGGAGTCCTTCAGATATGCCGGGCATACCAAGGGAAGTCGCCGAGCACGCCTTGGAGATCCGGGCCAGGTCCAGACCGGTGAAGCAACGCTTGCGTCGCTTCGACGAGGAGAAGCGCAGGATCATCGGCGAGGAGGTTCACAAGCTTTTGGCGGCTGGATTCATCAAGGAGGCCCATCACCCTGAATGGTTAGCTAATCCCGTGTTAGTTAAGAAAAAGAATGGAAAAATGCGGATGTGTATTGACTATACTAGTTTAAACAAAGCATGTCCCAAAGTTCCGTTTCCTTTACCACGCATTGATCAAATTGTCGACTCTACCGCGGGATGTGAAACCATCTCGTTCCTCGATGCTTATTCCGGCTACCACCAAATCCAGATGAAAGAGTCCGACCAGCTCGCGACTTCCTTCATCACACCTTTTCGCATGTACTGCTACATCACCATGCCCTTCGGCCTTTGAAACGCCGGGGCAACGTATCAGCGGTGCATGCTACACGTCTTCGGCGAACACATAGGTGACACGGTCGAGGCCTACGTCGATGACATCGTGGTCAAGTCCAAAAGAGCGGACAACCTCATCCGAGACCTCAAAATCGCGTTCGGGTGCCTTCAAGCCAAAAACATAAGACTCAACCCCGAGAAATGTGTCTTCGGAGTGCCTCGAGGCATGCTCCTCGGGTACATCATCTCCCAGCGCGAGATCGAGGCCAACCCCGAGAAGGTGGTGGCCATCACGCGAATGGGGCCGATTCAGGATCTCAAGGGCGTGCAGAGGGTCACGGGCTGTCTCACGGCCCTCAGCCGCTTTATTTCACGCTTAGGGGAGAAGGCCATGCCTCTGTACCGCCTCTTGAAAAAATCTGAGTGATTCACATGGACCATGGAGGCCGAGGAGGCCCTCGACGAACTCAAAGCCAAGCTGACATCCACTCCGATTCTCGTCCCTCCCCGACCGGCGATGTCGACTGAACCACCCGAGCCCCTCCTCCTCTATGTCGCCGCAACCACTCAGGTGGTTAGCGCGGCCATAGTGGTGGAGAGGCAAAAGGAAGGGCACGCTTTGCCAGTCCAACGGCCGGTTTACTTCGTCAGCGAAGTGCTTTTGGAAACAAAAATCCGCTACCCACAGGTGCAGAAGCTGCTCTACGCCATCGTCCTTACGCGTCGCAAGCTCCAGCACTACTTCCTCAGCCACCCGGTTACTGTGGTATCTTCGTTCCCCTTGGGGGAGATCATCCATAACCGGGAGGCCGCTGGAAGGATCGCTAAGTGGTCGGTCGAGCTCATGGGCGAGACCATCACCTATGCACCACAGAAGGCCATCAAGTCTCAAGTGCTGGCGGATTTCGCCGCCGAGTGGACCGACACTCAGTTGGCGCCTGTTCAAATCCAAGCCGAGCTGTGGACAATGTACTTCGATAGGTCGCTCATGAAGACAGGAGCAGGCGCGGGCTTGCTCTTCATTTCACCCCTCGGAGTCCACATGCGCTACGTCATTCGCATCCACTTTGCCGCTTCTAACAACGTCACGGAGTACGAAGCACTTGACGTTCGAGGCGACTCACAGCTAATCACGAATCGCCCTTGAACTCGGGGTCCGATGCCTTGACGTTCAAGGTGACTCACAGCTAATCATCGACCAAGTGATGAAGGCCTCGAGCTGCCACGATGCCAAGATGGAAGCATACTGCAACGAAGTGCGCAAGTTGGAAGACAAGTTCCATGGTCTCGAGCTTAGTCATGTCGCTCGACGATACAATGAAGCCGCGGATGAGCTCGCAAAAATCGCATCGACTCAAGGTACAGTCCCTCCAGACGTGTTCTCGAGGGACCTCTTCGAGCCCTCCGTCGATTTGGGCTCGGGGGCTTGCACTACACCCTCAAAGCTCCACCCCACGACCTCGACCGGGGCCCCCTCGACCGAGGCCCAGGTTATGAAGATCCAGGAGACCCCTCCTCCGTCGAACCCGCCACCGGATTGGCGAGCCCCTTTACTCGACTGCCTCATTCGGGGAGAGCTTTCGGAGGACCGGACCGAAGCTCGACGGATCGCGCGACGGGCCAAGTCCTACGTCATCTACGGTGATGGCAAGGAACTCTACAGGCGAAGCCCCTCAGGCGTTCTTCAGCGTTGCATTACCATAGAGGAAGGCAGGAGGCTCCTCGAGGACATACATTCGGGGGCCTGCGGCCATCATGCAGCACCAAGGACCCTCGTAGGCAATGCCTTTCGACAGGGTTTCTACTGGCCGACCGCCGTTTTTGACGCCACAAACATTGTCTGTTCGTGCAAAAGGTGTCAATTTTACGCCAAGCAGACGCACCTACCAGCTCACGCCCTACAAATGATCCCCATCACCTGGCCGTTCGCGGTCTGGGGGCTCGATCTTGTGGGGCCTCTCAAGAGGAGAACCAAAGGGTACGCGCACCTGCTCGTTGCCATCGACAAGTTTACCAAGTGGATCGAGGCCTGGCCCATCAGCAACATCCGCTCCGAACGGGCAGTTGAGTTCTTCACCGACATTATCCATCGCTTCGGGGTCCCGAACGTCATCATCACTGACAACGGCACACAGTTCACCAGCAAGAAGTTCTTGGACTTCTGCGATCGCCATCACATCCATGTGAATTGGTCCGCGGTTGCACATCCTCGAACTAACGGCCAGGTCGAGCGCGCCAATGGCATGATTTTGCAGGGCCTCAAGCCAAGGATCCTCAACCGCCTTAGCAAGCACGAAAAAAAATGGGCCGCGGAGCTGCCGTCGGTCCTATGGAGCTTAAGGACAACACCTAGTCGAGCCACGAGCTTCACCCCATTCTTCTTGGTCTATGGGTCCGAGGCCGTCCTCCCCACTAACCTCGAGTATGGATCCCCTCGACTAAAGGCGTACAACGAGCAAAGCAACAAAGAAGCCCTCGCAAACGCCGTCGACCAGCTCGAGGAGGCTCGAGACATGGCGCTAATTCACTCTGTGAGGTATCAGCAAAAACTTCGACGCTACCACGACTAAGTAGAAAACGCCTCAAACTCCCTAGAGGGTCGAGGGCTGTCGAGCCGAGAGCTCTCCTACGCCTCTGGGCTACGGTACCTCCACTCGCTCCCCCCTCGAGGGATACGAGCATGCGTCGAAAACTTAGTCAAAAAAGCAAAGTCTAGGTGAAAAGAAAGCAGAAAAGGCTCGAAAGTAAAACGACAAATCGCTTTACGATAGATGCATTAATGTTCAAAAAGGGCTTTCGAAGCCACATTGAATATAAGTTACAAAAAACTAATTCATTACATGGGCACCTTCGCCAGCCTTGCCCTACAGGCCCACTCCGTCGCCGCCCTCCTCGACGAGGTACCCTTCAACCGCAGAGGGGAGGACTTCGTCCTCAAACAGCTTCGCCAGCGCTCCCCCCGGCCTCTCGGCGTCATGAATGAGCCCTCAGCATCGCTCCTCGTTCTCCGCGTCGGTGTTCGAGATATCAGGAACAAAGCCTTGGGCCACCACGTTCATGTCAAAGACGAAGCCGGAGGAGACCACTGCTAGCGCCCGCTTCACGCCGGTATGAAGTGCCTCCCGCACGCGATCGCGAAGGGTGGCGTCGAGGTAGTAGATCCGGTCGACGAGCGCGGCACCCGGGATGTCTTCTTCAGTACCCTCGATAGTCCCGACCTCCCAGGAGGCACAGAGCCCGTCGAGGGCAACCCGGAGCCGGCCGAGAAGTGCCCCCTCCGCCGCGAGGCTCTCCTGCAGCACCTTGGCGGCGGTTTGGGTAGCAAGCAGCTCAGATTCGAGGCCTGAAACACAAAGCAAGAATCAGACAAAACCATACGGGAAGAAAAATGATCAAAAGCTCTTTAAGGAACTCACCAGCACAGCGTGTCTCGAGGGCGTTGCGATCCCCCAGCACGGTGTCGCGCTCCCCCCGAGCCTCGTCTTGCTCCCACTGGGCCTCCTTGAAGGCCCGGGTCACCTCCGTTTTCTCACAGCGGAGGGTCTCGAGGACGCCACCAGCCAGGATGATGGCCTGCTACTTCTCTTGGAGGGTAGCCTTCATCGCCCCGAGCTGGGTTTCCAGGCTAGTGGCCCGGTTCTTATCCTCCTGGGCCAAGGCGGAGAGGGTGTTGCGCGCCATGGAGACTTCAGTGAAGCTGGCCTCGAGCGGGCGGATGCGCTCCATGGAGCTTTGAGCCTCCCCCACGAGTAGGTCGACGTGCTCCTAGGCTCGGATGCTCTCGCCCTTGGCCCTCCCCGCTTCGGCCTTGGCCGTGTCAGCCTCCTCCCTGGCATGCTTGAGCTCCTCCTTGAGGTGGGCGGCTTCCCCTCGAGCGGCCTTGGAGTCCTCCTTCGCCCGGGCAGTCTCCTCTTTGGCTTTGGCGGCCTCCTCCCTGGCCCGCTTCAGCTCCTCCTCGATCTCGGCCACCCTGCCCTGCGCAGAGCAGCCGGCTTCGAGTTGGCGAAGCACTTCCTCCCGGCTATTGTGCGTTTCATGGAGGAAGTACGACTTGGAGTACGAACGCCTCCGCGCCTCCTGGGGACAAGAAGTCGAGGGCTGAGGCCTTTCATACGAAAGAACTTAAAAAACTACATATGGCCTACACAGCGACTCACCGCGAGGTTCCGGTCGAGGCCTTCGGCAAGCTCGACGCCCAGCTTCAGCAAGTGCCGTAGCCACGCCCGGGACCGCTCAGCCTCCTCCTAGCACTTGACCTCCGCCGGGTCGTTCATCTCGATCCCCGGAGCGCTGGAGTCGTCGAGTTCCCGGAGTACGATGCGCTCCTTGCCCTAATCGGAAGGACCGTCTTGACCTTGGCTCACGCCAAGGACTCGATCTCGTCCACCACATCATGCGGGACGCCGTAACTCATGGCCAATTCCACCGGGGTGTGGAACTCCAACACGGCGCGGGCATCCCTCAGCCCGGGGTCGGACGTCGACCTCCTCAGCACGCCAGAAGCCGCCGACACCTCCGGCAGCTCCGTCGACGGTTGCGGCGGCTGACCCGATGCTGCTTCTGGCACCTTCGGAGGCAGCGGAGGTGTCGAGGCCATCGCTTCCCCCAACACCATGACTTGTGGCGCCGGCAGGACCACCATCGACGCGTCTTCTGCCGGGTTCGGTGCCGAGGCCTCCTCTGGTTGCGCCCTCGGCAGCCGCGGGACCATCGACGCCTTCGATGCCATTTCTCCTTCGGCCAGTAGCTCGTCCATTGTAATCACGGACACCCATTGCTTGGGCAGTCCAGAAGTCGCCTCCGCCTCCGACGTCTCGGGCGGTTGCTGCGCCGACGGGTCCAGCGGCGCCGTGTCCCCCGGCGGCCTCTGCTGCGCCTGCTGATGCTGGGGCTGGCCCCCAGTTTCCTCCTCATCCCGCCGCTCTGACGGCTCCTTCTCCCCCTCCTGCTGCGGCCATGGTAGCTCCGCTTCTTGCAGGGCCCCCTGCTCCTGCTCCCTCCGGGCCTCGAGCTCGCGTAGCCCCGCCGGCCAGGGCCTCCGCTCTCCCGTCGAGGGGGAAGGGCCGTGGTCTCCTCACCCTCAAGGACCACGACGACTACCTCCTCTCCCGGTTCGTGGCCCTCGGGGGCTCTCGCCATGGGTGTGGGGATCGAAGCCTCCGGCCCGCCAGGAACAGAAGCTCCCGACGTCGGGGCACCGCCCCTGGTGCCGGGCCGATCTCTAGGGCCGCAGGTGATGACGTCAAGGAGGCGCTCCCTCCCTCATGCGTCCTCCCCGACTCGGAGTCACCGCCCGCCGCGGACCCCGAGACGCTCGACCCTGCAGCAAGAGTGGAACCCGTCAGCCTACCGCGCGCCAGAGCACCGAGGGCTGAGGATAACCACTTGGCTTCCCATGGAGCCAAGGGCCTCGACGTCACACCTGTGACCGGGGCCTCCATCTTCACGGCTGCATCCATCTTGAGCCGCTTAGCCGGCACGAGAGACGCCTCCTCGATCTGGCGCTTGGGCCTGGATGGGAAGCAGAACGGCAAAAAGTTTATTAAATTGCGCAAGGAAGATGTAACGAAAAGAAAACGAACGAACGACACCTACCCAAAGGGGATAGAGGCCTTTCAGGTCCCCCTCGAACTGCTAGCAGATTTCGAGACCCCTCCTGAAGCCAAGCTCTTCCCGAGGCTGAGGCTGCTCGGGGCCGTCGGTGGGGTCGCCGCGCCTCCCTGCTTCGACGGGGCCTCCTGGGCACGGCTCTGCTCCGCCCGCGCCGACCACCGGGACCGGGTTTCTCGGATCAAAGTGGGTGGGGTCCCGCCTCGAGTACGACACGAGGGGGGTGAACCTCCTCGAGGTGAGGCCTCGGCCCCCCTTTTTCCACGCCGGCGCTCCGAGGCCGACGTCACCGGCTGGGGGGCGCGCTGCTCCGCCACCTCCTCCTACACGAAGGGGCGGTCAGCATGGGAGGAACCCGACAAGATGCGGTCGAGGCGCCCCTCCACCCCCTCGATGTCATCACTGTCATCATCATCATCTTCACCTCCCTCGGACGAGGGAGACTCCTCCTCCAGGAGCCCGTCGCGCCTCTGCTCAGCGCGGCGCTTTGCAAGTCTTTCGCGCTCCCGGAGCTTCTTAGCTTTCTTCTTCTCCTCGTCCTTACTCTGCTTCTCTTGCTGGGCGGTGAAGCGTCTTACCTGACGATCGGGAGCGTCCTCCCTCAGCGGGGGCCTCGATCTCCGGTAGTCGATTCTCCCCTACACAAAGATGTTTAGTCACAGGGGCAAGAGAAAGGGAGGGGGGAAAACACGAAAGGCATGGGTCGAGGCACTCACCAGGTTGAGGCAACCCTCCTCCGGCCGCATGGGGAGGCGGTTGACGTCTTCCACCCTGAACGAGCCAGCCACCATCCCCTTTACCCGCGCGACGACTTCCGCAGCGGACGGCCTCTCGCCGGACATCCGGCACCTCTTGAGAACCTCGGGCGCCGTCGAGGGGAGCATCTCGTCCAACCGCAACGGGCGCTCCATCAGAGGGAGCACCCGTGGACTGTGGAAGGCCGAGACCACCACACCCGCCGTCAGGCCCGCCTCTCGAAGGGTCCTCATCGCGACGATGAGGGGATGAAGTCGACGCTGAAGATCTCCCGCGACACCGTGCGGCCAGTTGTATGGACGCTCGACGATAAGCCGCCCGGTGTATGGCGGGAGGTAGCCACCATCGTTGCGAAGGTAGAACCACTGCTCGTCCCACCGGGAGTGGTTGGACGTCAACCCGGTGGGGATGTACTCGCGTGGCTCCTCTGACCTTCCGGTCTTCAACGCGAAGTTGAGGCACCCCGCTCTGACGATTTGCCTTACTCCTTGCGCCACCAGGGAGGCGAACCACTCCCCCTTGTAAAGGTGGAGCCATAGCTCCCAATGTGGCGCCATCCCGAGGTAGCCCTCGGAGACGGCTGCGAAGATGGCGGCGTTGGAGATGGCGTTGGGGGTGAAATGGTGGAGCTCGACGCCGTAGAAGTTCGTCAACCCTCGCATGAACTCGCTCGTGGGCACACCGAACCCATGCCGATGATACTTGAGGAAGCTCACCACGTAGCCCTCCAGCGGATTTGGCTCTTGGTGGTCCCTGGGCGGCGCAATCCACTCCGGCCAATTCGGATCGGTGACGGGGCAGAGAAGTCCTTCCCTCACCAGCTTGATCAGCCTTTGCCGCATCACGGTCGACGGGCGCTAGGGCTCGGCGGGCTAGAGGACGGGGGCCATGGCAGCAGCGGCAGCACAGATCTGCTCGGTGGGCACGGCGGCGGCAACAACAACACGAATCTCCTCAGCGGACGGATGACCAGGAAGGTTCCCAATCGTGACTTCTCGCTCTAAGTTTTTACCCTCACGCGCGTAGGATAGCAGGAGTTCGAAAGGATGGCAAAGGTGGGAGCGAACACTTGTCCCCCTCCGTTTTTATACTCGGGAAGAGCAACGGGCAGAGTCCGGCGGCAGGAAAAAGGTAACTCCCCGCAATTAATGCGTTTACCTGACCGTTCCCCCCTCGATCCTCGACCGGACGCACGCGTCACACCTCTGACAGAGAGCCGTTGCTCGGGCCGGCCACGATCGCACCGCTGAAGCCCTTCTCCTCAAAAGGCGCGTCCAACGATAAGAAAAGAGAACCGTTGCTCACTGACGGAGTTTCCTATGAAAGGTAAAACGGGCTCTGGCCCCACCTCAAAGCCTCAAGGGAGCGAAGGCCAGTCCTCGAGTGAGGGCTCAACGGCCGCTCTTGAGCGCCAAAATAGGAACAGGCTCTGGCCCCACCTCAAAGCCTCGAGGGAGCGAAGGCCGGTCCTCGAGTGAGGGCTCAACGGTCGCCCTTGAGCACCAAAAAGGAACGGGCTCTGGCCTCACCTCAAAGCCTCGAGGGAGCGAAGGCCGGTCCTTGAGTGAGGGCTCAACGGCCGCCCTTGAGCACCAAAGAAATCGGGCTCCGGCCCCAAGCCTCGAGGGAGCGAAGGCTGGCCCCACGATCAGGGTTCGACAGTCCCCCTCGAGCCCCGAGTCAGGGGTGACCAAGGGGGAGCCAACACGAGGCCCTGCTCGAGAACGAACTCTCGAGACCCCTTTGGACGCATCCAAGGCGAAACGCTACGGACTTTATGGAATCCCCCCGAAGAGAGGCATCGAGCCGCCGAGACCTATCGAACAGAATCGGTATCCGTAGGACCATTTTGTTTTGCTTTAATGAGACCGCCTCCGGGCCTCCTGCCGACCTCCATCGAATGAGGAACGGGCTCTCGCTTGGATTTTCCCGTTACCAGCTCACTGAGAACTTCGCGGCTTGCCCTATCGGGGGTAGTCCAATGCTTCTCGCCTCATGTCCGAACGAAAGGACTCGTGAGATGAATGCCAAGGCCGGCAATGCCCCAGCCGCACGAGGCTCGGAGGCTCGACTGAGCCCGGCGCCCCTCGACGAAAGAGGGTTGAAAATCCCCCGGGGGCTCCCCTCGGTAAAGCGCTGCGACTCCAGTTCAGGCCTGTATCCGACTGGACAAGCACCCTTCAACCAAACACAAATAAAGCCCTCACAGGAGTCTTTCGACTCCTACGAGGCCTCGGGGGCTACCCCCGCGGGGGTCGCTCGCGCGCCCCCCACGAAAAAATCCGAATCACGTCCCATTTCCAATTCCTGACCCCCTGCCCGAGTTTCATCACTCGCGCAGGGGCTCGGGGGCTACTGTCGATACCCGAGAAATGGGTACCCCAAACCCCTGGTTTACCGAACTAAACCCCGCAAAATCAGCAACGCAAACCCTCCAGTGACCTCCCGCGCTAATGTACGAAGGCCCGCAGGCTGAGACGTATCGGACCGACCCACGAACGGACAACGATGACCCAAAGCCAAAGCCTACTCGAGGGGCTACCGAACGGACCGGGACTATACACTCGAGGGTATGATTCGGGCGACCCCTCGAGGACGGAACTTCGCCCGCCGAACGAGCCTGCCCTCAAAGATGGAACTTCGTTCGGGCGAATAGGCGGCCCTCGAGGGGAGTACACCCCTCGGTTTACCAACTCTCTCGTACGAATCTGGGCGCATTCAGTGCGATCTACCTACCCCCGCCTAACCGCATGGCCACAGTTACGGTAACAGTTGCAGGCGTGGCTGTCAAATCTGGCTTTTACCGCCCATGCCCCGAAATCCTGCGGATCGTACTTCGCTGTTGCACCACGCCGACCACTGTGCCCCGTTCAGCACCACCTCGAGACGTATAAACCAGCACGTTTCCCGCATTTTTCGGGATTCGGCCTTATCCGGCGAGGCTCGACCTCCTCGGCACGACCCCCTCGACTCCAGCCAAGACCCTCGACCGTCGCCCCTCGACTTCATCAAACGAACCCTCGAGCGGAACTTCAACAACTCCCGACGCGACGGCTGCAGGGCCTCCCATACCGACGTACAACACTACAGTGGCACCAACGTGATCGGCCTCAACGTCGTACATCATTAGCTATGCGGACTCGAAATACATGTGCCCCTGTGCCCCTCCTTCATCTATAAAAGGAGGCGCCAGGACCTACCAAAAGGAGGAGGGAGAGCATAGAAATGCTAAGTCTCTAGATCACAGAACGACACCGTGAGACAGCGTAAGGTTGAGAACTAGGCGTCCGAACGCCCCAGCTCCACCATGCGCTCCTCACACCTGCTTGTATTTTCCCTTGTACTAGCACTTCGGTGCAAGATAACACGAATCATCCTCCCCCGCTGGACGTAGGGCCTTCTTTTCCCGAATCAGGATAAATCGTCATGTCCTTCTTGCATCACCCACCGGATTAAGGGAGCACGCAATTACGAATATTACTCGTTGGTGTTAACCCCCCGAGGGTCAAAACACCGACAACAGAATTCGGCCATAATATCCTGCCCTAGTAGCCACTAAACAACCAGCCATAATCCTAAATCCTAGCTTCATTATAGGACCTGACTGATAATACTAGGGATTTCTTTTATGCTGCAACCATCTTAGATTCAATTTCATAAATGTGTCCTCATGGAAATATGTCCATAAGACAACATTTTTTATTTTTGTATAAACTACTAGGTGTGGTCCTCATGGAAATGTGTCATTTTTTTCCTTGCCATGTTGCTTTTCTGATCTGACGACTGACGTGCATAGTAATATGCAGAATATTGTGCATGCTTTCTGATCTGATATAGTTCTTGGAATTCCTTTCATTTTGCCTTGTCATTGGCTGCTAATTTTATTCAGTTTTGTAAAAAAGAGTTTGAGAATGGAATAATGGATGATCATGCCATATTGTTGACATCTAGATAATAGTATCATTATTTGATAATAGTCGCACTAACTAACTCCGAGTTATTTTCTGAATCCTTTTTTTTTGTCGTTAAATTTTGTCAGCCATATGGATTTTGCATGTTTGATAGGATCAAAAGAAAAACTTGGGTATTACTGTCATGCTGGTTTACCTTTGATTTCTAGTCTGCTATATTACCTTTGATTTCCAGTAAATGGTTGTAACTTGGGTATTACTGGCAAATGGGCTTACACATTCCATAGGTATTGTGATGTAGTTGTGACATATCTTTCCTGGCACTGCACTGGTGTGGGTCAAGATGGCAACAGGGCCCATCCTTATTCATTGTGTTCTATATTTTCTGTTTATTTTGGATTTTTAAACTGGACAGTTTGCTGTGTTATCCTGGCCTGCATTATTGACTGTACTTGAGTATGGGTACCCTAGGGGTACAGATTCCCCGGCCAGGGGTGGGGGCAGGATAGATTTCAACTCGCTGGTACAGGAACTTTCTGTCAATATCCGTCTGGTACATCCCTGTTACCATTTTGTGGTGTGGGAGAGGAGAATCTTCTGTTCATGAGAATTGATAGCAGGATGCATGTGAATGGCAAATGGCATGGTAGTATGTGTGGTGTAATAATTTCTTTTTCACCTCCGTGGAGGCTGCTAGATGGATGGATGCTCTGTCCAGGCCAGTCCTTATTTATGTGCAACTGAGTCCATTGCTACCTTGTTCAATTATTCTGTTGTATAGTTGTGCCCATCACTCTGAATGGAATGAGAGAACAATGAAGCGCTTGTCCGTAATATGGGACCAAATTTCTAGAGCATATATATCATCATTATTTCACAACACATATTAGTGAATTTGTTGCAGATTGGTTTGCAGTTTTGTTTGTCTATTTACATTCAGTTTAGACTTCGAGTTCTCATTAATTAAACCTCTATTCTTGAACTTTCAGGTGACTGGTGATCCAGGAGCAGGATACCGGACTTTTGGCTGGACTGGCTCACTAACATTTGCCGTCCAGACAAGACTCCTGCCTGTTTTTTTGTGGCGTGGCTTCCTCTGCATGGAAAACTGACCTGTCGTCCTTTGGTGTTCGATTGGCCGCCTGTGTCGGCCCCTAGGCAGGAAGAACTTATAACTCCTTTGGCCGTTCCAGTTGGGCATAGTTATGTTAACTATTTGCTTAAATGGCCCCGGTAGCCGGCCTCGTGCGTGTTCCATGCCTGCATTGGTCACTCGGTTATCACCGGTTGACCCTGCATTTCCATGGAAATGCACCTCGATAGAACTATGTAGCAAGCTGATGCTTGGGTGCGTTGCTGAGACTACTCAGTGCAGCAAAGGAACTGCTCTTATGCTATTTGTATGCCGTTAGGCTGTTGAGACTCAGTACGCTCATTCTGGTGTTCTGTATGCTCAGATTATGGTACTCTATATGCTCAGAATGTGCTCCTCTATACAATTCCACCTTACTACATCGCTATGTTATTTTCCTACCAGCTGGTGTGGCAGCGACCATGTGTGATGATATGCCTACATATATTTTGGACATGTTTCAGACAATGAATCGTTTAGTAGTATTTGTGGTTTGAACAAATGGCATCGTGCACTTCTGAATCTTGACATTTGATATCTATAATCTGCCATAAGCTTTCCAAATGCTGGCTGGCCCAATTCTTGCGCGCATGGGCGTGCATAAATCACTAGTGGCATGGTAGTATGTGTGGTGTGATAATTTCTTTTTCACCGCCCTGGAGGCTGCTAGATGGATGGATGCTCTGTCCAGGCCAGTACTTATTTATGTGAAACCGAGTCCATTGCTACCTTGTTCAATTATTCTGTTGTATATGCTAACCCACACTCGTGTGTTTTAGAGGAAAAAAACACACGATGGCACTCGTGTTTTTTAAGGAAAAAAACACAATTTTTTTTGTCGCTGACATGTGGAGCCCACCTTGCCCTGATGGTGCAGGCCGGCGGCTGCTCTGGACGCGGCGGACTGGATGCGCTGGGACGACCAGCGGGAGCTCCCTGCCACCCGGGGGCCTATGTCGCGCCGTCTGCGGGGAGCGCCGCCACGCCGGTCTGCCCCCGTGGTGGGGCTCCTCGGTTTGTGGCTTCGGCAGCGCCGTTCGCGTCTCTGGCTGCCGATGACTGGATGTTGTGGCCGAGGACGGTAGGGCCACCCCCCTAGCCGGCCACGCCCGCCAATGTCCCAATGTCGTGTCAGCAATTCCGGTTGGCCGGGTCCTGCCCCTGGATTTCGTGCTTCGTTTCCGGATGCGGGGTCCAGTTGCAGAGGTACACGCCCTGGGCGAGGACCTGTGGCGAAGCAGGATAGGGTGCCCAGTTCGGCCGCGGGCATGCCAGCGGTGGGGCAACGCGCATGCATTCTTCTCCGAGTTTTCTCTGCATGGGTGCAACAACGACGCGGGCACGTAGTTTGTCCGCGGGCCTGCTGGCGGCGGGGCTGTGTGTCGGAACGTCATTGTGCCTCGCTCTCGATCATGGTTTCTGAGTCGACCACATATGGCCATGGACCAGGGAGACTAGGCCTTTTGGCGAAAGCCATGCACGACCATGTCTGTGCGATTGACGGCGACGCTCTCTGACTCATGGCTATAGTTTTGTCCCTCTCCTCCTGGTGAAAACTAGCTCTAGCTATCTGGAGCTAGCGGTGGCGGCGTTGATGACATCGTAGCCCTCTTGAGGGCACCACTTTGGAGGGTAGATTCCAGTTGCTGCCTCCGTCATGCCACTATTTCCTTCTTGTCGCTCTCCCTTCCTTTCTAGTTGTTGCTCCCCCTCCCCCTCTTGTTTGAGTTTTGGCTCTGATTGTTGGTTGTTGCTGATGCTCGACGATTGTCCTTCTCTGGTGCCTCTGCTCCGTTGGTGCTCTCCTTGGTAGTGTCAGAATATCAAATGTCGGGTGGTGTTTCCACCACTGCCTTCATTTACCTCCAAGGTTCCTCCCTGTGGATGGCATTGGATGAAGGTACATGGGCTCGGATGTGCTGTAGGATGTCATCATCAGTTCAATGGGAGGTCCTCGTGTCCGATGATCCGGGGCTTGGGTGTTCGTCGCCACTCTTAGTCCCCATTCTACTGCATGGAGTGGTCCTCAGATGGAGGGCGGCAATGGATCGGTGTAACTACGAGGAGTGGTGGAGGGCACAATGGCCATGGTGAAAACGGTGAGTATGTTGTTCGGTGGAGGCTCAAATCAACGTTCGACTGGCATCTTTCGGCAAAGGTCCAAGCTTATCCTTGAGTTTGTTTAAGTGTTGTTTTGGTGGTGTTGTTGGTGTTGTAATCTCTCTCTCTTTCTCCCTACTGTACTAATCTGATTTGTATCTGATCCTATAAACTTTAGGTTCCTGGCACCCTTCGTTACACCAGCTTGCCGGAATCAATGGAAAAGCATTCAGGTGGGGCTCTTGTAAGGTCGAGATGGCAGACTAGAGGAGGGGTGAATAGTTCTTTTTAAAACTAATCACTCTAGCTAACCGATATAAGTGTGGAATTAAAAATATCGGCCTAGCCAAGACTTCACCCCTCTAACTATAAATCTAGATACACCTTGTAAAAGATCCTAAATAAGAAAACAAGGTACCAATCTAGCTAGTACTCTCCCGATCAATTCTAGCTTGCAAGGTCACATAAACCTAAGCAACTAGTACTTTAGCAAACAAGGGAGCACCAACACAATTCTAATGAGAAAAAGCAAAAATCCAACCTAAGCTCACTATGATGAGGACATCTCAACCATACATGCATTCTTAAGTGACATACACTCACAATACATCATTGAAGATACAAATCATGTGCCATTTCCACGAAGACGTGCCAAGAAAAGACAAGAGCAGGTGAATTCATTCTTAACTGAACTTAATTTCAGTACTTATGAGAAAGTTATACTACCTAAGTGTTGTACTTTGGTTGTACTTGGGAATACACATAAAGAGAAGGATGAAACAGACCATGAGGATCGGACTAGTACAGAGGAAATAGACCAGCTTGTTCAGACATTCGATCAGACCGCTGCAGGTGGTTCAGATGTCTGAACATACCATTGCAAAGAACTGCTCATAACTTTTTATTCCCAAAGGCTATAAAAGTCAATGAGGACATTTTAGAAAGCTTATGAAGTCTACTTTCCAATGCAAGTTGTTCCATATATTTTGGATATCATAAGCTCGAGATATTGCCAGTTTAGTGAAGGCTGCTCTAAAAGTCCAAAGTCTATCACGTCAGGATATTAGTACAAATCTTTGTGCAAAACTATACCAATCTACGATGTGTCATGGTGCATGGCACACATGGTTGGAAAGATGATCAAGTTATCTTTCCAACGCATACAACGGTGCATCATTTGGACTTCTCAAGACGGAGTTATTGCCAAACTACTGAAGACTGATCTAGAAGACCAACAGCCTCGCAAACCCACTTCAGAAGCCATTTCATCAAGGCCTTTTCACATTCTTAGTCTTTTTCATTTCCATCTCGAGTTTACACCTATCTAGCAGGGCTATTGCTAGTATAAATACCCCTTAGACTCATTGCAATCGAAGACTTTTGATAATCTGAATATAGACCCCTTTGTTCAGCTGTGTGCTAACAAATACCAGAGAGAGATTCTCTACCCCTTTGCTCTTGTGTTTTCCTTCGCGGAGATTACAGAAGCGGCTGCGTCATTGGCACCCAATCCGTGCTCCTGATCCTCGAGTTCAGGTTGCGTAGGTTGGTTCTTTGAGAGTGTGGTTGGGCGAATCCTTGGTTCATGCTGTCGTAGAGAGACGGTGGTTGGCTCCTTGTGCGTGTTGTCAGGTTGCACTAGTTATCACTGCTTGCAGCAAGTTATTCGCCGTTCTTCAGGAAGTTGTCAAGATCAAGATCCTACGTCGTGAAGATCAGGACAATGACTTCATCTCACTAGATACTCAAGGACAAGGCTACACAAGTCAAACTCAAGAGCTCAATTTTACTTAACTACACAAGCAAGGCAAGAAACTCTACTTCTAGCTACACAAGCAAGAAGATGAATAACAAGCTACACAAGCAAACTAATCACTCGAGCAACAACACAAGCAAGATAAATAAGAATGTCAATACAATGCTTGTGAAGAAGATTGTAAACCACCACGAAGTGTGGACACGAGATGACATGATGATTTTTCACGAGGTTCACTTGGTTGGCACCAAGCTATGTCCTCTTGTGTCGATCAACACCTTGGGTGGTTCCTCCGATATTTGGCCATCAAGCCAAGCCCCTCAAGGCATGCCTGCACAAAGGCACCACAAGCGAACCCACACGCACAAGTGTGGTAACACAATGACACGAGCAATCTAATAGAGCTACTCTTCATGATCCCCACGAGATGAGTACAAAACTTATCACAAATCCTCCTTCGGAGCACCGTATAATCTCCTTTGCATGCCTCACGAAGTCTCTTGCCACCAAGTCATCTAGGAGGTGGCAACCTTCAAGAGTAACAAGCCCACGAGCTTGCAACACGAACACCTAGTGCCACTTGATGCAATCTCTCAATGCAACACACTAGAATTTCTCTCACACACTATCAAATGATCTATATCAAGCATATGTGAGTTAGAGGGCTCCCAAGCACCACCACACAAGCCACCAAGGCTATTGTTGTTGCAAAATTCTATCTGCAAACACATCGGGCTAATACCCCAATTCAATATTCGAAGCGTGCTAGTCGATTTGACCTGTTAATTGACAAGGATGATAATTTGAATAAAAACCGAACGAGACGACAGCGATACGCCCGGACGTCAAAGCTCAGAATGTATTCGATAACTGTTGAATAGATCAGACAAGACGACAGTGATACGCCTGAAAGTCAAAGCCTGAATCGTGCTCGGTAGACGCAGAACTTGCAAGGTCACCGGAGATCAAGTTGATGCAGATCGATTCTTGGAAGAACTCGTTGAAAAAGAGAAAATACTTGACGAAGCCGTTGAAAAGTAAAGTACTGGTAGAAGTAAATTGTGATAAAAAGTAGATTTGTTTATTGATGCTTGGATGTCTATTACAATGCCCCTCGGCATATATTTATACTCCGCTTATCGAAGAGTCCTAATTTAACACGCAAAGCTCAAATATAGAAGAAATAAACTAATTCCTTATACGAACTCTATCTCTTTAAGGAAAGAAATAAAACTCGTATAGGAGTTGGACTTAAACTATAATACAAAAATCATAAGCTCCGTGTCGTCGATCCTATGTTCGCTTCCATCATGATGAAGTTATCTCTTCATCAGCACATCCCTGGCATCGGCAACAACCTTCTAGTCTTCCTACCTATCTTATCGGCAATAGCTTTTCCGTCTCATCGGCAACGATCTTCTAACAGCTTTTCAGCTTCATCGGCAACAATCTAGATCAACCTGCCCTTCATCGGCAACTACTCATTGACAACATCAGAAGCAATATCGAAGAAAAACCATCCTCCTTGCCGATTAGTCCAGTCTCCAATCCTTATTGACACATGCCGAAAAACGGTGTCAACACATGGCCCCCAATTTCAGAGTATAAAATACTTTATGCACCAAAATTTCCTCCAGATCATGATTACCCACCGTCAAGCCGTCTGAACTTCTCCTCGAACGTTGCACGCGGTGCAGTAAAAATCCTGTATCAACGGGCCCATATAACATTCCTTCCGTCGCAGCCCATCCTTCTTTTCTATTAGTGGGGTTATTCCCGATGACGAAGAGCCTAAAGAAAGCTCCACTCCAGCCCTTGAAGCTCTATCATCTGAAACCAAGTCAAGGCTGGAGACGCTACTATCTCTGCTACAACAAGAAACCTCCTCGCTGATCCAGAACTCTGATTCTACAAGAGCAACCTTTAAAGCAATTCGAGGCTAGATTCCCGCCGATGTCGAGGAAGTACTCTTCCAAGCTGCACATCTGGAGAGCCGGCAGCTGCAATACCAGAAGGCGGCCCAGCGAATTGCCGATAGATCCATGCAGGCATAGCTCCAGGAGGATATGATGAAACATAAGCAATCTGCCGATGAGAAACACAAGGACATCGGTAAACTAGAAGCCTCTCGTGCAGATCTGGAAGAGTTGATCGCTCAACTATCGGCAAAGAGAAAAGCCTTGCTAACGGAACTGAGGAAAGTCGAAGAAGCTCTGGATGCAACGAATCAGGAGAAAGCTCAAATGCCTAAAGCTATCAAAACTCTCTAGCAAGAAAGGGACAATCAAGCCCTCAAGACACTAGCGCTTAAGAAGAAAATCAAGTCAGTTGAAAGCAATGCCGATGAAGACGCAAAGACACTGGAGGAAGCCGACCAAATTTGCCTGCGTGCGATATCAACCATCCGTTCATTGTTGAACTTGTAAACCTTCTTTCCATCGGCAACGCAATGCATCGGTAATTGTAGAACTTCATATTCATGTAACGCCGATACGTTCTCATTGAATCAGTAAATGCACCTGTTCCTTCAAGCGTTTATCCAAATACTAGGATAATATTTCTTCAGATATTTACCGTTCAACGCTCTTGAAAATACTTCTCCTTTGAGAGTTTCTAGGATATAGGCATTACCAGGAACAGACCGATTGACGCGATAAGGACCCTCCCAATTAGGAGACCATTTACCGAACTTTGTACTCTTAGTCCCCATCGGTAAGATAAATTTCCATACTAGATCACCATCGGCAAATTCCTTCGTCTTCACTTTCTTGTCGTACCACCTAGCAACTCTCTTCTTGTTCTCTTCGATGCTAACTAAAGCCTTCAGCCGATGACTCGCCGGATCTTCCAACTCATCTTTCATGAGTGTACTGTAATCATTGGCCAACAGCTGATCTTGATGAAATATCCGCCTCAAACCAGTCTTGATCTCCCAAGAAAAAACTACATCATGTCCATATACCAACTGATAAGGCGATACTTTAGTAGCACCATGGCATGCCATCCGATACGACCATAAGGCTTCGTTCAAAACCGTATGCCACCTCTTGGGATTTTCCTTAATCCTGCGTTTAATGAGTTTAATAATCCCTTTATTAGAGGCTTCAGCTTGACCATTGGCTTGAGCATAATAAGACAAGGAATTCAAGACCTTGATCCCCATCTCATCGGCAAATCCATCAAACTCCCCTGACGTGAACATGGTTCCCTGATCGGTCGTAATAGTCTGAGGAATACCGAACCGATACACAATATGCTCCTTTACAAAATCAATCATGTTTGCCGATGTCACATTCTTCAGAGGAATTGCTTTGACCCACTTTGTAAAGTAATCGGTAGCGACAAGTATGAATTTATGCCCTTGCTTGATGGTGGATATATCTGACCGATGAGATCAATAGCCCATCCTCAAAATGGCCATAGTTTAATGATAGGATTCATTGCCGATGCAGGTGCTCTTTGAACGTTGCCGAATTTCTGACACTCTCTAAAATACTTGAAACAATCTTCGAGTATCGTCAGCCAGTAATATCCATTTCGCCTGATCATCCACTTCATCTTGAAAGCCGATTGATGTGCCCCACATACTCCTTCATGGATTTTGCCCATTAAACTCTTTGATTCTTCTTCACCAAGACACTTGAGCAAAAAATCCATCCATTGTCCGATAACATAATTCATCACCAAGGAGCACATACTTAGTAGCTTGAAATCTTACACGTCTCTCAACTTTCCTAGATGGATCTTTTAAGTAATCGGCAATCTCCTTCCTCCAGTCATCGGCATCAGTTGCCGATGTCAACACTTCGCGGATTGGCTGATACCCCGAAGCATGTTGCGCTAACCGATTAGCTTCTTCATTATGCAATCTGGAGATATGTTCAAGTCAAAAATATTTGAACTCCTTCAATAATTGTCGACATCTCTCATAATACGAGATTAAAACTTCACTTCGACACTCATATATTCCAGCTAGCTGATTAATAACCAGCATTGAATCACCAAAGATTTCAACATCATCAGCACGGACTTCCCTGAGTAACTCTAATCCTTTCAACACAGCCTGATATTCAGCCTAATTGTTTGTCGATATGGTAGCAATCGGCAATGAGAATTCGTATTTCTTCCCTTGAGGTGATATCAATACAATGCCGATGCCTGCTCCTTCTCCACATGTAGAACCATCAAAGAAAAGTGTCCATGGAGCAATCTCTAAAGAATTTACCATGCCACAATGCTGAGTAATAAAATCGGCCATCACTAATGTCTACTTCTACTAAGTCATCAGCCGATGTAAATCCATGACCCAATTTTCCATCATCGGCAAACCTATCCATTATAACTCATCTTCAGATCTGACTGCTTGGATCGATGGAAGCTCATAATCGGTAATTCTGAGAAACTTCGAATCCCATGCTTCTCCCGATATGCACTTGGACCGCTCGTAAGTTTCTGATTCTGCCGATGCAATTATATAAGATGAATCACCAGGAACCACCTCGACTTTATTTTCAACCCACTGTATGAGGTATTGGTGCATCGTAGAAGGAATGCAACAATTAGCATGAATCCAATCTCTTCCCAACAGCAGATTATAGGTACCTTTACCATCGATGACAAAGAACATGATCGGCAATATTTTACTGTCGATGGTTAGCTCAATGCACAGCGCTCCTTTGACTGGTGATATGTTCCCTTCAAAGTCCTTGAGCTTCATGTCCGTCTTAGCTAGATCTTGATCTCCTTTTCTGAGCCTCCGAAACACAGCATACGGCATGATGTTAATCGTAGCCCCTCCATCTATGAGTATCTTTGACATTGGCTACCCATCAACTCTGCCCTTGACGAATAAAGCCTTAAGATGCTGTCTCTCATCATCGGTAGGCTTCTCAAAGACGGCCATCATCGGATCCAAGGTTAGCTGAGCCACTTGTTCTGAAAGAACCGACTCTTGTTCTTCATCGGTAAGTGCTTGGAATTCCATCGGCAACATGAAAACCATATTGACATCTGCCGATGGGCCTTTATTTTTGCGCTTTGGTTGCCACACCTGAGACTTCACCCCATGGGAGTTTTCTTCTCTGCGCTCATGTTGCATCTTCCTCTTCTGAGTTTTTGTCAGACCTTCAAGGCACCATTGAGGAAGCTTTGTCTTCCAGACAGGTTGATAAAGTTTCACACTTGAATCTGGGTAGTTTATATTAGGATCTCTACAGAGTATTGCCTCATCAGGGACTCTTGCATTTGCCATCTCTTCGAGCTCCTTCTGGTTCATCAAAAAACAATCTTCATGCCTGCCCAGTCTTTCACGTACACTAGTTCTGCCCCCCAGCCGATCATATATTGATGCTCTCTCTCTGATCGGCTCACCGATGTATCTGCTCCGATTACCATAGTGCGATCTTATCTTCGCCCGATCGGCTCGATCATAACCATTACACTCGGGGCAGTTATCAACAGTAGGCAATTTAATGCCTTCTTCCCAGCAGTAGATGAAGAAGAGGCATCTCCAATGATCTTCGTGCCGACGCCATTCTTCCCGACGCAACTCCTCCTGCCGATGTCGATAGCGGTCACCTGAAATTCTGAATGGAGCAGGTCTAGGAGGTCTTCTGGAACTGCTGCTTTCTTCAACTGCTCCTTTTCCTCTTAAGTCATCGGTGGTTACTTGATTTTTAGGATCCATCGATGTGTTCCTCTTAGCATTTGCCGATGTTAATACTCTGGTCTTGCTCACGGCATCCACCATGTTTGCTGGGAAAGGGTGCTGATCAATTTTCATCGGCCTTTGAGCTTTAGAGTTATCAAACTTAATTCTCCCGGACTCAATAGCCGATTGCAATTGTTGCCTGAATACTTTACAATTGTTGGTACTGTGCGAAGTTACATTATGAAATTTGTAGTACCTCATTTTCTTCAACTCTTCTGCTGATGGGATCACATGATTGGGTGATACCTTGATTTGGCCCTCTTGAAGCAGCAGATCGAATATCTTATCAGCCTTCGTGATGTCAAACGTGAATTTCTCTGGCTCTTTTTGACCAAAAGGACAAGATATTGGGTTCTTACCCTTTACCCACTTAGCTAGGCCGATAGTTGGTTCCTCATTTGAGTCTGATTCCTCTGCTTCTTCTACAAAGGACACTTTCTTGTTCTAGCTCTTCCTAGGTTCTAGAGCTTGAGTACCTTGGTCAGAAATCCTCTGCACAATGTGGCGAAGACTTTCAAACTCCTGAGAATCATACTTGTCCCTGAGATGCGGCAACAGACCTTGGAAAGCCAAACCAGCTAACTGATGATCATCAAGCACTAAGCTGTAGCACCTTTTCTCCATATCTCAAACTCTTTGCACAAAGCTCTCTACCGATTCGTCGCTTCGCTGTCTCAACTTCATCAAATTGGTAAGCTTCTTCTCATGTACACCAGCAAAGAAGTATTTATGGAATTGTCTCTCTAGATCGGCCCAAGTATGAATAGAGTTCGGTGGCAATGAGATAACCCACGTGAATGCCGATCCAGACAAAGAGGACGAGAATAAACAGACCCTCAGCTCATCCCTGTTAGCAGCTTCTCCGCACTGAATGATGAATCGGTTGATGTGCTCCATTGTCGACGTATCATCCAGCCCAAAAAACTTAGTGAAATCTGGCACCTTGTACCGATTTGGAAAGGGAATTGAGTCATATGCTAGAGGGTATGGAGTCCGATAAGAGTAAGTATTAATCTTGGGCTGAATCCCAAATTGCTCTTTCATCACTTCTGCAATCTTATCGGTCCAAAACGCATCTTGATCTTGCCGATGCACTGGCTGAATTTCTACTAGAGGTGCTGGCTGATATGCTTCTACGTATCCTTGTGGTACTTGGCTTGGAGGAATCGGCATATTCACAGCACCAATCTTGGTTTGATCCTGAAAAGCTACCTGTGGACTATATTGCTGAGTCCCCATCACCTGGTAGCTTGGCTGAATAGTATGTTGCTGAGTTGGCACTTGCCCTGACCAATTGTGATTATAACTCATCGGCACCTGACTTGCCGATGGTTGATAGCTTGCTGACAATTGATGCTCCTGTATGATTGGATGATAACTAGCATAATTACCTTGATTTGCAGGTAACCCAGATTGAGACACGAATGGCACTATGGGCTGTCCTGCAGTGGAAACTCTCTGTTGAACTGGTGGAGGACTGGCCAATAGATTCGCATAAGATATCTATTGCAGAGGCGCGTGGAATCCCATTGACAATGGCTGTATAGTAGGAGGTGTAGTAGAATAATGTGATACCTGGGTCGTCGATCGGACCAGAGTTGCCGATACCATAGGACTCTTTCCTGCTATATCATGCACCTGAGGCAATCCAAAATTGGCGGTAGATGGTCCTGGAGGCATCCCATATCCCCACCAATTAGCAGCAACCAAGTTGTGTTGACCTGAAGGACCTGACATCGCTGATGCCGATAGATCTGTACCCAATTGAGTGATCTGCCTTTCCTGGGACGTTAGATCTGATCTTATCGGCGTGGCTTCAATGTTAGGTGATCCCGATAAAGCTAGAGGAGTAGGAGCTTCTATACTCTCAATGGCTGGAATTGCCGATGGAGTACTGACAGATACCGATCCCGGCTGATGATATGCCGGCCCGACATAACCTGGTGCTTGTCCTTCTCTTAATGTTTGCACAACAGCATTGTAAATAGTATTGGACAACACGGTGGAGTGGTTGATCAAAGCATGATTCAATGCGGAATTAACCATCTCCTGTAATTTACCAGGGTTGGAGTCAAAAGTTACCTACTGAGGCAATGGCAGATCTTGCTTCTGGATTACTTCTCCGCCCCTATTCTTGCTGAAAGACTTCAAGCAGAGCTGCCTGTAATCCTCCATAGCTTTTTCCATGGCTAGCTTCTGATCTTCTTTGAGATCTGATTCTGATATCTCGATGATGTTCTATGGATTAATATCAGCAGGGTTCTTCATGATAAATATGTTGACTTGGTCCCACCGGGCGTGCCAAAAGATGTCTTGATGCAAAATTCTATCTGCAAACACACTGGGCTAATACCCCAATTTGATATCCGAAGCATGCTAGTCGATTTGACCTGTTAGTCGACAAGGATGATAATTTGAATAAAAACCAAACGAGACGACAGTGATACGCCCGGACGTCAAAGCTCAGAATGTATTCGATAACTGTTGAACAGATCAGACGAGATGACAGCGATACGCCCGGAAGTCAAAGCCTGAATCGTGCTCGGTAGACGCGGAACTTGCAAGGTTGCCGGAGATCAAGTTGATGCAGCCCGTCGATTCTTGGAAGAACTCGTTGAAAAAGAGAAAATACTTGACGAAGCCGTCGAAAAGTAAAGTACTGGTAGAAGTAAATTGCGATAAAAAGTAGATTTGTTTATTGATGCTTGGATGTCTATTACAATGCCCCTCGGCATATATTTATACTCTGCTAATCGAAGAGTCCTAATTTAACACGCAAAGCTCAAATATAGAAGAAATAAACTAATTCCTTATACGAACTCTATCTCTTTAAGGAAAGAAATAAAACTCGTATAGGAGTTGGACTTAAACTATAATACAAAAATCATAAGCTCCGTGTCGCCGATCCTCTGTCCGCTTTCGTCATGATGAAGTTATCTCTTCATCAGCACAACCCTGGCATCGGCAACAACCTTCTAGTCTTCCTACCTATCTTATCGGCAATAGCTTTTCCGTCTCATCGGCAACGATCCTCTAACAGCTTTTCAGCTTCATCGGCAACAATCCAGATCAACCTGCCCTTCATCGGCAACTACTCATCGACAACATCAGAAGCAATATCGAAGAAAAACCATCCTCCTTGCCGATTAGTCCAGTCTCCGATCCTTATTGACACGTGCCGAAAAACGGTGTCAACAGCTATAGTGTCCTCAACCACCGGCCAAAACTGGCCAACACATCTATTTATAGCCCCACGGGCTGAAATAACCATTGCCCATTCACTGGGCAAAAATCATGAGCGTTGGACGCACCAGACGCCCACCGTCCGACGCAGCACCCCAGCGTCAGGCGCTCCACAAGCTGCCAAGTGCCCTAACTGTTTGAATTCGACCGATGCCACCAACGGCTAAATCCCAAACGCGCTCAAGACGTAGTCCAGAGAAGATGCAAATCCAGGCCACCATCGGACGTGCCAGACGCTCGACCGTCGGACGCTCTACGCCAGCATCCAACGCATTCACCGAACACACATGATGCCAGCTCCGCACCATCGAACATTGACATCACGCATCCGACGCTAGATCAACCGTCGGACGCGCTAGACGCGCCGCTCCAATAATAGACTAGGCCGACAACACGTCGGACGCTGCGCCAGCGTCCGACGCTACTTTAGCCATCGTTTGATGAGTGTTCCTCTGCGAGAAACACTCCACCAACATCGCCTCCTTTTCACCAACAAATTTTCCTTTGGCGCAATAGAAAATAGGCACTTCATTTTCTCGAAAGCGCCAAATCCCGCCGAACTTGCGAACTCATCTCTACCATGTAAACTCCACCACCTTTACAATTGTGCTAACACCACCAAGTGTACATCACCATGTGCTTATGTGTTAGCATTTTCATAATCATTTTCAAAAGTTTTCTCTTAATCTCACAACGCCACTCGATACTAGCATGTCGCAATGTTATATCACTCGGTGTGGCACTAGATGACCAATATGCAAACAAATATGCCCCTTTTGATAGTACGGTATATCAATCCTAAATCTGGTCATCAACTTCTCTACACACCTCGTGACCGGTGAAATGAAATGCCCTAGGTTATACCTTTTCCTTGCGCATCTCCATATCCACTATCACTTCTAGCGTGCCAATGCAACGCATGCACCGACGCGGTCAACAAATCACTTCATATCATCACACGACCGTCTTGGTCCATCGATCTTGACCTCACTTGCTCTTCTCTATTTCTTCGGTCCATTGGCACCAAGTCTTGCCCAAGCTTCACTATTGCATGGTCCTTCGCTTCAAAGCCTCGACTTGTCATTCACACTTGCAACTGGTCCATCGAGCCAAGCCTCATCTTGATCTTCACCATCTTTGTCACATGACTCCATGTCATGTCTCATGTGCAATGAGCTCCTTCATCATCACATGTGTTGAGCCTCACAACATCTCCAAGTCATTTCCACCACCATGGCATATGTTGCTCACACACATGTACCTATGAACTAATCATGTGTGTATCTCAACCATAAATATATTAGTCCAACCTAAAGTTATCACTCAATTATCAAAACCAACCAAGAGACCTTCCAGCTCTCCCTCCTTCGATGATGCTCCTTAATGTCAATTTTTAACAATCAACTATTGCCTGATCTAACATGAAATGAATCACAAAGCATAGTTATAGGGTTTGAAACTAATGAGTTCTATGAGTTTTGGTGTTCTCCACTATTTTGCAGGAATATAAATTTTTCACCATATAAAAGTATCTCAAATGATAAATTGGAGTACACCATTGTGAAGCTTGCATCGCGCTGATCGAAACGGATATATTACTTTCTATGTTTGGAGTTCGAATGGAAAAGATATTAAACGGAGAAGAAAATCAACATGGAATAATTAAAAAGACAATCGCTGACACGCGGGATCTAGGGCGGCAGGCGCTGTCGCTCGACAGACGATAGGCGGGTCGACCAGCGGACCCACGTGTAGCGGCTGCCTCCCCAGCATCAACACACAACGATGGTCTCCAACCACGAGGTGACACGTGGCCTGGCGGGCCATGACGCGCGCGTTCACGCGCGGATGTGGGAACGCAAGGCGCAGCCGAACCGCTCGATTGGGTCCAAAGGACCACGTGGCGGGCCTAGAATGGCTCACTGGCTGGTTCATAGGGTCTGGCACCGTCTGCACGCCTGTGGGCGAGTGGGCCAGCTAAATCGGACTGCCCAGCTGGCCGAAAGACTCCAGAATACTCAAAAAAGCAGATCAGCAGACGGTTCAATTGGTTCAGGTTCGGTTCAGGCCCTTAGAGGCCGGTTCTTAGTTGGTTTCTTTTGCAAGTCGGTTTAGCAACTCCCTATTGATGAAGTAAGGTCCATCACCGACCTATAGGTCGGTTTGATCCAATGGTGCACAAAACTTGATGGATTAATCCAATGGAGAGTTGTAAACGTTACGTGGATCAATGACGTGGCAGTTCCTTGGCTCCTACTCCACCTTGGGCTATATAAGAAGGCCAGGGGCACCCCCTCTCCATCTCCTGCTTCATTGTCTACATAAACATCATAATCTAGGGTTTCAATTAGAAGTGCAGGTCCCTCTAGTTGAGTCTCTTCTAGTTCTAGATCTTGTTCTAGTTCTAGTTCTAGTTGTCTAGTTCATCTAGTTGTAATCTAGAGAGGAGAGGAGAGAGCTGAGGAGGAGCCGGACCTGTCGGATCTTCTTCAACATTGTACTTTTGTAGCATCTGGTTCATCTTCAAATAATCTCCAGGTTCTGTATTATTTATTATTTTCTTAGTATTATATTTAATTTCAGTTCTTGCTTTATTATATTTACTGGATTTGCGCTCGTATTGAGTGCTTTAGTTATCCTAAGTAATTAGAGTAGTAAGCGCTAGTGTGGACGTGGCGTCTAGACTAGGGTTTGTCTGAGATTGCACCCAATCCTTCAGATAGTTGTGGTAGCCCCTGGGGTGATAGCTTTGTTAGGCTTTTGTAATCCACCACGTTAGGGTTGGTGTTTTCGTAGAGCTTTTAGCATCCTTCTCGCAACTACTTTCTTCCCAACCTTTTTTGAGAGTTGGAAAGGACCTGCTGCTCTAAAGTAAGTAAAGTAGAGTAAGCCTTTAATTAGATAGACCTACTTAGGAAAATCATAAAATCCCTCTCTACCCATAATTACCCTTTCCTTGGATGTTTTTGACTCTAGTACACTTCACATTCCCCATGGAAATCGATACTCTGGAATACTCCCAGGTGAAAGCTATATCGGTATTCGTGCGCTTGCGGATTTTTCTATGTGTGTTTAAAATACCCAACAAGCTTTCTAGCGCCGTTGCCGGGGAACGGTAGCTGTGCTAGTTTCGAGCCAAGTTCATCTGTTATCCTTTTTCTTTTTACCACCTTTTTATCACCATCATCATATCACATGGATTTCACTCCTATATATAAATTCTTTGCTCGAAAAACCATCATCACACCCCGTTCTTACAAATGGTTATGAGCTTCGCCCTACTTTAATAGCCATGGTTTAGGAGCAATCCTTCTCTAGGTTAGCAAACGAAGATCCATACACACACCTTAGAGAAATTGAGCAGTTGTGTTCTTGCTGGACTATTGCTGGCATGACACAAGAGACCCTTAAATGGAAATTATTTTTGTTCTCCCTATTGGGAAGAGCGAAAAGGTGGTATGCTCATTCCGTAAGAGGCGCAAATGGAAATTGGGATGAACTTTGGGACAAATTTTTTCTTGCATTTTTCCCTCTTTTTTGAACCATTGATCTTACTATAGAAGTTCTTACATTCAAACAAAAAGACAAGGAAACTCTAGAAGCAGCTTGGGCTAGGTTCACAAGCCTCATCAATTCCGGTCTAAACCTTTCCTAACCTGACCATGTCCTACACTATCACTTTTATTGTGGTCTTAACAAGGAAGTTTCTCTACATCTCGACCTCGCTTCAGGAGGTTCATTCTCACATAAAATCGTTAGTGAAGGGAAAGACATCCTTGAGAAAATCCTTAAAAACACCCCTTGCACTGGCATTTTTGATGAATTTCCTGAAGAGGAAGAAAAAGAAATCGAGCCCAGCCCTGAACCAAAAGATAAGGAATCAATTCCTGGACAAGAAAAGGAAGTTTTGATAGCCAAATCACAACCACTCCAACCCCAAGATTTAGCTGTCAATCCTAAACCATCAATATACCAAAGTCCTCAAAGGGAAGAAGAAATTCCATCTTTGGAAAGCTCTGGCCTTAGGGATGGTTTAAACTTCCAGTTTCATGAGAGCTCTTCAAGTGAATATAATTCAAATCCTCTCCAGAAGGGATCTCTTATAAAATGTCCTTATTCCCAATGGGAAGAGTTCAAGGATGGCATGTATAGTGATGCCATAGAAGGTGAGCCAAGCAATTTTGGAGTTTATTCTATATTCTCCCCTTCTATGCCCGCATTAGATAACTTACCTGAACCCATCTTTCAACCCATCCTTGATCCCCTGAAGATCCCCCTTATGTTCGTCCTTCCCAATCTCATAATCCAATAGGACAACAACAACCATAGAAGACCACGAGGATGACCAAGAGAGACTACAACAATGGCTAGAATGTGTGGAATGGATGGACAAGGAGGAAGCCTTATTAGAATCTACCCTTGGCTTAGATTCAAATAGTGAGTTTTTAACTCCCTTTGAAGATGAGACTCATCCAATTCTAGAGGAAACTCTAGATGAGACCAGTCCAAGTGAATTTTTGAATGTTCATGCCGAATCAGTCTTGGAGATTGAAGACGAAGATGACATCAATGAGCATGGAAATTACTTCATAACCATTCCTTTAAAACCATGCTCATATGAGACATCTCCCAATTCAATTGGTCTCTCCAACCTTTCCACATTTGAGATCTCCAACCCCCTCACTCTTTATATTTACAAAAACTTCAAAAGGGTGGTTGTCGATGCATATGTTTATCATAAATATTACAGATCTGTTATGTTGAATCTTGAGATAGGTGTTCATAAGTTGGTGTTAGAGGGTGTTGGCAGTCCTTATGGATCATTCTTAACTACCAACTTATGCCTAAAATGAGAGAAACTATCATGCTTTAACACATAGACATATGCTATTAACAGAGTTCTACTTGTACCTCTAGTGTTTATGTTTTTATAGGATTTATGGTGAAACAAGTGGAAGTGCACAACACCAATTAAAAAGCGTAAAGGTGAAAAGAGAATTTAGGAAATACGCAACCAAAGTTAGAAAAGGAGCCCACCTTTGGTGCATACCTGGTCTTGATCATAACCACAGGGGAGGTCCAGGCCCGAAGGTGAACTGACCACGCAAAGGCGGTGGCCATTTGGCCCCACCAGGGTGGCGGCCGACCCCAGGGGCAGTCGGTCCCCTGGTGGCCCCTCCCGGGCCCAGTTTTTTGCGACGGTTCGTAGGACGATTTTCCCACGATGATCCCACCTATGATCAACACAGATGGAAAGTGGAAACCGCCCTTTGGAGGTCGGTTTGGGTCTTTCCATGTGGGGATAGCCCTTTTGCATAGATCCCCCTCCTCTCAAGCAATAAAAGGAGGCCTCCTCTCTTCACAATGGAGGAAGGCACCGACACAGAGAGGTCACAATGTAGAGAGGAAGAGCAAGCTCCATTCCATTAGCTTCTAGCTAAGTTAGTATAGGGAGTGAGAGAGGGAAAGAGCTGGAGAAAGAGCGGAGTTGAAGCAGTTCTACTTTCGGGTGGATGAAGTGTCAGGCTTGTTGGCTCTCGCTCTAACTTGTACCTCTACAATCGTCTTACTACTTGAAGTAAGAAGTTCATGCTCAACTTTGGTTTGATTCATTAAGCATGTCTCTTTCATAAAGCTACTTGTTTATGGGATCGTCATTCGTCCTTTGGATGGATGCTCTAGTAAGAGGACTCCTAATAGAGATGGATGTTCATGATCACCGCTAGAGTAGTAGTCACCTTCGTAGACGTGGTGTCTAGGTTGGGGTCTATCTTCGTATGTTGTGCGCGCCCAAGGGCAGAGGGGTAGGTGGCAGGTGGTGACAGCACTGTCCACTCGTACCAGCATTCCCCCACGTTCGGCCGCGGAATAGCACTGATGCTGATATCGCTTGGCAGACCAAGTGCGTCAGTGGGCCTGAAGCAAGCAAGTAGTGGGAAAGTTACCATCGCTTATATGCGTTTGATCTTAGAAGAACCTCTCTACCCAAGCTACTCTTCATCTTATCATTGTAGAAGAACTAGTTTAGAGATCTCTTACACTTCCATTCCTCGTAGAAATACGATACCCTGAATACTTCCAGGTGAAGGCTACAACGGTACTTCCGTGCGTTTACGGACTTTTCTGCTAACGCTAAGAAGCACCAACAAGCTTTCTGGCACTGTTGCCGAGGAATGGTTGTTGTATTTATCGTCGAACCTAGTTCACCCGTGTGTCCTTATGTTTTATCCAAAAAGAAAAAAATATTTTCTTCTACGTTCATGACCCTTCTTCATGAAGCCTACCTTTCAAAAAAAATGGGCATTATTATTTTAAAATTGCATGTTCAAACTTTTGCACATGCACAAAAAGATTTTTATCTACTCTCTATCATCTTCTCTTATTTTAGAAAAGTATTTTTTTTAAAAAAGAAAAGAGTCTTTATTATTCTAGTTCTCCTTTCTACAATAATGCCCTTTCAAAATTAAAAAAAACAAAATATTTCTCCTATGGACGAGTTCTTGTAGCTACCATCGAAGCCAAGCATAGCTTCTGGCTTCAAAACTTCTTCCTAGTTTTGGCGGTCAAGCTTATGACCATAAAGAAAGCACTACCAGGAGATACCCAGATTATTCAATAAAAGCAAGAACATGTGTTCAAGTTGGTATGCACCTTCGGGTATTCTTGGTCGCTAACCATTTCAGGAAAAGATTGAGAAGAACAAAGGACAAACAAAGCTTGAGAACATGGGAGCGACATCAATGACACACCTTGATGATCTTGGGTGGTGAATAAACTCAAGAGGAGACCCTGAGCTTGCACACTTGACTTTCAACAAAGTCCAAGTGTGGGGGAGGACGGTGGAAGTCTCACCACAAGATCACCTTGGTTCAAAGGAAAAGATATGTTGACTCTATCTTGCTAAAAAAAGAGAAGAGATTGTTAAAAAATAAAAAATAAAAATAGTTTAAAAATATATATATTGGAGGAGAGAAAAAGGAGCACGCTGGCCTCACATGTTTGTAAAGATGTGCTAGCTGACTTCGCCTAGCATTGCTCCCACAAGCAAGAATGGCTCACCTCCATGCCTTTGCAACAACTATCAAAGTCCATGGTCCATACACACTAATCATGTGTGTGTGTCCAAGATTTATAGTTTCCCTGGACAGATCCATCATGCAAACAACACATCATCAAGAGCGATCATCTACATCTGTTGTTGGTAAGTACTCCTAGGTATGCAAAGGTAATATTCACCAATTCGTTTACTCACTTTCGTTCCCATAGCCTGACCATGCAAATTCATGTTTCCTTTGTTTATGTTATATACTCTAGCTTGGGTGTTGTCACATAGGCATATGTGGCACATTCATGGGTCTTTTAATCTAAGCATGGTGCTTAGGTTAAAAAGACCTTTTTTATTCAAATTCTAGCATGGTGTTGGAATATTATTAATGAGCTATGAGTTGTTATCATAAACAATAGAGGTAATTTGATATGGAGACAAGCCAAGGTCTATTTTACTTTGCATCATAAGTCTGACCTTGTTTGAGTTATGTGAGTTGGATGAATAAATAAAAAAGACTTAATAAAATAAATAGATAATAAGTAAATAAAAACAATCATAATAAGTTCTAGGTTCTCTGAGGTTCAACCTCATAGAGCCCTTGCTTGTTTTATGTTCTCTTTATTTTTTATTTTTTTGTTAAAATTAAAAACAGGTACAAGAAAGAGTGCGGGGGAGATCTCTCAAGCACAACTAACACACCCTTCAAGATCTCCCCTGGACGTTGCACAAACATCAAGCAGGCCATCATATAGAGGGACAAGACATATGACTTCCATGAACTCCTTCTTCTACATCAATGGTTTGTGAAACACCTCTCTCACTCCCCTGACCAACCATGACTCCATGCATATCGTGGATCACACTCCGTTTAAAGATTCTAAGAAAAACAAAGGGGAGTCATGGTCGTAACATTTTAGATAGAAGCTTGCATGAGGTTGTTCCTCCTACGTTTGTCGTGTGTGCAAGACACTAACATGCAGGAGTTAACAATAAATGACTTGCTACACGACGACATGCTACTAAAAGTGACAGACTCCAAACCACACCTTGGTAGTCACATGAGATAGAAACCGAGCCACCACAGTGACAACTCTGATGTTTCATCCATACATGCTGTTGGTACACACATTTAGATATGTCAAGGTAATGTTGACCAACTCTTTTGCTCATATTTATCTCCATGTAAATATAATATCATGCTCTTCTTCTGTTCATGCCATATGCTCTGAGTTTGGGTGTATTCACATGCGCGCGCTTGTGGTATATCCATAGGTTTTTTTTAATTTAAGCATGGTGCTTAGGTTAAATTAGCCTTCTTTAATCAAAATTGTGACATGGTGTTAAATTTTATTAATGAAACTTTGAGTTGTTGTCATAAATAGTGGAAGAAATTCATTTTGGAGATGAAGCAAGGCATGCCTTTCTTTGCATTCTTATCCTAGCCTTGTTTGAGTTCTTATGGTTCCCTTGTTCAAAAATCTGTCTCTGTTGGATGAATCTTATTTATCTTATGATGACTCAATTTCTATGCTGGTAAGTTTTGGTTCGAAAGTACTGGTTACACATTTTTTGAATTAAGCATGGTGCTTAGTTTGAAGTTCAGATGCGGATCATGCTTCTTTAGGCTCGTTAATTTAAGCATGGTGCTTAGATTAAGTTGCCTACCTAGACCAAATTAGACATGGTGTCTAGTTTGATCTTGGAACCAAAGCTGCTAATATAGATTTTGGTTGATCTTATGGACTAACCCCTTGTAGGAATTTATCAACTTCATAAGGGTAGGTCTTTGAGATGACAGCAGAGACAAGCATTTCTTAGGTGAACCTCGAAAAGAAAAATATAATGATAAATAAAATCTTGATAAAAAAAAGTAATATACCTTTCAACCCCAAGCCTTGTTGTCTTGTTATCTCAATACCACCATAAAAACAGGCTTGGGGGAGCTTCATAGCACACTTAAGAGAGGCCACAAACTACACATCAAACTGAGGCACCACCAATTAGCGGCACCCCTAGGTGAACCACATTGGTAAGTCAAAGAGCAAGCTTGGGGGAGGGCTCCCACAAAAGGTAACTTGTATCTCACATTTCTTTTTAAATTCTCTTACTTATAAAATGGTGAGATATGATTAATAAATATATTTTCCTCTCTCATATGTGTTAAGATATGTTAGTTTCTACCCTTGTTGAAATGATAAATAGTTGCTCTGTCTTATGTTTTCCCTGTACCCATTTTATAATTGAGTTTTTCTAAGATTTGGGTTTATCAGCTAAAAATGTCTCATCCTAAAAACTTGAACTAGTGGGTTGCACATGCTTGATCTTGTTTAAGTTATTGCCTAATATGATATAGTGATATGGACTGCACTATGACTTTGTTCTGAGCGAAACTTGACATTCGGAGTTTTATTTTCAAAAACATTCAAAAACAAAAAGTTACTCAATGATTATTAAATACCTACCAAGGCCATATGACATGTTTCAATTCTGCAAACCTTTTAGTCATATGCTGCTTATGGAACATTGAGTTAGCTCAAATTATTGTGACCTAAGTGAGATTATGGTCATGCACCCATGATTGAGATTCACATGCACCCACCAAATAAAAGCCAACTCTCACCCCGAGAGTTGCACACAACATGCACCCATCCATCCACAAAAAGATATGCCAACTCTTACCCTGAGAGTTGCGCACTCTTCCACCAAATAAAAATGCCGGTTCTTACCTTGAGAACCGCGTATTTGTTATCCACCAAATAAAAAAATACCGACACTTACCCTAAGAGCCGCGCATTCATTTTCCACCATATAATTACTCCTCGCATTCCATCATGACATCTCTCCGTCCAAAAAATTCTTCATATATCAACAAAAGATATGGGCTATGCAAAAAAACCATGCCAAGGGGCATGCAATAAACAAACAGGAAAGAAAAGTTCCAAGTACCTGTTTAAAAAAAAGAGAAGAAAAAATGGATATATGATTTTATAGCCCATATCCCTCCAAAAAGTTTCATTTCCATCGAATAAAGGAGAGAATCATGATGCATGGAGTACTAAAAATATTTAGAATTAGGATTTTCACCATCCTCATACTCCACACACTTGCACATCTCAATCAAAGTGTATGACTTGTATCTCCTTGTGGTTCGGTTTTTGACTTAGTAATATATGTGATGCAAGTATGTCCACCTTTATACCTGCCCAAAACTCCACTCATAAGCCTTAGTGGTAGGATATGAAAGGCAACTTTACAATACCTTTGGTGAGGTATTCATACACATTGAGTGATCGAGTGAATCATTTGAGGAACTTACATTTCTTTTACAAAACTTTCAAAACCTTCGGAAAGATAATTGATCATGAGATGAATGATAAGCAATGTCTGTGAATCTGTTCTGTCTTGCAATCACCCAAGACTCGAGATGGCTAAAAGGCACCATTTGTTTCAAGATAATATTAGGGTGGATAACATGCTGGTTTATTCAAATTGTGGTATAAAACTTCATTAAACCTTACACATTTGAAATATGATCAGCATTTTAGCAACTCCTGATCAACAACCATACTTAGCTATTTGCTCAGGACGAGCAAAGGTTAAGCTTGGGGGTCTTTTTGGCAGTCCATATGGATCATTCTTAACCACCAACTTTTGCCTAAAAGGAGAGAAACTATCATGCTTTAACACATAGACATATGCTATTAACAGAGTTCCACTTGTACCCCTAGTGTTTATGTTTTTATAGGATTTATGGTGAAACAAGTGGAAGTGCACAACACCAATTGGAAAGCGTAAAGGCGAAAAGAGAATTCAGGAAATATGCAACCAAAGTTAGCAAAGGAGCCCACCTTCGGTGCATACCTGGGCCTGATCATAACAACAGGGGAGGTCCAGGTCCGGAGGTGAACCGACCATGCAAAGGCGGTGGCCATTTGGCCCCACCAGGGGGTGGCCGACCCCGGGGGCGGTCGGTCCCCTGGTGGCCCCTCCTAGGCCCAGTCTTTTGCGGCGGTACGTAGGACGGTTTTCCTATGATGGTCCCACCTATGATCAACACAGATGGAAAGTGGAAACCGCCCTTTGGAGGTCGGTTTGGGTCTTTCCATGTGGGGATAGCCCTTTTACATAGAGCCCCCTCCTCTCAAGCTATAAAAGGAGGCCTCCTCTCTTCACAATGGAGGAAGACACCAACACAAAGAGTTCACAATGTAGAGAGAAAGAGCAAGCTCCATTCCATTAGCTTCTAGCTAAATTAGTATAGGGAGTGAGAGAGGGAAAGAGCTGGAGAAAGAGCGGAGTCGAAGCAATTCTACCTCCGGGTGGACGAAGTGCCAGGCTTGTCGGCTCTCGCTCCAACTTGTACCCCTACAATCGTCTTGCTACTTGAAGTAAGAAGTTCATGTTCAACTTTGGTTTGATTCATTAAGCATGTCTCTTTCATAAATCTACTTGTTTGTGGGATCGTCGTTCGTCCTTTAGATGGATGCTCTAGTAAGAGGACTCCTGATAGAGACGGATGTTCCTGATCACCGCTAGAGTAGTAGTCGCCTTCGTATACGTGGTGTCTAGGTTGGGGTCTACCTTCGTATGTTGCGCGCGCCCACGAGCAGAGGGGTAGGTGGCAGGTGGTGATAGCCCTGTCCACTCGTACCAGCATTCCCCCACGTTCAGCCACGGAATAGCGCTGATGCTGATATCGCTTAGCAGACCAAGTGCGTCAGTGGGCGTAAAGCAAGCAAGTAGTGGGAAAGTTACCATCGCTTATATGCATTTGATCTTAGAAGAACCTCTCTACCCAAGCTACTCTTCATCTTATCATTCTAGGAGAACTAGTTTAGCGATCTCTTACACTTCTGTTCCCTGTGGAAATACGATACCTTGAATACTTCTGGGTGAAGGCTACAACGGTACTTTCGTGCGCTTGCGGACTTTCTGCTAATGCTAAGAAGCGCTAATAGTGGGGAAACCACTTCACCGAATCACATCTTGAAGGTTTCCCAAGGACAAGCTTAGTGTCCTAAAAGAAGCGCTTTTATGATCCTAACATGAGTGTCCACCTTTCTAATACGCCGCCCTTGTGTAATAAGCATAGAAATATAATTGTAAAATATTCCTTCGGGTATTCTTGTTAGTAACCTTTCTAGGATTGGAGCAAGAAGAGTGAAGGAATAACAAATACAAGGTATGTCCATCATTATGCAACATTAAATTAGAATTCATCTAAACTCGATTTTTACAAAATTCAAGCTTGGGGAATAACTTTCTAAGAACACCCCCCGCCATGTTGCTATCCTGGTTGTCCCTATCTTTAAGACATGCTCAATTTGTTATTCATCAACCATGTTCTCTTCCATCACCATCTGAGTAAATCTCTGTAATGCTATCATGCTACCTTTGTCCATCATAAGTAAGTGTTGGTTTAGAAGTATTGTACATACTTCTATTTGGCTTTTAACATAAGTGTGGTGCTTAGGTCAAACAACCTTCCTTAACTTAATTAGACATGGAGTCTAGTTAGGTTATTAAACTAAAAACTGCTTGTGTGTACACATTATATATTTTGTTGGACTAACCCCTGCAGGAAAACATTCAAAAGTAAAACTGAAAAGTCCTAAGATGAACTCGCATGGAGAGAAAAGAGATACATGAACTTCAACAACCTTGCACAAGGAAACATAGTTCACGCATCACGGAGAGATCCATGGAACAAGAAAACAAGTGCCACAAGATCTACACCCACTCCATGGAAGAAGGTGAACATATCTCCACCAAGACCCTTCAAGACAAATACCATCATGGGGAAATCCTCAAGACAAAGAAGGGAGAACAAAGACTACCAAGAATGGCAAGATCAGGAGAACAAAAAGATGATGAGACTAAAGGAATGAACATGCTGAGGAGTCATGTTCAGAGGACTTAAAACATTAAACTCTCGTCGGGAGGTAAAATCGGTAGTTATCCATATTCGTCTTTTCTGCATATTTACTTTTCTGCATTAGTATTGCACTATAAAAAAGTAAAAATATTTATTTGTTGCATCATAAATCTTAAAGCCCCGTGTGGATAATTTTATAGAGTGTAAGAACCCATAGGACTATTCACTGTGGTGGCACAGAAATAAAATAAGTATGCATTTATTTTGTTAGACCTTTCATTCGCATCATAAAAAATAATAATAATAAAATAAAATATATATACAAAGTGATCCTATTGAAACTCTACTTAGACAATCTCAAAAGCTTTGACAACTAAGGCTTAAGTGGCCAACCACTGACGCTTAATCAGTTCCACAAGTTTTGTTGTCTGAGTTTCACAGGATTCAAAGGACCAAGAAGAGCTGACAAGCAAGTGGATGTTCTATTCATAATTAGAACATTGTCTTATTAGTTATCAACATCAATCAACACTCCTGAAGACGAAGTATAGCTCCACTGCCAGTCTGCTACATTGTAAAGTTGAATGACTGTATCAACATTCAGCTTGGGAAAAGCACCCCCATGTATCCAGGCAAGTATCCTTATCCTCTTAAGTTTTATTTTTTATAATTAAAAAGAAAAAATAATGAGCACATGAAGGTTCACACTTATATAATTAAAGTCAAGTTTTGTTCTATTTTGTGTTTTCATGTGTGCTAGCTAGAGTGTGTATAAAAGTTTGCTTTTCTGTTTAAATAAAAAGAACCTAGTTTAATCTCTGGTTTGGAAATGATGAAAAGTTGCTTTGCCGTAATTCCTTTCAAGTACCTAATGTTCAACCTTGAACTCTCCTGAGTTTTGGAAATGATTGTTTTGGCCTAAGATTTGCTCTGAACTTGAAACTTGTGCGTAGCAAATGCTTGATCTAAGTCTAGATGATTGACGAACATGATATGAGAAGGTCTGAGCTGTTGTTTATCTTGTTCCTAGTGACACTAGAGTTCTGGAGATTTTATCTTTTGAAAATCTTAAAAATGCCACATGATGAGGTCCTGCATGACGAGAGCTTAAATTCCTATCACAGCCATACATGCATCCTTGTTAGAATAGGAAAAAATTTCATATTTTTTTACTGCTTGTGTGCATTGAGTTTGGTCCAGCTGTGTTGACCCCAACAAACTTTTCATGCGGTTAAAATCAAGATTCCACACACACCATGCACCCCTTGCTACTTCTACCCTGGAAGTACGCACACTATATTCACCCAGTTAGATCCATCCAAAAATTTTCTGCTCCTATCTTGGGAGTGAACACCAAAAATATTCCCCATAGGTATTCCTTGTCTGCTAGCCAACTTCTACAAAGTAACTGCTCTAAGTTGTTATCATTTTTTCTCTCAAAAGTTTCATTGCAATATTTTTGGGCTATTCAAAAAAATATAGAAAAATATAGAAAAAAGAGAAGAGAAAAAACAAAAAGAGAGAGCCCCAATTTCTTCAGTTTCTCAAAGTTCCAAGTTGAGAGAAGTTATCCTGTTGTAAAGGAGCATTGTAGAATTAGGCGTTCACCCCTTCTACCTTCCATAAATATTCTCCACCATATATCTTTTGTTTCTTTTGTAACCACACATGCACATCTTGATTGATTGTATGACAAGTTCCTCTGGATCTATGGTTGGATTAGGCAACATATGTATTGCAAGTATGTATGAGCTGTTTATTTCCCACTTATGAACTTCACATATACTATTAGTTATAGTGTGAGAGAGATGAGGCACAATGTTACTCTACCTTATTCTAAAAATACCACATATTCTGAGTGAAGGAAAAAACCATTGTTGCCATGGTGAGGATCCACAAATACCACATATGGGAGACTTGAAAGGGTCATACAAAGGAATCTCTGAGTTTTATTTTGAAAACTTATAAAAACTCTAGAATGAAAGTTGATCGAAGAACTCGAGACATAGTGCTTTGACTTGATTATTTTATCTTTTAATTGCTCAAGACCCAAGTGAAGGCTATAAGCCCCATAGTTAAAGGTAATATGGGTAAGTTTGAAAGTCAGAGTAGTTTAATCTAATCCGGACTCTTGTTTGAACGCATGTGTACTTTTGAGGCGTGAAAGCATTGTAGCAACTCCTGATCCATTGTTGAGATTAGCTTTACTCAGGGACGAGCAAAGGTTAAGCTCCATGTTTGAATGCATGTGTACTTGTTGACGCTCCTTAATGTTAAATTTTAACCATCAGCTATTGTCTGATCTGACATGAAATGAATCACAAAGCATAGTTGTAGGGTTTGAAACTAATGAGTTCCATGAGTTTTGGTGTTCTCCACTATTTTGCAGGAATATCAAATTTTCACCATATAAAAGTATCTCAAATGATGAATTGGAGTACACCATTGTGGAGGTCTCATCGCGCTAATCGAAACGGATATATTACTTGCTATATTTGGAGTTCGAATTGAAAATATATTAAAGGGAGAAGAAAATCAACATGGAATAATTAAAAAAGACAACCGTTGACACACAGGACCCACGGCGGCAGGCGCTGTCGCTCGACAGACGACAGGCGGGCCGACCAGTGGACCCACGTGCAGCGGCTACCTCCCCAGCACCGACACATGATAGCGGCCTCCAACCATGCAGTGACAAGTGGCCTGGCGGGCCACGCACGTGCGCGTCCATGCGGGATGCGGGGGCACAGGCGGACCTCGCTCGGCCGGGTCCAGAGGACCACGTGGCGGGCCTAGAATGGCTGCCTGGCCGGTTCATGGGGTCTGGCGCGGTTCATGGGGAGCGCGAGCCTTTGCCGGCCACCGCCAGCAGGAAGGCACGTGGGCGTGAGGTCGGCCCTGATACATGGCTGAAATGTCCCTTTATGGTTTTGGCAATTGAGTAAAAACTTTAGGTGGACCAATGTGTTAAATTAAGAATACACATGAGATTATTCCACATGTGATTATGTGATGAAGGAGCTCATTGCATATGAGACATGACATGGAGTCATGTGACCGAGATGGAGAAGATCGAGATGAGGCTTGGCTCGATGGACCGGTTGGATGTGTGAAGGGCAAGTTATGGCTTTGAAGCGATGGACCTAGGAGACGGTGAAGCTTGAGCAAGACTTGGCACTAATGGACCGACTCAACGATGAAGAGCAAGTGTGTTCAAGATCGATGGACCAACAAGTTTGCATGATGATATGAAGTGGATCATATCATTTGGTGATCGTGTCATGCATGTGTTACATTGGCACATTGGAGGAAGATGATAGAAATGGAAATGTGCAAGGAAAAGGTATAACCTAGGGTATTTCATTTCATTAGTCATGAGGTGTGTAGATAAGTTGATGACTGGGTTTAGGATTGATAGCCGTACTATCAAAAGGGGCAAACTTGTTTGCATATCAGTCATCTAGTATCACTTGAGCGATCTAACATTGCGACATGCTACGATTGAGTGGCGTTGTGAGAGCAAGTGAAAATCCTTTGAAAATGATTGTAAAAATGCTAAAACACATGCACATGGTAATGTACACTTGGTGGTGTTGGACACTTGTAAAGGAAAAGGGGTTGGAAATGTTTTTGTGAACTCTTGTGTTGGAAAAGAGAGATGACAGCTCTTGGATTGGAAAACTGCTTTGATCCTTTGTGGTTTGGATCAAGACGATATGTGGGTTGTGTAGTCCTCTGAGTAATCTTTCCAACGATTCTTAGTTTATCAAAAATGAAGTTAAGAGATATGCCTATTTTAGTGCGGGGTGATCTCCTACTTTGTAGAGTGTCAGACACTGAGCGTCAGACATGTCCAGAGATGCTCACAAAATGGGCATCCGGAGAGCACCGGACACTATTTAGAGCAGGTTGTAGGTGCGAGTGAGTACCGAACGCTAGGAGCCACGTTCGAGGGCATGCGTCGGACACTGGACTCTGAGTCTGTCGGTGCTAACGGCTATTTTGCATAGCGGGGCGTGCAAGCGTCAAACGCATTCGGCAGTATGGTTTCTGGCTATTTTGAATAGGCCTTTGGTGCACGAATTTGTAAAGCATCGGATGCGTCTGACGGTCTCGAAAAGAGCAGTTTAAGAGCATAACGGTTGGATTTCAAGGTTGGGCTTATAAATAGCCCTTTGGCCGGCCTTGGCCGGTAGGGAAGCACACTTTGGCCTTGGTGGCTTGTGTGGTGGTACTTGAGAGCCCTCTAACTCACTCATGCTTGATAGTGTTCATCTAATCGAGTGAGACAGCGATTCTGGTGCGTTGCATTGAGAGATTGCATTGAGTGGCACTAGGTGTTCTTGTTGCAAGCCAGTGTGCTTGTTACTCTTGGAAATTGCCACCTCCTAGATGGCTTGGTGGCAACAGACTTCATCAAAGCACGCAAGGAGATTGTGCGGTGCTCCAGAGAAGAGATTGTGATGGGTTCTTGAGCCTTCCCCGCGGGAGATCGCAAGTTGGCTACTGTAGTTGAGCTCATGGCTTGGAGGATCCCCATCTTGTATTGGTTCATCGCACCCGAGGCTGTGGGTTTGGCTAGGTGATGCCAATTAGCGAGTGAACCTCCAAGTGGGTGTATCACCACAAGAGGACATAGATTGGTGCCAACCAAGTAAACCTCCAAGTGGGTGGATCGCCACAAGAGGACGTAGCTTGGTGCCAACCAAGTGAACCTCGATAAAAATCACCGTGTCATCTTGTGTCCACACTTTGTGGTGGTTTGCAATCTCCTTCACAAGCATTGTATTTACATTCATATTTATCTTGCTTGTGTTGTTGCTCTACTGATTAGTTTTCTTGTGTAGCTTGCTAATCATCTTCTTGCTTGTGTAGCTAGAAGTAGAGTCCTTGCTTTGCTTAGCTTGTATAGTTAAGTTGAGCTCTTGGGTTTGGCTTGTGTAGCCTTGTCTTTGAGCATCTATGTGGCAAGACCTCCTAAATTATAGTGGCCCACACGTACCTGTCATTGTCCCAAAGATCTCTGACAGCCATGCATGTGTTCCAGATAAGTTAGAAAGTCTTGTCGGGTGTCCTCAAAGAACCCTAATTAAACCACATTTAACAACTCATATCAGGATCAACAAAGGAGTAGCTACAACATTACAACATTTGTTACAAAATAAGAATCAGAGTGCAAAGAAAAGATAAAAGTAAATTTACAAATTATAAATAAGTTATCTTTTATAAACTTATCTTCAATTGCGGAAGCAGAGTAGAACTACAGAAGATAACTTAGGTAGAGCGCCTAAGCTAAGAGAGGACAACCAGATCACATCGAGCCCACCGACATGAACTGATTTGCGACACCAGTCAGCACCGGCATCAGGGGTTCAACAAACCATGAGTACAAAAGTACTCAACAAGACTGACCCGACGAAAAAGTAGGGTGAAGACTCAGGAATGCAGGCCAGAGGGACAAGGTAAGGCTCGCAAGAAATAAGGATTTTTGTAGAAAAGCTCTCATGGATCAAGTTTTAACTTATCATTGATTATAAAAGAATGTAAAGTTGTCTTACTTTAGCTCAAGATCACCAAGAAACTTCATTCTTAATCCTTAATCATCATTCAAGTTGTTACTACGATGATGAACAGAGATCAAGTCTTCTTCTCTGAGAAGCAACAACGATTTGAATCGATTGTACCCAGCTGGGACCTAGATCACCGATATACAGGAGACTCTAACTCCTAAACATATCAGATCACATGATATATTGGGATAACAACCGCAACCATATATCAACCACATTATACACATGGGACCTCTGACCCACGGTGTACCGATATACGTAGGACTCAAACCCACAGTATAACACACCATTGTATGTGAATTTTCCAGTCTCGATACACACAATTCACCAACAGATGGGACCTAGGGCATCAACAGACAGAAACACTACATAGGGACTCCTTTCCCAATGCAAGTTAGTCGTCCGGACTCAATTTAATAACTACATCATGATTCTATCAGGTGAAGTCAACCTCATCTTTTTATTCTTTTACTTTTTGAAAACCTAGCTAATTAAGTAGGGCTAAGCATTACTACACATTTTTAGAATAAACAGGTAACAAGGAATATGGAAGTAAGATAGGCAATGCAATTGGTGTGTTATCACTCAACTTCTATTACTTAATGCAACATTTCATAGCTAAAGTGATAAAAACTTTATAAAACAAGGATAGGGTTTAAATGCATCCGGGGCTTGTTTGTGTTGCAGCGGTGGTTAGTTCTCATTGGGATCACAGGTGTTACTCTTGACACCAGCTGCAGAGATGGATGACACTAACGTCATGGATCCACGTCTCCGTCTCTAGAGGTGAATGGTACTTTCTGAAGATTGTATATCATGATCCACTTCCCTCTCTCGATACGGCTACACGTATCAATGATGCATGTTTTAGTATGATGAGCTCATGGCATGATGCACGATAATGCATTGGTGAAAGCATAACAAGATTAATTAACAACTAATCATAAACCATTTAATAAGCATGAAACAAGATAACTCAATTATTAGCAAGAGAAATTCATAACTAAAACATACAACATCTAATACTCTTGAAATTTAAACTACATCCTAAACATAGCATTGACAACACCTCACCAAAATTTCAAGTCATTTGGAGCTACACGGCAAGAGATATGAATTTTCCTATTTTTAAACATTAAATAAAAGACATAAAACATAACTAATTATTTTTCTGAAAAAACATGGCATGTTTCATATTTTTAATAAAAACTAGGCATCACAAGGAACACAACAAAATTTGGTTTACCAAAAATGGAGTTACCAAACTCCAGAAATGAATTTTTAAAGATTCAGAAAAGTATTCACAAATAGGTCCTTAAGGCACTATTCACCTAAGTCACAGACTTCGCAGAAAACCCCCGGTCTTTTGTCAAATTCTTGTATGAAGTCCCTGGTCACGATTTGGAAACATAGGAGATCGTCGGACTTGCGATTTTCGGCGGACCAGCAGCATGCCAGCGGCGAGGAAGAGGTGGAGGAGCAATAGGGGACCCGTGTGAAAGTCCTCGGTTTGGTTTTGGATAATTGATGAAACCTAAGGACTAACCTTGTTTCTAAGTGGATGATTTAGAGAAAGGTAGTCCATGCCAAGTGGAGCTCGATGATGAGTCATGACATGAAGTTATGGAACCTAAGCATGGTGAAGATCAAGATGGGCTTGGCTCGATGGACCGGTTGGAAGTGTGAAGGGCAAGTTGAGGCTTCGAAGTGAAGGACCATGCGACGGTGAAGCTTGGGCAAGACTTGGTGCCGATGGACCGACCAACGGAGAAGAGCAAGTAATATCGAGATCGATGGACCAAGATGGTTGCATGATGACGTGGAGTGTCAAATGTCATGTAAAGGCTTGGCGGTTGGAGGATTGACAAAATGGACTCAAGGCAAAGGTATAACCTATAGGGCCATTTTTTCGCACTCAAGACACCATAGAGGGTGTAAGTGGTTTAGGATCGATAGCCGAGCTATGGAGAGGGGAGATCTTTGGTAATTTGGTTCATGAGTGCCACTAGGTCCATTATTTCATGTGATTGTATTTAGGATCTAGTGCGCGATAAAAATCCTTTGGAAAATGGCTTGAAAAAAATGCTAACTCACTTGCACATGGAGATGTCACATGATGGAGTTTAGCACATTTGCAAAGGTGATGGTGTTTGTAGGGTTGCATTGGGTTTGGTAACCACTCATCCTTCCCCCAAGATTTAGCGCTTTTGGGAAAATTAGATGCCTATTTTCTATTGCGCTGGATGCAAATTTGTTAAGAAAAATGGGCGTCGTCGTGGGCTTGAAAATTGGAGAAGTTTCAAGCATCGGACGCTCGTGCTCGGAGCGCCGGACGTTGTCCAGGCGCGTCCGGCGCATGGCTGTGGTAACAGGCAGGCTGGCGCAGTGGCTCAGACACTGGCCAGACGCCCGGTGCGTCCGACGTAGCGTCCGACGCTGGCGTCCGGAGGTCAGTCCCGCGCGTGGTGCTTTCTGAGTAGCCTCCGGCGTCACTGCAGAGGAGCGTCCGGCGCCTTGTGCGTTGCTGGTGCATGGCACGGCTGGCTCAATGGCCGGACAGTGAACAGTGTTGGGGCAGCGTCCGGCGCTCAGTTGAACTAACGCGTCCGGGGCCCCCCAATGGCTAGTTTTCAAATGGCGGCTTGGTACGCGGTTGGTAAACGCGTCGGACGCGTCCAGCAGTTTTAAATAGGCACATCCAACGCATGTTTTTCGTGTGTCCCGAGGGGGCAACAGCTAGTTTGATGGATGGGGGTTATAAATAGTTGTTGGTCGGCCTTGGGTTGTAACTCTTGACTCTCTAACTCATTCATCATTCCCTTAAGCTGAAAAATAGCCCTCCTTTCATCCTCTCTTGCTTGGTTGCACATCACAAGTGAGGATTGAGTGATTCGAAGTGCATTGCATGAGTTGATTCATCTAGTGGCACTTGCGAGTCGTTTGGCCGATGATTTCTTGTTACTCTTGGTGAGCACTGTCACCTAGCCGTCTTGGAGATTGTTGGAGGCATTGGGAAGAGTTGGTGATTGTTTTTGCCCACCTCCGGTGTTGATTTGTAAGAGGTTCTTGTGCTTTCCTCGGCGGAGCACCGAAAGAAACTCTAGTAAATTGCTCATGTCATTGAGTTACCTTGCTTGAGAGTGGTGTCTTGCGGTTCCCTTGCGGGGGAGTGCCTTGCGGGGCAAGTGGCTTGAGAGGGTCACACCGAGGAACCATCTAGGTGGAGGTCGACATAACGAGGACTAGCTTGTCGGTGCACAAGTGAACCTCGGGAGAAAAATCATTGTGTCAATCTTGTCTCTCGGTGATTGGTTTTCATATTGATATACTATGTTTGATCACTTCACATCTTGGTGATTGGCCCTTCTACTCATCAACGTCGGTATAAAGATCACCAACCTATCTCTTGTATTTACTTTCTCATATATATATTGTGTAGCTTGTGTAGATTTGGTTATCTTAATAGCTCACTAGATTAGAAAGTAGTGACATAGCCTTTTAGTGATATATAGATCATAATTTATTTAGAACTATCATTAGGAGGCTTGCTCACCATCTACGCTAGGCAAACCGCGGTTATTGCCATTTGTTTTACTAACAAGTTTTTGTCTAGTATATTTGTAGAAATTTAAATTGGCTATTCACCCCCTCTAGACATCTAGGACCTTACACTATGCGCATTCGCTAAGCGACTCATCTTAGTCAAGGCTTGACCGTGGCGCTCTGGTCACGTGCGCCGGTGGCTCCTGCAACGGTGGCCACAGTGGCAAACTGCTTCGACAATGAAGACGGCCAGAGAAGGGGTGTTGAGGAGGTGCAGCGCGAGCTGTGGAAGATTGTGGTGTGGTCGGAATTTATGGAGGAGCTCGGAGAGGACGAGCGCACCGCGGCCCTTGCGCGGCGGCCATGGTGGCACGGCCGTGACGGAACGGCGCGCGCGACCGATTTCGAGAGCTAGGGCTAACGGGAGCAGCTTAGGGAGAACAGAAAGGAGGGGGAAAACTTGATGGCGTGCTCAATTTGGTAGAGGTGGCTCGGTGTCGGTGGTGCACAACTGTAGAGCGGCGGCGATGGAGTAGAGAAAAAGAAAGAGAAGACAACGGCGCTCTTGAGCTTTTATAGGTGGCCGGGTGAGCTGGGGAGGTGGCAAGTGGCTTCTGGAGCTTGGCCACAACGTGCCTGCATGTCCCCATGATGAGAAGGTGCAGAGGAGACATGGCAACGCCGGCGATAGTGAGGTGAAGAGGACGATGATGACGTCAGCGTGACTGTAGTAGGGTAGATTTTTTAGAAAATTGCAAATTACTCTCAAAAATATATAGCAACTTGAAAATCTTCAAAAATAAAGTTTGCATAACTTTTCAAGAGCCACACTTTTCATTTAATAAGAATTTTCAAATTTAGCTTACATTTTCAAATGAGAATTCAAAATCAAAAGGGGTTAAAACCCTAGATTTGGTAATTTTAAAATTACTTTCAAAATTTCATTGAAACTTGAAAAACTTTGAATACCAACTTTGTAGCTCTTGTTCTACAAATTGTCTTCTTAGAGTATCTCCAAATTCCTTATAGATTTTCAATAAAGAAAAGGGGTAAAATAGAGTTTTAGGAAAAATCAAGGTTTTTGAGTCCAAAACATACCTCAAAACAAAGAGCACAAGCAACCTAGGAAAGTAAACTTATTTTAGTTGATACATATCAAGATTGTCTTACACATAACATAACAAGACAAGTTTTAGTTTGTTTTAAGTTCTTGCAGGAACACATAAAATAACAAAGGAACTTTAAATAAACCCAAAGCATCATAATTTCATGTATAAAACTAAGCATCATTGACATTAATGAAACACGAATGCGTTTATGCCATGATGGTCAATGATTATGCTTGATAATGCACATGATTAATATTTTAAATGCTTGTTAACATCTAGGATGTTACAATCTAGTGAGCTTAGCTTGGCTTTGTGCTTTTACTCATTAGAATTGTGTAGGTGCTCCCTCGCTTATGAAAGTACTAGTTGCTTAGGTTTGTGTGACCTTGTAAGCTAGAATTGATTAGGAGAGCACTAGCTAGATTGGCAACTTGCTTTCTTATTTAGGATATTTACAAGGTGCATCTAGAGTTATAATTAGAGGGGTGAAGTATTGTCTAGATCGATAGTTTTAATTCCGTATTTGTTTCGGTTAGCCGGTGCGATTAAGTTTTAGAAAGGACTATTCACCCCCTCCTCTAGTCTGCCATCTCGACCTTTCAACGGCCTGGCCGCTGATCTGGGCCCCGCCTAGGCAGGCATGGGGGCTAGCGCCTCCTCCACTCCTCTCTTTTCTCTGCTTGTGCGGCTAGAGATATGAGGAGAGAAAGAG
>CM041637.1:5766109-5812888 GCA_023333625.1 Bothriochloa decipiens
AAAGAGAGTGTGGGAAGTTAGGGAATAGGGTTAAGGTTTTCACCCTCCCTATCTATATGACCTTGGGGCAATCTGAACCGTCCATCAGGATGGACGACCAGGAATGGACGAGGCCTAGCAGGTCGGCCCAAAGGCACAGATTGGGCTCCCAAGGCCCATGACTGATTAAGGGGCATATAATGGTCAGAAGCTGTGGTAGAACCTTTTAAATTATATGGCCCACACGCACCTATCATTATCCCGAAGACCTCTGATAGCCATGCATATGTTTTAGATAACTTAGAAAGCCCTGTCGGGTGCCCTCGAAGGACCCCGATTAAATCATATTTCACTCATACCAGATCAACAAAGGAGTAGCTGCAACATTACAAAATTTGTTACAAAATAAGAATCAGAGTGTAAAGAAAAGATAAAAGTAAATTTACAAATTATAAATAAGTTATCTTTTATAAACTTATCTTCAATTGTGGAAGCAGAGTAGAACTACAGAAGACAACTTAGGTAGAGCACCTAAGTCGGGAGAGGGCAACCAGATCACGTCGAGCCCACCGACATAACCTTGGTTCAAACACCAATTAGAACCTGCAACAGGGGTTCAACAAACCCTGAGTACAAAAGTACTCAACAAGACTGACCCGATGAAAAAGAGGGGTGAAGACTCAAGAATACAGGCCAGAGGGATGAGGTAAGGGTCGCAAGAAATAAAGATTTTTACAGAAAAGCTCTTGTGGATCAAGTTTTAACTTATCATTGATTATAACAGAAAGTAAAATTGTCTTGCTCTAACTCAAGATCACCAACCAACTTCATTCTTAATCCTTAATCATCATTCAAGTTGTTACTACGATGATGAACAGAGATCGAGTCTTCTTCTCCGAGAAGCAACAGCGATTCAAATCATTTTTACCTAGCTAGGACCTAAATCACCGATATACCGGAGACTCTAACTCCGATGCATACCAGATCACATGATATACCGGGATAGCAACCGCAGCCATATATCAACCACGTGATACACACGGGACCTCTGACCCACAGTGTATCGATATACATAGGAACTCAAACCCACAGTATATCACACCATGCATGTGGTTATCTAGTCTCGATACACACAATTCACCAACGGACGGGGCCTAGGGCATCAACAGACGAAAACACTACAGAGGAACTCCTTTCCCAATGCAAGTTACCCTTTCGGACTTGATTTATTAACTATCATTATTATTCCACAAGTAAAACCAACCTCATCTTTTCATTCTTTACTTTTTGAAGAACCTATCTAATTAAGCAGGGCTAAGCATTACTATGCACTTCCCAATTAAATAGGTACAAGGAATATGGAGTAAGACAGGTAATGCAATTGGTAGGTTTTCACACAACTCCTATTAGTTAATGTAACATTTCATAACTGAAGTGATAAAACTTTATGAAAACAAGGATAAGGTTTAAATGTATCCGGGGCTTTCCTTGGTGATCGGGGTAGACGGTCTCTAACTCTGGATCAACGCCCAACTCCTGAATCTGCTCTTCCTTGGGAGCTGGTTCGATAACGTTAAACTCAACGTTAACGGAAGCTACACGATAACAGGATATGTTTCAACATGATGCTTGATGGATGCATAACCAAATTAAGAGCTTGAATGCAACTTTCCTCCGTGATAAAGTTACAAGCTAACAAAGCTTACTTACTAAGTTCATTAGGGTTAATTATGTCTTTAATGAAGTTCATTAAGCACATGAAATAACGTTGATTAAGCCTTAATGACATGATTAAGATAAGCGCAAACAATTAATTAAAGAGTCAAAGGTCATTAAGGTTAATGACCTAAGGTCATCAATCAATCCCAAAGTCAAACAAACCCTATAATGATTAAGCATGATTAAAAAGGTTAATTAATTATTTAAAAAGCATAAATTAAGGCATAAAATTAAATTATCTAATTAAGCTCAAAATTTTATTTTAAAAAGATCTTGGTCTAATTAGATGGCAAAACAAATTTTAGAAATAAAAGCCAATTAATTTATTAAAAATCATAAAAGATGCATTTTTCAAATAAAAGGACTAATTTTAAATTATGTAAAAACTATTCAAACTTGGCATGTTATATTTTTCCTATGTAGAGAACGTCATAAAGAGAATACACAAAAATTCTCAGAATTTTTGGAGTTATACATGAATTACTATGAATTATGGAAGAAAATAGCATTTGAATTATTTTCTAAAAATAGAAAAAGAAAAGAAAATTATTTTCCTGACGTTGACCGCGGCGGAGCGATTTTGACCGGTGAGACCTCACCGACGGTGAGGTCTCCGGCCACGGGGCTTGGCTCTACGGACTCAACTCGACACAGCGAGTCGATCTATGGGCATAATGCAGTGGCATAGGCACCAGAGGTACCTCGCCGGCAGCCATGACGGCACGGCGGAGCTCGGACGCGACGGCAAGGATCACCAGAGACTTCTTCGATGATGGTGAATGCACGGAAAGCTTCCACGCAACAACGCGAACCTAATGCACAACTCATTTGGGCCAAAGATGGTTCCTATCCTCGGCGGGTACGCACGTGGCAAGACGGAGCACCGGCGGCGAGCACGTACACCGGTGGCTATGGCATGGTAGAGGTGAAGCTGAAGGTAGGGACAAGTGCTGGAACTCACCGCAGGCACGGCGGCTCGAGGATGAAGGCTCGGAGTGGCCGGAGGTGGAAGCTTAGCGACGGCAGGGATGGCGGCGGCGGTGCTCCGGCGACGAGGACGACGTTCTGGTGAGTCCTATGCATCGCAGAGCAAACCAAGGAGCGCATGAGCAAGAGCAGATCAAGGTGATCATGATGATGGAGAAGAGGGAAGAAAATAACCTACGACGATGACTGACAATGGTAGCGGTTCGCAGCGGCTCTACTGTTGGCCGAGAAGAAGACGGCGGCGCGCGAGCGGCTCGAACAACTAGAGCGAGCGTGGACTGACTCAACAGAAGCTCAAGGGCAAAGTGAAGCTGTGGGCTAGCTGGGATGGCCGGAGATGAAGCTATGGTGACAAATTTGGCCGGTGGACGGAGAACTACGGCGATGGCGAGCAGAGGAAGGGAAGAGAAGAAAAACGGCGGCCGGCTCCGGTATTTAAACGGCAACGACGGTAAACGAGTAACCGACACACGGCGGAGAGGTTTCCAGCGTGGGCCAGCTGGCGGCGAAGGCAGGCTGGTATGGCACCGGCGGCCACGGCGACGCCATGAACAGAGAGGGAGAAGGACGATGATGACGTCATCATCCACTGTAGCATGTGATGTCACTCGGTAAAATACAAATTACACCGGATTTTACATAAGAACATGAAAATCTTCAAAAATAAGATTTGCATAACTTTTTGGGAGCTACATTTTTCATTTAACAAACATATTCAAATTCTGGGTACTTCTTGAAACATGTACTCAATTTCAAAAGGGGAACAAAATCCTATAATAAAATATTTGAAATTACTTTTAATTTTTCAATAAAACTTGAAAATATTTAAATCTATGAAATGCTTAGCTTTTCAAATCAAACATTTTTGATATACAAAGTTTTCCCAAATTATGCAAAATTTTTGAATTATGGGTTTAAAATCAAAAAGGGACAAATGTTAGAAAACTATATTTTCAAATTTATTTGAAATTCTTTTTAGAAACTTAAAAAACTTTGAATACCATAATTGTAGCTCTTGTCAAGATCTACAAATCATATTTTGAGAGTATACTAAAATTCTTTATATATTTTGAATTATAGAAAAGGGGTAAAAGGGATATTTTAATTCGAAGGATTTTAAAATTAAACAAACACCCTAAGCATCATTATTTCATGTATTAAACAAACACCACAAAAGGACATTAAAGAAACATGAATGCATTTATGCCATGATGCTTAATGATTATGCTTGATAATGCATATGATTAATATTTTAATTGCTTATTAACATATAGGATGTCACAGAAGCCCACTATATATATTCTTTGTCTTTATCATTTTCTTTGTTTCTATTATTATTTACTGCAAATTTATTTACTACAGTTATTCAAATTTTGTATTTTACTTTACTACAATTTATATTATTTATTTAATTTATTTAATTACAAATTCAATCCTGAAGATTGGTCCATTTGTTATAATGGTCAACATTTCATTTGATAAATTTTGAACCATTCAAATTTTGAATTTTTAAGATTTTATGACTAGTGTTTAATAACACTTTCTCAAATAAAAAATGACCTATGTATCAGATGTAGATCTTTATGAGTTCTACAAACATGGTATTCAAAAGTTTTAATTTGAGGCCATTTAGTGTCTCATTTGACCAAGTTTAACCAAGTCAAATCTGTATTTTAAAACATGTTACTAGTGTTTACTAATATTTTCTAAAAAGTAGAAATGACTTATGTATCAAATATAAATCTTGATGATTTCTACAAATATGGTATTCAAAATGTTTTCATTTGAGGTCATTTAGTGGCTCAATTGACCAAGTTTGACCAAGTCAAACCTTGAATTTTAAAAAAATAACAATTAGACTGTAGTTTTTAAAGTCCTAGATCGTGTCAACTTGAAAAGTCATGAATACCAAGATTAGTCCACTCATCAAGATCTACATTTGATACATAGGTCATTTTTGCATTTGATAAAGTGTTAGCAAAGTGTAGTTCTAAATCTACAAGTTTCACATATAATTTCATAAAGTCTGTGTGAGATTTAAGGTTTTATGACTAGTGTTTACTAACACTTCTCAAATTCAAGAATTACCTATGTACCAAATGTAGATCTTGATGAGTTATACAAACATGGTATTCAAAAGTTTTTTATTTGAGGCCATTTAGTGCATCATTTGACCAAGTTTGACCAAGTCAAAGCTTGTATGTTAAAACATATGACTAGTGTTTACCAACACTTTCGCAAAAACAGAAATGACTTATTTATCAAATATGAATCTTGATGAGTTCTACAAACATGGTATTCAAAATATTTTTATTTGAGGTCATTTAGTGACTCAATTGACCAAGTTTGACCAATGTTTACCAAGTCAAACCTTGGATTTTAAAAAAATATGACTAATGTTTACCAATATTTTCTCAAATGAAATATAACTATTTAACAAATGTAGATCTTGATGTGTTTTATAATCTTGGTATTTAAAAAAATTTCATTTGAGGAATTTAGTGTCTCATTTGACCAAGTTTAACCAAATCAAATCTTGGATTTTAAAAAAAAATGTGACTAGTGTTTACTAACACTTTCTCAAATGTAAAACTTACCTATGTATCAAATATAGATTTTGATGAGTTGTACAATCCTGGTATTCAAAAGTTTTAATTTGAGGTCATGTAATGTCTCATTTGACCAATTTTGACCAAGTCAAATTTGGATTTTAAAAAAATATGACTAGTGTTTATCAAAACTCTCTCAAATGCAAAAATGAACTATTTTACAAATGTAGATCTTGATGTTTTTTACAATCTTGGTATTCAAAAGTTTTTCATTTGAGGTAATTTAGTGTTTCATTCATCAAGTTTGACCAAGTCAAACCTGGAGTTTAAAAACATGCGACTAGTATTTACTAACACTTTCTTAGATGTATGAACTATATAAAAATATATATCTTGATGAGATGTACAATCTTGATATTTAAAAGTTTCATTTGAGATCATTTATCTTATTTGATCATTTATGTCGAAAACCACTATAAGGGCGGCTGGTGGTCCAGCCGCCCTTACTGTGACCCTCACTGTAAGGCCGGCTGTTACCAGCCGCCCTTATAGTGGACCAATATAGGGGCGGCTCCAAAGTCAGTGAAAGGGGCACTCTTTTTATGGATTTTTCGCGTAGTGATAAGTGCATATGTCCAGTGGCGGAGCTATAGGGTATGCCGGGTATGCCCCGGCATACCCTATTTTTCTGGCGTGGGAACAGGTACATATACGTATTTTATAAAAAAAACTCATCTACCGATCACGCGCGGCGAGCGAGCGAGCCTGGTCGCGTTGTGAGGCAGCGAGCGAGTGGGCAGGCCACGACTCAATCATTTATGTTCAAAGTCCGTCAAAGTCCTGACTCCATGAGCCCAGCCCAGCTAGCGTTTGCAAGTGAACGTCATTTAATTTGTGTTCAGGCCCATTCGGCATTCGGCAAGTGACTTTGACGGAATACAGCAATACGGAGGCTCAGCCACCAGCGGGCATCGGTTCGATTTCCAATCTTCCTTGCCGTTCCCTACGCCGTCACGCCGATCGCGATCGACGATCGCCGATGCCCGATGCCCGACACCGCTGCCGACGCCACATCGCCAGTAGCCCAGTAGCAATACAGATCAAATATTCAGTCTAGTTCAGTCAATCAGACATCACCGCCCTAGGCTTGAGGTGAGATTCATGTTCCTCAGTCTAGTTTATAAAAATTCATTTATACTTCAATTGCTAGTTGATCTGATCCTTGTAATTTTTATGCAGTAAAATAAAGAGAAAAGTGCAAGGGGATATTGCATCTCTTTATAAGAAGCATGAAGCAAAGAAGGCAGCGGCTGCCACTCTTAATCGCTCTCCTGATCCAGTTTTACCTATGGTGGAAGAGGAGAGTCATGAGAGATTAGTTGAGGAAATTAAAAATCCTGTGCTACCACCACCACCGTCACCACCACCAATACAACCATCTCTAGTGCCATCAGGTCCAGTCTATGACATCGATCGTCTTCCACATGATCCAGGTGAAAGATGTCCTATTCATAAGTACCCTGTTAAATATCAAGATGCAATTCGAAGAGCATATATTATTAGAGGTCCATTCAAACCTTATGCACATGATTTTCCGATAACAAAGATTTCTGGAAAAGATCATCATTTTAATTATTTTTGGATGCACAATCATGAGTGGATGGAGTATAGTATTAAGAAGGATGTTGTATTTTGTTTTACGTGCTACTTGTTCAAGAAGGGTGCTAGTATTGATGTTCCTGCTATGGATGGTGTTTATGTTCCTTATGGAAAATCAACAAGGAAAGCTCATGCTCGAAAGCAATCCAATGATGACCATTTCAGAAGAGAAGTATATATTGGTGTTATTGATCAAATAAGTCAAGAACTTGATAATCGGTTTGATGAGATTAATATGGAGTTGTTCTTGTATGGCTGCCTTCAATCCTTCTAATTCATTTGAGTCTTTTGATGCACAGAAGCTACGTAGACTAGCTGAGTTCTACCCAAAGGACTTCTCAAAAAATAATTTGCTTACTCTTGAATTACAACTAGATAATTATATTGATGGCATCAGGCAGGATGATAGATTCAAAGATCTAGAAAATATTGTTGATCTCTCAGTTAAGCTTGTTGAAACAAAGAGGCATAAAGTGTATGATTTGGTTTATCAGCTTCTTAAATTGGTATTGCTTCTACCGGTGGCAACAGCAAGTGTTGAAAGGGTATTTTCTGCACTGGTTTTAGTAAAAACAAAAACCCAAAATAAGATGGGAGATAGCGTTTTGGATGATTGTCTAGTCACTTTCATTGAGCGGGATATTTTCTTTGAAATTGATGAAGATGATATAATTAAGATATTTATGAAGCTTCAAAAGCGTCGAATACGTCTGTAAAATAATATTATAAGTCTCACTCTATTATGTATATATGTCAATTATCGGTATGACTTTTGAAACTATTTATATTGTAGCAGTGAATATGGTTTCAGTTAATCTATAAATATAAGCCTTGTTACCAAAATAATTTTTTTTACTAATCTTGTATAAATTTTTTTTGAGAGGCATACCCTGACCTAAAATGCTAGATTCGCCACTCCATATGTCAGCCAAGGCTGTCTGCCTCGTCCACATACCCAAAACGAGCTCCCTGTCCGCGCTGCATTAGGGCCCCGCCGGATGCTATCTCTGAGCACGCAGCGTCACTCATGCCTCCTCCGATCCTCCTGAACCAGTGCCCATGGCCACCCATCGCCTCTTTCTCTCAGCACCGGCGGCCGCCCATGCACCCATGTCACGTTGGAGATCGGTGGTCGAGCCTTCGCAGCGCCGACGGACACCCACGATGTAGCGTCGATGAGCTCTGATGCGCCTGTTCTGTGCCCTTCCTCTCGAGCCGGTGAGCTCCCTTTGTCATTGTGTGCCATCACACCCACAGCCAGGCAGTGCCAGGTAGTGATTGGATAAGTAGAGAGCAGAGGAGGGTGGGAGACACAGCGGGATTGGATTCATCGTCGTGCTTTCTCTCCTTAATTATTCTCTCTCATCTTTGTAAATCGTACCGCTTCACTTTGGATCATTGGTCGGAATAGAGTACCATGCATTCAACAAAGTTTTCTAATTAATTAAAACACATACTGTCGGTGTTCTGACCCTCGAGGGGTTAACACCAACGAGTAATATTGTATTCGCGTGCTCCCTAATCCGGTGGGTGATGCAAGAAGGACATAATAATTTATCCTGGTTTGGGCAAAGAAGGCGGTGCGGGTCGTGGCACAGCACTCGGTATGGCGCAACAGCGTAATATGACTTGCGGGATTCCGGGGCATGGGCGGTAAAAGTAGATCTGACCGCCACGCCTGTAACTGTTATCGTAACTGTGGCCATGCGGTTAGGCGGGGGTAGATAGATCGCATTAAATGCGCTTGGATCCATACAGGGGAGTTGGTGGCCAAGGGGTGCACTGTCCTCGAGGGCCGCCCATTCGCCCGGGCGAAGTTCCATCCTCGAGGGGAGGCTCGTTCGCTGGGCGAAGTTACGTCCTCGAGGGCAGGCTCGTTCGGAGGATAAATTTCCGTCCTCGAGGGGTCGCTCGAATCGTACCCTCGCGTATACAGTACTTGTCCGTTCGGTATCCTCTCGGGTGGACAGTACTGGTCCGTTCGGTAACCTCTCGGTTATACAGTACTAGTCCGTTCGTTAGCCTCTTGAGCAGGCTTTGGTTTTGGGCCGTCGTTGTTCGTTCGCGGGCCAGTCCAATATGTCTCAGCCTATGGGCCTTCGTACGTTAACGCGGGAGGTTATCAGAGGGGTCAAGATGCTGATTTTGCGGGGTTTTAGTTTGTTAAGCAAGGGGTCTGGGATACCCGTTTCCAGGGTATCGACAGTAGCCCCCGAGCCCCTGCGCGAGTGATGTCACTCGGGGAGGGGGTCAGGAATTTAGGAATGAGACGTGATTCGGATTTTTTCGCGGGGGGCGCGCGAGCGACCCCCGCGGGGGTAGCCCCCGAGGCCTCGTAGGAGTCGAAAGACTCCTGTGAGGGCTTTATTTTATATTTAGTTAAAGGGTGCTCGTCCAGTCGGGTGTAGGCCTGAACTGGAGTCGTAGCGTTCTACCGAGGGGAGCCCCCGGGGAATTTTCGACCCTCTTTCGTCGAGGGGCGCCGGACATAGGCGAGCCCCCGAGCCTCGTGCGGCTGGGGCGTTGCTGGCCTCGGCATTCTTCTCACGAGTCCTTTCGATCGGATGTGAGGCGAGAAGCATCGGACTACCCCCGATAGGGCGAGCCACGAAGTTCTCAGTGAGCTGGTAACGGGAAAATCCAAGCGAGAGCCCGTTCCTCGTTCGATAGAGGTCGGCAGGAGGCCCGGAGGCGGTCTCATTAAAGCAAAACGCAATGGTCCTATGGATTCCGATTCCATTCGATAGGTCTCGGCGGCTCGATGCCTCCCTTCGGGGGGATTCCATAAAGTCCGTAACGTTTTGCCTTGGATGCATCCAAAGGGGTCTTGAGAGTTCATTCTCGAGTAGGGCCTTGTGTTGGCTCCCCCTTGGTCACCCCTGACTCGGGTGCTCGAGGGCGGCTGTCGAACCTTGTTCGTGGGGTCAGCCTTCGCTCCTTCGAGACTTAGGGCCGGAGCCCGATTTTGGTGCTCAAGGGCGGCCGTTAAGCCCTCACTCGAGGACCGGCCTTCGCTCCCTCGAGACTTCGAGGTGGGGTCGGAGCCTGCTCTTTTACGGTGCTCAAGGGCGGTCGTTAAGCCCTCACTTGAGGACCGGCCTTCGCTCCCTCGAGACTTTGAGGCGGGGTCGGAGCCCGCTCTTTTGCGGTGCTCAAGGGCTGTCGTTAAGCCTTCACTCGAGACCGGCCTTCGCTCCCTCGAGACTTCGAGGCGGGGTCGGAGCCCGCTCTTTTGCGGTGCTCAAGGGCGGTCGTTAAGCCCTCACTCGAGGACCGGCCTTCGCTCCCTCAAGACTTCGAGGTGCGTTTTACCTTATGTAGAAAACTCCGTTAGCGAGTGACGGTTCTTTTTTCTTACCGTTGGGCACGCCTTTTGAGGAGAAGGGCTTAGCGGTACGATCGTGGCGGGCCCGAGCAACAGCTCTCGGTCAAAGGTGTGACGCGTGCGTCCGGTCGGGGGTCGAGGGGGAACGGTCAGGTAAACGCATTAATTGCGGGAAGTTACCTTTTCCCCGCCGCCGGGCTCCGCCCGTTGCTCTTCTCGAGTATAAAAACAGAGGGGGACAGGCGTTCGCTCCCACCTTTGCCATTCTGCCGAGCTCCTGCTTTCCTGCGCGCGTGAGGATAAAAACTTAGAGCGAGAAGTCGTGATTGGGAACCTTCCTGGTCGACCGTCTGCAAGGAGATTCGTGCTGTTGTTGCCGCCGCCGCGCCCACCGAGCAGATCCGTGCCACCGCCGCCACCATGGCCCCAGTCCTCCAGCCCGCCGAGCCCTGGCGCCCGTCGACCGTGACGCGGCAGAGGCTGACCGAGCTGGTGAGAGAAGGACTTCTCCGCCCCGTCACGGATTCGAATCGGCCGGAGTGGATTGCGCCGCCTAGGGACCACGAAGAGCCAAATCCGCCGAAGGGGTATGTGGTGAGCTTCCTCAAGTTCCATCGGCACGGGTTCGGCGTTCCCCCAAGTGAGTTCATGCGGGGGCTAATGAACTACTACGGCGTCGAGCTCCACCATTTCTCCCCCAACGCCATCTCCAACGCTGCCATCTTCGCGGCCGTCTGCGAGGGCTATCTCGGAATGGAGCCACATTGGGAGCTATGGCTCCACCTCTACAAGGGGGAGTGGTTCGCCTCCCCGGTGTCGGTCGGAGTAAGGCGAATCGTCAGAGCGGGGTGCCTCAACTTTGCGTTGAAGACCGGGAGGTCAGAGGAGCCACGCGAGTACATCCCCACCGGGTTGGCGACCAACCACTCCCGGTGGGACGAGCAGTGGTTCTATCTTCGCAACGACGGCGGCTATCTCCCGCCGTACACCGGGCGGCTCATCGCCGAGCATCCATACAATTGGCCGTTCGGTGTCGCAGGAGACCTTCAGTGTCGACTTCACCCCCTCGTCGTCGCGATGAGGACCCTTCGAGAAGCGGGCCTGACGGCGGGGATGGTCGCCTCGGCCTTTCACAGTCGACGGGTGCTCCCTCTGATGGAGCGCCCGTTGCGGTTGGACGAGATGCTCCCCTCGGCGGCGCCCGAGCTTCTCAGGAGATGCCGGATGTCCGGCGAGAGGCCGTCCGCCTCGGAAGTCGTCGCGCGGGTAAAGGGGATGGTGTCTGGCTCGTTCAGGGTGGAAGATGTCAACCGTCTCCCCATGCGGTCGGAGGAGGGTTGCCTCGACCTGGTGAGTGCCCCGGCTCTTGCCCTTCGAGTTCTTCCCCCCTCCTCCCCTTTCTTATGTCCCTGTGACTAAACGTCTTTGCGCAGGGGAGAATCAACTACCGGAGATCGAGGCCTCCACTGAGGGAGGACGCTCCCGATCATCAGGTAAGACGCTTCACCGCCCAGCAAGAGAAGCGGAGTAAGGACGAGGAGGAGAAAAAGAAAGCCAAGAAGCTCCGGGAGCGCGAAAGGCTCACGAAGCGCCGCGCTGAGCAGAGGCGCGACGGGCTCCCAGAGGAGGAGTCTCCCTCTAATGGAGATGAAGATGATGATGATGACAGTGATGACGTCGAGGGGGTGGAGGGGCGCCTCGATCGCATCCTATTGGAATCCTCCCATGCTGACCGCCCCTTCGTGCAGGAGGAGGTGGCGGAGCAGCGCGCCCATCAGCTGGCGGCGTCGGCCTTCGAGCGCCGACGTGGAAAAAGGGTGCCGAGACCTCTCCTCGAGGGGGATCACCCACCTCGCGTCGTACTCGAGGCGGGAGCCCACCCACTTCGATCCGGGAGACCCGGTCCCGGTCGTCGGCGCGCGCGGAGCAGAGGCGTGCCCAGGAGGCCCTGTCGAAGCAGGGAAGCGCGGCGACCTCATCGACGGCCCTGAGCAGCCCCAGCCCTACGAAGAGCTCGGCTTTGGGAGGGGTCTCGAAATCTGCGGGCAGTTCGAGGGGTGCTCGAAAGGCCTCTATACCCTTCGGGTAAGTGCCGTTGAATCGTTTTCTTTTCGTTGCGTCATCTTTGTGCGCTTTAATAAACTTTTTGCCATTCTGCTTTCCATTCAGGCCCAAGCGCCAGATCGAGGAGGTGTCTCTCGCGCCGGCCAAGCGGCTCAAGATGGATGCAGCCACGAAGACGGAGGCCCCGGCTACAGTTGCGTCGTCGAGGCCCTTGGCCCCGTGGGAAGCCAAGTGGTTGTCCTCAGCCCTTGGTGCTATGGCGCGCGGTAGGCTGACGGGTTCCACTCCTGTTGCAGGGTCGAGCATCCCAGGGGCCGCGGCGGGTGGCGACTCCATGCCTGGGAGGACGCATGAGGGAGGGAGCGCCTCCTTGACGTCACCGCCTGCGGCCCTCGAGCTCGACCCGGCACCAGGAGGCGGCGCCCCGACGTCGGGGGCTTCCGTTCCTGGTGGTCTGGAGGCTTCGATCCCCGCACCCAAGGCGGGAGCCCCTGAGGGCCACGAGCCGGGAGAGGAGGTCGTCGTCGTGGACCTCGAGGGTGAGGAGACCTCGACCCTTCCCCCTCGACGGGAGAGCGGCGGCCCTGGCCGGCGAGGCTGCGCGAGCTCGAGGCCCGGAGGGAGCAGGAGCAGGGGGCCCTGCAAGAAGTGGAGCTGCCACGGCCGCAGCAAGAGGAGGAGAAAACTGGGGGCCAGCCCCAGCATCAGCAGGCGCAGCAGACGCCGCCGGGGGATGCGGCGCTGCTGGACCGGCCGGCTCAGCAACCGCCCGAGACGTCTGAGGCGGAAGCGACTTTCGGACTGCCCAAACAATGGGTGTCCGTGATTACTTTGGACGAGTTGCTGGCCGAACAAGAAACGGCGTCGAAGGCGTCGACGGTCCCGCGGCTACCGGGGGTACAACCGGAGGATGCCTCGATACCGAGCCTGGCGGAAGACGCGCCAACGGTGGTCCCGCCGGCGCTACAAGTCGTGGCGTTGGGTGAAGCGACGGCCTCCACACCTCCGCTGCCTCCGACGACACCGGAAGCAGCACCGGATCAGGCGCCACAACCATCGACGGAGCAGCCGAAGGAGACGGCGGCTGTCGACGTGCTGAGGAGGTCGACGTCCGACCCTGGGCTGAGGAGTGCCCGCGCCGCGTCAGAGTTCCGCATCCCGGGGGAGTTGGTCGTGGGCTACGGCGTTCCGGGCGATGTGGTGGAGGAGATCGAGTCCTTGGCGCGAGCCAAGGTCAAGATGGTCCTTCCGCATTGGGGCAAGGAGCGCATTGTGCTCCGGGAACTCGGCGAGTCCAGCGCTCCGGGGATCGAGATGAACGACCCAGCGGAGGTCGAGTGCTGGGAGGAGGCCGAGCGATCCCGGGCGTGGCTGCGGCACTTGCTGAAACTGGGCGCCGAGCTCGCCGAAGGCCTTGACCGGAACCTTGCGGTGAGTCGCTGTGTTAGGCCATATGTAGTTTTTTAAGTTCTTTCATATGGGATGCCTTAACCCTCGATTTCCTATCCCCAGGTGGCGCGGAGGCGGTCCTACTCCAAGTCAGTCTTTCTCCACGAAACGCACAACAGCCGGGAGGAAGTGCTTCGCCAACTCGAGGCCGGCCGCTCTGCGCAGAGCAGGGTGGCCGAGCTCGAGGAGGAGCTAAGCAGACGAGGGAGGAGGCCGCCAAGGCCAAAGAGGAGGCCGCCCGGGCGAAGGCGGACTCCGACGCCGCTCGAGGAGAAGCCGCCCGCCTCGAGGGGGAGCTCGAGCGTGCCAGGGAGGAGACTGACGCGGTAAAGGCCGAATCGGAGAAGGCCAGGGTCGAGAGCGTCCGAGCCCAGGAGCGCGTCGAGCTGCTCATGGCAGAGGCTTAGAGCTCCGTGGAGCGCATCCGTTCGCTCGAGGCCAGCTTCGCTGAAGTCTCCGCCACGCGCAACGCCCTCTCCGCCTTGGTCCAGGAGGAGAAGAGCCGTGCCGCCGACCTGGAAACCTAGCTCGGGGCAATGAAGGCCACCCTCTAGGACTAGGAGCAGGCCATCATCCTAGCTGGTGGCGCCCTCGAGACCCTCCGCTTCGAGAAGACGGAGGTGACCCGAGCCTTCAAAGAGGCCCAGCGGGAGCGGGACGAGGCTCGGGGGAGCGCGACGCCGTGCTGGGGGATCGCAACGCCCTCAAGACTCACTGTGCTGGTGAGTTCCTCAAAGGGTTTTTGATCTTTGTTCTTTCCGTATGGTTTATCAAATTCTTGCTTTGTGTTTCAGGCATCGAGTCCGAGCTGCTTGCAACCCAGACCGCCACCAAGGCGCTGCAGGAGAGCCTTGCGGCGGAGGGGGCGCTTCTTGGTTGGCTCTGGGTTGCCCTCGATGGGCTCTGCGCCCTCTGGGAGGTCGGGCCCGTCGAGGGCGCCGAAGAAGACATCCCGGGTGCCGTGCTCGTGGACCGGATCTACTACCTTGACGCCACCCTTCGCGATCGCGTGCGGGAGGCGCTTCACACTGGCGTGAAGCGGGCACTTACAGTAGTCTCCTCCGGCTTCGTTTTTGATATGAACGTGGTGGCCCAAGGCTTTGTTCCTGACATCTCAAAGACCGACGCCGAGAATGAGGAGCGCTGCCGAGGGCTCATCAACGACGCCGAGAGGCCGGGGGGAGAGCTGGCGAAGTTATTCGAGGATGAAGTCCTCCCCTCGGCGGATGGAGGGTACCATGTCGAGGAGGGCGGCGACGGGGCAAGCCTGTAGGGCAAGACTGGGCGAGGGTGCCCATGTAATGAATTAGTTTTTTGTAACTTATATTCAATTGTGGCTTCGAAAGCCCTTTTTGGACATTAATACATCTATCGTAATGTGATGCGTCCTTTTACTTTCGAACCTTTTCTGCTTTCTTCTCACCTAGACTTTGCTTTTTTGACTAAGTTTTTGATGCAAGCTCGTATCCCTCGAGGGGGGAGCGAGTGGAGGTTCCGTAGCCCGGAGACGTAGGAGAGCTCCGGCTCGACAGCCCTCGACCCCAAGGGAGTTCGAGGCGCTTTCTACTTAGTCGCGAAGCGTATCGAGGTGTGAGAAAGAAGAAGCGCTCGAGTTCTGCTCACCTCACTTTTGCTTTTCGACTGAGCGTTCGACGTGAACTCGTATCCCTCGAGGGGGGAGCGAGTGGAGGTACCGTAGCCCGGAAGCGTAGGAGAGCTCCGGCTCGACAGCCCTCGACCCCTAGGGAGTCCGAGGCATTGTTAACTTAGTTGGGAAGCAAAAAGAGGGGGGCGTGCAAAAAATTCGTTCGTATTTTTAGGAACTTAGGGGGTTCCCCCCCGTTAGCCCCCGAGGGAGGCTCGACTCTGGTGAGACAGGGTCGAGGCTACCTCTTGCATGTACAATAATGAGTTTGAACTTATAATCGAAAGTAGTCCTTATATTTGTCATGCGGAAATGTACAAGACATGCGAGAATGTACAAGGGCACTGGTGCCCTAAGGGTAGAAACGACGTAGCTGTTCGATGTTCCACGCGTTGGTGAGGATTTTGCCTTTGTCGTTAGCGAGCTTGTACGTCCCGGGCTTTAGCACCTCAGCTATGGCGAATGGACCTTCCCATGGCGGCGTCAGCTTGTGACGTCCTTTGTTGCTCTGCCGTCGACGTAGGACGAGGTCTCCAACTTGGAGGTCCCTCGGGCGCACGTGCTTGTCGTGGTAGCGTTGAAGTTTTTGCTGATACCTCGCGGAGTGAAGCAGCGCCATGTCTCGAGCCTCCTCGACTTGGTCGACGGCGTTTGCGAGGGCTTCTTCGTTGGTTTGCTCGTTGTACGCCTTTAGTCGAGGGGAACCATACTCGAGGTCAGTGGGGAGGACGGCCTCGGACCCATAGACCAAGAAGAATGGGGTGAACCCCGTGGCTCGACTAGGTGTTGTCCTTAAGCTCCATAGGACCGATGGCAACTCCGCGGCCCATTTTTTCCGTGCTTGCCGAGGCGTTTGAGGATCCTTGGCTTGAGGCCCTACAAAATCATGCCATTGGCGCGCTCGACCTGGCCGTTAGTTCAAGGATGTGCAATCGCAGACCAATTCACACGGATGTGATAGCGATCGCAAAGATCCAAGAACTTCTTGCCGGTGAACTGCGTGCCGTTGTCGGTGATGATGACGTTCGGGACCCTGAAGCGATGGATGATGTCGGTGAAGAACTCGACCGCCCGTTCGGAGCGGATGTTGCTGATGGGCCAGGCCTCGATCCATTTGGTAAACTTATCGACGGCAATGAGCAGGTGCGTGTACACTTTGGTCATCCTCTTGAGAGGCCCCACAAGATCCAGCCCCCAGACCGCAAACGGCCAGGTGATGGGGATCATTTGTAGGGCGTGAGCTGGGAGGTGCATCTGCTTGGCGTAGAATTGACACCCTTTGCACGAGCGGACGATGTTCGTGGCGTCGAAAATGGCGGTCGGCCAGTAGAAACCCTGTCGAAAAGCATTGCCTATGAGGGTCCTTGGTGCTGCGTGGTGGCCGCAGGCTCCCGAGTGTATGTCCTCGAGGAGCCTCCTGCCTTCCTCGATGGTAATGCAGCGCTGAAGAATGCCCGAAGGGCTTCGCCTGTAGAGTTCCTTGCCGTCACCGTAGATGACGTAGGACTTGGCCCGTCGCGTGATCTGTCGAGCGTCGGTCCGGTCCTTCGGAAGTTCTCCCCGAATGAGGCAGTTGAGTAAAGGGGCTCGCCAATCCGGTGGCGGGTTCGACGGAGGAGATGTCTCCTGGATCTCCATAACCTGGGCCCCGGTCGAGGGGGCCCCGATCGAGGTCATGTGGTGGAGCTTCGAGGGCGTAGAGCAAGCCCCCGAGCCCAAATCGACGGAGGGCTCGAAGAGGTCCCTCGAGAACACGTCCGGAGGGACCGTACCTCGAGTCGATGCGATTTTCGCGAGCTCATCCGCGGCTTCGTTGTATCGTTGAGCGATATGACTAAGCTCGAGGCCATGGAATTTGTCTTCCAACTTGCGCACTTCGTTGCAGTATGCTTCCATCTTGGCGTCGTGGCAGCTCGAGGCCTTCATCACTTGGTCGATGATTAGCTGCGAGTCGCCTCAAACGTCAAGGCGTCAGACCCCGAGTTCAAGGGCGATTCGTAATCCGGCGACAAGTGCCTCGTACTCCGCGACGTTGTTAGAAGCGGCAAAGTGGATGCGAATGACGTAGCGCATGTGGACTCCGAGGGGTGAAATGAAGAGCAAGCCCGCGCCTGCTCCTGTCTTCATGAGCGACCCGTCGAAGTACATCGTCCACAGCTCGGCTTGAATTTGGACTGGTGGCAACTGAGTGTCGGTTCACTCGGCGATGAAATCCGCCAGCACTTGAGACTTGATGGCCTTCCGTGGTGCGTAGGTGATGGTCTCGCCCATCAGCTCGACCGACCACTTGGCAATCCTTCCAGCGGCCTCCCGGTTATGGATGATCTCCCCCAAGGGGAACGAGGATACCACAGTAATCGGGTGGCCGAGGAAGTAATGTTGGAGCTTGCGACGCGTAAGGACGATGGCGTAGAGCAGCTTCTGCACCTGTGGATAGCGGATTTTCATTTCCGGAAGCACTTCGCTGACGAAGTAAACCGGCCGCTGGACTGGCAAGGCGCGTCCTTCCTCTTGCCTTTCCACCACTATGGCCGCGCTGACCACCTGGGTGGTTGCGGCGACATAGAGGAGGAGGGGCTCAGGCGGTTCAGTCGCCGTTGCTGGTCGAGGAGGGACGAGGATCAGAGTGGACGTCAGCTTGGCTTTGAGTTCGTCGAGGGCCCCCTCGGCCTCCGCGGTCCACGTAAATCGCTCGGATTTTTTCAAGAGACGGTACAGAGGCAAGGCCTTCTCCCCTAAACGTGAGATGAAGCGGCTGAGGGCCGCGAGACAGCCCGTGACCCTCTGCACGCCCTTGAGATCCCGAATCGGCCCCATTCGCGTGATGGCCGACACCTTCTCGGGGTTGGCCTTGATCCCGCGTTGGGAGACGATGTATCCGAGGAGCATGCCCCGAGGCACTCCGAAAACACATTTCTCGGGATTGAGTTTTATGTTTTTGGCTCGAAGGCACCCGAACGCGATTTCGAGGTCTCGGATGAGGTTGTTCGCTCTTTTGGACTTGACCACGATGTCATCGATGTAGGCTTCGACCGTGTCGCCTATGTGTTCGCCGAAGACATGGAGCATACACCGCTGATACATTGCCCCGGCATTTCGGAGGCCGAAGGGCATTGTCACGTAGCAGTACATGCCAAAAGGTGTGATGAAGGAAGTCGCGAGCTGGTCGGACTCTTTCATCTTAATTTGGTACAGCGCGGGGGGACCTCGAGGTCTTTTACGTTCGGTTGCAGTGACAAGATCATCTTCTGCAGCCTCACGCTTGCCTTGTTGATTTTTCTTCTTCTTGTTATTTCTCTTCGACCCTTTGCTCGAGCCTCCAGCGTTGTCGGCTACCGGTGTTTTTCCCTTGTCCTTCATGTCGCTGAAGAAGGCGCCGACGGCCTCTTCGCCAGCCGCGTAGTTGGCGACCACATCCATAAGCTTGTCGACGATGTCGGGGCGGTTACGCCCTAACTCGCGAACTAGGTCCCTGCAGGTCGTACCCGCAACAAACGCTAGAACAACGTCGAGGTCGGAGATGTGGGGCAGCTCGGTGCGGAGCTTGGAGAATCGTCGAGCAAAGTCGCGGAGAGACTCCCCTGGCTTTTGCTTGCAGTTGCGCAGTTCCCAGGAGTTTTCGGGACGCACGTAGGTACCTTTGAAATTCCCCTCGAAGATACGGACAAGGTTGGTCCAAGTGTGAATCTGGTCGGGGGGAAGCTCCTCGAGCCACCTACGCGCGGTGTCGAACAGGAACAGGGGAAGGTGACGTATGATGGCGTGATCGTCGCGCGCCCCGCCCGCCTGACAAGCCAACCGGAAGTCGGCTAGCCAGAGCTCGGGATTGGTTTCGCCGTTATATTTGACGAGGCTCGTAGGGGGTCGAAACTTGTCGGGCAGCTGGGCGCAGCGGATCCTCCTGCTGAAGACCCGGGGGGCCGGTGGCTCTGGGGCCTGTTGGTCTTCTTCGCTGTCGTAACGCCCTCCATGATGGGCGCTGTACCCACGATCCTCGGCATCCCCGTGCTTGCGTCTTCGATTCTCGACAATGTCGAGGCGCGCGTCGCGGGGAGCGCGGTCATCGTTGATAGGCTCTCGGGCCGGGTTCTTCCTCTGTCGGGGGGCCGCCCCCTGATCGACCGAGCCCTCCCTCTCTGGCCGGGAGGGCTCGACCTGAGGCTCGGAGGCAGACGCCTTGAGGCTGAGCTCTCGGCTTGTTGGGCTGCAGCAACTTGGAGGAGACCCTCGACCTCGCGTTGTATCCGCCGAGCTTGCGAGTTGGACGGTGCGGGCATATTGCGGAGGAGCATAGCCGCCGCAACAACGTTCTGGCTTGCTCGGGGATAATGGTGGACGGGTTGCTCGGGTACTCCTTCCTCGATGATCTGCCGGTTGACCTCTCGGGCCCTGGCTCGGGCTCTACCGCCGAGCGGTCGCCGCTCTTGTTCGAGGGTTAGCTCGAACAAGCGCAAGCGTTCCTGCTCGTCGGCAAGCTTCGCCTACAACTCCCGAATCTGTGCCATCTGCGCGTCCTGCTCGCCAGGACGAGGGCACGCTTCTCGGGGTGCATCTGGTTGTTGGTCCTCTGCTCTGGGGGGAGCGTCTCTCGCCACGGCGGTAGATGCCGCGGCCGCTGGATCGATGGTTTCCTGATCGGAGTCGATGCCACCATCGATGTGGAGGCACTCTCGGGTAGGATCCCAGTGATCAGAGTCAGAGTCTGGGTTGCCGCAGTAGAAGACAGGGAATTGCCCCCGCGCCTCCTCCTACAGCCGCCGTCGGAGTGTGCCGACGGTGTACCTCCGGGGGCCGGGCGCTCTTGCGAAAGCCAAACCCTCGGAGGCCGGTGTGACAGTCCCCACGTCCGTCATCGCGCGGAGAAGGGTGTCTGGGCTGTCCTCCAATGCGCTCGTGTTGGAGTGGGTTGCTGTCGTAGTCGTCGTCGTGGGATTGTTGGAGTCGGTCGAAGACCACCGACGACGCTCGAACAGCCCGTGCGGAAGCGAGCTCGATCGAGCGGGGGTTTCGTCGCACTTCCCCGACGAGCGCACGGTGAAGGTGGAGTCAGGGTTGTGCTGGGATCCTACCAATTGGCCCTCTGCCTCTAAACTCGGATCAGATACTCCCTCAACAAGAGGTTTCTCATCTCCGGTCAGGGGCGTGGAGAAAGCGGCGGGGACCCTTCTTGACTTGGGTTGACGGCGATGACGGCGCCGACCGTGCCTCCTTCTGAATGTGGAAGCATGGTCATGAGACTGGTGAGCGGCTCCCCATGAATGTGGGGGCGTAAAGCGACCTCCGTTCGGGTCACTGATCGAGAGCAGGGTCATGTCATAGCCCTGGCCGAGGGTCATGAACTCCAGGCTCCCGAACCAGATCACCGTAGTGTGCGGAAGTGGTGAAATGAAATCGCCCATCCGGAAAAATGGCGGGAAATCATTAGTGACACGCGGCTCCCCTACCTGGCGCGCCAACTGTCGGTGTTCTAACCCTCGAGGGGTTAACACCAACGAGTAATATTGTATTCGCGTGCTCCCTAATCCAGTGGGTGATGCAAGAAGGACACAATAATTTATCTGGTTCGTGCAAAGAAGGCCCTACGTCCAGCGGGGGGAGGATGATTCGTGTTATCTTGCACCGAAGTGCTAGTACAGGGGAAAATACAAGCTGGTGTGAGGAGTGAAAGGTGGAGTTGGGGCGTTCGGACGCCTTGCTCTCGACCTTGCACAGGCTCACGGTGTCGCTCTGTGATCTAGGGCCTTAATGTTTCTATGCTCTAGATCCTCTCGATTTGAGTCCGGTCCCTTTCTCTAACGCCCTGGCGCCTCCTTTTATAGACGAAGGAGGGGCACAGGTGTACATGTATTTCGAGTTCGCATGACGCTGATGACGTACGACGTTGAGGCCGATCATGTCGGTGCCGCTGTAGTGATGTACGTCGGTGTGGGAGGCTCTGCAGCCGTCGCATCGGGAGTTGTTGAAGTTCAGCTCGAGGGTTCGCTCGGTGAAGTCGAGGGGTGACGGTCGAGGGTCCTGGCCGGAGCCGAGGGGTCGTGCCGAGGAGGTCGAGCTTCGCTGGATAAGATCGGATCCCGGAAAATACGGAAAACATGTTAGTTTATACGTCTCGAGGCGGTGCGGGTCGTGGCACAGCACTCGGTATGGCGCAACAGCGTAATATGACTTGCGGGATTCCGGGGCATGGGCAGTAAAAGTAGATCTGACCGCCACGCCTGTAACTGTTACCGTAACTGTGGCCATGCGGTTAGGCAGGGGTAGATAGATCGCATTAAATGCGCTCGGATCCGTACGGAGGAGTTGGTGGCCGAGGGGTGCACTGTCCTCGAGGGCCGCCCATTCGCCCGGGCGAAGTTCCGTCCTCGAGGGGAGGCTCGTTCGCTGGGCGAAGTTACGTCCTCGAGGGCAGGCTCGTTCGGAGGATGAAGTTCCGTCCTCGAGGGGTCGCTCGAATCGTACCCTCGCGTATACAGTACTTGTCCGTTCGGTATCCTCTCGGGTGGACAGTACTGGTCCGTTCGGTAACCTCTCGGTTATACAGTACTAGTCCGTTCGTTAGCCTCTTGAGCAGGCTTTGGTTTTGGGCCGTCGTTGTTCGTTCGCGGGCCAGTCCGATACGTCTCAGCCTATGGGCCTTCGTACGTTAACGCGGGAGGTTATCGGAGGGGTCAAGATGCTGATTTTACGGGGTTTTAGTTTGTTAAGCAAGGGGTCTGGGATACCCGTTTCCAGGCTATCGACACATACTATATTTGTTCACAAGCTAAGAACCATCGAACATCTTCCTCTAATCAGAAATCTTTATTAGTTTGCTTTAGCTTTGGTAGTACCAGAATACCATGCAGTCGAAAAATAAGTTTTCTAATTTGTCATTTTTCTCAATAATACTTATATGTTTTTTCACAAGCTTTCAATAATCATCGATCCTCTGCAGAGAAGTTTTAAGTTAGAGCCATACTGTGTTATATATATGTCTGTGGATTTGTTTATCGGATCATGTACGGTACCCCGGATGGAGTTTGTGACGCTGTGAACGTGGCCTTTTAAATAGCTGAACACGTGGCAAGATTAGAAGGCAAGATCTTTGGTGCAGATTTCGTGCTATTATTACTAGACGCCGCGCCATCTTTGATGACCGGCCCATGTCATTCTACTGGCCTATGGTTAAACGGTAAAGTGCTGAAGCTCAATGGGAAGTTCTTGGGTGTTACTTTTTTCCCGGAAACTCATCTTCTAAAAACTTCAAAGTTAAACGTATTTGGCTTGGAGCGATGAATGACCGATCGAGAAGTTCTTTCCGGATGCGTATGAGTGAGGACAAAGTGCGTAGAAAAGACTGGTGTTGGTCTGTGAGCTCAGTTTATGTCCTAGATAAGCGGCTGGATATAAGCGGTCCCGGCCTCGAGGAGGCGAGACATTATAAATGGTATCAAAGCCGACCCTTACGGTTTCACGGACGTTTGTGTCAATGCGCAGGCGGTGCACATGGCTGGTCTGGATCCGGAGTGGTTACACAGCATGACACATGCACTGGCAGTGGACACACGGACGTAACCAAAAGGGGACGTTCCTGGCCTAGGGTTGACCGACGAGAACGTCGGTCTCCTAAGGGTATAAGTATGTAACACCCCGGCCCAGCGCTTAATAGGATTAATAGGATACTTATACCAACAAGTTGTAACTTTTTTTCGGAAGCTCATCTCCTAAAAACTTCAAAGTTAAGCGTGCTTAGCTTGTAGCGATGGGTGACCGATCGAGAAGTTCTTCCTCGACGAAGACGTGAATCTTTGAGCTTTAGTATGCTTTGTTGTACTTGTAGTAATTAAAATATAGTTAATCTAAAATTGAGTATTTAGTGAAATTTAACAATATTTCTTCTCATGACTTACAGTAAAGAATAAATAGATATCACGGCTGAGGTTACCATGACTGAAGTTTAATTTTGCTTCCAACATGTGACTACACAAAGTAAATACATGTTAGTGGTCAGAGCTTCAGGGTTAATACATACATGGTTAGATCATTAGATGGACCAATGCCCCTGATGAATTAGTAAGAAACTAACATGAGAATTGAAAGGTACGTCTTCAGCTCTAGTAATTTGTCTCAAAAGAATACAGAATGACTTATGACAAATGCCCACCTGGGATTGCTAAATCTATGCATGTTTGGTGTTGTTTTTAGTCTTTTTTTTTTATTCAAATCAGTAAGCCGGGGACATCCTTTGTCCTTTGTGCATTGTACTGACTACTAACCGGAGTAAAACCAGATTAATGTCCATTTTAGTTCTACATAATTTGAGTTCTCCATTCCTAATTAAGCAATTAAGTGAACTACCGATCTTTCTGTTACCGGTACTTTCAGGTGAGAACACGCATGCTATGATTAATCACAAAACCGTTGGCAACATGAGTTTGATTTGATGCTCTTTGACATTTCATAATGAGGTGCTAACCTTGCGAGGCGGTTTATTGATTGCTTATATTTTAGTTATGCAACTGTCAGGAGTGTGACTATTTTGATTCATCACTTGCGATAGATAACTGTGAAGGACGACTCTGATGCAAGCGGTAGAGCTTTACCGTCTGTGATCAAAAGGTTCAGGGTTCAAACTCCAGCCTCTGTACATTTGTGCAGGGATGGCTGCTGGCTATTTTTCCTTCCCCAGACCCCGCAGTGCGGGAGCCTACGACACTAGGTACGTCCTTTTTACTTGCGATAGATAATTGAAGCATTAGTAAAATGGCTTTAGCAACGCGTACTCATTGCACAACAATGTTCGCGGGAAAAGTCTATTTTCCTCTGAAATCAATATAGCTATCAGTAATAATGTGAAGAAATTCTAGGGAGTAAGCAAAAGCTTTAGTGCTTTCTTGGGATTAAAAGAAGATGGGTGTCACGATAAGCCACACGGCCTACACCAGGCTGCCATCGCACAGAAATAACAAGGATAGGAAATAAAGGCATATGAAGCACCATCATTTTTGTTTCAAATTTGTCCACCACTGTCTGCATATTACGATTGTGTATACTACTCCGTATGGCATAGTCATGATGCCACGGTGACGTCATCAAGATAGCTGCAGAGCCCCCAGAGGCAGAGCAGAGCACGCAGCATCCGCGTGAGCACGCGGCGTCCGCGTCACAGCTGCGCTCAACCAGCTCTCGGCCTGGAAAGGCGGCGCAGGAGTTGCACACGCGCTTGCGCCTGGCAGGGCCCAGGACGGGAGCTGCCGGCCCCGAGCACACGGTGGCGGCGTTTGGCCGGAGTTGGGGTAGAGCCCAATCCATTTCTGTTGTAGCGAGGAGGGCGGAGGCGCTACGGGCCGCGGACAGGCTGCTGCACGGTGGAGCGCGGCGCGGACCTGCGGACGCGCCAACACGGCGTAGGGATGCAAGGGGTCATGCGGACGGCGGCTGTGCGTGGAGCCGCGGACAGGCTGCGCGACCCTCCTTCGTGTGCCCGTGAACCACCCGAGCCGCCGCCGCCGCCTTCGTCGGACCTTCGGCGTCTTGTGTCAGAGCCGAACGACCCGGGCACCGTTGAACTCTCCCGCGAATGGAGGCTGGAGCCTGAAGGAAGATTGAGAACGGGCGGGTTGCAAGAGTGGCCAACTTTAAGCGGATGGAGCGGCGGCACAGGGGGAGGCGGTAGGCCGAGACGCTGTCGGCGCATGAGCAGGGGCCGCGCGGCAGCAGTCCGACGATGCCGGAGGGGCCGAGGGGGCTGATTGGGCGAGTCGAGAGGTCTCTGGAGCATTCGTGACGGCCCGGTTGTGAACACGTCGGCTGATTTATCAAATCGTATCTTTGAAGGACACGTAGCAAGAGAATACGGTAGAGTTGGTACAGATTTTCTAATTTTCTACTAGTCTCAATGCAGAGTTCCGCCTCTCGATTTTCAAGATGTAAAACTCTAATATGAAATAGATCTCTCCCTTAGTGCATAATTTTATTATAAAGTTTCACGCACTAATTTTAGCCTTTTATTGGTCCACTGATGTTTCTCTCTCTTCTCTGTTCCCGGTCGCATGTTACCAGCAACTTCTCTAATTCACCGTGGGCTGCGCCGACGAGCAGGCACCGCTGCTCCCAGCCGCCGGCCCTCATCGCCCCTCGCCCCTCGCCCCTGCTCCCAGCCGGTGGCCCTCGCTGCCCCTCTCCGGGACTAGAGCCACGCCGCTCCTCGCCCTGCTCCTAGACGGCGGCATCCTAGCCATGGCCGTTCCAGAGCCGAGCAACGAGCTCGCCCAACCGGCAGCGACAGCCTCGCAGACGGCCGCACCGCGCACTGCTCCTAGGCCGCGAACTCTGGCGAGTCCACACCTGCCTGCCCCAGCCGCGCCCGGAGAGGCCGCTATGGCCGGTCGACGTTCGCGACGGAAGACCTCGCTTCGCGCCCACGGCAGTGGAGGTCGTGCCCACGGCGAAGCACGTGCTCGCGCCGCGACCGAGGACCTCGAGGAGCGGGGCTCGCTGCCAGCGGCGCCCGCACCCGCGCGGAGGAGCGAGGCTCGCAGCCGACGGCGCCCGAGCCCGCGCGACGGTAATAACTAGAAACATTTGCGCGGCAACCTGCATGGAGGACCAGGCCATGATGCCATGACACCGAGGATGGAGGATGGTGATGGCGCGGATATGGGGATCAGGTGGAGGGAGAAATTTGTTTGGTTACTTCAGTTCGTTCCAAAAGCGAAATATGCAGACGAAACGTCTATTAGAGCATTGCGTTATGCAAACCAAAACGCCTAAGGTTGTAGAGGAGCATAAGCTCAATTTTCTATCAAAAAAGTGATCACCTGAATAGTAAGATACTTTGGAGTACAAGTTAGAATCTTGGCCTAAGGTTTATCCCGCAAATTTTGTAAATGGAACTTTACAACAACTTCATTTAGACTATCCGCACTCTAAATCTCTACACTAAAAGGAATCTTCCGTCCTAGTCATCCAGATTTTCTACTTTATATCACTTTCTTCCGCATTCATCCATACTTATATCTCTATTCTATACCAACTACCCAATATTTTATTCAACCATCCCAACTATCATCCACTGTGGACTCACTTTTATTTTTTCTCTTCTTTTTCCCCCTCTCCACCTTATCCATTCCACCCGCACACGGAGCCCGCCCGCCCGCGCCCGGCCCTCTCCTCTCTCTCTCGCTGTGGGCAGCGGCGGACGTCATGGCGCGGTGGAGCTCGGGGCAACGGACGTCGGCGCGGGTGACCTCGCACTGCTCCTCGTGGGCGACCTAGAGCTGGGCGTAGCATGGCTTCCACGGCGGACGGCGTGGCCCCGGCGCGTCCCCGGCGGACGGAGCTGCTCCCTCCCTCCCTTCTCCTACTCCTCTCTACTCGTGAACACGGACCGGCGAGCGGCCTCGGCGAGCAGCCTTGCCGGCGGCCCCTCCTCCTTCTGCAGCCGGCGACGCTAGCGACGGCCTTCTCCCTGCTCCCTCTGGCAGAGCTCGCCCGCGGCGGCCATGGCGGGTGGGCCGTCCGAGCTGCTCCGCCTCCGCATCTCGCGCCAGGCGGTGGGACCGCCATCCCTGTCCCCGGGACAGCGCCGCACCATGGCTCTTCCTCCACCGGCCGGAGCTTCTTCCTCCCCGTCCCTCTCGTCCGCGCCGCTTCGTGCCATGGACGGCGGAGCTCGGAGCTCGGTCGGCCGGCGCTACTTCTCCCTCTCCTCCTCTTTTGAGCCCGTCCTCTCTCTCTTCGTGGTGATTGCGATGTGGGCCCGCGGCGGATATCGTAGATTCCATACTGCTGGCTATTTGGCTCTGGGCGAGGGCTTACTCTTGGTACCGCACACCTTTACACCAACCGGTGCAGACAATTTTTGCTCTATATGCACATAGCCCATCCATTTCCAGCACCCGGTGCGGGTGGTCTTACATCTTTTGAGTATACAAAAGCTACTAGTTTTTTTGTCTATGAAGCTTAGGCCAGGGAGATGAAAAACACATTAGGTGGTTCTGCTATTCTCTAGTATCCTTTATGCCATCAATGTCAGCGTTTGGGTCTGTAATTTTGGAGTTGTAGCTTTTAGCAGGCTACCGCAGAAACTACATATTTTGAACGGAAAACAGTACTTGGTAGATGTAGACATGGCCAATTGTTATATAGTATATATTAGTGCACGATGTTTCAAGCGGAAAAGTCCAGCATTTTGCTCTGAAACCAGTATAGCAGAAATTGCACTGACTGACTCAGATAAAAGGGAATAGAATATCAAACACCGTTACCTACCTTAGAGTGGGAATATTAGGATACGGGGGAGAATCTATGCCAGTTGAAGTGGAACTTGTGAGTAAATCAAGATTATTTGGTTCAACATCTTTCAGTTTGTGGCATACAACATAGAGAATATATGAGGACTGGAACATGAGACGTTTCAATGCAATTAACATCATTATTAACATCATTAGAAGGCCGGTTAGGATAACTGGCGACTAATCAACTTCAAATAGTATGTATAGTCATACCATATCTAAAACATTTTTAAATATTGATTTTATATTATGCCATTAATAAGATGTATAAGCACTACAGAAAAGTTCAAGGTACTAAGAACACACATTTTGGAAAATTGGGTATTACCATAACATAATAAATTTGACACACATTATATCAAAGACTTGGTGTGCATAGCATAATAGAGAATAAATATCTGCTCTAAGTCGATGCTGAGCAACCTAATGAAACATGTGGTTATGTTGGATCGGTTTCTTTCTAAGATTGTGTATCTAAATCCAGTGGAATTTATTCTGTTCTAGGCACCATGTCATCACTCCATGGCTGTAGTGGGCACCGTGGCCGGATCACCGTTCTTGCTGTCTAACAACAACAGCCTTCACTTGGTTATGCAGCTGAGCAGAAAGACTTCGGTGCACCTGTGACACCGACTGCACCACGGACTGGGCATGCTTGCCATTGAAGATAGTGTTAAGCAACAGGGAATGCTGGCGTTGGGCGTTACGACAAACAGGTTGTGCGCGCACATTGTGACAATGCTGGAGCCTGGAGCATTAGAGCATGGTTCGAAGCACATTGGTTCTACGAGCCGCCGCCTCTTGGTTTGTCAATGTAGAGGAGCACCAACTTGCCCCAGCTGCAGAGAAGGGGGAATATAGCCGATTTGGTCCGACTTGGGAGCTCGGTGGCCTCCTGTCTTGCCCGTGATCGAGAAGCACGGCGCCGAGGACGTCGACGTCCCGCGCACGACGCTCGTGTCAGTAGCAGGGGCAGACCCGCCCGACGGTGTGTTGGTGCGATGGCCCAGTCCCTTGGCCATGGCGATGCAGACCCTCTCCCTAGCGCAGAGACGCGGTGGCCCTGGCCCCCGGCCAAGGCAGGGCGAGGGACCCTTGGTTTGTCGTTGGCCACCAGCGCTGTGGCTAGGTGGCCTCCGCCGGCGCGGGCGCGGCAGCGGCAGCGGTTGCTCCTCGTGCGGGATGCAGCCAGCTCCACGGCCCGGGCGCGGATAGTCCCTGGGCCCACGCGACTCCGCCAGCGTGTGGTCGGTGGGCCCTCGGCGCATGGCGAGGACTCCACCGGCGTGAGCGCAGATCGTCGTTCTCCCCCACAATGGAAGGGCTAGGACCGGCGCCCCTCGTGGTGAGCGGCAGCGGCGACACGCTCTCAACGTGGGAGCGGGCGGCGAACGGAGGCGCTGCTTCGGTAGGGGCGTGGCGCGGGCTTGCGGGAGACACGATGAAGAGACGCTCCAGAAAGGTCGATTCCGTGGCTGTTTCAAAAGACCGGATACGTGTGGCCGTGTGGAGTACTGAATACGTGGGCAAATGATACGTAGATACGTGGCCAAATGAGAGACCAGCGTGCATGGTGCAGATTTCGTTCTTTTAGAGATAATAAAGATTATTATTAAAAATTAAAAATTCTCCAATAACTTCACCACAAAAACAAAAAAGCCCTAGGCGCGCGTGGCCCATCTAGCTAGTAAGGAGAAGGCCCATCTTAAGCCCAATTACACCACGCAGATACATATACTGCGAAATAACCCACCCTAGCCTTCTCGCTCCGCACCGCAACAGCTGCCATTCCATGAGCTCGCCGCCGCTGCCGCTGCCGCCGCCGCCACCACCAGCCTCTATATCTCATCCGCACACCACACACCACACACACCAGCGGCCGGCTGACGCATGTCGCCCGCCCGCTACGAGGACGCACCGGATCTTAGCTCCTGCTGTTCGCCGCTCGTACGTTGCCACGGCATCAGCAAGCTGTAAGCCTCGTGGCCATCCGCTGTTTCCCCGGTGCTAGTTCGCCATCCGCTGTTTCCCAGGTGCTAGTTCGCCATCCGCCGTTTCCCAGGTGCACAGACTTATTGTCTGTAGTCTTTTTCTCTTTTTCTGATCCATATTTTCTTCGGATTTGAGATGAGAGAATTACCGATGTTTCTCGACAAGTGTATTTTAAGTTTTTGACATATGAGAACCAACTATGTTTCTTTGTTTGGATTTTGTGAAATATAAAATTTGAGAACATGTAAAGAACTGAAGTTCTATGCTTTGTTAGATCCCGTTCGGGGATGGGGATGGCAAGAAAAATGTCGCCATACGGTTGATGCGGACGGGGCTCGTAGTCCTTTTCTCTCTTTCTGATCTATGTTTTCTTCGGGTTTGAGATGAGATTTTTTTTCCCCGATGTTTCTCGATCTGTGTATTTTGACATATGAGAACCAACTATGTTTCTTTGTTTGGATTTTGTGAGATATAAAAATCGCCATACAGTTGATGGGGACGAGGATGGGGGATGGTTAGTCAGGGAATTTTCCGTTGCCATCTCTCTCACGTGGTACTTTTTCCCCCCCTGATTTTAGGGGCTTTGTATTTTTCTACTATGCTTAGAAAAACGTTTTGGTTTTCCATCTTTTTTTTGGGTTTCAGGTTCATTGCATTGCATTTATGGAGCAGCAAGGAACTGTGGGAGACAAGGAAATGGCAGCTCAAAATGATACCGATATGGTGAGTCATTTCTATCTAAATGCTCGTTTCTTGTTTGAATATTTCGGTATTTCTATCTGTTTTATGATGTAGTTTAGTATCGACTTTCTGATACACTTTTCTTTTTATCATGTAACCGGGTCTTCTTAATACAGTGTCCAATAGGGTGGTTGCCATCCATGTGGAACCAGCCGACAAATTACTGAAACAACTGGTATTTTCTGGCACTGTTTTGCTGTGTCGGCAAGATCGTATCTATATGATCAACTGTATCGGAGATCAGAAATTATTTTGATATTGCTACTATTAAGATGAGGATAGCAAATACTAATAATTTTATAACCCTTGATCGGAATAATTTTCACATGGATGGGGAAAATGGTATTGTTGGAATTCTTGTTAACAATCCACCACCAGAAGCTTTTCAGCATTTGGACGAGATTGATTTCAATGAACACGATATTGCAGATCAACAAAAAGTATATGTATACAGCATCGCTAAGAAGCTTGGTGTTCAGATTTTAACGCCTGGCTCTATAATGTATGGTTATTGTACATTTGAATTTTGTTCATTTTGTTTTAGTGAGTCATATTATGTCTGATTTTTTTGTTTTTATGATATAATAGATTAAATGAGGAAACAAAGGGATCGTTTGATCATAATTCAGCAGGATACAGATTTACACACCTTGGTTCACCGGTACTTAACGAGGATGGACTTGTTGGCATTTGTTATGCATATGCAAGTAGTGGAGATAAAGATGTAGGATATTATAGTGCATATAAGGCTCTCCTTATAGCTGATGAAATTAACCGCAGTTACGGAAGGGATTTCACGGTAATTTTGATAGTCTTAAAATAAATAAATTTTGATATGAAATTATATTGTCAATTTATATTTTGTTTTTTTATATGTAGAGTATTGCAGCTGCCTTGCAGTTATTGCGGCAATGAAATGGTAAAAGAAAGTGTTATATGATTATTTTCTTTTGTTCATTTTTATTTATTCAGATAAATGTGACTACCATACCTTTTGGTTTTCATTGCTGATGAAGCACTATTGGGCACTTCACAACATTTGTGGCTACTTCAGTGCTCACACTAAGGTTTCTTTATTTTATGTGTAATGCACAGCCAATCTAGTCTGTTGGTTGAGTATTTGGTTGAGTATTTTCTTTCTTAGGCTAAATCTCAATGGAGTGTTTCATTTGAATACTATGGATAATGTAATCTTTGCTTAGAAATGGTGAATGAAACACCCTTGCGCTAGTTCTAACATTAATTTATGCATGATGCTCGTGATTGTTGGATGAACCTAATGCCCCTAGTTTCATAATGTTTGATTGTTGGATGAAATTAAATTTTATGCCTCTATGAAATAGTCATTCGTCATTAATTTGATGCCACATCATAAAAATTAATTGCTTGGTATAGTATATTAAAATGCTGTCATCGTGCCTATGCTGGCTATGAAGATAATGAATCAACGGCGTGACAGTGTATGTAACCTAAGGAACAAGATTGTCAAGTTTTTTCACTCTCTCTCCGTCACATCAATTTTTGAACTCATGCATGAAGCATTAAATGTAGGTAAAAAAATAACTAATTACACAGTTTAGTTAAAAATTACGAGATGAATTTTTTGAGCCTAGTTGGTCCAATATTTATTAAATAAGACGAAAAGTTACTATTTACTAGGTTTATTTTTTTTTTCGCAATCCCTAACTGCATTTGACCTGACCTGGCAGTGAATGGTGATGGGTTTAGTTGATATATCAGTCCGGATGCTGGCTATGCAGATAATGGATCAACGGCGTGACAGTATGTAACCTAACTGTATTTGACCTGACCTGGCAATGAATGGAGCCCAACTGTACTCGATGGGTTTAGTTGATATGTCAGTCATCGTCTCTTCTGCGAGTTCTTTTTTTTTAAAAAAAAACAAAGTCTTGCACTGCAAGTTGGTTCGTTTAGTTCAGTGATACGATTGCTTTGGTGGAGGCCTGGAGGGTTCTTCTTAGACTGTCCACAGTGTTACCTACAGTATGCTTGGCTCCTTCAATACCACAATGTGGGCACTGATACCTGAACTGTAACCATGGGACCCATGTCTAGAAAAAAATCACATTTCTCCCTCGGCCTCTTCGTCTCCGATGGAATGGCTCCGAGGTCCGCCCGATCTCCGTCCCTGCCCGCCCCGAGCTCCTGCTCTGCCCTCTGCTCTTCGATGCTACGGCCTGCTCCGCTCCGCCCCGACCCTCTGCTCCTCGCGTGGCTCCAGGCGGCGCAGGTCCCGTCACGGGCGGGGGCCCTGGCGTGGTCGCGGCTCCAGGCGTCGAAGGCCCCGTCGCGGGCGCTGCTGTGAGCGGAGGTAATGCGATGCTCCGGCCAGATCCGGTGGTAGCTTCCCTCTCCCTCCCCTAGCGTCGACGGTGGCCGGCTCCGGGCGGCGGAGCCCTCTTCCCGTCGGCGCGGCTCCCCGTCCGCCTCCCGCTCCGCCGCCGAAGGCCGGGCCATGGTGGGTGAGCCGGACGATCTCGACGGCGGCAACGGCCGCATCCTCCGCCGCCTCAGTGGCCTTGGTGACCGCCATGGCCTGCTTGCTCTGCTTTGCCGCCATGGCCTGCTTGCTATTCTCTCCCTCTGTCATCTCTGTACTGGGATACAATTGTTTGAAGCACCGGGGAAGCTACATGCCTCGGTGCCAAGTTTTTTGGGCAATTGAGCCCCGGCCACAATGTGTGGCCGGTGCCTGGACCTTCTCTCTACTTTCCAGGCACCGGTAAAACACAACATTGTGGAGAGTCTTATGTTTTCTTGCTTTTAGTTTGTGTTGTGGGTTTTCATTAATAATTTAGGGATTACTTGTGAATCCTATGTAATTTACATGTTTGTCGTTTGTTTGGCGTTCCTTCTGCTTATGGTGAAATAAAAGGTGAAGTTGCGTTCTGAAGAAAAAAGTAGGATTGCTTTGCCATTGAATGCTCAACTGCTGGTGTACGTCCGGACGCGGCTGCCAACCATCCGACTCAAGTGGTTCGAGCCGTCCGATTTCTGTTACTATTTGCGTGCGTCGCCGAGTTCTCTCGACTTGTCCTTCCTTTGCGTCGCTCAGCTCTCCCGTCTTGTCCTTCGCATCGCCCTAGCCTGTGCCACCTGGATCCCCCGGCCAAGTCCCGTAGGGTGTTTTTTGCTGTCCGGATTTCTGATTTGACGAACGAAAGGAGGACTCGAGCTATATCTATGGTGAGATGGAGGTGGTGGCGACGAACCATTCTACACAATAGGTCATGATCTACTTTTCCAACCCCATCTATGTATGTTGCAACTTCTCGAAAATGTATGTTGCAACTTCTTGAAAATGTATTATAAATCCTCTGAATTGTATGTTGAGTGCTACAGCTGCCCTCTGTGAGGGCGATGGCGGCGCAACTGCGCAAGGATCCATATTCTGCACGACAATAAAAAAACCAAAATTAGTAAAATGTAAGATAATGCAATATAGCTCTAAACTTCAGATAAATACCAGCTCCAATCTGAATCTGAATGAGGTAAACACATACAATGAGCCAATAATTTATAGTTTGACATGTAAATTAGCAATCCATAATAATAGCATCGTATGCAATGGAAGCAACTGTACGGGACAGCACCACACCAACTTGCTGCGATAGCTGAAGCGAAATCACTGCAGGACGTACAAAGACGATACGGGATGCGTAGTCCTGAAAGCATGACATGGCATGCATGGTGGGGGCTGTATATATGAATATTCAAAATTATACAGAACAACGGCGTCAGGCTGTCAGAAGAATCAGACGGAAGCTAATCCTGTAGATCATCTCATCGTGTGTATAGCAATAAGATTTGGTTCTTGCTTAGCTCGGCGAAATCAGAATTTGAAGGTGAGGTTTGTACGACGAGATCAAGTAATTGTGCTGCTCATGGATGATATGCCATTGGCAACATTGTGAGTTTAAGAGGCCTCCCCTCCCGTCTTAGCATTGCGAAGACAAAATTGTTAAGGTTTTACGGCATTCAGATGGAATACGCCCATCTATAACAACTTAGAGCATCGATGCTCACATCAAAGGAATAGAGAATCGACCATAAAACTCTCACACCGAGACCTCCAGAAAAGAAGATAAAGTTCTACCGTAGTGATCCCAGGCTTCTCAGCTCAAACCATTTCATCCCAGGGCCACTTGTGTACTCGTCTTTAAGCTTCTCCTTCACTTCAGCAGGCATGAATCGACTCTCCTCATCGTAAGCATGTTGATACATATACACATCCCACTTGTTTTTCACCTGACTTCGTCACAGATTCAGGTTAGTCTTGTAGGCGAAGCCAAGATGAACTTGTTTGGTTGTCTACGTTATTCAGCCTGGCTAGCATTAATTGTGTTTGGTTGACTGGTTTGTTTGGATAGAGTCACCTGTTCTTTAGACCGGTAACTTCACCGTCTCTCAGACGATTCGTCGAACACGTTTGAGGCGAGCAGAGGAGAAGACGTGGCTGACCGTGACAATCTTCCACATGGCACGTCGTCGTCCAAGCTCAACCAATCGAATCCGCTGATCGATCAAGGGGTTCCCGTTGGTGTGCTAATCCGTTCCCATGCCAAAGTCGGTCATTGCCTTTCGCAAGCTGCTCAGCGCCATCAGGGATGCTGATCCTCGCCGTCGCGGGGCTGTGCCGCTTCCCACAGCACGACGCCGCGTCGCGCGGCTCCTTGGACGCCGCCCACCAGCCCGAGGAGGTGACGAGCCAGCTCCCCACCGTGGAGTACTCCCTGCTCCTAGCCGAGCAGCAGCAGCAGCATCCGTCGTCGTCCCCGACCGACACCGGCACCGGCACCCCCGACGCGGAGTGCACGAAGGCACCCACGAGGACGCGCCGGCTAGCATCGTGTGCCTGGAGACGCCGGAGGCGACGGACGAGGTGCGGCGGCTGGGCAACTGCGTGCACGCCTTCCACCATAGTCGGTTCAGAGTAAACATTGCTCACGGCAGTAGCAAGGCAACCTCCGCACGGCAGCAGCAGGGCATCCTCCTCCGCACGGCAGCAGCCGGCCACGGCGAGCTCGTGGCTTGCCCGCCGTCGTCCTCCTCCGCCGCCGCCGTCGAGGTACGCGTCGAGTTCCTCCGCGAGCACCTTCCACCCGCGACGCCGTGCCTCTTCTCCGACCCCGCGACGTGCTCCTTCATCCGCGAGCACCTCGCCGAGTTGGCCACCTCGACGCCTTGCTTCTCGTCCTGTGCACCACCGCACCATTCGAGCTCCTCGGGCCAAGCCTGCGCGGGGGTCACGGCCACAGGCGCGGAGATGCTCCGGCCGTGGGTGAGGGCGATGCTCCGGTCACGGGTGAGGGCGCGCTTGAGGATGCTCAAAGCGCGGGTGCCGCCAGGGGCCGGTCGCGTGCGGAGGTCCTACCGCGGCGACGGGGAGGTTCTATAGCGGAGCCAGGCCAGGATACAACGACCGCCCACCTCATTCTTGTCGGCTAAGGCCATGCTCAGTAGAGATTTTACGGGGATGTCACGCACATTAATTAGATGACGCATGAGTAAAAAATAGAATCTTTGTATGAAACTAGAAGGAAAAAGAAGGTGGTAGTGTCGTGGCCACGCCACGCACATGCTCAGTTACCGAGTCCTTAGTAACCGCACGACACCACCATTGAGGGGGAAAATTTCATCTCCGTAGATCCGGTGCTCCATGCGACCACGCGAATGGCGCGCTCCAATTCCTGCCGCCGCGCGCGCTATTCCTCCCGCGCTTTCTTCTTCCTCCTTCCCGCGCGCGCCATTCCTCCCGTGGTATCTTCTTCCCTGCGCGCCATTCCACAAATAGCCAAGTTTCGAGCTCGTGTAGACCTAGCGCCATGGATGCCGGTCGTCAGAGCTCCGATTGACGAGGCAAAGGAGGGAAAGGGCGTAGGGGCAGCCGCCTTGGAATGAAGACGGCGTCGAGTTCCCTCCGTGCGCCGCCGGCCCCTCCAGCATCTTCATCTTCCCCACCGACGTCGCCGACTTCCCTCCGTGCGTCGCCGGCCCCTCCAGCTTCTTCCCTCTCTCCGGCCGTGCCAGCTTCTTCCCCTGCGCCTACCCCCATTGTGGCAACTTCTTCCCATGCGCCACTGCGAGGAGCAGGAGTCCTGCCGAGGCCACCGCTAGGAGCAGGATTGGGGGCCATGGCCACAAATTTTCCATCTAAACAAGGAAACCAACAAGCCCCAAATCTATGGTATGTGTTGATTTTAATCTGTGCAAGAAGTTGATTTCGATCTGTGCATGTAGTTCCAATGATTTTTACAGATAGCTGGAAGTAGTTCATTCTGATGCATGTAAGTGCTTCAACTGACAGTCCATTTGTGTCATCTCTGCATTTCAATTTGTACTTCAAATGCAAGTACTTCATTTCTATCAACTTTGAATACAAGTTGCTAAGTTACGATATGTGAATATAGGTAGCTGATGTGTGTGCTAGTGTAACATAGGATAATTATATAACACAGTATAGTATGTCAGACTGCATGATTGTTGTACTGAACCTGGAAGAGCGGTGCATGTATCTCTGTAATTTTTCGTTGATGTATCTTTGCAATTAGCTTGATGTATCTCTGTTTTGGGAAATGTCAGGGAGGTTTATCCACCAGGTGGTTTTATGAATTTTCTTCAATGGCCACAGTATCCGCCGCACCAACACATGCAAGGAGAAAATTTTCATTTTGTTGGCCAAACCATGAGGTTCAACCCAATATCGCCACCACCACCACCAAGTGCCTATGGAACAGTTTCATCCCGAGCTATGAATCAAGGCACTTCAGCAAAGAAGACAGTGAATATTAACAATTTTGTATAGAGACCGAGAGGAATAAACTCTATTAGAATTGAACTGTCAAATTAAAGAATCTTCTTCATCTAATACGCTAATAGTTGATGCTAGCTGAACTATTTCTAAACATAAGTGTTAGACAATAAGATAATTTTCATATCATTTTAATTCCATAAATTAACATTATGATGATGACATATAAAAGATTATTTAGCATTGAGATCATGACATCACATATATCCAAAGCAATATGTAACATGTGAACAAAAAGCATGTAAAACATGTATATATCATAAGCATATAAACATGAAACATAACTCATAACAGCAACAGAAGCAGAACAGCATGTGAAACAACATGACAGAACTACTAAAACATACGAGCAGCAGCATATGAAACAACGTAACTAAAACATAGAAACATGCAGACTTGACATATATCTTATAGTAGAAACAAACAACAGAAAACTTACGAAACAGCATAACGGAACATATGAAGCATACTCATGACAGCATGAAACAACATGCTTGAATTGCTGAAACATGTACGATCTGAAAAACGTAAAACAGAGAGGAGACGAACAGTTCATATCCTCCCATGCGCTCCGATGATCCAGATCCTTATCCAACTTTCAACGCCATGTCGTAGGAGATGATGAAGACGATCTCTTCTCTAGGAAGAAGATGAATTCCACCCATGAAGAAGATGTCGCCGGTACTCGAGGAAGAAGACGACGAACAGTGGCGGTATTCGGGCAGTCGCGTAGACGCTCCCCAAAAACCTAATTGTCAATCCCCCGTGCAAGGTCTCGAACGGCAAGGGCTTCGAAGGCACCTGCCCTCTCGCTCCTCCGTGCGCGCGGATGAACAAGATGGGGAAACCTTCTTTGCTGCGGGATTGTGGACTGGTGTATTCTCTCGTATGAGTACCGAAGAGACAGGGTCTCTCTTTATTCCTTACGCGTAGGAAGAGAGGGGAGGACGAGTAGAGTCACCTAGTGACCTTTCAGGAGACGGGCATGTGAAGAGATTGACTTGGAGTTGAAACTCCCGTCATCTAAGCAAGTGAGTGCTAAAAAGTTAACACCCGCCCGCCTGTCATGCCACGCCACGGCTCGGCCCGGCCGGCGGTGGCGCGCGCGTGTAGCACGCCTTGGTCTGATTCTTAACTTCTCAAATTAAGTGGAATAATTCTCATCATAAAAGTCAAGTCAACGACCTTTAGAATTCTAATCCGGTACAACTAATAATACTCACAATTATAAACTGTAGAGTTTATTTTTTAGGGAAAACCATAGAGTTTATTGATTTATTGAATATATAAATGGGCCTAGCCATAATAAATCTAACAATAAGTTCATCAGCCTTTGGTCTACAGTCCTTCTAAAGATGCACTTAAGTTCGCTTCCATCCCATAGATCAGCCACAGAACTAGCTAGTTTTCTCATTAACTATAATGTAGATTTCCCAATATAGGATGGCTAAACTAGAATGGCCTAACCAATTGTCTTCCTAGAATTAACTTTTTGTCCATTACCAATTTTCCAACTATAACCTAGCCTAGTAGCCTTGGCAGCAAACATAAACCCTTTAAAAAACTAAGACACGCCTATAGTAGGAGCACAAAAAATATTTGGATTGTTAGCTCTATATTTATGATCAATGAATTGTTTCCAAAGTTTATCACCATCAACATTATACCTCTTCAGCCAAGAGGCTAACAAACATATATTAAGGTTTCTCAAACTTGGGATTCCTAGCCCTCCATACTCCTTCAACATAGAAATGCCATCCCAATTAGCTAGATGTATGTATTTTATTCTCCCCTCTTTATCACTCCACATGCATATAGCTTAATAAGTATTGAGGATCTTAATATCCCATTTTAGGAATTTTATGAAGCAAAGCAAGATCAAGGCTATTCTACCAACATAAGAGAGTAACTGCCCCCTCAAACTTGCTATCCTTTTCAACATTTTATTAACTATAGGTTGTCCATCTTCTCTCCTTAATTTCTCATAACGTAAAGGTATTCCTAAATACTTGATGGGGAAATTTCCTAGAGGACATGCAAGAAGATGAGATATATTATGGGCTTCCTCCTGAGATAAAGTCATAGGTATCACTTCACTTTTATGAAAATTAATTCTCATACCAGATAACTTTTCATACCATAATAAAATAATTTTCAAGTTCAGTAGATACTCCTAGTCATTATCAGTGAATAAAATGGTATCAATAGCATACTCGAGGGAAATGATCCCCCCTCTCAAAAATCATAACCTAAACCTCTAATGAGACCAGAACTAGCACCTTTGATGAGCATTCTAGTAAGAACATCACCAACTAAACTAAACAGTAAAGGAGATAAGGGATCTTCTTGTCTTAGACCTTTCCCTGTCTTGAAATTTTCCTCTCCATTAATCATAAGACCCACCAAGCCATGTTTAAAAATTTTCTCAATCCAAGCAGTCCATATTGGACTAAAGCCACTAGTTTTTAAAATTTCTAAAAGAAACTACCAGCTAACCCTACCGTAGGATTTCTCACAATCCAACTTAATCACACAACCAGGTTTATTCTCTTTATGCACACTATGAACTAGTTCATGAGCTATGACCACACTCTCCAAAATGTACCTGCTATGGATAAAGGCACTCTTTTGTGGAGAGATTAATCCGCCTATTACCTTACCAAACATAAGGTTAGGTGTTTTGAGAAAATTTTAAAGCTGCAATTGATTAGGCTAATTGGTCTAAATTTCTTCATGGAAGTGGCTCCGTCTTCTTGTGGTACTAAAGTAACAATAACAACATTCAGACGGTGTAGGTCTAGTTTCCCCTGGTAAAAGTCATTGAACATGTTTATGAGGTATTTTTTTATCAGATCCCAAAATTTCTGAGGGCCAGGGGAACCATCTGAGTAGCAACTAAACACTACTTCCTTAATCTCCTCCTTAGTGAAAGTTCTAATTAACATATCATTTTCCTCAAAGGAAACCAGATCTCCAGGGTCCCAGAAATTGTTATCTAACATAATATCACCCCTATCTTCTTTTGCAAAAAGTTTTTTATAAAAATCTACCGCTATCTTTGTCATACCTTTGGTCACTAACTAAGCCATTAAGCCCTATAGTGTATCAACCCTCTTCTTTCTACTTCTATGGTTAGCTATTGCTTGAAAATATGCAGTATTTTTTACCATCCTCAAGAATATTTCTTTCCCTAGACCTCTGTCTCACCTTAATGTATTCCAAAGCCCAAATGTTCTCTAGTTTACTAGCAACTTCCTTAAGTCTACTAACCTACAGATCATTTAATGCTCTATTTTTCATTCTTGTTCAAGATCATTATATTCTAGGGAAAGTTCTAACTTTTCTTTATTCATGCTGGCTACTTCATTAGCTCCCATCCTCTAGCAAACCTTCTTAAAGATCTAATCCTAAAATGGCAAGCATCTATGCTATTATTAGCAGGGAAAGGTTGAGTCCATACTTTTTTCTACTATACTGTGAAAACTCTCTTTATGTAGCCACCACTTTTTAAATCTGAACTATTTCTTACCAAAAAAGACATTATCAGCAGAATCTAATAATAAAGGGTTGTGATCACTGGGTAGTCTCTCAAGACCTTGCACACTAACCAGAGGAAAGGCTTGAGCCCAGTCTATTGTAACAAAATTCCTATCAATTTTAGAACCTAATGGGGTATTCCTTGTTATTTGTCCAGGTGAATTTGATATTACTAGGGTTCATTTCCAACAAAGCCCATTTACTAATTCATTCATTAAAAAGGTCAGTCCATCTATAATTGATATCCAAATTACTCTTATCAGTACCAACTCTAACTAAATTAAAATCACCAGCTAACATCATAGGACCTTGCCATTTTCCGTAATACTATGTAACTCATCAACAAAATCAACTTTACCTTCATCATAAGGTGACCCATACACTACCACTAATTTCCAACAAAAGCCATTTTTAATCTCTGTAATCATCAAGCTAATAGAATACTCTAGGATATCACACACACATGTTGAGAACTTCTCTTTATTGCATCCTACCAAGATACCTCCTGTAGTACCTTTAGCAAGCAAATGAAACTATTGGCATATTTTAGTTTTATAGAAGATCCAACCGAAGAAAAAAGCAAAATGATTTCATGTAGAACGTGGAGTTCTTAACATACCATTAGATGTGATGTTTGATTCGATGCCAATCCAATTCAGATCCGATTCTGAATACATAGACCAACATTATGGCGTCAGCAATTCGGAAGAATATCGCAGCTCGGCGGTCGGATGGCCGTGCTAGTCGGTCTAGGGCTATGGTGGCCGTGGGGTTTTGCCTAGCGCCTGCGATGACCGGGAAAGGTGGGCGGGCAGCTGGCAATGGCTGTGCTGGGCGACCTGTGTTGCCAACAGAGCCAACCGCGGGGACCGCCTTGAGCACTAGGAGGAGAAGAAGCCATGGCAAAGCTCTTCTAATAACCTATTCCCAGCGTCCCTAAATGTGTCGTTGTTGGTGTGCGTGCCACAAGTAGCTCTGATGATCATGTGAGGATTAGCGAAATGAGGGAACGAGATGACCATCGGGGGCACTCGGTTTTGAGTCATATAGGTGGGAAAAGCACCAATCATGGCTCGTACAAGAAGAGTTTACTACAAATTGACTCATAAGATCTAACTAACTTATCCGTACTACAATCTAGGTGATAGATACATTGAACCTAGACAAGCTATGACAACCGAGCTACAACCAGGATATACATCTTAACACCCCCTTTCTATCTCAACCGGCCACTAGATTAAGATTGTGCTGAAATTGTAACAACTTGCCAATTGTAAAGGAATGAATCGAATGTCCAACTGTTTTTGAGCCACACTTTCATGTTCTAAGTCAAAATCAAATTATTTAGCATTGATATTGTCACACCATAGGCTAGCTGCAGGAGGATGCCGTATATGCAACTTTATGAATTTTTGAATCCACGTCATCTCTGCCGTGGTATTTTCAAGCACTTGTACTCAGCTTCTATACCTGACCGTGAGACAGTTGGCTGTTTTCGAGCGCTTTAGGAGATCAAGTTGAACCCGAGAAACATAGCGAAGCCACAAGTGGATCAGCGATCATCTACACAACCTGCCTAGTCGGCATCTAAGAAAGGCGCTCTCATCATAGAATCTGATCTTCTGATGTTCAGTACAAGTTTCAATGTTCCATGGACATATCGCAGTATTTGTGCACCTACGAGACTTCTGTACCGCGTTGAGTCCTCTGGCGCAATCCGAGTACCTTCAGTGGCGCTAAGCTTGTCGACACTAGACATTGGATTGGCAACCGGTTTGCATAGGCTCATCCCTGCCCTCTTGATAATATCTTTGACATATTTATTTGTTGTGGCAGTATTAGTCCATCCCTGCCAGCTCTTGAACGTTCGCGAATTAGTGTTGCCGTGTTCCTATGCCAGAACTAGCAAATGTTTCAAATACTTTTTCGAGAAGTGTCCAACCAATCCTCCCAAAAAATGCAATTGATGAGTGTGATGCTTCATAGTGTGATGCCTCAGGCCTGCATTATCACGATGTTGCTTGTCGTCATCCATTAGTTTAGTAGTGCCTTCCAATCGACTAATCCTATTCAGTACAACAACACCCAGTGAATAATATACCAATATAATCCATGTAAACATAACAGTTGTTTCAGAGTTGCACAACAATCGAACGCTTGTATATACTATCATTGTTTACACAACCACACTAATCTGACTAAACCGAAGGAACAAAATCACACGACACTGACAGAAACGCCGTGCAAGGACAGAGCTATTAGCTGCCTAGTTCTTGGGCAGGAGCACGTTGCGAACCAAGTCATCAAAATTCCGGTGAGACGTGCCGCCGGGCTTGGCCGCCTCGATGGCCATGTCCCTCCACTCCAGTGCCTTCCTCCTCATCTCCTTCCCCTGTTCCCCGTCCATAAGCTCCGTGATGAGGCTCGCCACGGCGTCGCGGCGGACGTTGCTGTCGATCTCCATCCCGACGCCCCACTCGTTGCACTGGTAGCGGCAGTTCGTCTGCTGGTCGGCGAAGAAGGGCCAGCTGATGACCGGCACGCCGCCGCACATGGCCTCCAGCGTGGAGTTCCAGCCGCTGTGCGTGAGGAACGCGGCCACGGCAGGGTGGTCCAGCACCGCCTGCTGCGGGCACCAGGTGGCCATGAGCCCGCGGTCGGCAGTCGCGGCCAGGAACTCCGGCGGCAGCACGGCGGTGTCGCCCTTGACCAGGTCGCGCCGGATGATCCACAGGAACGGCCTGCCGCTGTTGGCCAGCCCCCACGCGAACTCCACCAGCTGCTCGTTGGTCATTACGGTGATGCTGCCGAAGTTGACGTAGACGACGGAGCCAGCGTCCCGGCCGTCGAGCCACCGCAGGCACTCCTCCTGCTCCTTCCACAGGCTGAGGCTGATGGCGGAGCGCGGCGTGGGCGGGTCCTCGCGCGCCAGCAGCGGGAGCGGGCCCAGCGTGTACACCTTTTTTGCCATCCCGAGCGACTCCATGGCCGCCACCGCCTCGCCCTCGAGCTCGTCCAAGGTGTTGACGATCACGGCCGACGCGTCTGCCGAGCGCCCCGTCTCCTGGAGGACGTAGCCCACCATGTACTCGTCCGGATCCGTGGTGCGGATGAAGCTCGGGAAGTCCCGGAACCTCATGTTCCGCAGCCCCGGCACGTTTTCCACCGGCGTGTCGAGGAATCCGTTCGTCAGCTGCTCGACGCCTGCGCATGTAAACAACAAGATGAGATGGTCAGAATGCAGACAGAGGGTAGGAGACGCGCGCACTAGCAACTATGGCTCATAAATTTCCCCACGTAACATGGACGTAGCAAGCAAAAAAAAATGTTTGACTCGATCGCTGCAGTCAAAAAAAGAAGAGAAAGCACACGAACATAATCGAACCTTTGAGCGGGGCAAGGCCACGAGCCTTGAGGAGGCGGTAGTGTTGGTAGCCGAGGAAGCTGATGATGCTGGCGGTCCAGAGCTGGACGTAGGGGACGCCGAGCTCCTTGGCGGCGTCGATAGAGAAGCCCATAACGACGTCGGAGACGACGCAGGTGACGGGCGGGTTTTCCGTGGCCGCCGCGGCATCGTTGAGGTCGGCGAGCAGGCGGCGGAAGGGCTCGAGGCAGGTCTCCGTGGTGGACTTGCACAGCGACGGGATGTCCTGCGTGACGTCGTCGTCCTCGGACGGCGGCATGCCGTCGGGGATGGTGGCGAAGCGGAAGCCCGGGAGGCCCACCACGGCCGCCGCGCCGCGGGTCCGGACGAGCCGCGCCTGGTTGTACTCGGTGTTGATGAAGGTGACGTGGAAGCCCTGCGCGTGGAGCAGCTTCGCCACGTTCAGCATCGGCGTGATGTGGCCCTGCGCCGGGTACGGCAGGCACACGGCGTGCGGCTGCTGCGCGGCGCTGCCGAGAGAACCCATGGTATGGTTGTTGGGGGTGATCGAGATCTCCGTGTGCTGTGGGGTGTTGACCGGCTTAGCACTGGTGCTTGCTGCCTGCTGCGGCGTTTCACGGCGAGGCTGCTCTGTGCTCGCTTGAGCTAATTTCTGTGTGATTTTGCTGATGGCTGGGTCATCACGGACGAGGCCTATTTATAGGAGTCGTCGTGGTGACTGGTGATGGTGGCTTGGCCGACTGGCCGTGGGCAATCAGGGGAGCACGAACGCGGACGCGATAGCGTCTTCCAAGTTCCAAATGGATTACGGCCGGGGACTCTGAATCGTAGTCGTAGGTGGAGCCCATGTTCACCGTAGCAGCCTCCTCTGGTCAGCGGAAAATGGCGACAGCCGGGTCGTGATCTTTTGCGCACCAGCGTGATGTCGGCGATGCCATCTGGCGTGCGGCATGCGCGCTGCGTGCCATGCGGCGCTGAGGCTGTACACGTACGTCGGCGCACGCTGCCACGTTTAGCCGCTTAGGTACGCGGCGTGTTCCAACTGTACTTTCGTATGGCGGGTGCCGGTCTGTGGAGTTATGTTCTCCGGCATTCTGGCAAGCCGTCGCCGATTCACGTGCGCGCGTCGGTGACCTTGCCGAGTCAATGCTTTATGATTGGAGTAGATCTCAATTCAAAACTTGTACATACTGTACGTTGCTTGCGTACGTAGTTACTGCTGAAATTTGCTCGTCCACGACAATTGTTACTATTTCTATTCTATAGCACAATTCTGGAACAATGCTAAGTAAAACAGTCTGGAGTCGTAGGAGTAGGAGACCTCTTGCAGCTAGTGTGGGAACGTTTGTGTATAGTGCCTGCGTAGTTCCTGCTAAAATTAACTCGCCGTCGATGATTGGCATTTTTATAGTGCGATTCTAGAATCCAAATTTTGACTAAATTTATACATAGTATATACAGAATTATAATAATTTATCATGAAATATTTTGTCACATATCTACCTAGATAGAGTGGTGCAACTTAGCTAAAATTAAGATAGTTTTATTTTCATCACACCCGAGTTATATCTTCTCAGTACGGAGAGAGTACTAGAGCCATCGTATCTAACAGCTTGCGTGCGAAGGAAGACCCAGACTATTGTTGTCCATGTGGATTAGACATGTGGACAGAAAATCCCAAGTGGGACGATGGACCCTTAACTTGTCATACAGTTTCGTTTAGCTGGATGCATTATTTTTTAAGACTATAATTCAAGGCATTAGCTTTATATTTAGAATAATTAAAGTAAAATTTGTTGTTCACAAAAAAGTAAATTCTGCATGAGTGTAGAAAAAACGGTGAATGTATGAGTGACATGTGAAAGAACAATGTTTGGGTTAGCTCTAGATCGAGCAGATACATGCAAAGATGTTTGGTTGAGAGACATTTTCGGCATGAGATGTATTGCACCCACTAGCCTCTAAGAGGCTAACAGAGGCTAGGTTAGCCTCTTGTGTTATGCACCCACTTATCTAAGTAGATGTCAAAGCTAGATTAGCCTCCTCGTGTCATACACCCACTCATTCAATAAGTAGGAGGGCAGTGGCTAGGTTAAATTCACGTGGTATGCATCCACTCATCTATGTAGGGGAAAAAAACTACTTTATCCTCCTCGCGTTATGCACCCACTCATCTAATAAGTAGGGGCTAGTGGCTAGGTTAGCCCCACGTGGTACACACCCACTCATCTAAGTGGGGGACAAAAAAGCTACTTTATTCTTCTCGCGTTATGCACCCACTCATCTAAGTAGGGGACAAAAAAGCTCCTTTATCCTTCTCGCATTATACACTCACTCATCCAATAAGTAGGAGGGCAGTGGCTAGGTTAGATCCAAGTGGTATGCATCCACTCATCTAAGTAGGGGACAAAAAAGCTACTTTATCCTCCTCACGTGCACCCACTCATCTAATAAGTAGGGGCTAGTGGCTAGGTTAGGCCCATGTGGTACGCACCCACTCATCTAAGTAGGGGACAAAAGAGCTACTTTATCCTCCTCGCGTTATGCACCTATTCATTTAAGTAGAGGACAAAAAGCTACTTTATCCTCCTCGTGTTATGCACCCACTCATCTAATAAGTAGGGGCTAGTGGCTAGGTTAG
>CM041637.1:5812898-5973770 GCA_023333625.1 Bothriochloa decipiens
CCACTCATCTAATAAGTAGGGGCTAGTGGCTAGGTTAGCCCCACGTGATACGCACCCACGCATATAAGTTGGGGGCAAAAGGCTAGTTTAACCTTCTCGCGTTATGCACCAACTCATTTAAGTAGGGGCTATGTAACACCTCTGGTGTTATATTAACTAAAACCTGCCATGTCATCATATGCACTGCAAAGCATTTATGATTAGGTCAACCTTGATGTGCATTAACTAAAATAAGTTTACATTTCATAGGTTGATTGTGTTTCTGGAATGTGTTGTCACATGAAATAATAAAACCCTACTTTCGAATGTCATCTCAAATACTTAGTTTATATTCTATGTACTTGAGGTGTAAACCGTGTTTACACTAGTGTCAAGCATAGTGTATAAATCTATGTCCAACCCTAAAAATGATTTCCATATTTGAAGTTGAATTTGGATTTCAAAACTTATTCCCAAGTCTTGCAATTCAAATTTAAATTCAAATTAGAATGCTATAAAAATGATTTTTGAAAGTCAACCTGGTCAACCAAGGGTACTATTAGGTCATTGACCTAAAAATGTTCTTGGATGATGTTTGTGATCACTAATAACCAACCCCTTTATTTCAAAATCTAGATTTATCCCCTTTTCTATAATTCAAAATCTAAAAATAATTTGGAGATACTTTAAAAAGATAGTTTGTAGATCTTATCGAGAGCTACAAAGTTTGTATTCAAAGTTTTTCAAGTTTCCAAAAAGAAATTCAAATGAAATTGAAAATACAGTTTTCCAACATTTGTTCCCTTTTGATTTTAAAACCATAATTCAAAAATTATGCATAATTTGGGAAAACTTTGTATATAAAAAAGGTTTGGTTTGAAAATTTAAACATTTCATAGTTTTGAAGATTTTCAAATTTTATTGAAAAATCAAAAGTAATTTCAAATGTTTGTTTCTAGGGTTTTATTCCCCTTTTGAATTTGAATTCATATTTCAAAATCCAAACAAAATTTGAGGATGCTAGTTAAATGAAAAGTGTAGCTCTTGAAAAGTTATGCAAATGATATTTTTAGAGATTTTCAAGTTCTTATATAAATTTTAGAGTAATTTGTAATTTCAAACAAGTGGCATTTCTGTAATTTGCTTGAACAGCACTGAGACCTATCATCGGCCGCCATCGCCGGCTTCTCAAGCCGCGCCGCCGTCCATCGCCGCACATGTCACGGCCGCCAGCGTGCCCCTAGACGCACGAAGCTTCATCGTCGTCATGTCGCCCGTCCATACCTCACCCCTGCCCTATAAATAGGCCGCCCGCCGCCTCTTTTCTTCTTCTTTTCCCCCTGCCGCCGCCGCCGACGACCTTGCTCCGCCGCTCCAATTCGCTGCCGTCGCTCCACCATTGCTCAATTGCTCTTGCCAGAAGCTCCGCATCGTCCTTGCGCTCAGTTTGAGCTAGCCCGTGCTCGCTCTCCCCGCCCGAGTTGCCCGCGCGCCGTCGTCTTCCTCATGACCGGCACTCGAGCCGCCACGAGCTTCCTCGCCGTCCACCGCCGCCAAGGTGGAAAACATATTTCCTTTAACCCTTCTATCATGTTCTCCATCTTCTCCTACCCCTCATGCGTATCTTGGCCGGCTTAATTGTGCACAGGAGTCGCCGTGACGCAGACCTTGCCGCCGGAGCACTGCTGCCGCCATTAGCGCCGCCGGCTACAGCTCGCCTCAGCCACTCCGAGACTTCATCAACGTACGCACCGTGCCCGTGGTGAGCTCCTGCGTCCCTCCATGCCCTCAATTTCACCTCTCTTGCGCCGTAGGGTCTGGCCGCCGTGGCTCGCCGCCGGCATGGTTCTGCCCGCGTCGCCGCGCGCGTAGCCGTTTGAGCTAGAGGCCAGAAACGGTTTCATTTTCGGGCCCAACGTCTTCGCATCGATGTCCTGCACATGCTCATGTGCTCGCCGCCGCCGGAGAAGCTCCGGTGAGCTCTCCTGTCGGGCCGCCATGGCCGCCGGCCAGTGCGCCGCCGTCGCCCCGCCACTTCTTTAGCCAGCCCAAGTTGCTCGCCGTGCCGAGATGAGCCTGTAGGACCAAGCCCTGACGCCGGAGACCTCACCGCCGGCGAGATAACTGCCGGTCAAGCGCCGTCGCCGTCGGGTCAACGCGGGGAGAGAAAAAGGATTTTCTTTTTTTCTTTTTCTAGAAAATAATTTAAATGTTGTTTTCTTTAGAAATTCATAATAATTCATGTCAAGCTCCAAAAATTCTGAAAATTTTTGTGTGTGTTCTTTATGATGTCATCTACCTAGAAAAAATATGAAATGCCAAATTTGAATATTTTTGCATAAGTTAAAATTAGCTCTTTTAATTAAAAAATGGACCTTTAATGATTTTTAATAAATAAAATAATTGGCTTTTAATTCTAAAATTTATTTTTCCATCTAATTAGACCAAGAGATTTTCAAAATAAAAATTTGAGTTTAATTAGACAACTTTAATTTTTATGCCTTTATTTAAATGTTTTAATTAATTAATTAACCCCTTTAATTAAGCTTAATCATTATAGGAATTGTTTGACTTTGGGATTGATTGATGACCTTGGGTTATTAACCCTAATGACCTTTGGCACTTTAATTAATTGTTTGCGCTTACCTGGATCATGTCATTAGGGCTTAATTAACGTTATTTCATGTGTTTAATAACTTTCTTAAATAATGTAGTTAACCCTAATGAACTTAGTAAGTATGCTTTGGTTGGCTTGCAACTTTATCGTGAGGGAAAGTTGTACTCAAGACATTAATCTGATCATGTATCCATCGAGCATCATGTTTACCATTCCATCATGTTGAAGCATATCATTTTATCGTATAGTTTTCGTTAACGGAGAGTTTAACGTTGTCACATCAGATCCCAAGGAAGAGCAGACTCAGGAGTTGGGAGTTGATCCAAAACTCGAGACCGTCTACCCCGACCATCAAGGCAAGCCCCGGATGCATTCAAACCCTATTCTATTTTATAAAAGTTTTATCGCTTCAGTTATGATATGTTGCATTAAGTAATAGGAGTTGAGTGAAAACCCACCAACTGCATTACCTGTCTTACTTCCATATTCCTTGTTACCTGTTCTAAAAGATACGTAATAATGCTTACCTGCTTAATTAATTAAGTGTTCGAAAGTAAAAGAATAAAAAAGATGAGTTTGGCTTTATCTGTTGAAATCATGATGATAGTTAATAAATCGAGTCCGGACGTCTAACTTGCAGTGGGAAAGGAGTCCCTCTGTAGTATTTCTGTCTGTTGATACCCTAGGTCCCGTGTCGATGGTGAACTGGTGATATCGAGAAACTAAAAATCCACATGCATGAAGTGTCATACAGTGGGCCAGAGTCCCCACATATGTCATGGAGTGACTTATAGTGGGCCAGAGTCCCCACATATGTCATAGTGTGTTATACTGTGGGTTTAAGTTCCCATGTATATCGGTACACTGGGTCGAAGTGCTCACGTGTATCATGTGGTGATATATGGCTGCGGTTGTTATCCCGGTATATCGGTTCATCTGATATGCTTAGGAGTTAGAGTCTCCTGTATATCAGTGACCTAGGTCCCAGCTGGGTATATGAAAATGGATTCGAATCGTCGTTACTTCTCGGAGAAGACTCGATCGGTGTTCATCATCGTAGTAACAACTTAAATAATGATTAAGGTTTAAGAAGGCAGTTGGTTGGTAATTTTGATCTTGAGCAAGACCCCTTTTCTTTCTTTCAAGCTTTTTTGCAAAATTTCTTATTTCCTGTGTGGCAGAACCTCTTAAATCATATGGCCCACACGCATGATTATTGTCTAAACAGACTCCAAATAACCATGACTGTGTTCCATACAATTTAAAAAGTTTGTCGAGTAAATCCCGAATCATCCACGATTTTCCAAGCAAGATCAATCGTTGAAGAGAGACATTGTAGTATTACAACAGTTGATATAAATAATGTACAACAGAGTAAAACAGCAGAAGACTTACAATAACATAAGTTTACAAACCTCTGAGTTTCAAATATTTACAACCATAAGTTTAAACTATACTAACCAGAATAGTAGTGGAGTAGCAGTAGGTAGCCTTATTACAAAACCAAATAGTAAGCTCTGCCCAAGAGCTAAACCTCTTTACTCATCGTCGCTTTCCTCGATGACTGTCATGCAGCAGGATGCGAAACACTCCTGCCCATGGGCTCACCTGCAACAAGGGTTTAACAAACCCTGAGTACAAAAGTACTCAACAAGACTGACCCGACGAAAGAGAAGGGTGGAGACTCAAGAAATGCAGGCTAGAGGGACAAAATGAGGTCTGTAGGAGATAAGAAATTTTGCGGAAAAGCTTTATAGAAAGAGAAGTTGCTTGGGATAGCTCCCATTATCAACCAACTTCATTATTGATCCTTAATTTTTTTGTTCAAGTTGTTACTACGATGATGAACAGTGATTGAGTCTTCTTCTCCGAGAAGCAACGGCGATTCGAATCCATTTTCATACCCGGCTGGGACCTAGGTCAGTGGAATACTAGAGACTTTAACTCCGATGCACCCCAGGTAACCGATATACTGGGATAACAACCGCAGCCGTATATCACGACATGGCACCCGTGAGCTCTGCGACCCAGCGTACCGAGATACATGGGAACTTAAACCCCACAGTAAAACACACTATGACACAGATGGGATTCTCTGGCCCCACGCTAGGTCACTCCATGATATACACGGCTCCAACCATCCGTATGCCACTTCATGCATGTGGATTTCTAATTTCTCGATTATCGACAGTTCACCAACGGACGGGACCTAGGGCATCAACAGACGAGATCACTACAGAGGGACTCCATTCCCAATGCAAGTTCGCCGTCCGGACTCGATTTATTACTAATATCAAGCTTTCAACAGGAAAAACAATCTCATCTTTTTCATTCTTTTGCCTTTGAACCAATAAATAAATAAGCAGGGCTAAGCATTACTACTTATCTTCCCCAAGTAGGTAACAAGGAATAAGGAAATAAGACAGGTAATGCAATTGGTGGGTTTTCACTCAACTCCTATTACTTAATGCAACATATCATAGCTGAAGCGATAAAACTTTTATAAATAGAATAGGGTTTGAATGTATCCGGGGCTTGCCTTGATGTTTGGGGTAGAAGTTTGCAAACTCTGGATCAACTCCCGATTCTTGAATTTGCTCGTCCTTCGGATCTGGGCGATAACGTTAACTCTCCGTTAACGGAGACTATTCGATAATTAATATGCTTTAACATGATGGAATAGTAAACATGATACTCGACGGATGCATGATCAGATTAAGGGCTTGAGTACAACTTTTCTTCACGATAAAATTGCAAGCTAACAAAACTTCGCTTATAAAACTCATTAGGGTTAACTACGCCATTTAAGAGGTTAATTATACACATAAAATAACATTAATTAAGCCCTAATGACATGATTAAGATAAGCGCAAACAATTAATTAAAGTGCCAAAGGTCATTAGGGTTAATGACCCAAGGTCATCAATCAATCCCAAAGTCAAACAAATTCTATAATGATTAAACTTAACTAAAGGGTTAATTAATTATCTAAAAGCATTAAATAAAGGCATAAAAATTAAGTTTATTAAATTAAGCCCAAATTTTTATTTTAGAAAGCTCTTAGCCTAATTAGATGGCAAAACAAATTTCAGAATTAAAAGAAAATTATTTTATTTATTAAAAATCATTGAAGGTCTATTTTTCAATTAAAAGGGCTAATTTTAACATATGCAAAAAGTTATTCAAATTTGGCATTTCATATTTTTCCTAGGTAGATGACATCATAAAGAACACTCATAAAAATTTTTAGAATTTTTGGAGCTATATATGAATTACTATGATTTTTCAAAGAAAATAGCATTTAAATCATTTTCTAAAAATAGAAAAAGAAAATCGACACAGTACCCCCGCGCTGACCGACGGCGGCGCGGCGGTTGACCGTCGATTTCTCGCCGACGGCGAGGTCTCCGGCGACACTGTTTGCTCCTACAGGCTCATCTCGACACGGCGCGTCGATTGAGGTGGCTAACGGCGCGGCTGAGCGGCGGCGGCACCCACGCCGACGGCCATGGCGGCGCGGCGTAGCGACAGCCCGTCGGGAGAGCTCAACGAAGCATTTTTCGGCGACGGCGACCACACGGACTCACGCAGGGTACTCCGACGAGTTCGTTTGACAACAAAATGAAGCCAAGTAGGAACCCCAGCATCGGCGGCTATGTGCGCGGCGGCGCTGGCAACGTTGCGCCTGCGGCGAGTACGGCTACCGGCGGCCACGACAAGGGATTGATGAAATTGATGATGCAAACCGCTGCAGGAGCTCACCTCGGTGCTGATGCACATGTTAATGGAGGCTCGGAGTGGCTGGGCTGAGCTGCGGTCGGGGGCGCTGATGGCGGCGGCGGCGCTCCGATGGCAAGACGGCGTCACGGCGGTCTCCGGCGATGCGCTGCTCAAATCAAGGTGCGCATCAGGTGCAAGATGACACAGAGAACACGGTAGCGGGGTCAAAGGTAAAATATATTCACCTCCGGCGGCGGCAAACGACGGAGATGGCACGGCGGCTCGGCTGGCCAGCCGTGGAGAAGAAGGCGGCGTGCGGGTGGCACAAGCGAGGGGAGCAAGCACTAACTGGCCCAAGATGACCGTGAGGACGTGGCGGAGCTAATGGCATGCACAATCGGACCGAGATGAAGCATCGGCGGTGAATTTCAGCGGCGGAGCGAGGTCGTCGGCGACGGCGGTTGGAAGAAGAAAGAAGAAGAACGGCGTCGGACGACCGGTATTTATAGCACGGAGTCGATGGATGGACTGGCGACACGAAGGCGATGAAGTTTCTCGCATCCATGAGCGCTCTGGCGGTCGAGCGGGTGCGGCGGTGGTCGGCGGCACGCGATGGGAAGCCGGCCATGGCGATCGCCGATAGGGTTAGGTACTGTTCGAGTTAATTACAGAAATACCATTCGTTTCAAAATACAAATTACTTCAAAATTTATATAAGAACTTGAAAATCTCCAAAAACATCATTTGCATAACTTTTCAAGAGCTACACTTTTCCTTTAAATAGTATCCTCAAATTCTATATAGATTTTGAAATTTGAATTCAGATTTGGAAAGGGGATAAAACCCTAGAAACAAGCAGTTGAAATTACTTTTGATTTTTCATTAAAAATTGAAAATCTTCAAAACTATGAAATGTTTAATTTTCCAAACCAAATCTTTTTCATATACAAAATTTTCCAAAATTATGTATAGTTTTTGAATTATGGTTTTAAAATCAAAAGGGGATAAATGCTGGAAACTGTATTTTCAAATTAATTTGAAATTCCTTTTAGAAACTTGAAAAACTTTATATACCAACTTTGTAGCTCTTGTCAAGATCTACAAACTTTATTTTTAGAGTATCCCAAAATTCTTTATATATTTTGAATTAGAGAAAAGGGGATAAAACTAGGTTTTGAAATATAGGGTTTTTAAAATAGAATTTAAACTCAATTTGGTTTCTAACTTAATTGGTTGGTTATTAGTGATCACAAACATCATCCAAGGATATTTTTAGGTTATTGACCCAATGACACCCTTGGTTGACCAAGTTGACTTTCGAAAAACCTTGTATAGCATTTTCAATTCGAATTTAAATTTGAATTGCCAGGCTTAAAAGTAAGCTTTGGAATCCAAATTCAATTTTAAATATGGAAATCATTTTTAATGTTGGACTTAGACTTATACACTATGCTTGACACTAGTGTAAACACAGTTTACACCTCAAGTACATAGAGTATAAACTAAGTATTTGCAATGACATTCGAAAATAGGGTTTTATTATTTCATGTGACCAAACATTACAGAAGCTCAATCAACCTATGAAATGTAAACTTGTTTTAGTTAATGCACATTAGGATTGACTTAAACATGAATGCTTTACAGTGCATATGATGACATGGCATGTTTTAGTTAATATAACACCAGAGGTGTTACAGCCTTTCCCCCTTAAAGAAATCTCGTCCCGAGATTTAAAGCCTTGAGTGAAGTAATGGAAAAGGAAATGTGTCAGGAAAACACACTTCAACTAAGTTTATAAAGGAAAGGAATTGTACCACTCACATAGAGAAGTTACAACTCGTAGAAGGAATTATCACTTAGATTGAAGCATAAAACTCCGAGAAGTTTTCCAAGAGATAATCTTCCGATTCCCAAGTAGCTTCTTCTTGTGAATGTTGATCCCATTGTATCTTGTACCACTTGATTGTTCTGCTTCGCGTAACACGATCCTTCTGATCCAAAACCCGGATTGGATACTCAGAGTAAGTCAAATCAGGTTTAAGTTCAATACCTTCAACATCTATGACTTTATCCGGCACTCGAAGACACTTCTTAAGTTGGGACACATGGAACACATTATGCACTGCCGACAACTGCTCAGGCAATTGCAGATGATATGATACCTTCCCAACTGGTGCCAGAATTTGAAATGGTCCAATGTATCGAGGTGCTAACTTACCCTTGACTCCAAATCGGGTAACTCCTTTCATGGGTGACACCTTTAGATATACATAGTCTCCTTTATTGAAACATAATGGTTGACGTCTCTAGTCTGCATAACTCTTCTGACGAGATTGTGCTATCTTTATATTCTGTTATATCTGTTTAACTTTTGCTTCAGTTTCTTTTACCAAATCAACTTCGAAGAACCTTCTTTCTCCGGGTTCAGACCAACTTAACGGAGTTCTACATTTGCGACCATACAATGCTTCAAATGGTGCCATTTTGATGCTTTCTTGATAACTATTATTATAAGAGAACTCAGCTAAGGGTAAACATTCATCCCATTTCTCTGGAAAATTAAGAACACATGCTCTCAACATATCTTCAAGTATTTGATTTACTCTTTCAGTTTGACCTCCTGTTTGGGGATGGTAGGCTGTACTGTGCAAAAGATCAGTACCTAAAGACTTGTGTAATTGCTTCCAAAACTGGGAGACAAACTGCGTGCCTCTATCAGAAACAATGGTCTTTGGTATTCCATGAAGACTTATGATGCACTCAAAATACAGTTTGGCATATTGTGAAGCTGAATTTGTATTTTGAACTAGAAGGAAATGTGCCATTTTTGTGAGTCGATCCACTATAACCCAAATTGAATCAAAACCTCTTGTTGTCCTAGGTAGACCCACTATAAAATCCATACTGATATCTTCCCATTTCCAAGCTAGAATAAGTAATGGCGAAGTTCTCCTACTGACTTTAAATGTACAGCTTTGACTTTCTGACAAGTATTACACTGAGCCACATACTTAGCAATTTCTATTTTCATTTTGGTCCATCAAAATTTCTGTTTTAGATCATGATACATCTTATTACTTCCTGGATGAATAGAAAACTTTGAAAGATGTGCTTCATCCAGAATCTTTTGTCTCAACTCAGAATCTTTTGGTATGACCAGACGATTTTTATACCATAAGACATCTGCTTCATCAATTGTGAAACAAGAAACCTTTTCTTGTCTAACTTTCTTTTTAATATGTTTAATGCCTTCATTACTTCTCTATGCAGCAATAATTTGATCTCTGATGGTTGTCTCAACAGCAATGTTAGCCAAACTTCCTTGTTGCACCATCTCTACACCCAGTTTTTCTATATCATGACATATAGAGACATCCCAAGGCTTCACTGTTAAACAATGACAATGACTTTTGCGACTAAGTGCATCAGCCACTACATTGGCTTTACCAGGATGGTTGTTGACATCGTTTTTTGACACGTGTCAATATAAGCTGAAAACTGTGCCGATCGGCAAGGGAGTGGTTATTCTCCAGCATTGCTTCTGAGTTGCCGATGGATGATTGCCGATAAAGGACATGTTAATCTCGTACATTGCCGATGAAGCCAGAGGGCTGTTGCCGATGGAGAGAGAGGCATGGTTGCCGATAGAAAGCAGAGCTGAAGGACGTGGAAAGCAGATCTGAGTCATTATCGATGGGTTTTGCCGATGGAATCTACAGAGATGAGGAGCGTGCCGATAGAGGTTTCATCATAAAGCAATGGATAAGGAAACTGGCAATATTTATGCCATTATTTTAATAGTTTTTTTTTTGAGTCCGACCTTGGTACGAATCGTTATTTTTGATTCCTTAGAGATAAGACTTGTTTAGGTAATACTTTGTCGTGTCTGTTTAGGACTCATAGTACCAGGGTATAAATATGTATCGAGAGATAATGTAAAGAGATATACAAAATCAAATACAACAAATTTATTGCTTTTATCTACTTTTCAAGCAATCTACTTTTCGACGACTTCGTCACCAGTACCTTTTCCTTTTCAACGAGTTCTTTCAAGAATCGGCGGGCTGCATCAACTTGATCTCCGGCGACCTTGCAGGTTCCGCGTCTACTGAGCACGATTCAGGCTTTGACGTCCGGGCGTATCGCTGTCGTCTCGTCTGATCTGTTCAACAGTTATCGAATATCATCTAAGCTTTGACGTCCGGGCGTATCGCTGTCGTCTCGTTCGGGTTTTATTCAAATTTATCATCCTTATCGATTAACAGGTCAAATCGACTGGCACGCCTTGATATCGAACCAGGGTATTAGCCCGGTGTGTTTGCAGATCCAACGCCTTTTTGCATCAACACATCTTTTGGCACGCCCGGTGGGACCAAATCAACAGATTTATCATGAAGAATCCTACTGATATCACTCCAGAAAACATCATCGAGATATCAGAATCAGATCTCAAGGAGGATCAGAGGCAAGCCATGGAAAAAGCTATGGAGGATTACAGGCAGCTTTGCTTGAAGTCTTTCAGCATGAATAGGGGAGGAGAATTCATCCAGAAGCAAGATCTGTCGTTGCCTCGGCAGGTAACCTTTGACTCTAACCCTGGTAAATTACAGGAGATGGTTAATTCTGTATTAAATCAAGCTTTGATCAACCACTCCATCGTGCTGTCCAATACTGTTTACAATGCTGTTGTGCAAACATTAAGAGGACAAGCACCAGGGTATGTCGGGCCGGCATATCATCAGCCGGGATCGGCATCTACTAGCACTCCATCGGCAATTCCAGCCGTTGAGAGTATAGAAGCGCCTACTCCAGCTATATCAGGACCATCCATCATTGAAACCACGCCGATAGGATCAGATCTAACGTCTCAGGAGAGGCCTAGTACTCAGTTAAGCACAGATCTATCGGCATCGGCAATGTCAGGTCCTTCAAGTCAACATAGTCAAATTGCTGCTAATTGGTGGGGATACGGTATGCCTCCAGGTCCATCTACTGCCAACTCTGGATTGCCTCAAGTGCATGATATAGCAGGGAAGGGTCCAATGACATCGGCTACTCCAATTCGGTCGGTGGCTCAAGTGCCGCATTATTCTACTGTACCTCCTGCTATACAGCCATCGTCAATGGGATTCTACGCGCCTCCGCAACAGATATTTTATGCGAATCCATTGACTAATCTCCCACTAGTTCAACAGAGAGCTTCCACTGCAGAGCAGTCCGTAGTACCATTCATATCTCAGTCTGGACTACCTGCAATTCAGGGCAATTATGCTGGCTATCATCCATCTATACAAGAGCATCAGTTGTCTGCAAGCTATCAGCCATCGGCAAGCCAGGTGCCGATGAGTTACAATCTCAATTGGTCAGGGCAAGCGCCAATTCAGCAACCTGCTATTCAACCAAGCTACCAAGCAATAGGGACTCAACGGTATAGTCCACAGACGACTTTCTAGGAACAAGCATCAGCAAAACAGCCGATGAACTTTACGCCGCAGATTGGTGCCGTTAATATGCCAATTTATCCAAGCCAAATGCCACAGGGGTATGTAGAAGCATATCAGCCAACGCCTCCAGTAGAGATCCAGCCAGTGCATCGGCAAGATCAGGATGCACTCTTGACCGATAAGATTGCAGAAGTGATGAAAGAACAATTTGGGATTCAGCCCAAGATCGATACTTACTCTTATCGGACTCCATATCCTTTATCTTACGACTCAATTCCTTTCCCGAATCGGTACAAGGTGCCAGATTTCACTAAGTTTTCTGGGCAAGATGATACGTCAACAATGGAGCACATCCACCGATTCATTATCCAGTGCGGGGAAGCAGTGAACAGGGATGAGCTGAAGATCCGTTTATTCTCATCCTCTTTGTCTGGATTAGCCTTCGCGTGGTTTATATCATTGCCACTGAACTCTATTCTTACTTGGACCAATCTAGAAAGGCAATTTCATAAATACTTCTTTGCTGGTGTCCATGAAAAGAAGCTTACCGATTTAATGAAATTAAGACAGCGAAGTGACGAATCGGTAGAGAATTTTGTGCAAAGGGTACGAGACATGAAGAACAAGTGCTACAGCCTAGTGCTTGATGACCATCAGTTAGCTGGTTTGGCTTTCTAGGGTTTGTTGCCGCATCTCAGGGACAAATACGATGCTCAGGAGTTTGAAAGTTTAAGTCATATTGTGCAGAGGGTCTCTGATCAAAGAGCTCAAGCTCCAGAACATAGAAAGAGCTAGAACAAGAAGGTGTCCTTTGTAGAGGCAGAGGAGTCAGATTCAGATGAAGAACCAACTATCGGCCTGGCTGAGTGGGTAAAAGGTAAAAAACCTTTATCGTGCCCTTTTGGTCAGAAAGAGCCAGAGAAATTCACGTTTGACGTCACAAAGGCCAATAGAATATTTGATCTGCTACTTCAAGAGGGCCAAATCAAGCTATCACCCAATCATGTGATTCCATCGGCAGATGAACTGAAGAAAATTAGGTACTGCAAATGGCATAATGCAACTTCGCACAGTACCAATGACTGCAAGGTTTTCAGGCAGCAATTGCAATCGGCAATTGAATCTGGAGAATCAAGTTTGACAATTCTAAAGCTCAGAGGCCGATGAAGATTGATCAGCATCCATTCCCAGCAAACATAGTGGAGGTCGTAAACAAGACCAAAGTGCTGACATCGGTAAGCAGGAAAGCATCGGTGGATCCTAGAAATCAAGCAACTACCGATGACTTGAAGGGGAAAGAGATAGTTGAAGAAAGCAGTAGTTCAAGAAGGCCTCCTAGACCAGCTCTGTACAGAATTCCAAGTAACCGCTATCGGCATCGGCAAGAAGAGTTGCGTTGGGGAGCGTGGCATCGGCACAAAGACCATTGGAGATGCCCCTTCTTCATCTATTGTTGGGAAGAAGGCATTAAATTGCCTACTGTTGATAGTTTCCCTGAGTGCAATGGTTATGATCGAATCAACCGGGCAGAAAGAAGGCTGCGCTATGGTGATCGGAGCAGATACATCGGTAAGCCGATCAGAGAAGGGGTATTGGTACATGATCGGCTGGGGGGCAGGACCAGTGTACATGAATGACTGGGCAGGCATGCTGACTGTTTGCTGATGAATCAAAAGGAGCTCGAGGAGATGACCAATGCAGGAGTCCATGATGAAACAGTACTCTGCAGGGATCCCAATACAAATTGCCCAGGTTCAAGTGTAAAAATTTATCAACCCGTCTGGAAGACGAAGCTTCCTCAATGGTGCCCTAAAGGTCTAACAAGGACTCAAAAGAGGAAAATGCAACGTGAGCACAAAGAGGAAAGTTCTCATGGAGCAGAAACTCAAGAATGACAGCTGAAGCGCAAAAGTGAAGATCCATCGGCAGATATCAACACGGTTTTCCTATTGCCGATGAGATTCTTAGCACTTGCCAATAAAATATATGTATATAGATAAAGTGCTTGTTCAAAAAGAATGTATCAGCACTACATTAATGTGAAGTTTTACAAATTACCGATTCATCACATTGCCGATGAAAAGGGAGATTTACAAGTTCAATAATGAGTGGATAGTTGATATCGCACGTAGGCGAATTTGGTCAGCTTCCTCTAGTATCTTTGCATCTTCATCGGCACTGCCTTCAACTGGCTTGATCTTCTTCTTGAGCGCCAGCGTCTTGAGGACTTGGTTGTCCCTTTCTTGCTGAAGAGTCTTGACAGCTTCGGGCATTTGGGCCTTCTCATGATTTGCTGCATCCAAGGCCCCTTCAATCTGTCTCAGCTCTGCTAGTAGGGTTTCTCTTCTTGCCGATAGTTGAGCAATCTTGTCCTCCAGATCTACACAAGAGGTTTCTAACTTACCAATGTCTTTGTGCTTCTCATCGGCAAGTTGCTTATGCTTCATCATGTCCTCCTGAAGTTTTTCCTGAGTGGCTCTATCGGCAATCCGCTGGGCAGCCCTTTGATACTGCAACTGCCGGCTCTCCAGATGAGCAGCCTGGAAAAGTGCTTCCTCAACATCGGCAGGAATATGACTTCGAATTCCTTTAAAAGTTGCTCTTGCAGAGTCAGAATCTTGGATCAGTAGAGAGGTCTCCTGTTACAGCAATGATAACAGCGTCTCCAGCTTTGACTTGGTCTCAGGTGATAGAACTCCAAGGGCTGGAGCAGAGCTTTCTTCAGAATCTTCATCATCGGGAACAATCCCACTGATAGAGAAGGAGAATAGACTATCGGGGGAATCTTGCTCCTAAAAAGGAAAGGATGATGTCAGCAGAAGTGCCCAAAGTGTTAAAGGTTATCAAAGGGAGTTAACGCACCTGTTTCAAGGCAATCTCTCGCCTTTGGCTCGGAGAAACAACCTCAGGTACAATTACCGATGACGTTCCTTGTGTTGGTACCTCGATTGGTTGCTGCTGCGATGCCGATGCCGATGAAGATCCTTGTATGGGTACAATGGCCGATGGAAGAGCATGTGCCAATGGAGAGGTCCGCACAGATACGTCAGGCGATATCAGGCGAGGCGAGGACGCCGACGGAGATGGTATAAGTCTTGCCCGCTTGGATTGTGATTCTTCGCCCGATGAAGCCTTATGCTTGTGCTGTAAGATATCAGCATCGGACGGCTTGGGGGCATCGGCAATGGATGGCTGAGGAATCGGTACACTTGGGACGGTTGCCGATGCAATCACTTGGTGCTGCAAGAGAGACAGATGAGTAAAAGTGCCGATCCCATAATTAAGGTTTGAATAAAGAATACCTCTGGAGAATCGTCAAGGACAACAAGGTGGGGCGACGAAGGCACTGTAGGAGGAGACAAAGGGCGAATTGCCGATGAAGATTCTAAAGGTGTAGAACTCGTGCCCTGAAATGTGAAATCGGTAAATCACAGCAATCGGCATCTGCAAAAGAAAGTGAGATGGTTACCTGAGATGTCTGTGCCAAAAATGTGACCGATTTGGTGTTTTTCTTGGTACGACCACGGCCCACTAGAGCATCTAGCGAGGGAGCTTTATGGCCAATGATGGATACCGGGGAAATCGGCTGCAGCCTTATGACCTTGCCACTCTTACTCAATGTTGGAACTAGGTCATCAACCTGTTGAAAAAAGGGTTAGCTGCCGATGGATTAAAGGAGAGTTGAAAGAAGTACAGAGGGTCAGACTTACTGCATCGGTAGGGATGGCGTGATCGGGATCAATGAGGTTCCAGTAAAAATGAGGAGAGGCAAAGAATAGCTGCTCTTTCCATTCTTGCCACCATAATTTGAAGGACTCGGTGGCAAAAGAAGCCGGTACCCAATCAGTTAGATCGACATTTGAGGTATCGGCATCGAGAAGGAGAGTGACAATCTTGTGCCAATCCACACGGCTCGCAATAGTCTCTCTCGGTTTAATCACATCGGCAAAACATAGGTTGATGGGCAGTTGTCCAAAAGCTAGTTGTCTTGCTGCTGCCGATGGATAATAGAACTCGTATGTGGGATTAATGTTCTTCCCGCTTCCAAAAATGTTGACCGGGATAGCACGAGGAGTGATTATTACCCTAAGAATGTCGGCATCCTGGTTCAGGGCCTCATCGGTAAGGTTAAAGGAAAGAGGGAATCTTGCTGCTTCATCAACATACGGGACCCAGGCCCGAAGCTCAGAGGGGATGCCGATGTAGAGGCTGTGGAAGAGATTACCGATCTGGATTCTGTTTGCCTCTGCCCCTGGTAGTACTGCCAGTGCTTCTCCAAAGTTGATAGGGGGGCGCGTTGCCGATTCTTCTTCCCTGAGTTGATAATCTTCGGGAAGACTTTGAGGGAATTGCTGGGTGAACAGGTCAATATGGAAATACTTGTGCATATGGGCATTCAACAACATATTGATGAACCACCAGGGACCCCCCATGTTGCTGATGGATTTACCTTGCAGCAGCCTTTGTGATACTTGGTGGAGGAGATGGTAGACTGAGCCAAGAAGGTATCGGCCCAGTGGGAGTTGAACGCCACTAACCAACAGCTCTGCTGCAGGAAGGTGCATGTTGGTCGGTCCAACTGTTCTGCCGCAGAAAATAAATTTCTCTAGCCACATATTCAAAAAAGCTGAATGTTCCCTGTGATTGACTGAACCAGATTTCTTATACTCGCTGATATAGCCAGTCCAGCCGCCAATGTTCTTGGTGGTCAGGCGGTGCTCAGGTTTTCGTTGGAACAGTGAGTTGTCATCGGCAGAAGAGATGTCTAAGCCAGTGAGCATGTACACATCGGCAAGGGTGGGAGAAGCTGGCCCATGTTTAAAGATAAAGGCATTCAGGGTATCCGACCAGAAATAGGAGGCGGCAATTAACAAAGGCTCATTCCTCTCCATATCGGCAATAGATATTCTGATGCATTGTTCTAATTTGCGTTTCGCCCAATATAGCTCCATTGGCCTAGCGACCCTCAAATACCAATCTGTCCATCCCTTAGTGGTTTTTGGCCAGGAACGAAAGGTATCAGTCCAGAATCCTAAGTCAAAATTCTGAGCTCTGAAGGGGATTCGATTGGTTTCTGCGTTTATGATGTCGGTTGGGTCTGGATTCCCCATTGGGCCTAGGCAGATAAAGTGATTCTGATGCGTTGGAATAAGAAGATTATTGCAAAGTTCCTGAGATTAAAGATTAGGAACAAGGAAGAGTCATGAACTGCGCAGAGAAGGAGAAACGAAATGTCAGAGGACAGGCAAAAGAAAAAGACTAACCTTGGGGATGTCAAAACGAATAGCCATGGCCGCGACGGAGATGGAGAAGGCAAAGAATGCTAATGGAGGCTAAGGATCACCGTCAAGAGTGCCGATGATCGAGTTCGTCGAAGGATCGCCTGTTGATGTCGCCGCTGGAGAGAGAAAAGCTAGGGTTTGAATCGCAGATGAAAAATGGGTCGCGGCGGAGAAAGCATTATATGGGCCTGTTGGTACAAGATTTCCACTACCACGCGCGCAACTCTCGAGGAGAAGTTCAAGCGGTTTGGGCAATTATGACCTGGAGGAAATTTCGGCGCATAAAGTATTTTATACTCCGAAATTGGGGGGCATGTGTTGACACCGTTTTTTGACACGTGTCAATATAAGCCAAAAACTGTGCCGATCGGCAAGGGAGTGGTTATTCTCCAGCATTGCTTCTGAGTTGCCGATAGATGATTGCTGATAAAGGACATGTTAATCTCGTACATTGTCGATGGAGAGAGAGGCATGGTTGCCGATAGAAAGCAGAGCTGAAGGACGTGGAAAGCAGATCTGAGTCATTATCGATGGGTTTTGCCGATGGAATCTACAGAGATGAGGAGCGTGCCAATAGAGGTTTCATCGTAAAGCAATGGATAAGGAAACTGACAATATTTATGCCATTATTTTAATAGTTTTTTTTGAGTCCGACCTTGGTACGAATCGTTATTTTTGATTCCATAGAGATAAGACTTGTTTAGGTAATACTTTGTCGTGTCTGTTTAGGACTCATAGTACCAGGGTATAAATATGTACCGAGAGATAATGTAAAGAGATATACACAATCAAATACAACAAATCTATTACTTTTATCTACTTTTCAAGCAATCTACTTTTCAACGACTTCGTCACCAGTACCTTTTCCTTTTCAACGAGTTCTTTCAAGAATCGACGGGCTGCATCAACTTGATCTCCGACGACCTTGCAGGTTCCGCGTCTACCGAGCACGATTCAGGCTTTGACGTCCGGGCGTATCGCTGTCGTCTCGTCTGATCTGTTCAACAGTTATCGAATATCATCTGAGCTTTGACGTCCGGGCGTATCGCTGTCGTCTCGTTTGGGTTTTATTCAAATTTATCATCCTTGTTGATTAACAGGTCAAATCGACTGGCACGCCTTGATATCGAACCAGGGTATTAGCCCGGTGTGTTTGCAGATCCAACGCCTTTTTGCATCAACAATGGTAATAGATTTCCAAATCATAATCATTGATTAACTCTAACCATCTTCTTTGCCTCATATTCAAATCATCTTGAGTGAATATGTATTTTAAACTCTTGTGATCACTGTAAATATTACATTTATTACCCCATAGATAATGTCGCCATATTTTTAAGGCGTGGACAACAGCTGCCAATTCCAAATCATGGGTTGGATAATGTTCCTCATGCTTTTTCAATTGTCGGGAAGCATAAGCAATAACTCTTCCTTCTTGCATCAACACACATCCAATACCTATACCCGAAGCATCACAATAAACATCAAACGACTTCTCAATGTTTGGCTGTGCTAGGATAGGTGCAGTGGTCATCAATTTCTTTAATTTCTGAAATGCCTCTTCACAGGCAGGTGACCAAACAAACTTAACATCATTTTTCAACAATTTAGTTATTGGCTTTGATATCTTTGAGAAATCTGGTATGAAACGACGGTAATATCCCGTCATTCCTAGAAAACTTCGAACTTGATGCACAGTCTTTGGTGGTTTCCAATCAAGTATATCCTTTACTTTACTAGGATCAACAGCAACACCCTTGCTTGATAACACATGTCTAAGAAATTTTACTTCCTTCAGCCAAAACTCACATTTGCTAAACTTGGCATACAGTTGATGTTATCGCAGACGTTGCAAGACAATTCTGAGATGTTCAGCATGTTCTTCTTCATTTTCATTCTCTATATCCATTTGGTTCTCTTCTTCTTCATCAATGACGTCCTCATCGACAGATTCCATTTCTTCAGGGTCTTCTTCTTCCTCATCCTGTCCCATTACAAGACCAAGGTCATCCTGGACTGCCTGTCTTTGATATTTAGGATCCAATAAGTTATTCAACCTTACACATTCATCATCAGCTTCCTCTGCATACCTCTAAATCTTCCACATAATCCTCAAGTTCTTGGATACGAATATTTGCTGCATCTTCTCTTGCCCAAGCATCATTTCTTTGGTGCTTCATATGCTTCCGGGATCGCCTCAACTGAGTAATTTCGGCGGCCTCTTCAATCCTGTCGATTTCAGCCCTCTCCAACTCGGACCTAAGCCTCGCTATTTCGGCTTGGGGATCCGAAGGCGGATTGTTACTGCTTTCACTGATCTCGTATCTAGGGGCTAACTGTTGTCGAGGTACTCCTTTAGGTGCAGTGCTCTTGCGAGGTGTTTGCTTGATAATGGCCATCCTAAAGCAAGATAGGATAGATAGGGAGAAGTCTAAAGGTTAGCATGAAAAGGATTGACACTACTTAACCCAAACCACTTTAAAGGGAAAAGTAATTAAACAGATTAATTAAGCATAATGCATGAACGAACTTTTGATCTAGACGTAAAAGAAAGCAACACATATATATAAATAAATTTTTTTATAACATAGGGCAATATAATATGCTATTCCACCACCACACTTTATAAAATCAGAATAAGGGTCGATAGAAAGAATCATAGATAAGGAATAAGCAATTTGGACCCAAAATAGTCAAGTTAAAATTATTTGACTCAAAACTTTTGAAGTTTTCACAAAAGAATACTACAACAACTCTTTTTAACAATGATCCAGCTCCGATACCAGCTGTGACAGAACCTCCTAAATCATATGGCCCACACGCATGATTATTGTCTAAACAGACTCCAAATAACCATGACTGTGTTCCATACAATTTAAAAAGTCTATCAGGTAAATCCCGAATCATCCATGATTTTCCAAGCAAGATCAATCGTTGAAGAGAGACATTGCAGTATTACAACAGTTGATATAAATAATATACAACAGAGTAAAACAGTGGAAGACTTACAATAACATAAGTTTACAAACCTCTGAGTTTCAAATATTTACAACCATAAGTTTAAACTATACTAACCATAATAGTAGTGGAGTAGCAGTAGGTAGCCTTATTAGAAAACCAAATAGTAAGCTCTGCCCAAGAGCTAAACCTCTTTACTCGTCGTCGCTTTCCTCGATGACTGTCATGCAGCAGGATGCGAAACACTCCTGCCCATGGGCTCACCTGCAACAAGGGTTTAACAAACCCTGAGTACAAAAGTACTCAACAAGACTGACCCGACGAAAGAGAAGGGTGGAGACTCAAGAAATGCAGGCTAGAGGGACAAAATGAGGTCTGTAGGAGATAAGAAATTTTGCGGAAAAGCTTTATAGAAAGAGAAGTTGCTTGGGCTAGCTCCCATTATCAACCAACTTCATTATTGATCCTTAATTTTTTTGTTTAAGTTGTTACTACGATGATGAACAGTGATCGAGTCTTCTTCTCCGAGAAGCAATGGCGATTCGAATCCATTTTCATACCCGGCTGGGACCTAGGTCACTGGAATACCGGAGACTTTAACTCCGATGCACCCCAGGTAACCGATATACCGGGATAACAACCGCAGCCGTATAATACCACATGGCACCCGTGAGCTCTGCGGCCCAGCGTACCGAGATACATGGGAACTTAAACCCACAGTAAAACACACTATGACACAGATGGGATTCTCTGGCCCCACGCTAGGTCACTTCATGATATACACGGCTCCAACCATCCGTATACCACTTCATGCATGTGGATTTCTAATTTCTCGATTATCGACAGTTCACCAACGGACGGGACCTAGGGCATCAACAGACGAGATCACTACAGAGGGACTCCATTCCCAATGCAAGTTCGCCGTCTGGACTCGATTTATTACTAATATCAAGCTTTCAACAGGAAAAACAATCTCATCTTTTTTATTCTTTTGCCTTTGAACCAATAAATAAATAAGCAGGGCTAAGCATTACTACTTATCTTCCCCAAGCAGGTAACAAGGAATAAGGAAATAAGACAGGTAATGCAATTGGTGGGTTTTCACTCAACTCCTATTACTTAATGCAACATATCATAGCTGAAGCGAAAAAACTTTTATAAATAGAATAGGGTTTGAATGTATCCGGGGCTTGCCTTGATGTTCGGGGTAGAAGTTCGCAAACTCTGGATCAACTCCCGATTCTTGAATTTGCTCGTCCTTCGGATCTGGGCGATAACGTTAACTCTCCGTTAACGGAGACTATTCGATAATTAATATGCTTTAACATGATGGAATAGTAAACATGATGCTCGATAGATGCATGATCAGATTAAGGGCTTGAGTACAACTTTTCTTCACGATAAAGTTGCAAGCTAACAAAACTTCGCTTATAAAACTCATTAGGGTTAACTACGCCATTTAAGAGGTTAATTAAACATATAAAATAACGTTAATTAAACCCTAATGACATGATTAAGATAAGCGCAAACAATTAATTAAAGTGCCAAAGGTCATTAGGGTTAATGACCCAAGGTCATCAATCAAACCCAAAGTCAAACAAATCCTATAATGATTAAACTTAACTAAAGGGTTAATTAATTATGTAAAAGCATTAAATAAAGGCATAAAAATTAAAGTTATTAAATTAAGCCCAAATTTTTATTTTAGAAAGCTCGTAGCCTAATTAGATGGCAAAACAAATTTTAGAATTAAAAGCAAATTATTTTATTTATTAAAAATCATTGAAGGTCCATTTTTTAATTAAAAGGGATAATTTTAACATATGCAAAAAGTATTCAAATTTGGCATTTCATATTTTTCCTAGGTAGATGACATATAAAGAACACTCACAAAAATTTTCAGAATTTTTAGAGCTATATATGAATTACTATGATTTTTCAAAGAAAATAGCATTTAAATCATTTTCTGAAAATAGAAAAAGAAAATCGGCACAGTACCCCCGCGCTGACCGACGGCGGCGCGGCGGTTGACCGTCGATTCCTCGCCGACGGCGAGGTCTCCGGTGACACGTTTTGCTCCTACAGGCTCATCTCGACACGGCGCGTCGATTCAGGTGGCTAACGGCGCGGCTGAGCGGCGGCGGCACCCACGCCGACGGCCATGGCGGCGCGGCGGCCCGGCGAGAGAGCTCACCGGAGCGTTTTCCGGCGACGGCAACCACACGGACTCACGCAGGGTACTCCGACGAGTTCGTTTGACAACAAAATGAAGCTAAGTAGGAACCCCAGCATCGGCGGCTATGTGCGCGGCGGCGCTGGCAACGTTGCGCCGGCGGCGAGTACGGCTACCGGCGGCCACGACAAGGGATTGATGAAATTGATGATGCAAACAGCTGCAGGAGCTCACCCCGGTGCTGATGCACACGTTAATGGAGGCTCGGAGTGGCTGGGCTGAGCTGCGGTCGGCGGCGCTGATGGCGGCGGCGACGCTCCGATGGCAAGATGGCGTCACGGCGGTCTCCGGTGATGCGCTGCTCAAACCAAGGTGCGCATCAGGTGTAAGATGACACAGAGAACACGGTAGCGGGGTCAAAGGTAAAATATATTCACCTCCGGCGGCGGCAAACGGCGGAGATGGCACGGCGGCTCGGCTGGCCGGCCGTGGAGAAGAAGGCGGCGTGCGGGTGGCACAAGCGAGGAGAGCAAGCACTAACTGGCCCAAGATGACCGTGAGGATGTGGCGGAGCTAATGGCAAGCGCAATCGGACAGAGATGAAGCGTCGGCGGTGAATTTCAGCGGCGGAGCGAGGTCGTCGGCGACGGCGGCTGGAAGAAGAAAGAAGAAGAACGGCGTCGGACGACCGGTATTTATAGCACGGAGTCGATGGATGGACTGGCGACACGAAGGCGATGAAGTTTCTCGCATCCATGAGCGCTCTGGCGGTCGAGCGGGTGCGGCGGTGGTCGGCGGCACGTGATGAGAAGCCGGCCATGGCGATCGCCGATAGGGTTAGGTACTGTTCGAGTTAATTACAGAAATGCCATTCATTTCAAAATATAAATTACTTCAAAATTTATATAAGAACTTGAAAATCTCTAAAAATATCGTTTGCATAACTTTTCAAGAGCTACACTTTTCCTTTAACTGGTATCCTCAAATTCTGTCTAGATTTTGAAATTTGAATTCAGATTTGGAAAGGGGATAAAACCTTAGAAACAAGCAGTTGAAATTACTTTTGATTTTTCAATAAAACTTGAAAATCTTCAAAACTATGAAATGTTTAATTTTCTAAACCAAATCTTTTTCATATACAAAATTTTCCAAAATTATGTATATTTTTTGAATTATAGTTTTAAAATCAAAAGGGGATAAATGCTGGAAACTGTATTTTCAAAGCTCTTGTCAAGATCTACAAACTGTCTTTTTAGAGTATCCCCAAATTCTTTATAGATTTTGAATTAGAGAAAAGGGGATAAAATTAGGTTTTGAAATAAAGGGATTTTGAAATAGAATTTAAACTCAATTTGGTTTCTAACTTAATTGGTTGGTTATTAGTGATCACAAACATCATCCAAGGATATTTTTAGGTTATTGACCCAATGACACCCTTGGTTGACCAAGTTGACTTTTGAAAAACCTTGTATAGCATTTCCAATTCGAATTTAAATTTGAATTGCCAGGCTTAAAAGTAAGCTTTGGAATCCAAATTCAATTTCAAATATGAAAATCATTTTTAGGGTTGGACTTAGACTTATACACTATGCTTGACACTAGTGTAAACACAGTTTACACCTCAAGTACATAGAGTATAAACTAAGTATTTGCAATGACATTCGAAAATAGGGTTTTATTATTTCATGTGACCAAACATTACAGAAGCTCAATCAACCTATGAAATGTAAACTTGTTTTAGTTAATGCACATTAGGATTGACTTAAACATGAATGCTTTGCAGTGCATATGATGACATGGCATGTTTTAGTTAATATAACACCAGAGGTGTTACATCCTGCGAGCCTTACCTTGTCCCTCTAGCCTGCATTTCCTGAGTCTTCACCTCTCTTTTTCGTCGGGTCAGTCTTGTTGAGTACTTTTGTACTCAGGGTTTGTTGAACCCTTGTTGCAGGTGAGCCTCATGGGCAGGAATGCTTCGCATCCTACTGCATGACAGTCGTCGAGGAAAGTGATGACGAATAGGATATCTCGCTCTTGGGCAGAGCATATAATCAAGGTTGATGTAATAAGTTATATTGTTATTCCACTGCTACTATGGTTTGTAATAATTCAACTTATGATTTGTAAGTTGAAACTAAACGGTTTGTAAATTTATGTTATTATAATCCTTCTGCTCTTTTACTCGGATGTATATTATTTGTATAAAATGGTTGTAATGCTGCAATGTCTCTTTGTAATGATTGATCCTGCTCGGAGAATTGTGGACGATTCGGGATTTACCCGACAGGCCTTTTAAGTTTTATGGAACATCGTCATGGTTATTTGGAGTCTGTTTAGACAATAATCATGCATGTGGGCCATATGCTTTAGAAGGTTCTGCCACAGGCTAGAGGTCTGCATTATGCACCCACTCATCTAAGCGTAGGGGCCAAAGGCTAGTTTAGCCCCTTGTATTATGCACCAACTCATCTAGCTAAGTAGGACCGAAAGGCTAGTTTAGCCCCTTCACGTCATGCACCCACGCATCTAAATAAGGGGCTAGGGCTAGGTTAGCCCCGGTTATGAGAACTTGATATGCTTGGTCGGTGCCTACCCTCGTAAATTCTAGCGAGAATGGCACCGCTGGAATTCGAACTTGGGTGCCTGCTTCAAGGCTGTTGCTGCTGATGGAAGCATTGATATGGATATAAACTTATTTTGCATCCTCGACTAAACAGACCTTTTTTCCTCATAATATATTGATCTAGCCTGATTGGATAGAAACAAAACCTAAATACCACACCCAACCAACTTTCATCCATTCTGACAAGGGGAGAAAACGAAAATGGGCGGCGGTATCCAACATCGATAATCCCTAATTAAAGAGTAAACAGCACAGCAAGTCATACTCTCTCATTCTAGCAAATAATTATCAGCAGGACAAGCCGTGAATTGTAGCCACAGCACTTGAGTGTTGAAGTCTTTGAACTGAAGTCCTGAATTTCGATCTATTCCATATTTTAGTCATCTAATTGCATCGTTCCCACGCAACCGAAACAGTTGAGTGTTGACCAGCACTGCTCGAAGCTGGATTTGTATTATATCTCCTTATAAAGTTACGGTATTATCAAGTGCATGCTCATTGTTTTAAAGAAGTATTTATCTGGACTTAGGATTGTACGGTACTTTCGGAAGCAGCATTGCACAAGTCCAAAACTATCAGTGAATTGGTAACCGTGGTAGTTTTTTCTCAATCACGCAAAAGATTTGCATGTTTTTGTATTAAGAGAAAATGGAGCTTTACATGGCTGGGGTGCGTTACAGATATGAGTGATTGAGCACACCTCGAACTACATGACTTAGTTGACTACTCATTGAACCAAACGCCCCAAATCCTTTGCCCCTGCGTGGATCCATATCTCTACTTGGTGTCTCATGAGGTCTTTCAGCGCCTGATTCTGCGTGGCTGCGCCCCGAAAGCACCGAGCGTTGCGCTCCTTCCACAGCTCCCACGCGATGAGGGCAAACATGGTGTCAGCTCCTTTTGCATCTGTTCCCAAAGAGCTCTCCATTCGGCCTACCAGCTGATGATGCTACCGGCTGGTTGATGCTGCATTTGTATACCCAGTGCCGCTGCGGCCTCTGTCCATAGCTGCCTTGCGAAGACATAGCTGATGACGATGTGGTTGATCATCTCTCCCTCCTGATCACAGAGATAGTACTGGTCCCGAGTTTTGAGCCTGTGCCTGCGCCTTCGGCCTGCAGTCTAATGGCGCTGCCGAATCACAAGCCACAAGAAGAACTTGACTCGCAGTGGCGCCCAGGTTTCCCAAATGCAGATGCAGCCCGGGATGCTATGCGACCCAAGGTGCAGTGCTTGATAGGCCGACTGGACAGAGAAGTTGCCGTCAGAGGACCATTGCCAGACTAGTCTGTCTAGGTTCTCATTGAGGGTGATCCCATTGATGGTGTGCCATAGCTAAAGATATTCCGCCGCTGCCGGTACCGACACTCCTCCAACGATAGTCTGCACCCAATGCCTGTTTTGTAATCCTTCCACGACCGTGAGCTTGTTGGTGACTCAAGGGGGCATGTACTGCATCAACGTCAGAGCCATTGATCTGATAGAAACCCCGTCGATCTAGCTGTCCAGCTAGAAGAGGGTGTTCTATCCATTGTCGATGATGGTTTTTGTCGATGCCTGGAAATGGCAGCTGAGCCCATGCGCGCTCTGCGTCGGTCTTCTATAGCCAAAGCCATTTGGCTTCAAAAGCAGTTTTCACCAGCTTCAAGTCTATTAAACCGAGCCCTCCCAACTCCTTTGGTCTGGTGCAGATCTTCTAGGCAACCATAAATTTTCCTCGTGCGTCCCCGTCTTTTCCGCTCCACTGGAAGCTATGACAGATGGCGTCGATCTCGTCTCATGCCCATGGCGGCAGTCCGTCTACGATCATGCAGTAGACCGACATCGCCACAAGAACTGACTTGACCCAGATTAAACACCCGCTCTTGGCCATTAGAGGCCCGTAGCATGCTGGCAGTCTGTGAGCGACGGCATCCACCATGCGCCGCACGTGCTCTTTGGGTATCTTGGAGGTACTCAGCGGCAGTCCTAAGTACCTGATGGGGAATGGCGCGATATAGCAACCCAGGACCTGCTGGAGCTCCTCCATGATCTCCTCTGCATCGAGCACGTTGGTGATAGAGCACTTTTCCATGTTAGTTCTCAGGCCCGATGCTTCCGTGAAGATTTCCGAGATTCCTTTGATTGCCATCGCCTTGTTCCTGTTCGGGTGCGTGAACATGATGGCATCGTCCGCATATATGCTGCATTGGAATTTGATCCCCTCTCTGGCCAGGTTGCGCAGCACCCCTTGGTCACGCGCCACCATGAACAATCTACTCAGCACCTCCATTGTGAGAATGAATAGCAGCGGTGATAGAGAGTCTCCTTGCCTGACCCCTCTCCGGTGTCGTATTGGCCGTCCTGGCTGTCCGTTCATGATGATGTAGGAGGTTGCAGTGGAGAGCAACATGGAGATCCATTGACGCCAGCGTTGCCTGAACCCCATGGCGTGAAGGACGTCCAGTCAGAAGGGCCATTCCACTGTATCGAATGCCTTGGCCACATCCAACTTCATCAGGATCTTTGGGGATTTCTTCTTCCACAGTGAGACAGCTGCTCATTGCATGTATTTGAAGTTTTCATGGATCGACCACCCGCGGATGAATGCATTCTGATTGGGAGAGGTCAGGTCATTCATCAGGGGGGCTAATCTGAGCGCCATGATCTTGGAAATTAGCTTGGCTAGGCTGTGTATCATTGTTGTCGACCTGTAGTGCTGAGGTTCACTGGCATCCGATGTTTTGGGGAGCAGGATGATTAGCGTGCTATTGAGGCGGCCGAATGATCTGCAGTCCCCAAACAGAGCTGCGTTGATGGCGCCCATGACTTAGTGCTTGATGGCGGCCCAGGATGCCTTGTAGAATGCTCCCGTAAACCCGTCCGGCCCCGGTGCCTGTCTGATGGGAGGCTCTTGATTGCCGCCCAGACTTCTTCCTTTGTCACCGGCTGATCGAGTTATGAGAGGTATCGCTGCTCAATGCCGAGCGCGTCGAAGTCAATCACTGATTGTACTTGACCGGCATGGCCAAAAACCCCCAGGAAGTGGTCATGGATGGCCTATTCCATTTTGTCACGGTCCGTGGTGAGCACCTCGTTCAGCCTAAATCTAGTGATCATGTTCTTCCTTTTCCTGCCTCTAGCCAGCAAGTGAAAATATTTGGTGTTGGCATCACCTTCTGCTAGGAATCTGATCCGCGCCCGCTGCCTAGCAATTGTTCGATCCATGGAGGACAGGCCTAGGCATTTCTTCTTCAGGTCTGCCCGTAGTCTCCTCTGGGAGTCGGTCAAATTGCGGTTGTCAGATGTTTGGTCCAGCTTCAGAATGATGGTCCTGGCCATGAGAAATTGTTCTCTGATGATCCCAATGCTACGCATAGCCCAACTCTTTAGCTCAGCCGCCATTGATCTGAATAGTAAGTCCAGGTGCGCGATTGGATCTCTCGGTGGCTGGCAGCAAGTCCACCCGCATTGCATGGCTTCATGGTAGCCCTACAGCTTAGGCCCGAAGATCTCGAAGTGAAACCTCGGCTTCACTGATAAGGTGAGATTAGTTTGCAGTACCAGGGGGCAGTGATCTGATGCGTCAGATACAGAGCCTACAAGTGGCATCCAGGAAACTGTTGTTCCCAGTCCAAGGAAACTAGCACACAGTCGAGGCGGACGAGAGTTGGGTGCTCACGTTCATTGCTCCAGGTGTACCTGCGCTCGTGCAGATGGATGTCTAGTAGCTGCAATTCTGCCACCGTTCATCTGAAGCTCTGCATCGTGCGCCGGTTGATGCGGGAGTTGTTCTTGTCGGCCTCGTCGAGAATCAGATTGAAATCCCAGTTACCGCCCACGGACCTACGCAATGATCTTGAATAGCCCCCAGCTCCTCAAGGAATAGTTCCTTTTCAGCTTCTTCCTGTGGCCCGTAAACCACTATGAGCCACCATGGATCGTTGTGCGGTGTGATCACCTTCACCGTGCATGTGTAACAGCCGATGTGCAGCTCCTGCAGCATTGCGACCGGCGAACGGGCCGCCACAAGAATGCCTCCTCTGGTTTCAGCCGCAGGCACATACGCGAAATCCCGGAAGTTTATTCCAAGCATGAAGGTAATGAGCCACTGGTTTACAACATTTAACTTAGTTTCTACGAGGCAAATGATTGCTGCATGCACTTCGTTGGACAGAGTGCGCACATTGTCACGGCGGGCCGAAGAGTTTAGCCCACGCACGTTCCAGCACATGATGGATGTACTATCCATGGCTATGTGCTACCGGTGCGTTGGGGCAGCTCATGCCCTTGACCGGGTCGCGCAGCGATGTCGCCTGCGCTCGCCGATCTGGCGCCCCTCCGGGAAGAGCTCTCTGAGCCCTTCATCGTCTTCTTCCCTTCCCCCGAAGAGAGCATCAAATCTGTTGGTGGCTGTTGATTCATCCAACGCCGAGGCTTCGCCCATGCACTTGAGCACGAGGTATTCCCCCCGCTTGGACGCCGGCAGCCTGGATAGGCTCTGCGCGGCAATCCTTCTGCTACAAAGCGGCCTGCGTCTGGGTGTGGGCGACCGTCTGCCTGGGGATGGCCTCTTGAGCAGCGGTGAGGTCCTTGGCTTCTTGATCTTGACTGCAAAGGTTGCCAATCGACGCTTCGCTGATGAAGAGTTGCACGGCAGCGACAGTGTGCGCGCCGCCCGCCGGTGCGGAGGCGTGCACTCGGGTTGAGGCTCGGCTTGCCGTGCTGGCGTTTCATGGCTAGTGTCCGGTCCCTAATCAGGTGCGCCGGCCGATAGGTTTTTGTTTGATGGCGATTGTGCATCCTTCGGCGGCGACGAGGCGGATATCGACGGCGAGTGGCAGCTGTCTGGGGCTGGCGATCCCTGTTCCTCGTCCGACAATAGAAACGGGAACGTTGCCTAGCCCGGTGTCCCAATTCCGTCCACCGTTTGGGGGACTTCAGATGGCCCCTCCCTGTCAGCCCGATCTTCACTGATTGATATGGCCTCCGGGCTTGCTTCTTGTTGGCCCCCCTGCTAGATGGTCTCCGGCCCAAGTTCTAGGCTTGGCCGCGACTCTTCCCACTGCTGTTCCTCTTCCCAGTCTGAGATCTCGGTCTCAAACCGGCACAGGGTGGTGGGCTCAAGCAAGGGCGCGTCTTGGGCGCCGACAATTTGAAATTTGCCTCGGCCGCTCTCCAGCAGTTCTCCGGCCTCCTTGGCGGTGAACCCAGGTGGTCCAGCCGTTACGTCGTGCTCCGGCTGGTTCGCTGGCTGCCCATGGGTTGGTTGGAGCTGCTTGTCCATATCCGGCGTGGGTGCTTCTTTACCGCTTTGCACTGACACCGTGAGTTGCTTTACTGGACTGCTGTCGCTGCCAGCGTGAGGCTGTCCTCCTTCGAAATTTGGATCGACCGAGCCGTTGGCAGGCTGGGCGATCGCTTGCTTTACCACCGGCTCGATCCTTTTGCCTTGTCGCGACGCCTGCTTTGGACGCCAAACTCTCCGCGGCTGCTGATCCCGATACGATCGCTTTTGACCGTGATCACGAATCCTCCTTGGTTGGTGTGTGTTGAGCTTGTTGTCGGCCGGACACGTGTCTAGCTGAGGCCAGATCCTCTGTTGCGCCGGCACGCGACGCTTCCCAGTGGCCCCAATCCGTTCCGTTGCTGGGATCCTGCACTTCGGGCCTGGAAACATGATCTGTGCCGGCCCGACCCTCTGGTGCGCCGGTACGCGCAGCTTGCCGTTGGGCCCCAGCCGTTCCGTTGCTGGTACCCTCTGCTTCGGTGCAGAGGCACAGCTGCGCTGGTGGCCAGCGCCGGCGGCGCCTCCCCTCGGCGTGCGGTCCGCCTCGCCGCGACGGCACGTCTAACAATTCGAAAATCCGAACTATAAAATTTTTCTTAAAAAACCTGAGTGATGACGTGTCATGTAGAGAGTTTTCATCCATAGCTCATGTGTCATGCACCATGTTGCATTTTAAATTAACATGTGATTTGGTTTTATTTGGATTTACGTATGTTAAATAAAATCAAACCAACAATATTTATTTCTTAAATAAATATTGTGGGAATAATACCCCAAATATTCTTAAGACCAAGTATGTCCACTATTTGACCCATTATATAATTTGGCACACTACATATATATATACTTATATAAAGTATTTTTAAAAAACAGAAAATAGAAAAGAGAAAGAAATAAAAAGATAAAAAGGAAAAGCCTTTTGGCTCGTGGACAGAAGCCGGCCCAAGCCTAACCTCTCTCTCTTTCTTCCCATCTTCCCTTCTCCCGCGCCCAGTCGGCCCAGCATGGCAAGGAGACCGCTGGCCCACGGAGCCAAGGCCCAGCAAGACGATTGCCCGACCCCGTGCCGCGCCGAGTCACCTCCCCGAGCCGCTGATCAGTGGGACCCGGTTGTCATACCTTTCCCGACGGATCCCCACCGGCCGCTCGCGTGTGACGTCGCGCGTGTCAGCGCCTGCTCCCCGCGTCGCCGCCGCGCGAGGTCCCCTGGCTACTCGACCCACCGCCACGCTGCATCAACGGACCCCACGCATGCCACCTGGACCGACCGGGAGCAGACAGCCCTGCACAAAACGCCCTCCACGTAGACCGCCTCGTCAAGGAGCACCCTGTGCGCACGCTATCTGTTTGGATGCTGCACCGGAGACCCATTTACGCCTCGCCATGTCATCGTCATGCCGCTCTGGAGCGCTACCGTGCCGCACCGTCTCCCGTCGCCTTCGACCGCCACGAAGGACATGAGAACGTCGACGAGCTCCACCGTGAAGCACTGCATCGAGCCGTGGAGAAGAGGAAGGTCGGGGAGCCTCCCTTGGTGCTGTGCCATGCACCGCGGTCACGTCAGAGCTCCGCCGCGGGAGTTGCTGCCCACGCGGACTCCGCCGTGGAAGATGGTCGCCGTCGGCGCATCGGGAGGGTGTTGGATGACCCCAATCGCATTTCTGTGCCCTACATGAGTTTGGATTTGGATGCAGTTGAGCTGCTGCCGTGCGCCATGGACAGCCTCGCAGGAGGCCAAGCTGCTACCTTGAAACCCATCGTCATGTTCGCCATGCCGTCATGAAGCCGAAACGCAAGAAGATGGAGCTAGAGGACCACCGAGGCGCCAGAATTGGAGATGGTCGTCGCCGGCGAGCTCCATCGACACAAAGCCGAGACAGTGGAGGGAATCGACTCGACCTGAAGGCGATGGAAGCAGTCTACATGGACCAGAGTCGCTGCAAGTGGGGCCAGAGAGCACCGGTGCACCGCAGACCGGACCATGGACCGCGTGGACTTGAAGGCAGAGCCGTGCACCCGGCTCACGTGGACCAGAGCCGTTGACAGTGGACCCAGCGAGCAGTGGAGCACCGTGGACCGGAGCTGTGAGCTGAGCCTGTTCTTGGATCTAGACGCAAGACGTGGCAGCACCAGAGCGTGCCACGAGGCGGGCCAAGCCCGGCCCATGACCGGCCCATCTGGCCCAATAACATCCTAATAAGGGCCCACTTGACTGTTGACCGTTGACCGAGTCAACGCTGACGTCAGCAGGTGACATCACCTTGGTCCCACCTGTCATAGCTGACGTCAGCATGACGTCATCATCCACGTCAGCTGCTGTGCTGTCACTGTTGGACCCACACGTGACACGTGGCCCAATCCCGAGCTGCCACGTGTCAGCCCTAGATTTAATCTAGTCTTTTTCTTTTTTAGAATATGGTTAAATCTTTAGAAAATCATAACTAATTCATACGAACTCAGAAAATTGTGATCCAAGTATTCAAATTTTCTATAAATCGAGCTCTAGCTATTTCCAACATGTTTGAGTGCATTTGGATCTGTTTGCTGTTATTTATTCTTTGTGCTAATCTATAGGATCGCTTCCACGACCAATATCTTGGTTACAGAGTCGAGCGAGGACCGGTCTGAGGAGGACTCCGAGTATCAGGGAAGGTCGGAGGACAACGACAGCGAAGGTGCCACATCTCACCAGACCTTGTAGATCCCATTACGCATGGCAAATGTAGCAATGCTAGTGCTTTACTTTATTGCAATATAATGGATCACCTGTGATAGGAATGCATGGTAGATTATTATTCTGATGAGCCTTGCCTTGTTGTAACCTTTCACCTGCTTACCCGCGGTTAAGTTAGCCACTTGCTTATCTACTATATTTATATATACTTCACTCGCACACATTTTGATGCGATGTGATGAACCCTGGGAGGGCCTGGTGGAGTGCCAGGCTTGATGTTTGTGTTGATGGATCATATGGGCTTGTGAGCTGATGGTGTTGTATCTGGGTTTAGGGTGGAACTTACGGCAGGGTGTAGGGTCAGGGTTGAGTCGATCGAGCCAGGATCTACGATGAGCTTTTGGAACAAATTTTGCCAGGGAATGTATCTAGACATTCCCATAAGGAAAAGTCTGTGGCGGACTAACTTGGATACATGGTGGTCTTTGGATGTGAGCCTCTGAGGGGTGGAACCCAGGATGAAGGTGCCGTGGTAGAACGTTAAAGAACAACCCTGATGAAGACATCCTGGCTTGGTCACACTTAGGAACTGTTGCGCTAGTAACCGGAGCATAGGAATCGCTTGATTTCCACTCGCTTCCCATGGCGGGGAGACGGCCGAACCGCTGGATAGATCGATGCCATTACTATCAGGCGAGCATGTGTTAGAGAGGTAAGAGCATGTGTCTCACACCCTTTTAAGATGGTCATGATGCTCTGCGGGAATGGGATCAGGAGCCCTCACAGTATCGGCCACTCTAAGGGTGTTCAAGGGCTGAGAGGTAGGGTGGCATCGTTCTATGGTAGTAGGCGCCCGGAATCTGCCTAGGTGGTGATCAACACCGATGATGGTTATCTAGTGGATTAGTGAAACCTCTGCAGAGTGTATGGTTGATCGATTGATACATATGCTGACTTGTCAGCTATGGACCTTTCCTGTGTTCTACTTGCACCGGACTAGTGAGTGGAGCGTTCTACCTTCCCCCTGAGAGTGATTTCCGGCCGTGAACCAGATTGAGGGCTACGGGCCGCTGAGGCAGGTCGAGAGGGAGTTGGCCTGTCGACAAGAGTCTGAGATGGTGTTGGAGGATTTGGGATGGTGATTCAGAGAGGGATGGTGATGGATGGTGTGGGAATGGGAATGTGTATGAAACCTGATTATTATATTATTTACATACCTGATCGCATGCATAGGAAACCCTAGCCTTTATAGGTTCTTTTGATACACCCATGTTTTGCATCCAATTACCACAAAGCAATGCATAGGGTGGGAGTGGCCAGTACAAATCATACTGATACTTTGGCACATAGGTTCTAGGAGTGAGTACTCGTCTGAGGAGTATGATGATTGTGGGTTTTATACCTATGCTCAAGTTGGATGAACAATGATAGCTTTCGCATCTTCAGGCTTTTATTTCTTTTGTTGCATGAACTTTGATTCCGCCAAGTGGTGATGTAATAAGTTATTGTAAACCCTGTCTATTGCACCTTTTGCTCGATGTATGGATTACGATATTCAACTGTTATCGGGGAATGTGATTTAAATGGTCATGTTTCAATTCGACTCTGTGGATTTCCCCTCATGGAAATCGAGGTCATTTCAGTTGGTATCAAGAGCCATACTTGACCCTAGGACGAGACCCTAGAAATGGATGTTAGTATAGGACAAACCAGCTTTTCTCTCAGTTATATGCCGACCCTGCATTTCTTTTATGCAAGGCTTCTCTATTGTTACTGACTTGCTGACCTTTTCCCTCTAAAACATGTAGATGACAAGCTTGGGACCCCCACTTGGACTGTTGAGGCTCAACACCGCAAAGTACACCTTCGAGGGATAGGAGTTCGCAAGCTTCTCGTACGCCCTACGTCGTGTTCTGGGAGTGCTCGGAGTTCCTGTTGAGCAGATCATGTACATTTGCAGAGGAGACCCTCACCCAGAAGGAGGAATCAAGGGCTATGTGGTCACACACATAGAGATCCCTGCAAGTTCAACCCATCCTTCCGTGCCCGCTCTCACAACAATGACAGTGGAGGACTCTATCAAAGAAGGAATCCAGTCTATGTTTCTCAAGGCTCTACGCATGGTGATGAAGTCTGTATATGAGCACCTTCGAGATACAGAGTTTTCTCCCCCAGGCCTTGAACTTTACCCTCACACCTGAGCAGCAAGACGAGATGGCCCGAAAGGTCATCCTTGCTGAGACGAGTCTCTGCAACCATGCCTCTGCTGCTCACCTCTTTGAGCAGGAAGTGACGTCTCGATCGCAACACCCTGATGGAGTACTAGGAGTTCTGCAAGAAGGAGGCTGAGGAGAAGGAAAGTATCAAGGAAACAATTGCTCAGCTGCAAGGAAAGCTTGCTCGTCAAGAAAGAGCTCACAGAGTCGAGGTCGCCGACCTACGAGACAAGGTTGCAGACATTGGGCAGCGCAACTACTCCCTGGACACAAGAGTACTCCAGCTAGAGAGAATCCAGGATGACATGGAAAAGGATATAGCTGAGCTCCAGGACAAGAGGCGAGAAGATGGCAAGAGAAACCTCACCCTTCAATGTGAGAAGTCAAAGGTGGTCAAAACCCTGAAGAAAGCAGAGGAGACGGCCCTGTGCAACCAAGGTCACCTAATTGCACAGATGATTCACAACGAGACGCTGAACAACAGTTACAAGAGAACTAAGATGGCCTGGAAGAATGTCAATGAGAGGCGTTACAAGGAGTACGTTGACCTGCAAGACCAACTTCCTTTGTCAGTCAAGAGAAAGAACTCCTTCAAGGAGACTTTCTAGATTGGCCAGACACTCCTAAAGCACGACTACTGCCCAGCGCCTACCCACCTTCCACTAACCAGAGAGTTCGGAGAGGCCCAGTATTACATGAAGCATCTCCACATGTCACAAGAGGAGCTGATGATCCTTGGCAACCATAATCCTCCAGCTATGTACAACACTTCAGTATACGAGACAGAGTAGTGTGGACCCTGGAAGGCCATGTCATGAGTCTAGCTATTTGTTAGTTGATGACCTTGAGTTATGATGTACTATCCCTGATGTACCTTCATGAGTTACCGTATTGCGAGTCCTGCACATCATTCAGTGTAGCTGCTAGAGCTGATGCCATGTAATGCAAACCATGTGATGAATGTTCGAATCTTATCGCATTTTATGGCTCTTATTGCTTCTTTGAATGAGTGTTGGATAGAGTTAATGTTTTTCCTTAAATCATTGAAATCATTTAATTATATTTAATCAATAAGTACCAAACTCTTGTCGACCCGTGTCACAGATGTTCGCATGTCATTTCGCTCGTCTGGGCAACCGCCCGCCTCCATCCGTGCCTGAACTTGGGCGTGGTAGGCGTCGTGGCCGCAGGGATGTTCACGTTCCACCCATCGACCTCAACTTGGGTGGGGACAACCGCCGTGAGCAGACCCCATCGGCAAACGCCCCTGGCGGTGGTGCCCCTGGAGGAGGTGTCCATGGAGGTGGTGCCCCTAGAGGAGGTGCCCCTGGAGGTGGTGCCCTCGGAGGAGGTGATGTCAACGGGAACCCTCTGCCGCCGTCGAACCTGGCAGAAGTGATGGCGCAGCAGACCCAGCTGCTCGCCGCACTAGTCGAAGGGAAGAACCGCCACAATGGAGGCAACTAGAATGATTTCTAGAGGAAACTTGAGGGTTTCCTGAAGCTGAGGCCACCCACCTTTGATGGCACATACAAGGAACCGCTGGAAGCTGATGATTGGCTTCGGGAGATCGAGAAGAAGCTGGAGCTCACCACTTGTACCCTCGAAGAGTGTGTCGGGATCGTCGCTCACCAACTCACTAGAGCTGCACACTCCTGGTGACACAGCTATCGCCAAGCTCGCGAGGACCCCGACCACATCTCCTGGGATGAATTTGCCGATGAGTTCATTGAGTACCATGTTCCTGAGGGAGTTATGGAGCTGAAGGAAGAGGAGTTCCGCAACCTCACTCAGAAGGGGTGTGACATCTGCGAGTACACCAACACTTTCACCAACCTGCTGCGCTATGCACCTCTGCATGCTGCAGCATCTGAGAAAGAGAAGGTCACTCAGTATAGGAAGGGCCTAAACCCCAAGATCAAGGTGGCTCTGGGAGGCACTAAGAGTCACACCCTTCATGACATGATCGATCGCTGCATATAGATCGAGAAGGATCAGACAGAGGCAGGTGAAATGTCTAGAAGGGAGAAAAGGAAGTCAGAGGGCTCCTACAATGACCATGAGCACAAGAGGTTTCATCGGGATAGGTCATCAAGCCGTCCTCGCTACAGCAGGGACCCTGCCTACGGCTCGGGCAAGAGTGGTGGTACCTACACTGTTGACCACCCCCGTTCTTCCCGTGACCATCGCTTCCGTGACCATCACTCTCGTGACCGCTCTGGGAAGGATCACTACTCCCGGGAGCACTCTTCGCAGCCGCGTCATAGGTCCGACCACTCTGCGCCTGCTCGTGCTGCCAAACCCTGACAACTGGAAGGTCGCTGCGCCAACCCCTACAGGCAGTGTACCGTTCACTTGCTTTGGTTGTGACAAACCTGAACACAAGGTTGCTAACTATCCTAAGAAGACCCCTGCACCCAAGTCACAGTACGGTGGATCTGCTAGTCGCGGTTGCCTCACTCACATGAATGCAGAAGAAGCTCAAGCAGCCCCAGATGTGGTGTATGGTATGTTTTTAGTTAATGGCATTAAAGCATCAGTTTTGTTTGATTCTAGAGCTACATGTTCATACATCTCATCCAAGTTTGCACGAGAGAACAATATACCCACCACTCCATGTCTAGCACCTATAGTCACCAGTTCTCCCCTAGGTGAGATGAGAAGCACCCATATCTGTAAGGGAGTAAAACTATCTATCGAGGGTCTAACCTTTCGAGCTAACCTTACCCTTCTACCTTCAAATGGCCTAGACGTTATCCTAGGCATGGATTGGCTTACCAAGAATAGAGGTTTGATCTCTTGTTCACCTAGATATGTTCAGATAACTCACCCCTCTAGCCAAGCAGTTAGGTGTGCACCTCAGAAGGATAAGTCTGTATCTGTTCTATGTGCCCTGCATGCACTCAAGTCTCAGGCAAAATCTCAGGCAAAGGAGAAGACTCTCGCTGAAGTTCCCATTGTTAGAGAATACAAGGATGTGTTTCTAGAAGAGTTACTAGGCATGCCACCTGATCGTGATGTAGAGTTCATAATTGATCTTGTGCCGGGTACCGGTCCCATTGCTAAGCGACCGTATCGTATGTCAGTTGATGAACTAGAAGAGCTCAAGAAGTAGCTTAAGGAGCTTTCTGATAAGGGCTTTATTAGGCCTAGTGCCTCACCCTGGGGATCTCCTGTTCTATTTGTGAAGAAAAAATATGGCTCAATGAGGATGTGTGTTGACTACCGAAGCCTCAACGTTGTCACCATCAAGAACAAGTATCCTCTACCAAGGATCGATGACCTGCTTGATCAGCTTCGTGGTGCTAAGTACTTCTCAAAGATTGATCTCAGATCTGGCTACCATCAAATGAAGATACGAGAGGAGGACATTCCCAAAACAGTTTTTGTCACCCACTATGGGCAATACGAGTTTACCGTTGTATCCTTCGGTCTCACGAATGCTCCTGCCTACTTCATGAACATGATGAATAAGAAGTTTATGGATGATCTGGATTGGTTTGTGGTAGTCTTCATCGATAACATTATGATCTATTCAGCCATTGCCGAAGAACATGAAGCGCATCTGAGAATAGTGCTCGAGAAGCTAACTCGACAACCACTCTATGCCAAGTTCAGCAAATGTGAGTTCTGGCTTGAAGAAGTTGCCTTCCTTGGCCATGTACTCTCAGTTGATGGTGTAGTTATAGATCCTGCAAAGATTGAAGCCGTGAAAGAATGGGAGCAGCCTTGCAATGTGTCCGAGATCTAGAGTTTCTTGGGTCTGGCGGGTTATTATCGTCGATTCATTGAGAACTTCTCGAAAATAGCTCGTCCCATGATAAATCTCCTGAAGAAGACCAACGAGTTTGAATGGACACATGTCCTCGCTTTACCTTATATCACTAAAGACTTTGTCATCTATTTTGATGCCTCTCGCTAAGGACTGGGTTGTGTGTTAATGCAAAAGGGGAAAGTTATTGCTTATGCTTCCTGACAGCTGAAAGAGCACGAGCAATGATACCCTACTCATGATCTTGAGTTAGCTGCTGTTGTGCATGCTTTGAAGATCTAGAGGCATTATCTCATTGGTAACAAGTGAGATATTTACACGAATCACAAGGGCCTGAAGTACTTCTTCACTCACGAAGATTTGAATATGAGGCAGCGTAGATGGCTAGAGCTAATAAAGGACTATGACATGGAGATTCACTATCATCCAGGAAAAGCGAACGTAGTCGCCGATGCTCTTAGTTGCAAGACTTACTACCATGCTCTATTCACCTCATCCTTGCCACATGAATTGAAGGAAGAAATTGAAGATCTCTAGCTTGAGATAGTACCCCATGGTCTGTTGCATGAACTTCACATCGAGTATAATCTCACTGATCGAATTCGTGAAGCACAGAAGAATTGTGAGGAAATGGAGTAGATTCATGGGTTGATGAAGCTAGGCTACAGCCTAGAATTTAGAGAAGATGAGCATGGAACCATATGGTTCAAGGACAGAATCTGTGTACCCAACAACCCTACCCTACGTAAGGAGATTCTGTCAGAAGCACATGACTCAAGTATTGCATCCATCCTGGTGGTGTAAAAATGTATCTAGATATGAAGAAGCACTTCTGGAGGAAAGGCATGAAGACAGAGATTGCTAGACATGTGGCCAAATGTGACATCTACAATAGAGTCAAGGCTGAGCACAGAAGACCCGCTGGGTTACTCAAACCACTCGATGTTCCTAAATAGAAGTGGGAGAGCATATACATGGACTTTATCGTGGGATTGCCTTGATCCCCACAAGGCCATGACTCCATCTGGGTAATAGTTGATCGGCTGACGAAGGTAGCACACTTTGTGCCAGTCAAGACCATGATACCTGCAGAACAGCTGGCAGACTTGTACTTCAAAGAGATACTTAGGCTCCATGCAGCTCCAAAGAGTATCATATCAGATCGTGGACCCCAACACATGTCCTGATTCTGCAAGCTCTACATGAGTCCATTGGGACTGACCTTGACTATAGCACCACGTACCACCCTCAGACAGATGGTCAGACAGAAAGGGTGAATCAGACTCTTGAAGATATGTTTTGAGCCAGTGTACTCAAATATGGGGCAGATTGGGAGAAATGTCTGTCGTTTGCCAAGTTCTCCTACAACAACAGCTACCAAGCGAGCATCAAGATGTCTCCTTTCCAAGCTCTTTATGGCAAGCCATGCAGAACCCCATTGATGTGGGACCATCCAGGTGAGAGAGCAGTCTTTGGCCCTGCCAAGATCAAGGAAGCCGAAGAAGGAGTTGCTCAAGTTAGGGAGAACTTGAGGATCGCTCAAAGCCGACAAAAGAGCTATGCTGACAAAAGGCGTCGAGACCTTGAATTCAAAGTTGGGAACTCTGTCTATCTTAAAGTGACTCCACTTCATGGTACCGTCAGATTCCACGTAAAAGGGAAGCTAGCCCCAAGATATGTTGGTCCTTATCGCATTTGTTAGAGAGTTGGAAAGCTCGCATATAAGCTTCAACTACCCCCATAGTTGGCGGGAGTGCATCCCGTATTCCATGTCTCTCAGTTACGCAAGTGTTTGAGGGTACCCGAAGAAGAAATAGTCACCACTGATGTGCTTGATATCCAAGATACTCTGGAGTACAAAGAGCACCCTATCAAGATTCTAGGTTATGACACCAAAGAGACTAGAAGCAAGACTATTCCTATGTGCAAGGTTCAATGGAGCAATCACACTGAACGTGAAGCAATGTGGGAAGATGCGGATCAACTGCTACTACAATATCCTTACCTCTTCGAAGGGTATGTCACATCTTAATCTCGAGGTCGAGATTTCAATGAGGATTAGGACTGTAACAACCCAAAAATTCGATCTACAAAATTTTTCTCAAAAACCCTGAGTGATGACGTGTCATGTAGAGAGTTTCCATCCATAGCTCATGTGTCATGCACCATGTTGCATTTTAAATTAACATGTGATTTGGTTTTTATTTGGATTTACGTATGTTAAATAAAATCAAACCAATAATATTTATTTCTCAAATAAATATTGTAGGAATAATACCCCAAATATTCTTAGGACCAAGTATGTCCACTATTTGACACATTATATAATTTGGCACACTACATATATATACTTATATAAAGTATTTTTGGAAAATAGAAAATAGAAAAGAGAAAGAAATAAAAAGATAAAAAGGAAAAGCCTTTTGGCCCATGGACAGAAGCCGGCCCAAGCCTGGCCTCTCTCTCTTTCTTCCCTTCTTCCCTTCTCCCGCGCCCAGTCGGCCCATTATGGTAAGGAGACCGCCGGCCCACGGAGCCAAGGCCCAGCAAGATGGCTACCCGACCCCGTGCCGCGCCAAGTCACCTCCCCGAGCCGCTGACCAGTGGGATCCGGTTGTCATACCTTTCCCGACGGATCCCCACCGGCCACTCGCGCGTGATGTCACGTGTGTCAGCACCTGTTCCCCGCGTCGCCGCCACGCGAGGTTCCCTGGCCACCTGACCCACCACCGCGTTACATCAACGGACCCCGCGCATGCCACCAGGACTGATCGAGAGCCGACAGCCCTGCACAAAACGGTCACGGCCGTGAGGATCTTTTCCTCCCGCACGCGCACACATGCGTCGCCGCCGCGATGAGTCTATGCCGCTGTAAAGCTTAGCCTCACCCGGCACTAGCTAGCCCCCTCTCGCTGACCCCTGGACCCAGATGAGCCCCACTAGATGAACTAGAGCTCTCCCTAGTCGCTTGATCAAACCTGAGCCAGATCACACCGTCCGCCGGCCACCTATCATCATGACTCCCCTATATAAGCAAGGCCCCGGTGCCCTAGGGCTTCCAAGCCACCGCCACCACTCTAGTGGTTCCCAATTCACCACCAGCCGGTTTAATTTGGAGGAGAAGAGGAGGAAGGAGGACAAGGAGGTGGGAAAGGAGTCGCCGCCACTGGAGAAGAAGAAGGGAGCCTCGCCGAAGCCGGAGAGGATGAACCGTGCCACAAGATCAACGCCATCTTCTTTCTCTACCTCGATCACCCGAAGAAGCCGCCATGGACGTGTACCGCAACTCCCCATCCCCTTCACATGCCGGTGAGCATCACCCCGAGCCCCTCTTCCAATCTTCGCCTTTAGCTATGGTCGTGGCACCCCGCCTTGTGAGCACGTAGACCAAGGCCTCTGCCGGCCTCAAGGACACACCACACATGCACACACATCGCCTAGCCAAGCCCCTGGCTTCCCACGGCGTCAGGAGGATGTCGGACCAGCTTTGCCGCCAAGCCCGTCGCCGCGGCCGTGCGCCGCCACGACGGAGCCATTTTGCTAGCTAGTCATTGAGCTCCGAGCTTCACCGACTCAAGATCTGTGACCGCCTCATCAAGGAGCACCCTGTGCGCATGCTATCTGTTTGGATGCTGCATCGAAGAACCATTTACGCACCGCCATGTCACCGTCATGCCGCTTTGGAGTGCCGTCGTGCCACACCGTCTCTCATCGCCTCGACGGCCATGAGAACATCGATGGGCTCCACCGTGAAGCACTGCATCAAGCTGTGGAGAAGAGGAAGGCTGGGGAGCCTCCCTTGGTGTTGTGCCATGCACCGCGGCCACGTCAGAGCTCCGCTGTGGGAGTTGCTACCCATGCGGACTCCACCGTGGAAGATGGTCGCCACCGGCGGGCTGGGAGGGTGTTGGATGACTCCAATCGCATTTCTGTGCCCTGCTTGAGTTTCGATTCAGACGCAATTAAGCTGCTGCCGTGCGTCGACACCGTCGAGCCACCGTGTGCCATGGACAGCCTCGCCGGAGGCCAAGCTGCTACCTTGAAACCCATCCTCATGTTTGCCATGTCGTCCTAAAGCCGAAGCGCAAGAAGATGGAGCCAGAGGACCACCGAGGCTCCAGAATTAGAGGAGATGGTCGTCGTCGGCGAGCTCCATCGACACGAAGCCAAGACAGGGGAGGGAATCGACTCGACCTGAAGGAGATGGACGCGGTCTACGTGGACTAGAGTCGCAGCAAGTAGGGCCAGAGAGCACCGGTGCATCGCAGACTAGATCGTGGACCGCGTGGACTTGAAGGCAGAGCCGTGCACTCAGATCACGTGGACCAGAGCCACTGACAGTGGACCCAGCGAGCAGTGGAGCACCGTGGACCGGAGCTATGAGCTAAGCCCGTTCTTGGATCCAGAGGCAAGACGTGGCAGCACCAGAGTGTGCCACATGACGGTTCGAGCCCGGCCCATGACCGGCCCATCTGGCCTAATAACGGCCCGTTGAAGGCCCAATAAGGGCCCACTTGACCGTTGATCGAGTCAATGCTGACGTCAGCAGGTGATGTCACCTTGGTCCCACCTGTCATAGCTAACGTCAGCATGACATCATCATCCACATCAGCTACTGTGCTGTCACTGTTGGACCCACGCACTACACGTGGCCCAATCTCGAGCTGCCACGTGTCAGCCCCAGATTTAATCCAGTCTTTTTATTTTTTAGAATATGGTTAAATCTTTAGAAAATCATAACTAATTCATACGAACTTAGAAAATTGCGATCCAAGTATCCAAATTTTCTATAAATCGAGCTCTAGCTATTTTCACCATGTTTGAGTGCATTTGGATCTTTTTTGTTGTTATTTGTTCTTTGCGCTAATCTATAGGGTCGCTCCCGTGACCAATATCTCGGTTACAGAGTTGAGCGAGGACCGGTCTGAGGAGGACTCCGTGAACTAGGGAAGGTCGGAGGACAACGACAGTGAAGGTGCCACATCTCACCCAACCTCGTAGATCCCATTACGCATGGCAAATATAGCAATTCTAGTGCTTTACTTTATTGCAATATAATGGATCACCTGTGATAGGAATGCATGGTGGATTATTATTCTGATGAGCCCTACCTTGTTGCAACCTTTCACCTACTTACCCGTGTTAAGTTAGCCACTTGCTTATCTGCTATATTTATATATATACTTTACTACGCATACATTTTGATGCGATATGATGAACCCTGGGAGGGCCTGGTGCAGTTCCAGGCTTGATGTGTGTGTTGATAGATCAGATGGGCATGTGAGCTGATGGTGTTGTATCTGGGTTTGGGGTGGAACTTACGGCAAGGTGTAGGGTGAGGGTTGAGTCGATCGAGCCAGGATCTACGATGAGCTTTTGAAGCAAGTCTTGCCGGGGAATGTATCTGGACATTCCCATAAGGAAAAGTCTATGGCGGACTAATTTGGATGCGATGGTGGTCTTCGGGTGTGAGCCTCTGAGGGGTGGAACCCAGGACGAAGGTGCTGTGGTAGCACGTTAAAGAACAACCCTGATGAAGACATCCTAGCTTGGTCACACTTAGGAACTGCAGCGCTGGTAACCGGATCATAGGAATCTCTTGATTTCCACTCGCTTCCCATGGGAGGAGATGGCCGAACCGCTGGATAGATCGATGCCATTACTATCAGGCGAGCATGTGTTAGAGAGGTAGGAGCATGTGTCTCACACCCTTTTAAGACGGTCATGATGCTCTGCGGGAATGGGATCATGAGCTCTCACAGTGTCGGCCACTCTAAGGGTGTTCCAGGGCTGAGAGGTAGGGTGGCATCGTTCTATGGCAGTAGGCGCCCAGAATCTGCCTAGGTGGTGATTAACACCGATGATGATTATCTAGTGGATTAGCGAAACCTCTACAGAGTGTATGGTTGATCGATTGATACATATGCTGACTTATTAGCTATGGACCTTTCCTGTGTTCTGCTTGCACTGGACTAGTGAGTGGAGCGTTCTACCTTTTCCCTGAGAGTGATTTCTGGCCGCGAGCCAGATTGAGGGTTGCGGGCCACTGAGGCAGGTCGAGAGGGAGTTGGCCTGTCGACAAGAGTCTGAGATGGTGTTGGAGGATTTGGGATGGTGATTCAGAGAGGGATGGTGATGGATGGTGTGGGAATGGGAATGTGTATGAAACCTGATTATTATATTATTTATATACCTGATCGCTTGCATAGGAAACCCCAGCCTTTATAGGTTCTTTTGATATACCCATGTTTTGCATCCAATTACCATAAAGAAATGCATAGGGTGGGAGTGGCCAGTACAAATCATACTGATACTTTGGCACATAGGTTCCAGGAGTGAGTACTCGTCTGAGGAGTATGATGATTGAGGGTTTCGTACCTATGCTCTAGTTGGATGAACAATGATAGCTTCCGTATCTTCAGGCTTTTATTTATTTTGTTGCATGAACTCTGATTCCGCTAAGTGGCAATGTAATAAGTTATTGTAAATCCTGTCTATTGCACCTTTTGCTCGATGTATGGATTATGATATTCAACTATTATTGGGGAATGTGATTTAAATGGTCATGTTTCAATTCGACTCTGTGGATTCCCATCATGGAAATCAAGGCGTTTCAGCATGGGAAGGGGTGGATGCTGACCCCGGTGCCCCTGGTGAAGTGGTGCCGCCGGCAGCTCCTGCCATCCTCTGCTGGGTCATCGGACGATGAGTCGTTGCCGCCGTCAGACGGCGGCGGTGCAAAGTCACGCAGGCATCGGAGGTGGATGAAGATCTTGTAGCGTAGCACGTCCTTCTTCCATAGGAATGGTCTTGTGCCGCAGAATTGGTACCGTCGTTCGCCGCTGGAGCCGGAGTTGGCTCGGCGACGTTGAGCCAGAGGATCTTAGGTAGCTTCCACGGCTGCTTTGCCCACGCCGTCATCTTGAACGTGGATAGGTCGTTGGCGGCCGCACTAATTGGTTCAACCTCATTGATCTTGTAGAACGGAGCCAGTAGTTTGGCCACGGTCCCTTCGTTCCAAGCGTGCAGCGGCACCCCCTCTAGCTTCGGCGTGAGCTTGTACTGCATTGAGGATAGGTCGGCATGCGCCACTCTCGACCAAGGTAGGAGCACGAGTGGTGAGTTCTCGAATGGGACCGACGATGCTGCCAGAAACCTCTGCTTGACATCCACGTTGGCGCATTGGATGATGAACCGCTCGGGGAAGAAGCGCTTGACCCGGATGTCGTCCTGTGCCACCTACGTCGCTGCCATCACCGCTAGCAGCACCTGAGAGGTGGTGTGGTGCCCGGGGTCGCCGCTGGGTTGTGCCACGATGGCGAGCTGGAGACCCGCTTCCACGGCGTCGACGGCAGTGTCACGCTGGATGAAGCACTCGGCCTCCCTCGGCCTGGTGGCCGGGTGGTCGGGTGGAATCCCGTCGTTGAACTCGGCGCAGGGGTCCTTGCATGGCTCAAGCAGCTGCGGTGGTGACTCATGCGGCGGCGTCTCTCCTTCGGCGGCCGAGCCCTGCGGCGTGGGTGTTCTGTCATGGTGGGATCGAACGATTTGTCCCCCGTGTGCGCAATCCCCGCCGACCGCTTGCTCCCACGGTCGCTTGCAGTATTTCGTCAGGTGGTGTATGCTATGGAACAGGGCGCACTGGCGTGGCCGCGTGCACGTTGCGATCTTGTGGTTTTAGGAGAGGCAGTTCAGGCATCTCCCGTCGAACTTCGGTGGGATGCCCCTTGGTGGAGAGCATCGCTCCGTGCGCGCCCAGGGCGCCGGCCAGCCCGTGTCGCGGTGGACCCGCTGCCAGCCGTCAGCATTGGGCGTCGTGGCGTGCCGCTGTGACCCCAGCCTCCAGTGTGTGGGGATGCACTCTGCCGTGTTTGGGCCAACCCGCTCGGTTGCCGGCACCCGCCGGGCTGGAGCTTCGACCGCACCACGGTGGGCGCGGGCCCTGGCCCGGTGGCGTCGGCGGCTCTGGGTCTTCGTTGGGGCACAGTGACTCACCTCGGCTGCGGTCTCTCCCGGGACTTGGCTGTCAAGCTGCGCCTCACCCTGCGAGCCGGTCGGCCTCGTCGTGTTCGCCGTTGCGATTCCCCGTCGAGCCGCTTCCAGGTATGAGGCGGTGTCCGGCGAGCCGCAGTCGTAGTCGCTGTTGGAGACGTAGGAGTCCATCTCCCACCGCTGCGACATCCCACGTCCGGTGGACTTCTCCCCAGGGTAGAACGGCGCGGCGTGCGGGAAGAGGGAGGGGGAACGCAGCTCCCTTACCTGGGGTCGGCGGCGAGGAGGTGGCTGACGGCGCCTGGGTGGCGGCCACCAGGCTGGAGGAAGGGGGTGGGGAGGAGCCTCTCATCTCTCACCGGTCTCTCCAGATTTCACCCCAAGCAGCATCAGGAACAGAGCGATGTTTGACACAAGGTTTAGGTTTCAGTCGTAACCGCGGCAGTAACAGTGTGGTTATCGTCTTCTTCATGAAGTTATTTGGCCTGGAACAAGAGTCTAGAGTACTCTTGGATTTGTCATCTCCGGTGAGGCGGTGACATACTAACATCCTTGCTACGTAGCCGGAATCTGTTGACCGGCATGTACTTCCTGTTAGATCTCTTCCGCAACTATATATGCAATACTATACTATTACAAGTAAGTAAACCCATGTGAACAATGTTTATTAGGGACTAATTGTGAAAGCGGCGTTGTTCAAAATCAGCTTTCGGGCATTTAATTAATTAATTAATTTAGTCTGTTACTCTGGCTGATGCTGCCTCTGAAGGCAAATCCCATGCATATCTCTTCGCAATTGTTTATGCATGTATTATCGCGTGATAAGTACACCCACTTAGCATTTTCTAACACGGGTACTTTGTGAAAGATAGCGGCGCAGTTAACCTGTCAGTTCTTCCCCACGCCAACTTGCAAACCATTGTGCCGTTCTGGCTTTTGATACGACCGGACAGATCTTGCAGACTTGTTGGCGAGGTAGTTCCATTTCCACCATATTTGGCTAAGAGAAATTGGCCAAACGACCCCCTTTGCAAATTGTGTGGAGAGGACCCGAAACACCGACTCACTTAAGTAAGGACTGCCGTTTCACTAAGGAAGTTTGGTCCAACCTCAAACGATACCTACAGCTGACGGGTTTGGATACGGTAGATGCGAATGGACCAATCCACAAGCTTTGGCGTAAGTGCAGAGCTAAAATCGACAAGAACCAGAGGAGGCGTTTCCATGGAATCATGATCTATTTATGGTGAAACATTTGGAAGGAGCAAAACCAAAGAACTTTTCAACAAAAATCCCTACAATCAAACCAAGTAGCTCTACTCTGTAAAGATGAAATCCTTCACTACCAATATGCCTCCAGTCGTCAGAACTAGAGTAGTGAAAATCTTTTTGTCTGTCTCAAGTTGGAATGCCCCCTTTTTTCTTTACTTTACCGCAGTAGTTTTTCCTTCTTTTTCTCACAGCTAGTCGATACATTGTAATAGTAGTTTTCTTTTTCTTCACAGTTGTTGGGCGGCATTTGTAACAGTTTGTTGTTGTATTTTCTCTTTTTTTTCTTTTCTTCGTCTAATAAAAATCGGCAAAGCTTTTGCCGTCTTTCGAAAAAAAAACATAGTAAATCCGCTTCTTGTTCACGTGGTGTATAATATAATGTCTCACTTGTGTTGCTGGCAATGTAAAATGGGAACAATATGGAACATGAACTCAACTCGCTATCTTATCGTTGAGTCGCCGAGTTGCTGGTCACCTCGGACGACGACGTGGCTTGATAAACTTTGCCTCCCGAGTCCCGGGGTACAAGGATTTACCAGCAGCCTCTTTCTACTGTGCCTTACGCCTGCTTCCTCCCCATCTGTTATAATGAAGCCCGTGGGGGTCCCTACCGACTCCACTCCAGGCATTGGCACGGACAGCTTCAGTGCTCCATCAGGCATATCGTCGTCTTCCATGCTCCAACAACCGCTGTACAGTTCAGTCAAGGTAGTTGATCGAGTCATCACGTTCAATGCACATTGTCCGTATAGGCAGGAGAAAGCCATGTCGCCTTCGTCCGATCCCTGCTTACCGCGATGTCGCTGGCTCACCGCCCGGTGACCCGGACCTCAGCTTCTTCGCTCCTTCGACCGACTGGCAGAGAGGAGACATGACGAAAATTAACGAAAATAAGCTTGGCCAATGCGCACACAGCGATCTCGTCCAGAAACAGCAAGCGGTTGGAAGGATTCTGAGGGCAACTTAGCATTTTCTAATATTATTTAGAGATACCAATGTTTTAATGTATTTGTTTACAAATCTAGTCAAATTTTAAGAAAAAACTTAACATTAACATGCACATAACTCTAGGCAACTTTTTTAGGATGGAGGGTGTATATTCTTGTGATGGGATGCTTAGGAATTGTAAGCATCTGTAGCCTATTTAGGTACCGATGCAAAAAAAAAAGCATTTGGTTGGCTATTGGAAGAACGAGAATGAAATGGGTGGAGTGGAGAAAGTTGCTGGGAGAACCGTTTATTTGGCTCTTACAAAAACTTTGATTACTTATTTCGTTCTTTTTTTAAGTAGTGTATTTGACAAAAATAAAAGTTTCTTACTTATTGGCCTTCTGTTACTTCAGAGCTTTTAACGGTGTTAAGTGTCCTATAAAAAGACCATTTTGGCCCTGCACTAAAAATAAAAAAAAAATATGAGGTTGGCTAGGAGGGACGAGAATGAAATGGGTGGAGAATGTTGTTCGTCATGATACTATTTGATTGTTCAATAGTACCACACTAGTAGCTTTGAGAGTGACAAGAAATTATACACTAGAGAGAATGTTAGTATGAAATTAATAACATGGCTTCTTTGCTCCTTGCTAGGAGAATAAAGGGTCAACTTGTCCTTAGCCGCCGCGTTGGAGGTGCCGTGACCGAACGGAACCCCACCCATGTTCTTCCCCTGTCCGGAACTGTTCCATTCGTCGGATTTTTGAGTTGGACAGAGCTCGTCGTCCTTATCACCAACTTGTTGGCAACGTGGATTGATTTTGGGTGAGTGCAAAGGACCCTCCACATGGCTGCCTCATATCTTGAGGGACGAGAGGCCACAAGTCCACTTGGATCGCATTCGCCTGGAGCGACGCAAGTGATCACCAAGTTTTTGTATCGACCCTCTCTCGAGGGTCCCGATCCACACTCTCCATCTCGCCCGTATGTGTACCACCCGTTGTTTGCTCCGTCCTGCTCTGCAACACTGGATGCTGCCCTCTGCAGGCGTGCACGTAAAGATCGCCATCTACTATATACTCGCACCCGCTGTTTGATCGAGTCACTCGGGAGCATGACGCCATTCCTGACGTCGAATCTCATCGTGACGAGAGAGTGACAGATATATTGCGATAGCGATCGGCCGGCTGCTGAGTGCTGAACACAGGGGTCCAACTGTCCAAAGGTCAAGCCGAGCTCAAAAACTCAGAGGTCTGGACAGCTCGACGACGTGATTATATATTGGGTGTCATTTTGACCGACTACACGTCTACATTAGAAATAGTGTAAAGTCAAAACGAATCAGCCAATCAGGCCACGCCGGACGCCGGCAGAGCGAGCAGGTAGCCGATGCTGCCGTTTGCCCTCAATGTCAATGCTGCTGCTATTAGCCTATTAGTACTTTATTAGTCCAAGAAACAAGGATGCCGGCATACGTGACCACACGTGGGCATTCATGTGTCGTTGCGCTGAGGAATCGAAATGTTGTTTCTTCGCCAAGGCAAGCTATGCAGGTAGCCCACGTATGCAGGTAGCCCACGTAACGGCTACGGGAGGCCAATTCCTACAAAAGGGTTACGATATATCGCGGCTGCAGCAAACAGCTACTAGCAGCCGCTGATGCAACCACAGCAACCTTAAACAAGCAGACTAAAGCTTATTTTAGTAAAGAGTATTATAACGTTGCTTCAAAAAAAAAGATTGCAATGAAACATAAATAATCCGTCACACTCTCAATGCATAATTTTATCATTTTATTTTATAGACATTTAACTCTATAACTTGTGTTGAGTTGATAACTGAGCCAAGAAAAGTTTTATCCTTACAAAACTTATTCCTTTTCTCTCTTCTTAAAAACATTGACATATCATAAAAAAAATGCTTAAGTGGTAGTCTCTTAAATACAATAAATTTTTGATCAAATTCCTAGTGGCAGTAAATTAATAATACTCTCATAGTCAAACACTTCTCCAATATTTTAGATGCCTGAATTTTAATATGATCTCAGGCAACCACTCTTATACCACTAACTACTATTGCTACTTTTGTGATTTGTAATTTATCTTTGTGTTATAATACATTAAATTTTTGTCCTTGTCTTCCTATAGAAAATAGTTATAAGTTGTTAATTTTCTTTGTGTCAACACATTTTTTAAAAGTTTGTGGTTTTGTCTAATGGATTTTTTATTCATAGTGCCAAAAATTGCACATTGCATCTATAAAAATTGTAATGAACAAAACTGAAAATTTGGTATAAAACAATTGCAATAGCTGTCGTCCAAAAGAAAACTATAATTCAAGCATCTGAATTTTAGCGAGTCCCATGGATAGATTGGTGTCGACGAGAAAGATTTATGAGAGATTTAAATGTTTAGGATGGTCCCTACATTTGAAGATGGGGATCATAGAGCTAATGGAACATGTGATATATTTATTTATGCAGGTCTGGGATTATATCATAAACCTTCATCGGGAGTATACAAAATTATTCAATACATTTATCCGGGAAAAAATCCAAATCCTTTGTCTTCGAACCAGGCTCATAGTGCTCGCTAAAAGTTCCATTCTTTGGTTGTCACGATGATTCGACCGCGCCAAATATAAATGGACGAGGCCGTCAGTCCCATTTTGATTGGGCTTGAATAATTTGTTGAGCGCAAAATAAGCCCACGTTGCTCCCAAACTGAGGATGGGCCGCATATAGATGAAAGCTTGCTGTTCTCGTGCCTCGTGAGTCGTGATGATCACACCATTGTGAAGTTGTGAACTCGCGTAATCAGTGGTTCCTGATCCTGGAGCTAGGCACAAGTTCAGATTTCAGAAGCAGAACTTGATTGCGGCTCCTTGATCCAAAAGGAAATCAAAGCAGGCAAGGAACGTGTTTTTTGATCTAAAATTAGATTCGCTAACACTACACCATAACCCTTAATCAGCAACTGACCAGAAGTTGTTGTAAAGGGTGAACAGCGATGGACGGTCCGTGGCTAAAAGTTATAGCGACGGACCTCAGTAGTTGCTGTTGAAGCCGTCGTTATATGTATATAGCGACGGACTTCATATTTAGCGACGGACCATACATCGCGGACAGCTTGTTAGCAGTTTTTGCAACAGACAGTTAGTCACAGTAACGACTTTTAGCAACTGACCGTCCATCGAGCTTAATTAAATAGGTAAAAAAAATAAAAGCTGGTCTCAATGTATAGCTAATGATCAAACATTAACCATACATTGATTCACGTACAGAAGTAATAACATTCAAAAGTGATCACATACATTGATTCATGTATCGAACAATTACATTAAAATGTAGTGTCACTCAACATCAAACTAATCCTTGTTTGAAGTATCTAATTCTAACCTAATAATCAAAAGAAATGCAAATCGTAGCTGCTGATCAAAGTTTAGCATAGCACATGTTCATGAAAACTAAAAACATTGGGCAAAAGCTCAAAATCCACAAGCTGGTAGCAGCATCCAAAAGTTCCTGAAAAGAATGATAGAATCAGTAGTTAGAGAGCAATGTGCAGGCATACTTGTTCAATATTTGAGAGGTAATAACAGATATTATGATCGATACCTACTGAATCATTTGCTAGATTAGAACTTATTTCTTTCTGGTTAGTGTACTGTCTCAGAAATATTAGCCATGAATTTGAACTAAGCACATCAACACATTGTACCAATTTGGCACTGAACTCATAATAGAGTCCATAGTGTCATTATCTGACAAAGGAGTGCAAAGTAGCAGCACAAGTAAATTGGTGAATCGGGCAAAATAGAACAAAATTAAATTGGGAATGGAGAGCCATTCCTTTCCTTATACTCAAGGAGAGACAATCTGTGTTGTCAAAAAAAAGGAGAGACAATCTGTAAAATTTGGCATACTTCCTAATATATGGACTAAGCACAACTTGAGATTTAAATCATTCATAAAAAATTGGCATACACTTTGTACCAGGCAAACTAATCCTAAAAGTAGTAGAATAATACTACGAGGTTACAGGTGCCTATACATGTTCAGAGTAACAAGGGCAATGCAATATACTATATGCCAATAAAAAACCATCCACTGAATATGGATCAAAATAATGTTTCTGTGATTCATATAGAACAAAAAAATTGATTTGTTGTGAATAACAAATCAAGCACACTGCACACATTTGTCAAAAAAAAAAAAAGCACACTGCACACCATCTTTGTTGTAATGGGAAAAGTCAGACAAATCAAGCGCACTGCACACTATCTCTTTGTTATTAGGATTGAAGCTTCCTGTTCAGACAGTTAGTTTAAAACCATACTCAGTAAGACATGAGCTTCTAGTAGTGCATTATCATAGAAAGATTTTTGAACTATGTAAACTGATCATAAGAACTGAAAGAATTGAGCGAACCTTGGGAATATTCTCTTAAGAAGTTCCAGGAAACCTTGAGAAGAGCTTGAATAAGTACACTATGTGACAAGCCGGTGGTCCAAGACATTAAAGGAAACTCTGAGATGCAAAGGTAATATTCTTTAGCATATAAGGACAAATTTGTCAGGCATTATAACCATGCAAGATTGTTTTTCTTTATTTTTTGAACATCTATATCAGATCATTCTGTCATGAAATTACTGAATACAAACAATGTGACAAAGCACGATGCATCGAAAAGATTAAGTGATATATGGCTGTATGTTTAGATAGCTTTGCATGGGAAATTGCACAGAATAAAGATGAAATTTGAAACATACCTCTAAAGATTTGCCACTGCAGTGTACTGGTGAACACATAAAGCAGTATCCAAAAGGACTTACTTCATGAAGTTCTGAGTTCATGTTGCCTGTTTAAAACATTTCCTTGATGGCCAGTGTCTCCATGAGATCCCAGAAACCTCAGGCGTTTCATGGCTGCCAAGAAATTGTAAACTATGATGACAATGACTCGATAGCAACATTTACAGTATGTTACGACAGTAAATAATTAGTAATATTTTCAGGGACCAAAGGTGCAGGTGGGGGTGAAATTTGCTTTCAAGTTCTATCCTGCTTTCTACTCATCTAACTTAATTAATAAAGGTCCTATAAACTAGAATGGTTGTTCACCTGCAACATCTGCACATCTTGAACCTTAAAAGCAGTAAAGCACAGATATAGGATAATTCAATCGAAGGATGAACACAAATTCCTCTTTTTTTTGGATAAGCAAATTCTTCTGTGCTCATCTGCTTCCCATCTAATACAGGTAGATGCAATCAGCAAAATGTCAACACTAGCACTCCATGTAAATGAAAAATTATCTAATGAGTTTGCTAAATGTCAGGATACACACTGCCGAAAGTGTCAGGATCATCCAGAATAAAAATGTCAAGCTTACTTCACCAACCTAGAACAGATTTGATAATGTACTTGCTTGATGGGATATATGCAAATTTATTCGCAGCATCATCCAGCAGTAGCACGCTTAATGCACCATCCTAGAACAGATCTGAAACTATATTTTCTTCATGGGATAAATGCCCATCAACGGCACTAGCAAGCTTAATGCAGTAGTAAAAAAAATCCTAAGCCAATCAGTTATTCAATTCACCATGAGAATGAGATGCAGCACTACGTCACTCTCCACTCACTACCATTCACATCCAGCAGCCCAATACGTAAAGAACAGAAGAAAAATGGGACTGGCTGGAACTTTGAAGATCTTGCCTGGCTCGGACTGGACGTGACTGTGGCAGAAGTAGGCGCTGCCGCTTGCACTCCCGTGCGCTCGCCGCTTGCTGCTGCCCTTTGCAGTCGCTGCAACAGCAGCAGCCGGTGCCGTTCCCGCCGCCGCCGCGCTTCTAACTACCCTCGACGGTACCCTTGCCTCTCGCCGGTCACAGCAGAGAGGTGGACCTCGGCGATGTAGGGCCGTCGCTGGGAGGTGGGTGGAGGTGGACGCCGTTGCTGTTGCTGGGAGGGGGGAGGGTCGCCGCCGGTCACGGGGAGTGGAGGGGAGCACGGCCGCCGCCGGTCGTGGGGGTAATGGGACCGCTGCCGGATCCACACAATGGATAGGGAGGGAACACGCGGCCACGGCGGGCGGTGGATTGGAGCAGCGGGGGGCGGGCGGGGATTAGACACAGCGGTCGGTGTACTCTTTTTCCAATGGGAAAATTAGAATGGTACCATCGAAGATCTCAAGTTTAAAAAAATATCATTAAAAAATCCGGATATAGAAAAATACCATTGAAAGATGACTCAGTTATCTATTTTTATCAATTCTGTTAACTGTCTGTTAGTTGACAAACAGGACAGCAATACGGCTACACTTCCAGGTTCCATATTAGTAAATCTTCAGCCTCGCCATGGCTGGGCTTCCTGCACGCTGCCCATCCGCTCGCGTAAGCGCGCCGCAGAAGCTCGCTGCACCCACTATGGCCGCCGCACAGCGTGCCGCGTGGGATGCCTCGCCATGGCCGCGCGTCGGACCCTGCCTTTGCGCGCAGTCGTGGTCGCGAGGACCGTAACACCTCTGGTGTCATCATATGCACTGTAAAGCATTTATGTTTAGGTCAATTTTGATGTGCATCAACTAAAATAAATTTACATTTCATAGGTTCCTTGTGTTTTTAAAATGTTATGTTACATAAAATCATAAAACCCTAATTTTAAATGTCATCTCAAATATTTAGTTTATACTCTATGTACTTGAGGTGTAAACCGTGTTTACACTAGTGTCAAGCATAGTGTATAACTCTAAGTCCAATCCTTAAAAATAATTTTCATATTTGAAGTTAAATTTGGATTTCAAAGCTTATTCCCAAGCCTTATAATTCAAATCTAAACTCAAATTAAAAAGCTATAAAAATATTTTTTTTAAAAGTCAACTTGGTCAACCAAGGGTGTCATTGAATCATTGACCTAAAAATATCCTTGGATGATGTTTATGATCACTAATGACCAACCATTTAATTTAGAAACCAAATCGAGTCTGAATTCGGTTTCAAAAACCCTATATTTCAAAAGCTGGTTTTACCCCCTTTTTGACAATTTAAAATCTATAATGAATTTGAAGATACTCTCAAAATATAGTTTGTAGGTCTTGATAAGAGCTACAAAGTTGGTATTCAAAGTTTTTCAAGTTTCCAAAAAGAATTTCAAATGAATTTGAAAATACAGTTTTTTCATATTTGTCCCCTTTTAATTTTAAACTCATAATTCAAAAATTATGCATATTTTGGAAAACTTTGTATATGAAAAATGTTTGTTTTGAAAAATTGAGCATTCCATAGTTTTGTAGATTTTTAAATTTTATTGAAAAATCAAAAGTAATTTTAAATATTTGTTTCTAGGGTTTTATTCCCTTTTTAAATTTGAATTCATATTTCAAAAACTATGCAGAATTTGAAAATATTAGTTAAATGAAAAATATAGCTCTTGAAAAGTTATACAAATTATATTTTGGGATATTTTCAAGTTGTTATGTAAAATCTGAAGTAATTTGTAAAATTTCAAAATAACCTCAGCTGCTACAGTGGATGCTGACGTCATCATCGTCTTCCTCTCCCTCTGTTCACCGCCGTCACCGTGGCCATCTTGCCCATGCTGGCATGCTGCGGCCGCCAGCTTGCACCCCGCGCTGGAGAGTTCCATCGCCTACGTGTCGGCCACCCAGACCTCTCCTTCGTGCTATATATATAGGAGGACGGCCGTCGTTTATCTTCTTTCCCCTACACGCCATCGCCGTTGACCTCTGCCCGCCGCCCAAATTCATCGCCGTTGATTCATTGCTGCTCAATTGCTGTTGCCAGCAGCTTCGGCATGTCCTTGCGCCCAGTCCGAGCTAGCCCGTGCTCGCTCTCCTCGCCCGAGTTGCCCGCGCGCCGTCGTCTTCCTCGCGCACGGCAACCACGCCGTCGCGAGTCACCTCGCCGACGACCGCCGCCACCGCTGGTCATTTTCTTTCATCCTCTACACCATCATTCTTGCCATAATCTCCTCCATCTCATGCGCTACTTGGTTGGCCTGTTGGTGCACAGGAGTCGCTGTAACGCCCACCTTGCCGCCGGAGCAACTCGGAACTTCCACCTCCGGCCACTTCGAACCGTCATCTTCGTGCACACCGCGACCGTGGTGAGCTCCTGGTGCTCATGGTGTTGTTCTTTGGGTTCGGCGTGCCTTGTCATGGCCGGCCATCGCGGGTCGCCGTCGGCACGACCATGCCAGCGCCGCCGCGCGCGCAGCTACTCAGGCTAGGAGTCGATTTCGGCTCAATCTTCTGTTCTATCGTGTTCACGTGGATGCGTTGCATGCGTACTTGTGTTCTTGTTCGCCGAAGAAGCTTCGGTGAGCTCTGTTGCCGCACCGCCGTGCCGCCATGGCCGTCGGTCAGTGCGCCGCCGTCGCCCCGCCGCTTCATTAGCTAGCTCAATCGACTCGCCGTGCCGAGCTGAGCCTGTAGGGCCAAACCCCGTCGCCGAATACCTTGCCGTCGCCGAGGAATCATCGGTCAACCGCCGACGGGTCGTCGGTCAATGCGGGAGCACTGTTCCCCATTTTCTTTTTCTATTTTCAGAAAATGTTTAAAAATACTTTTTCTTTCATAAATCATAATAATTCATGTATAACTCCAACAATTTTGAAAATTTTTGTGTATACTCTTTATGATGTCCCCTACCTAGAAAAAATATGAAATGTCAAATTTGAGTACTTTTCATAAGTTAAAATTATCCCTTTTAATTGAAAAATGCATCTTCTATGATTTTTAATAAATAAAATAATTAGTTTTTATTTCTAAAATTTGTTTTGCCATCTAATTAGACCAAGATGTTTTCAAAATAAAATTTTGAGCTTAATTAGACAACTTTAATTTTATACCTTTATATTATGCTTTTAATTAATTAATTAACCCCTTTAATCATGATTAATCATTATAGGGTTGTTTGACTTTGGGATTGATTGATGACCTTAGTTTATTAATCCTAATGACCTTTGGCACTTTAATTAATTATTTGCGCTTATCTTAATCATGTTATTAGGGCTTAATTAACGTTATTTCATGTGCTTAATGAATTTCGTTAATGAAATAATTAATCCTAATGAACTTAGTAAGTTTGTTGGCTTGCAACTTTATCATGAAAGAAAGTTGTACTCAAGTCCTTAATCTGGTCATGCATTTATCGAGCATCATGTTTACTATTCCATCATGTTGAAGCGTATCATTTTATTGTATAGTTTTCGTTAACGAAGAGTTAAACATTGTCGCACCAGATCCCAAGGAAGAGCAGACTCAAGAGTTGGGTGTTGATCCAGAGCTCGAGACCGTCTCCTCCGAATACCAAGGCAAGCCCCGGATACATTCAAACCCTACCCTTATTTTATAAAAGCTTTATCGCTTAAGTTATGCACTGTTGCATTAAGTAATAGGAGTTGAGTGAAAACCTACCTATTGCATTACCTGTCTTATTTTTGGATTCCTTGTTACCTGTTATTTGAAAAATGCGTAGTAATGCTTAGCCCTGCTTAATTAGTTAGGTTTTCAAAAAGTAAAAGAATGAAAAAGATGAGTATGGCTTAATCTGTGAAATCATGATGATAGTTAATAAATCGAGTCCGGACGGGTAAATTGCATTGGGGATGGAGTCCCTCTGTAGTATTTCCGTCTGTTGATGCCCTAGGACCCGTCCGATGGTGATCTGCGTGTATCGAGAAACTAGAAAATCCACAAGCATGAAGTGATATACAGTGGGCCAAAGTCCCCACGTATGTCATGGAGTGATTTATAGTGGGCTAGAGTCCCCACATATGTCATAGTGTGTTATACTGTGGGTTTAAATTTCCACGTATATCGGTACACTGGGTCAAAGTGCTCACGTGTATCATGTGGTGATATATGGCTGCAGTTGTTATCCCGGTATATCTATGATTTGATATGCATCAGAGTTAAAGTCTCCGGTATCCCAGTGATCTAGGTCCCAGCTGGGTATAAAAATGGATTCAAATCGTCGTTGCTTCTCAGAGAAGAAGACTCAATCTCTGTTCATCATCGTAGTAACAACTTTAATGATGTTTAAGGTTTAAGGATGAAGTTGGTTGGTAATCTTGAGCTAGAGAAAGACAACTTTTCTTTCTATCAAGCTTTTCTGCAAAAATTTCTTATCTCCTGCAAGCCTTACCTTGTCCCTCTAGCCTGCATTTCCTGAATCTTCACCCCTCTTTTTCGTCGGGTCAGTCTTGTTGAGTACCTTTGTACTCAGGGTTTGTTGAACCCTTGTGGCTGGTGAGTCCCATGGGCAGGAGTGCTTCGCATCCTGCTGCATGACAGTCGTTGCGGAGAGTGACGACGAGTAGGATGTTTGGCTCTTGGGCAGAGCTTATCGCCTGGTATTATAATAAAGTTATCTATTGTTACTCCACTACTATTATGGTCTGTACAAATTAAAGTTATGGTTTGTAAGGTTTGAAACTAAAAGGTTTATAAACTTATGTTATTGTAACCTTTCCGCTGTTTTACTCTGATGTATCTTATTTGTATAAAATTGTTGTAATACTGCAATGTCTCTTTATAATGATTGATCCTGTTCGAAGAATCGTGGATGATTCGGGATTTATCCGACAGACCTTTTAAGCCTTATGGAACACATTCATGGTTATTAGGAGTCTATTTAGACAATAATAATGCATGTGGGACATATGATTTAGAAGGTTCTGCCATAAGGACTGGACTGCCTCAAGGCCGTGGTGAAGGAAGCGGTCTGGCTGCACGCGTCGGTGCCACTACGGGTGCCCAGGGAGCCGGCGGCGGACGCTGAGATCCTGGGCATCCTGAGGTGCTACGTCCCGGCGCGCACGCGTGTTCTGGCGCAGCGCCACCGCGGCCGACCGGCCCTCCGGTGCAGAGCCTCGCCGCCCTCCTATGCAGTCCCGATACTCTGGAGGCATGCTCCCTGCCTTCCAGCATTCCAGCACCGTCGCCACTACAGGAGTTTTTTTTATTTTCTTTTTCCATGTGAAGAGTTAACGATGATTTAACGTGAATGGTAAAAACCAATCACGGAGCAACCTTTCAATGCTACTTTTCTAAGACTGAATCTTTTAATGGTAGTTTTCTAAACTTTGTATCTTTCAATGGTACTCATCTAATTTTTCCTTTTCCAATCGTGGTGGCGTGCGTGGATGGACGAAGGAAGGTCTAGGGTTTGGTGGGGATTATTGGGCCAAGTGAGAGTGGGAGAGGCCTTTTGGAGCACAATAAGGCCCAACATTCATTCAGCGACGGATGGTCTGACCAAAACACTCAGATATAGCAACAGACCGTTCAAGGCAGAAACAAAATAATTTTAGCAACGGACCATCCATAGTAATATTCGATTTTAGCAACGGATCATCCTTCACGAACCTTTAGCAACTCACCATCCAATGCTAATTAATAATGTTTAGCAACTGCAGTAAGTCGCTGATTAAGGGTTGTGGTGTAGTGTAAAATGTGCTAATGATTACCACTAGCTCACATTAAGACCGTCTTTGGAATGTGGATTTTTTTTCCCGTTTTCTATGTATTTCTTGTAAGAAATTATTAACTGATTACTGTAATAAAGTTTCTGAATTCCAAAAGGGTCCTAAGATCTTTTTTCGCTAATTCTTAGTCAGTTTTCCTGCTAACGATGATCACTAGTCGCTAGGTACACCACTCACCTGCCACCAGATAGTCTTTTTTTTTAGCAGAACCAGATAGTCGCATGACTCTTATCACTTTGCCACTTTCTCCTTTATTTTACTCCGAGTGGAAAGCCCAATTCCAAAATGCCGGCCGCCCGGCCCCATCGAGCTCATCCTGCCGTCCAGCCATCCCTGTCACGGGTAACCTGCTCAGCCACGGCGCTTTCGGAGCTCGGTGCCTCAACCAGTCAACCCTCGGTCACGCACCCCTACCTCCTGCTGTCCTGCATCCAAGAACAAGAACAGCACGTCCGGATCATCTGCGACTGCGAGCACTCCCACTCGCTCCACTCATCGCCGATCTCCAGGCGCAGTGGCGATGAGCTCAGGAAAGGCGCAGCAGCGGCCGCACGCCGTGCTCATCCCTCAGCCGGCGCAGGGCCACGTCACGCCGATGCTGCACCTCGCCAAGGCGCTGCACGCCAGGGGGTTCTGCGTCACCTACGTCAACTCCGAGTACAACCACCGCCGCCTGCTCCGGTCCCGCGGCCAGGACTCCCTCGCCGGCACCGATGGCTTCCACTTCGAGGCCATTCCCGACGGCCTGCCGCAGTCCGACAACGACGACGTCACGCAGGACATCGCCGCGCTCTGCCTGTCCACCACAGAGCACAGCACCGCGCCGTTCAGGGACCTCCTGGAGAGGCTGAACGCCTCGCCCGGCGGCCCGCCGGTCAGCTGCGTCATCGCTGACGGCGTCATGAGCTTCGCGCAGAGGGTCGCCGAGGATATGGGGATCCTGGCCTTGGTTTTCTGGACCACCAGTGCGTGCGGCTTCATGGGCTACCTCCACTTCGCCGAGCTCATCAGACGAGGCTACGTGCCACTGAAAGGTACATCAGTTCCGTTGGATTCAGACAAGAATTGCATCGAGTTGAGCTCGGATCTGAAACCAATAATTTGCCAAAATTAATTAGCCGCACTCCGAGTACTGAAATGTGACGTCTTTGTTCTTGGTGTGCACTCTGCTTAGACGAAAGTGACCTGACGAACGGGTACCTGGACACCGCAATCGACTGGATCCCCGGCATGCCGGGCATCCGTCTGAAGGACATCCCCAGCTTCATCAGGACGACGGACCGATACGACGTGATGCTCAACTTCGACGGCGGCGAGGCGCAGAACGCGCGCAAGGCCCGCGGGGTCATCCTCAACACGTAAGACGCGCTGGAGCAGGACGTGGTGGACGCGCTGCGCCGGGAGTTCCCGCGCGTGTACACCGTCGGCCCGCTCGCCACGTTCGCGAACGCCGCGGCAGGAGGCGGGCTGGACGCCATCGGCGGGAACCTCTGGAAGGAGGACACGGGCTGCCTCCGTTGGCTGGACGCGCAGCGGCCGGGCTCGGTGGTGTACGTCAACTTCGGCAGCATCACGGTGACGAGCGCCGCTCAGCTCGCCGAGTTTGCCTGGGGCCTGGCGGGCTGCGGCTGGCCGTTCCTGTGGGTCATCAGGCCGGACCTCGTGTCCGGTGAGAACGCCATGCTGCCGGAGGGGTTTGTCACGGAGACCAAAGAAAGGGGAATCCTGGCGAGATGGTGCCCGCAAGAGCTGGTGCTCTCGCACCCGTCCGTCGGCCTGTTTCTGACGCACTGCGGGTGGAACTCGACGCTGGAGAGCATATGCGCCGGCGTGTCGGTGCTCTGCTAGCCGTTCTTCGCTGAGCAGCCGACGAACTGCCGGTATGTGTGCGACAAATGGGGGATCGGGATGGAGATCGACAACGATGTAAGAAGGGAGGAGGTGGCGTGGTCACACTCCACTTTTAAGGATAAAAGTAAAATATATAAATAATCTTATATACGTCCAGGAACAGTCATACATATAGGATGATAAATTATAAAGAGTATCATCACCCTGTTTATTACATAGCGAACCAATATTTATTACAGAGTATTGCGTATAAATAATAAATAACTAAGATATCTTTATTACGAAAGCTCCACACAGGGACACGTCAACTGGTGAACATCAAGCCTAGTACTCATCGCGATAACTCTCATTCCAACCTTCATTTGTTACCCATCCGGGATTTTCCAAAATTAAAAGTAAAGCAAGCATAAGTACACAACCGTATTCAACAAGCATAATATGGGTTAATGAGGCTCAAATAAGCTAACACGGTTTGACTATATTTAGCTTTTATAAGTTAATCATATTGAAGCATAACATCAAGGTGGTGAAAATTCCCATATTCTCATGATCAAAATGACATTAACCAGTGTGTAGCAATAACGACATTAAGATGCACATATTAATAATTTAAGAACCATTATCTTTTGTAAATGTGTCAAGGCCACCCTAACTGAAGGGCACGGACAATATATTGATTTAAACTCTGATAAGAGGTGTACACTTTTACTGTGAGTCATGTTTTATAACTGAGTGGACTTATAACTTCTAAACCACCACAAAACATATAAAGTCTCCTATAGGTTCTTCTAACCAATCAGAGATACGGAAATACGTTGTGTGTAGAAATCCCCCTTCCAATATGGCACAATCCTTCCCGGCTATACTCATAAGGACAGAGGCGGTCCTATACCCCAACTTTCAGACCACTAACCAGCTAGAAAAGGGCCTACAAGTGACTAGAGCCAGAGCCATATAGCCCTCACAGCTGTACGGATTCTCCATGATAAATCACTTACAGACAAGAGTCCATGTTTATTAAAAGTCATCGTTTTCGTTGATAGCATAACACACATCAAGTTATAAGATCATGACCATTAGAGCACTAGCATCATAACTACCCAATACAACCCAGAAGGTTCAAGAAATCAGGATATCAAAGCTAGTTATAATCTCTAGGTCATCAAACGGACACATACATATGAATTATTATTTATAGTGAATAGGTAACAAGGACGATCCATGCTATACTTGCCTTGATTCACAAAGTTCTGCTAATCCTGCTGATCCTCAAAATAGCCTTGCTCAACAAAAACCTCACCGTCTGAACTCGACATTAACAATCAACACCAGACAATCCAATCGAGCATACATACACGAAGCAAACAAAGAGCTATTAAAGGAACAATATATCAACATCATCAAAATAGAATAAAAGGTTACAAAACTATTCTACTCGCTTCTACGATCACACAGACGTCAAGTTCACCGAAATCGGAGTTATAACGGCGAAGTTATGAATTTTCAAAGATTTTCTATAGATAAATAAATACTTTAAATATAGACAAAAAATATAAAGTTTTTAAAATACTTCAAAAGTAGCACTACTGCGTAGATTATGAAATTATGAATCTAACAAAATTTGAACGAACCAAATTGGAGTTAAAACGTGAAAGTTATAAACTTTTAAAGATAATGGCAAAACTGTAAATAGCTGAAAACGAATTCTGAACTGAAAAGGAAAAATACGTTTTCCAGAGAAGAAAACGTATTCTGGAAGCTGTTACAAGGAAAATACGCTTTCCAGTGGACAAAACGTATTATAGATCTGTTAAGCAGAAATTACGCTTTTCAAGTAGAGAAAACGTATTCTGTCAAAACCGCCAAGGATTCTTAACAGATTACACCAAAACCCAGGGGGTTTTCTGCAAAAGTGCCCCGCGAAGGGGTACGGGCTGTTTCTGGCCGTCCAAATCAAAACCGACGGCGCAGATCGATCTGGCCAGTCGGTCTCGCCGGGGAAGAAGCCCGACGCGGCGGCTGCCATCGCCGGCGGCGTACGGAGCTCGCCAGAGTTTTAGGATCTAGCGATTCCGGCCAGCATTAGCGTCGAGACCGGTACCAAACGAACGAGGAGCTCACACCGCGCTCACCTATGAGGTTAATGGAAGCTGAGGGGTGTCGAGTCGGCGAGCGGCTCGGAGCGGCGGACGGCGGCGAACTGCGCACAGGGAGATCACGATTTAGATGAAATTGCACCCGAAGGATAGCACCAACGTGCACAGGGGATCGAGGCAGAGCTTGCCAACTAGTTAATGGCGATGATGGTCCATTGGTTGCAGCGAATTGTGAGCTCTGGCAAAAAATTGGCGGCGGCTAGGGTTTCACGCGGCGCTGCTTGCTCGAGGCGTAGGCGGCGGACTTAGGGTTGCGGGCAGAGTTGCGGCGCGGAGTCAATGCTTTTATAGCCCAAAGTCGTGGCTCGAGTGGCCGGTCACGCGGGGGCGGTGCGGGTCAGACTCGAGTTCACGTCCGGCTCGTGTCTCGGTCGGAGGAGGACGAAGACGATGCGGGCCCTGCTTGTCAGCGACAAAGGGAGAGAGCGCGACGCGCGCGATCGGCCGACGCGGTGCGGCGTGCTTGATGGGCCGAGGCCTCGGCCCAAGATGGACGACGCGTGGACGCGCTGTCGTTGCGGGCCGGGAAAAGAAATGGGCTGGCGCGTGGGAAGCGAAGCAGGCCGATGGAGGCGGGGAACGGGCCACCGGTTGCTGCGCGGGCCGAAAAGGCAGGAAGGTGAGGGGAAGAGAAAGAAAATGGTTTTCATTTATTTTAAACCCTTTTCAAATACATTTTCAATTTGATTTTGAAATTCAAATCAAATTAAAACATCACAACATAAAAAATATGCACCAGCATGAATGCTTAAGCAAGTTCCTACCATGTTGCAACTTTATTTCATAAAAATATTTATTTTGCCCATTTATTTAATCACCAAAATCATTTTGACTATTTTTTTTTGAAAATTGAAAACTAGGGTGTTACAAATCTACCCCCCTTAAGAGAATCTCGTCCTCGAGATTGGATGTTGCTTACTCAAACAACTGCGGATAAGCTGCCCTTAATGCATCCTCTGTTTCCCAAGTTGTCTCAGCCTCAGAGTAACGATTCCACTGCACCTTACACATCTTAATAACCCGGCTTCGGATAACCTTTTCAGTTATATCCAAGATCCTTACCGAAAACTCTTCATATGTGAGATCATCCTTAACAGTAAGTTCCTCCAAAGGCAAGTGCTCCTCCTCAGGTATACGCAAATACTTCTTAAGTTGCGACACATGGAACACATCATGCACACCAGCTAAACTCTCTGGCAACTCCAACTGATAAGCAACTTCACCACGTCTCTTTAAAACTTTTAAAGGACCAACATACCTTAGTGCTAGTTTCCCTTTCTGGTTAAACCTCTTCACACTTCTCATAGGAGACACCTTCAAGTACACATAATCACCTTCCTTGAAGGTCAATTCCCTTCTCCGGGTATCTGCATAACTCTTCTAACGAGATTGTGCTATCCTCAGATTTTTCCTAATAACTCGTACCTGTTCTTCTGTGGTTCTCAGAACATCTGTCCTAAACAATTGACTTTTCCCAGTCTAATTCCAAAACAACGGTGTCCTGCACTTACGCCCATACAAAGCTTCAAATGGTGCCATCTTGAGACTCTGTTGATAACTGTTGTTGTATGAGAACTCTGCATAACACAAATTCTTATCCCAACTTGTACCATACTGCAATGCACAAGCTCTCATCAATGAGAATACCAAGATATCATCAATGAAAACCACAACGAACTTATCCAGGTATTCCATAAACACCTTGTTCATCAGGTACATGAAGTAGGCAGGTGCATTGGTCAATCCAAAAGACATAACTATATACTCATACAACCCATACCTGGTAGTGAATGTCGTCTTTGGTATATCTGAATTCCGAATCTTCAACTGATGATAACCAGAGCACAAATCAATCTTGGAGAACACACAAGCACCTCTTAACTGATCAAACAAGTCATCAATCCTGGGTAAAGGGTACTTGTTCTTGATGGTAACCTCATTGAGAGAACGATAATCAACGCACATTCGTTGAGTTCCATCTTTCTTATCAACAAAAATCACAGGAGAACCCCAAGGTGATGCACTAGGATGAATGAAACATTTCTCTTCTAATTCTTTTAACTGTTTCTTAAGTTCTTCTAGTTCATTAACCCCCATTCTATATGGACGCTTAGCTATAGGTGCAGTGCCAAGTAATAACTCAATAATAAATTCAATATCACGGTCAGGTGGCATACCTGGCAATTCATCGGGGAACACATCCGGGAATTCCTCCACCACCCGATTCTGAGGATCTGCAATGTCATCAAGCTGGTTTAGGGTAGCTGTAGGTGGCGCTTGCATTCTGACATCAACACTGATTCTATCTCCTTTTGGTGTAGTTAGATCCACAACCCTCTCTTTACACTTTATCACAGCTTGGTGAGCTTCCATCCAATCCAATCCCAGAATTAAATCAATACCAGATGCATTCAACACTATAGGATTTGCTGAAAAGTCTACCCCCTTAAGAGGAGTTTAGCTAAGGGGCAGCAGTAAGAAGCTGGTATAGCACCCCCTGGTGAATTTACTACCATTTGGTTCTTCATGGCTACAACTGGTATGCTATGATTTCTAACAAATGCTTGCGAGACAAAGGAATGCGAAGCTCCAGAATCAAAAAGTATAGTAGCAGAGATAGAGTTGATGTTGAACGTACCCAGCATTACTTCTGATGCTTCCTGAGCCGTCTCAGTGGACACATGATTCACCCTTCCATGATTGGCATAGGACTTTTGATTACCATTCTGCTGCTGAGGTGTATGTTGGTTTGATTTCCGGGGGCAGTGATTAGCATAGTGCCCAGGCTCACCACAATGATAACACAACTAGGGAGTATTGGGACTACCCTTAAGAGGCGTGTTGTTGGGCGCAGTAAGACGCGGAGTTTGATTTCCCGATTGCTGCAACGACCGTTGATTCCCTTGCTGCTGGTAATTCCTATTCTTACGCTGAGCATGCTGACCCTGGTATCTCTGGCTGATGGGTCCCTAGAACCTCTGCTGAAAACCTTGATAAAAGTTAGAGCGAAAATGTTTCCAAAGCCCTGTCCATTCATCTTCCTCTTCTTGTCCTATGCCAGGCGTTCATTATCCAGCACAATAGCACTATTCACCAATTCTTCAAAGGTGTCGTACTTGTTGCCCTTTAGTTGCAACCTGAGCTCATAGTATATGCCGTTCAAGAAATGACGCCTCTTATCAACATCCCTTATAACTTCATGGGGAGCGTAGCGAGCCAACTCCTCAAACTTAGCATGATACTCACTCATAGTCATAGAGCCCATCTTGAGATTCCTGAACTCCTCTGCCTTCTGTTCCTTTAACCCTTCGGGAACGTGGCGAGCCAAGAAATCCACTTTGAACCACTCTTAGGTAATAGCAGGAGCATTGTGAGGACGTGCAGCTTGGTATGACTCCCACCAGGTCTGAGCAGCTCCCTGGAGTTGCCCCGAAGCATACAATATTTTCTCATCATCATTGCACTGTGCAAGATTCAACTGCTTCTCCACAGCATGCAACCAATCTTTAGCATCCAGAGGATTAGTAGTATGAGTAAACACAGGGGAATGACCTTGCATAAAGTCCCTGCGTTTATCCCTTGGTGGTTGAGCATGTGGTAGCCCTCCAGCTTGCATGGTCTGCACAAACTGGGTCATAGTCTGCATCAGCTGTATTTATGCCTCTCTCATTTCCTCATTGGTAACATGTCCAGCACCACGGCCTCTAGCATGGTTACCTCTTCCACCCCAAGCAGCCATCTGTATTCTAACCAAAAATCAAAGCTTAGAGAGATTCAGGATACAAATCACTTATATAATAATAAGGATTGCAAAACTAAAAATTTCTAGGCGAGCTTCAATTTCAGTAGTATAGAAAAATAGTCATAACTCGAGATCCAGATATCTAAAAGGGACGTTCTATACATGGTTGAAAAGGTTAGGAAATTATCTATAACTTCTATTCAGACCATATTACCAGATTCTGCCATCTAAGCCATTGAATTAATCAAACAACAGAAACTGTTCAGAAATTCCAGACAGCACTGAACATCAGATTATGATAGACATAACTTCCAACTCAGAACTGATATCGACATGATTCTTATGGGAATTGTTAGATAAAGAAGTCTAATTTCACCCAGAAAAATCTCATACTCATTGGATAAACCAATTTTTAGATATAACCAAAATATCACAGGTTGCTCAGAAAACAGCAAGGATGAAAACAGGATAAACCAACCCAAACTTAATTTATTCAAACTTTAACCTTAAAAAACTTAACTAAGGAACTTACGGACATGCCCACAAAGCTCCAGCACTCACATAAAAATCCAAACCATCTATATTACATAATCATAAATCATCAAGCACTCAAGGTTCACACACACTAGAATGACACGACTAACTTGACTCATGATACTAATAACGTGTCTATTACATAAGGGTTTTCAAGCTAAGGTCGAAGCTCATGGTCCAGCCATTCATAGATCTTTGGATGTCCAGTCATGGTTCTGAGCCTATCAATTTCTTTTTGCTTCTCCTTAAGCTTCTGCTCCAGCTGCTCCACCGTGCTTACCATGCGCTGATGCTTGAGCATCATGTCACACGCAAAGTGTGCCAATTCCTATGACTTAGGTGGAAAATCTTGAGGACTCTTCATACCTCATCCATCCTCCATTCTGTGGTCAGCACGAGGCAAATAGCGAAACTCATCATCTCGCATATTCCCAAAGTGATGGCCACGGAGAGCAATCCAGGCTGTAAAAGCAGCACCCTCAATGCCCTCCTCTTGAGTTGGGCTAGGACCAAGATGCTCATAAATCATCTCTATGTTGTAAGAGTTCTGCATCCCTCCTGGGGAACATATAGCCACATTTGTCTTCTAGTAAGTACCTTCCAACGGATGGGTGTGTTGAAAACAAGTGTACTGCACAGCGGGGTCCCAATCAGCATAATAGTCACGAAGAAGCTTCATGAGTCATATATGCGATCTGGTGTGGCACTCTGGTACGCGAGAGATGTTCACAGTCTATCCCATAGGAGCGTGCGGTCCACCTCCTCCAGCAGAACCACCAGCAGATGGCGGTGGGGATTGACCACCATCTGAGCTGCTTCCAGCTCTTCTTTTTCAGAAGCTTCCATTGGTTCTTCCTCTTCAACTTGAGGTGATGTAGGCACCGGGGTTGGTAATGGCGGAACAACTTCCCTAGTCTCCAGGTGGGTGAACAGATCACGATACGCAGCAGCAGTCATGCGACGAGTATAAGGAGGCATCTATAAGATTTAGACATGAGTTAGAGTGGAGTCAATATTTTCTCAATAGAGTAAGTATAAGAGCATAAAAATTGAGAAAATAACAAGGTTAAGGTTAAGAAGCATGAAACTAGTGAAACAAAGGAGACTAAGAACGACCATTCTATCTAGGCTTGTGTCCTACAGTCAACACGGCTCTGATACCAACTTATCACACTCCACTTTTAAGGATAAAAGTAGAATGCATAAATAACCTTATATGCGCCCTAGGAACAGTCGCACATATAGGATGATAAATTACAAAGAGTATCATCACCCTGTTTATTACATAGCGAACCAATATTTATTACAGAGTATTACGCACAAACAATAAATAACTAAGATATCTTTATTGTGAAAGCTCCACACAGGGACACGTCAACTGGTGAACATCAAGCCTAGTACTCATCGCGATAACTCTCGTTCCAATCTTCATCTGTTACCCATTCGAGATTTTCTAAAATTAAAAGTAAAGCAAGCGTAAGTACACAACCGTACTCAACAAGCATAACATGGGTTAATGAGGCTCAAATAAGCTGACACGGTTTGACTACATTTAGCTTTTATAAGTTAATCATATTAAAGCATAGCATCAAGGTAGTGAAAATTCTCATATTCTCATGATCAAAATAATATTAACCAGTGTGTAGCAATAACGACATTAAGATGCACACATTAATAATTTGAGAACCATTATCTTTTGCAAATGTGTCAAGGCCGCCCTAACCGAAGGGCACGGATAATATATTGATTTAAACTCTGATCAGAGGTGTACACTTTCACTGTGAGTCATGTTTTGTAACTGAGTGGACTTATAACTTCCAAACCACCATAAAACATATAAAGCCTCCTATAGATTCTCCTAACCAATCAGAAATACGGAAATACGTTGTGTGTAGAAATCCCCCTTCCAATATGGCACAATTCTTCCCAGCTATACTCATAAGGACAGAGACAGTCCTATACCCCAACTTCTAGACCACTAACCAGCTAGAAAAGGGCCTACAAGTGACTAGAGCTAGAGCCATATAGCCCTCACAGCTCTACAGATTCTCCATGATAAATCACTTACAGACAAGAGTCCATGTTTGTTAAAAGTCATCGTTTTCGTTGATAGCATAACACACATCAAGTTATAAGATCATGACCATTAGAGCACTAGCATCATAACTACCCAATGCAACCCAGAAGGTTCAAGGAATCAGGATATCAAAGCTAGTTATAATCCCTAGGTCATCAAACGGACACATGCATATGAATTGTTATTTATAGTGAATAGGTAACAAGGATGATCCATGCTATACTTGCCTTGATTCATAAAGTCCTGCTAATCCTGCTGATCCTCAAAATAGCCTTGCTCAACAAAAACCTCACCGTCTGAACTCGACATTAACAATCAACACCAGACAATCCAATCGAGCATACATACACGAAGCAAACAAAGAGCTATTAGAGGAACAGTACATCAATGTCATCAAAACAGAATAAAAAGGTTATAAAACTATTCTACTCGCTTCTATGATCACACAGACGTCAAGTTCACCGAAATCGGAGTTATAACGATGAAGTTATGAATTTTCAAAGATTTCCTATAGATAAATAAATACTTTAAATATAGATTAAAAATATAAAGTTTTCAAAATACTTCAAAAGTAGCACTACTACATAGATTATGAAATTATGAATCTAACAAAATTTGAACGGACCAAATCGGAGTTAAAACGTGAAAGTTATAAGTTTTTAAAGATAATGGCAAAACTGTAAATAGCTAAAAATGAATTCTGAACTGAAAAGGAAAAATACGTTTTCCAGAGAAGAAAACGTATTCTGGAAGCTGTTACAAGAAAAATACGCTTTCCAATGGACAAAACGTATTATGGATCTGTTAAGCAGAAAACGTATTCTGTCGAAACCGCCAAGGATTCTTAACAGATTACACCAAAACCCAGGGGGTTTTCTGCAAAAGTGCCCCGCAAAGGGGTACGGGCTGTTTCTGGCCGTCCGAATCAAAACCGACGGCGCAGATTGATCTGGCCAGTCGGTCTCGCCGGGGAAGAAGCCCGACGCGACGTCTGCCATCGCCGGCGGCGTACGGAGCTCGCCGGAGTTTTAGGATCTAGCGATTCCGGCCACCATTAGCGTCAAGACCGGTACCAAACGAACGGGGAGCTCACACCACGCTCACCTGTGAGGTTAATGGAAGCCGAGGGGTGTCGGGGTCGGCGAGTGACTCGGAGCGGCGGACGGTGGCGAACTACGCACAGGGAGATCACGATTTAGATGAAATTGCACACGAAGGATAGCACCAACGTGCACAGGGGATCGAGGCGAAGCTTGCCAACCAGTTAATGGCGATGATGGTCCGTCGGTTGCAGCGAATTGCGAGCTTCGGCGAAAAATTGGCGGCGGCTAGGGTTTCACGCGGCGCTGCTTGCTCGAGGCGAAGGCGGCGGACTTAGGGTTGCGGGCGGAGTTGCGGCGCGGAGTCAATGCTTTTATAGCCCAAAGTCGTGGCTCGGGCGGCCGGTCACGCGGGGGCGGTACGGGTCGGACTCGAGTTCGCGTCCGGCTCGTGTCTCGGTCGGAGGAGGACGAAGACGACACGGGCCCTGCTTGTCAGCGACAGAGGGAGAGAGCGCGACGCGTGCGGTCGGCCGACGCGATGCGGCGTGCTTGATGGGCCGCGGCCTCGGCCCAAGATGGACGACGCGCAGACGCGCTGTCGTTGCGGGCCGGGAAAAGAAATGGGCCGGCGCGTGGGAAGCAGAGCAGGCCGATGGAGGCGGCGAACGGGCCGCCGGTTGCTGCGCGGGCCGAAAAGGCAGGAAGGTGAGGGGAAGAGAAAGAAAATGGTTTTCATTTATTTTAAACCCTTTTCAAATACATTTTCAATTTGATTTTGAAATTCAAATCAAATTCAAACATCACAGCATGAAAAATATGCACCAGCATAAATGCTCAAGCAAGTTCCTACCATGTTGCAACTTTATTTCATAAAAATATTTATTTTACCCATTTATTTAATCACCAAAATTATTTTGACTATTTTTTTTAAAATTAAAAACTAGGGTGTTACGTGGCGCGGCTCGCGAGGCGATGGACGGGGAGAGGGGCAAGGCGATGAAGTCGATGGTGTGGAAGGAGAAAGCTCGACAGGCAGTGGACGAAGAAGGTGGATGCTCCAGGAGAAACTTGGACCGGCTGGTCGAGTTCCTGCTCGCACGGAATTATGTCCCCAACTGAATTTACTTTAAAATGCCACGTGTTGATCTTTAGCTTCTCCATTTTCTTTATGGAATTGCGTGTTATTTTTATTTCAAACAAAAAAGAAATTGATATCTCCAACTATGTACTTCTTTCATTTTAAATTATAAGTCGTTTTACTTTTTTATACAAAATTTGACCACTCGTCTAATTTAAAAAATTTACGTAAAGATAATTAAATTTAAGTTATTTAAAAAAAATTATTAATAACTCAAGCCATAATAAATGAAAATAATATTTTGAATAAGACGATGGTCAAACTTTGGGTGAAAAAGTAAAATGGCTTACAATTTAGGATGGAGGAGATACAGTATTATTGAGTTGTCCAGCAGATAGTTTTTTAAAGCTAATAAGCGGGCTGATGCTGTGAGGAAAACATTTTGTAGCTAAAGAAAGCTTAGCGAGAAGATGAATTATCTATGCTGTTTTTTTAAAGGAAATAAACTTGTACGAAGATCTGGAGTTTGATTTATCGGCCGAATAAATTTGGTCGTCTACTAGCGCACCAAATGAGCCCAATGCTCTTCAAGATGTGCTTCTTCTCCTTATCGGGCCATCTCAGCACTTCTGGACTTTTGGTCCCGTTGCCACCGGCTCCTTTATACTGGAACGATGACTTCCCACCAAGAGTACTCTCCCACCAAAATAACAATTGTCAGTTACAATCTCCCCTGCATCTCGCTCACTTGTAAACTACTCCAAAAGTATAAGGCTAGTGGAGATGATCATTGCCGCCAAAATAACCCGTTGGTGTTTTGCGGGTGGCATAGTTCATTTGTCCCTCGGCTCTAAATTGATTATGTTGTTCCTATGTTGCTGTCCACACGGCCACACACCATGGCAGTAGTAGTTTCTACTCTACCAAACGGGCCTGACAGAGACTCCATGGATGTTGGTCGCTCCAGAACTCTCGCTGGTCGACGCCGGGCAGCCGTGGACCATGTCTGTTCCAATCAAAGCCCAGCGCCGGGACAATAAAAGATATAAAAACCCATCCATCGCTGTAACTGTAAGCATCAGCGACAGCTTCGTCGCAGGATCGCGGCTTTGCGAGCACGTATGGGCTTGATCGCAGATTGATCTCTATCCGGCACTATCTGAATTCTGATAGCCTAGTTACGTGGTGCATTGGAGCAGAGGTCCAATGGCCTCACAAAAGAAAAGAAATATGAGGTGGTGAGCGATGGTCCAGAAAGCCGTCTCGATTGCGTCGTTTCCTTGATCGCCAGCGCCTTGGCTTCTCTCAGCAGTTCCTGTCTGCTCCGTTGGAGATGTCCGTCCATCCCAGCATATAATATTCCGACATGCCGTGTAACTGATTCACGGTGACCCTCGCCATTCCCCACACCTTCCCAGCACGTCTGTCCACCATCTGTGGTAACACACGGCGGCGTCATCCCATAAGGCAACAATGGGCTCTAATGCGCGCCCCCACGCGGTGCTCATGCCGTACCCGGCGCAGGGCCATGTCATTCCGCTGCTGCAGCTCGCCAAGGTGCTGCACTCGAGGGGCTTCTTCATCACCTACGTCAACACCGAGTACAACCACCGCCGCCTGCTCCGGTCCCGCGGCGCGGACTCGCTGGCCGGCCTCGACGACTTCCGGTTCGAGACCATCCCGGACGGCCTGCCTCCGTCCGGCAACAACGACGACGTCACGCAGGACATCCCCACGCTCTGCGAGTCGCTGCTCCGGAACGGCACCCCGCCGTTTAGGGACCTCCTCACGAGGCTCAACAGCATGCCGGGCCGGCCGCCGGTCACCTGCGTCGTGCTGGACAACTTCATGAGCTTCGCGCAGAGGGTGGCCAACGAGATGGGCATCCTGGCGGTCGTGTTTTGCACCATGAGCGCGTGTGGTTTCATGGGGTACCTCCACTTCAAGGACCTCATGGACAGAGGCTACTTCCCACTCAAAGGTACGGTACGACCATAAGTCCAGGCGTCCAGCAGCCTTTATAGCTGTCGTCGACCATCAAGCTCTCACTCGTTGCTCACATGTATGTATGTGTTGCTGCAGATGAGAGCTACCTGACCAACGGGTACCTGGACACGGTACTCGACTGGGTGCCCGGGATGCCGGGCATCCGTCTGCGAGACATGCCTAGCTTCATCCGCACGACGGACCCGGACGACTTCATGGTGCAATTTGACAGCAACGAGGCCCAGAACGCGCACCGCGCGCAGGGGATGATCCTCAACACATTCGACGCGCTGGAGCAGGACGTCGTCGACGCGCTGCGCCGCATCTTCCCTCGCGTGTACACCATCGGCCCGCTCCTCACGTTCGCCGGCGCCATGGCCCGCCCCGACGCGGCTGCGATCTCCGGCAGCCTCTGGAAGGAGGACCTGAGCTGCCTCCGGTGGCTGGACGCCCGGGCGGCCGGCTCCGTCGTGTACGTCAACTTCGGCAGCATCACGGTCATGACGCCGGCTCAGCTCGCCGAGTTCGCGTGGGGCCTGGCGCGCTGCGGCAGGCCGTTCCTGTGGGTCATCAGGCCGGACCTTGTCACGGGCGACAAGGCTATGCTGCCGGAGGAATTCTACGCTGAGACGAGAGACAGAGGGCTCTTCCTCAGCTGGTGCCCGCAGGAACAGATCCTGTCGCATCCTTCCACCGGGCTGTTCCTGACGCACTCTGGGTGGAACTCGACGCTAGAGAGCATACGCGCCGGCGTGCCGATGATCTGCTGGCCGTTCTTCAGCGAGCAGATGACCAACTGCCGATATGCCTGCACGAACTGGGACATTGGACTGGAGATTGACAACAATGTCACGAGGGAGGAGGTGGCACGGCTCATAAAAGAGGCCATGGACGGTGAGAAAGGCAAAGACATAAAGGCGAAAGCAGCAATGTGGAAGGAGAAGGCCGTGGCGGCAACAGATGGCGGCGGGACCTCGAGCGTTAACATTGATCGTTTGATCGAATTCCTGCTTGAAGGAAATGTTCCTACAGCTGCAAGCTAAGAATATGAACAGTTCATGCATATGAAAACCAATGTATAATGTTACTAGCAAATTTGCATTGTGTACGTATAAGTACTGAAATTCTTTCTATCATTCGTGACGGTCAGTTTCAAAGTAAAGATGAAAGTTTGCTTGTAAGTATTTTCAGGTAGGACCAGTAGTTTCACCTTCCATGCTACAGAATGAACACATTTATTCTTGTTCGAGTAATAAAACCGCAGTAGGAATATGTGCAGATCGTGAGTAAATCTGCTTTGGGGAAGATCAGGTTTTTGGAGAGCATCGTCACGCGAGCGCTCGATAGTTGATTCTTCTTCCTGCTACTTCTCGACGACTTAGGTTGATCGGCACTGCAACATTACTGTTGTCGGCTCTGTTACCGCTATGTTGCAACCCATCCTTTGTTTTCTATTATTACAATCATATAGTATCATGATCATATCGTTATGCTTAGATCACATGTGCACATGTATCATGTCACAAACATGTTATTTATGTTTTTTTGATTAAATTTGTAATGAATTTGTCTAAAATTTTAACTCTAACAAAGTAACGATGAGGTTTATGGTACTGCTAAAAGCATCATCTCCTAGAGTCATTCTACACATCTCACTATCTAAATCATTATTTGGAGAGCTATTTGCATAAAAATCACTTTCTATATCTTTTCTCTCTCCAACAAGTTATGGTCCATAAGAAGAATGGTATTTTCAGCAAATGTAAAGTTGAAAGGCCATCATCTACTATGAGTCCAGGAATGTAACCATCTTCCTTGGCTCTAACAATGAATATGCCTAGCATATATGCCACTAGATTGAAAAAAAGATTAAATGGTGATTAAGGATCACTTTGCCTCGAACCTTTTTTTTCAAATAATGTCCCATATTATTGTTCACTTTAACTGCAACACTCCGTAGAAATAAAATTGTTGAATCCATTAACACCACAAAGGTTAGAATCCTTTCATCCTTAGAGTTTGTTGAAGGAAGGGCCACATAACTTTATCATAAGCCTTCTCAAAATCAACTTTGAGGATCACACTTATTCATCCTTTTTATAAAAGGCACAAAGATATTTTATGTACAATCGTGACACCCTCCAAGATACATCTTCTAGGTAAGAAGGCAATCTAATAGGGTTGCCCCACTTTTTGTGCCACACTATTAATTCTATTTGTTGCAACTTTTATAAAAACCTTAAAGCTAACAAACAAATATGTCTATGTTGTTGAATTTTGATAGCCTATGGGCGTTTTGGAAGTAAAGTGATAGTATCATAGTTTTTTTTATCAAAGTCAGCAAGGGAAACCCCTGGCCTATGTTTTTTAATTTTTTGATAATGCAGACCTGTTTAAATTCGCTCTCATGAGGAGTCGAACCCAGGTCTGCTGGGTGCTACCCAGGTGCTCTAACCACTAGGCTAGAGACCCTTTCACGTGATAGTACCATAGTTGAGGCTAAAAGGAGATAGTTCTCTTTGAACAAGTCATGAAGCATGTCCATCAAACCTGCTTTTATGACCTTCCAGAATACTTAAAAAAATCAGTGGGAAACCTTCATGTTCAAGTTCCTTATTCATTTGAAAAAGAAGTTAAATGCACTAAGATCCATTAACTTTGTGAGGAGGTTTCGGTTAGATCCATCAACTGTCGAAGTGCCTTTTTAAGTCCATAAACTTTGTATGCCATGTCACTTAGGTCCATACCCCTCTACATGGGCTTCTCATGTTGACATGGCCAACCTCGCGTGCACACTGCCACGAAGCGAGCAGCCGCTCCGCCTCATGCGTAGGCCACATGGTGAGAGAAGCCCACGTCAATGTTGCTGCAACTTCAACAAGCCATGTCAGCATGAGAACACCAATATAGAGGATACGGACCAAGTGATACAATATATAAAGTTTATGGACAAAAAGTCACTTTAAAAGTTGATGGACCCAACTGAAACTTTCTCACAAGTTAATGAATCTCTACTGCATTTAAACCTTTGAAAAATAACCTCTTTAACCTTAATTTAGTACCATTCTCCACATGAGAAATTTGTGGGATGTCATCGTCTCTACGTTCCAGCATGGAAAAATCATTTTATTTTGGAGGACCGAACAATTTATTGTAGTAAGATGTGTCCTCTTTAAGCTCGCTCTCTTTCTTTTAAAGTTTTGTTATTTCCTTACGGCCAAAAAATTCACTGGTTCCTATGTTTACCATTAGCGACAAGCTAGAAATACTTTGACCCTGTTTAGATCCATCTAGCTTGGCTAGAGCTAGAGTTAGTTTCTAACTCTAACTCTGGCCCTAAACTAACTTTAGCCCTTAAGGTGTTTGGATATAAGGGTTAGATTAGCAATAAATATGTTTTCCCAATTATTTAGCTTATTTAAACCATGTTTCCATCAAAATTTAGTGTGGCAAGTATTTGTGTGGCAAGCATTTGTGTTTCCAAGGCCAGCCGGCTGCCAGGCCCATGCGTTGTCGTTGAAGCCGTCTCTGTCCATGGCCGCCCCAGCTCCTGCACACAAGACCAAAAAAGAAATTGTTAGTAGCCACAAACGTGAGTCCCTGAACATAATCCAAAGATGCTATTCAGAAAAATAAAAGGAGCATATCAATTCTTTTTAAGATTGTTAGGGCACTATGCAAGGACAAAATGCTACTAATGATGATGATTCCAGAGCAGAATGAAACATGGTACTTCGTTTTCACAGAGATTCTAGACCTCATTGATCCCAACACAGATGCAAAGAGTGTTCTGCAACCAAACTGAAGAGGTCAATGCACCGCCCCCATGTCTCGTCGTTGTGTGAACTGAAAGCACGAGAGCTAACTTCGATCCATCAATGGCGCCTACCATCAGCACAGAGCATGCACACGTAAAGCACATCACGCTGCAGCAGTTCCTGAAACAGCAGCAGCTGCTGCAGCACCGGCTGAAGCCCGCCGTGATGTGGGGCTGGCCAGCGACGGCGGCGGCTCTCGGCCGCCACGTGCCCGGCGACGACGTTGCGGACGACGTCGACGAAGACGGCCTCGGCGGGACGTGACCGGTGGTGGCCGAGTGACCGACGGCGGTGGCAGCGATTCTTCCTCCGCGGCGGCGGCAGCGGCGATTCTTCCTCTGCGTCGTGTGACCAGAATAGCCGATGCGTCGCGTGCGTGAGGATAAGGCGTGATTCCGTGCGGCTCCAGATAAGAAATTTAATCACGTGGGCCCCAGAAAACTAGCCCAAATAATTACCCTTTTGAGATGATAGTTTTTTGGGTGGGCTAGTTAAAAAAACTAGCTTTAGCCCTCATGTTTAGCTACTTTTAGGTTAGTTGAGTGTAAATTAACCCAAACTAGCTCTAGCTTATGAGATCCAAAGAGGGTCTTTGTATTGTTACCCCCTTCTAATAGGTTTTTTTCTCAGTCACACAAAAGATTTGCATGTTTTTACATTAAGGAGAAAGGTTTTAGTATAACTGGGTGTAACACCTGTGTTATATTAACTAAAACCTGTCATGTCATCATATGCACTGCAAAGCATTCATGATTAGGTCAACCTTGATATGCATTAACTAAAATAAGTTTACATTTCATAGATTGATTGTGTTTCTGAAATGTGTTGTCACATGAAATAATAAAACCCTACTTTCGAACGTCATCTCAAATACTTAGTTTATATTCTATGTACTTGAGGTGTAAACCGTATTTACACTACTGTCAAGCATAGTGTATAAATCTAAGTCCAACCCTAAAAATGATTTTCATATTTGAAGTTGAATTTGGATTTCAAAGCTTATTCCCAAGTCTTGCAATTCAAATTTAAATTCAAATTGGAATGCTATAAAAATGATTTTTGAGAGTCAACCTGGTCAACCAAGGGTACTATTAGGTTATTGACCTAAAAATGTCCTTGGATGATGTTTGTGATCACTAATAACCAACCAATTAAATTAGAAACCAAATCGAGTTTGAATTCAGTTTCAAAAACCCTTTATTTCAAATTCTAGATTTATCCCCTTTTTTATAATTAAAAATCTATAAGAAATTTGGGGATACTCTAAAAAGATAGTTTGTAGATCTTGTCAAGAGCTACAAAGTTGGTATTCAAAGTTTTTCAAGTTTCCAAAAATAATTTCAAATGAATTTGAAAATATAGTTTTTCAACATTTGTCCCCTTTTGATTTTAAAACCCATAATTCAAAAATTATCCATAATTTGAGAAACCTTTGTATAGGAAAATTTTTTGGTTTGACAAGTTGAATATTTCATATTTTTGAATATTTTCAAGTTTTATTAAAAAATCAAAAGTAATTTCAAATATTTATTTCTAGGGTTTTATTCCCCTTTTGAATTTAAATTCATATTTCAAATTCTATATAAAATTTAAGGATGCCAGTTAAATAAAAAGTGTAGCTCTTAAAAAGTTATGCAAATGATATTTTTGGATATTTTCAAGTTCTTATATAAATTTTGGAGTAATTTGTAATTTCAAAGAAGTGGCATTTCTGTAATTTTCTTGAACAACACCGAGACCTATCGTCGGCCGCCATCGCCGGCTTCTCAAGCCGCGCCGCTGTCCACCGCCGCACATGCCACGGCTGCCAGCGTGCTCCTGGACATGTGAAGCTTCATCATCGTCGTGTCGCCCGTCCATACCTCGCCCTTGCCCTATAAATAGGTCGGCCGCCGCCACTTCTCTTCTTCTTTTCCCCTGCCGCCGCCGACGACGACCTTGCTCCGCCGCCCAAATTCGCCACCGTCGCTCCATCTCTACCTGCTTTATCTTGCCTGAAGCCCCGCCTTTACCTTGCAATTCTTCTGAGCCAGTTCGTGCCCGCTCTCGCCGTCTGAGCTGCCCGCACGACGTCGTCTTCCTCGCGACCGGTCGCCGAGCCGCCGCGAGCTTCCTCGCCGTCCACCGCCGCCAAGGTGGAAAACATATTTCCTTTAACCCTCTCATCATGCTCTCCATGCTATCCTGCTCCTCATGCGCACCGTGGTTCGCTCTCTGGTACACAGGACACGCCGTGACGCCGTCCTTGCCACTGGAGCGCCGCCGCCGCCATCAGCGCCGCTGTCTACAGCTCGCCTCAGCCACTCCGAGCTTTCATTAGCGTGTGCACCAGACCCACGGTGAGCTCCTGCATCTCTCCATGCCTTCAATTTCACCTCTCTTGCGCCGTAGGGTCCGGTCACCGTGCGTCGCCGCCGGCGTGACCTTGCCGCGCCGCCGCGTGCGTAGCTGTTTGAGCTAGAGGCCAGAAACGGTTTCATTTTCTGGCCCAACATCTTCGCATCGATGTCCTGCATATGCTCATGCGCTCGCCATCGCCGAAAATCACTCTGGTGAGCCTTGCCGCCGCGCTCGAGCTCCGCCGCGCCGCCATGGCCGTCGGCGTGGGTGCCGCCGTCGTCCCGCCGCTCCATTAGCTAGCCCAGGAGCTTTGTCTTGTTGTGCTGAGCCTGTAGGACCAAACCTCATCGCCGGAGACCTCGCCGTCGGCGAGCAATCGCCGGTCAAAACCCGGCCGCCGCCGGTCAACGTCGGGAGGAATTTCATTTTTCCTTTTTCTTTTTCTAGAAATAATTTAAATGCTATTTTATTTAGAAAATCATAGTAATTCATGTATAGCTCCAAAAATTCTAAAAATTTTTATGTATGTTCTTTATGATGTCATCTACCCAGAAAAAATATGAAATGCTAAAATTGAATACTTTTTGCATAAATTAAAATTAGCCCTTTTAATTGAAAAATGGACCTTCAATGATTTTTAATAAATAAAATAATTGGCTTTTAATTCTAAAATTTGTTTTGGCATCTAATTAGGCCAAGAGCTTTTCAAAATAAAATTTTGAGCTCAATTAGACAACTTAAATTTTTATGCCTTTATTTAAATGTTTTTAATTAATTAATTAACCCCTTTAATTATTATAGGAATTGTTTGACTTTGGGATTGATTGATGACCTTGGGTCATTAACCCTAATGACCTTTGGCACTTTGATTAATTGTTTGCGCTTACCTTGATCATGTCATTAGGGCTTAAATAACGTTATTTCATGTGTTTAATAACTTTCTTAAATAATGTAGTTAACCCTAATGAACTTAGTAAGTATGTTTTGGTTGGCTTGCAACTTTATCGTGAAGGAAAGTTGTACTCAAGCCTTTAATCTGGTTTACTATTCAATCATGTTGAAGCATATCATTGTATCGTATAGTTTTCGATAACGGAGGGTTTAACGTTGTCACAACAGATCCCAAGGAAGAGCAGACTCAGGAGTTGGGAGTTGATCCGGAACTCGAGACCGTCTACCCCGACCACCAAGGCAAGCCCCGGATGCATTCAAACCCTATTCTATTTTTATAAAAGTTTTACCGCTTCAGTTAGGATATGTTGCATTAAGTAATAGAAGTTGAGTGAAAACTCACCAACTGCATTACCTGTCTTACTTCCATATTCCTTGTTACCTATTCTAGAAGATGCATAGTAATGCTTAGCCCTTCTTAATTAATTAAGTGTTCAAAAGTAAAAGAATGAAAAAGATGAGTTTGGCTTTATCTGTGGAAACGTGATAATAGTTAATAAATCGAGTCCGGACGGCTAACTTGCATTGGGAAAGGAGTCCTTTTGTAGTGTTTTCGTCTGTTGATGCCCTAGGTCCCGTGTCGATGGTGAACTGGTGATATCGAGAAATTAGAAAATCCACATGCATGAAGTGGTATACGGTGGGCCAGAGTCCCCACGTATGTCATGGAGTGACTTATAGTGGGCCAGAGTCCCCACATATGTCATAGTGTGTTATACTATGGGTTTAGGTTCCCATGTATATCGGTACACTGGGTCGAAGTGCTCACGTGTATCATGTGGTGATATATGGTTGCGGTTGTTATCCTGGTATATCGGTTCATCTGATATGCTTAGGAGTTAGAGTCTCCTGTATATCAGTGACCTAGGTCCCAGCTGGGTATATGAAAATGGATTCGAATCGTCGTTGCTTCTTGAAGAAGAAGACTCAATCGGTGTTCATCATCGTAGTAACAACTTGAATAATGATTAAGGTTTAAGAAGGAAGTTGGTTGGTAATTTTGATCTTAATCAAGACAGCTTTTCTTTCTTTCTAGCTTTTGTGCAAAATTTCTTATCTCCTGCAAGCCTTACCTTGTCCCTCTAGCCTGCATTTCCTGAGTCTTCACCCCTCTTTTTCGTCAAGTCAGTCTTGTTGAGTACTTTTGTACTCAGGGTTTGTTAAAACCTTGTTGCAGGTGAGTCTCATGGGCAGGAATGCTTCGCATCCTGCTGCATGACAGTCGTCGAGGAAAGTGACGACGAATAAGATATCTCGCTCTTAGGCAGAGCATCAAGGTTGATGTACTAAGTTATATTGTTATTCCACTGCTATATGGTTTGTAATATTCCAACTTATGGTTTGTAACTAGTTTGTAAGCTTATGTTATTGTAATCCTTCCGCTATTTTACTCCGATGTATATTATTTGTATAAAACTGTTGTAATACTGTAATGTCTCTTTGTAATGATTGATCCTGCTCGGAGAATCGTGGATGATTCGGGATTTACCCGACAGACTTATTAAGTTTTATGGAATATATTCATAGTTATTTGGAGTCTGTTTAGACAATGATCATGCGTGTGGGCCATAGGTTTAGGAGGTTCTGCCACACTGGGGTGTTTTTACAAGATTGACAATGAAGCACACACCCCTTATAAGTTTTTCGCTAAGCTATTACTCATTGTATTACATAACCTAGGCTCTTGGCGCCGGCGGTACTGGTCATGCCCGCGCACGTGGTGTGCGGCAGCACCTTCTGCATTCGCCGACGTCATAGCCACCAGGAAAGAGTTCCCTAAGGGCCTCATTGTCCTCCGAATTGCCACCGAATAGGACGTTGAATTTGTTGGCTGCAGTGGACTCAGTCAGCGGTGATACCTCACCAAGCCGCTTCAGAATCAGGTACTCGCCGCGTGGACGCTGGTAGCCTCGACATGCTCTGGGCCGCGAGCCGCCAGCTACGCAGTGGCCCGGGCCACGGTGTAGTGGCTTTCTTGGGCGAAGTCGGCATAGGATGGCTTCGGGTCTTGGCTTCTTGACTTTGCCGGAGAAGGTCTTGAAGCGGCGCTGTGCTGAGGTCGTGTTCGCCGGCGGCGGCGGGGTTTCCAGCACCGTCCGGTCGACAGGCAGAGGGGTTGAGCACGACACCTCCTCTGGCTGGGCGGGCGTCGTGTCCTGGGGGTCGGCGGCGGCCTTCGCGACTGGCGTGGCCTCCGCAACGACTGTAGCCTCCGCGGCGTACCCATCTTTGGCAGGTTGGACGACTGCCAAATCGGCCGGCGGCGTGGCCAGGGCGGCGCAGTCCTCCACCGGGAGCGTAGTCACCATAGGAGGGGTGGGTACCGGCTCCAGGGCCGGCCTTCCGCCCAGGTGCGCGCTGCCGAGTGGTGGTAGCGGGCCTTCGAGAATGACGGCCCAAGCGACGTCCCTCCAAGTAGCCATCGGATCTACGGAGTAGGATTCAAGGCCCGAGCTGTTGACTGGAGGCTCGATCGGTGCTTCAGCCAAAGGGCGAGCAGACCGTCGCCGCCAAACCTGCGAAGGTTGGATGGCGCAGCCTACCTGCTGCTTCCTCTTCCGCTTACAACGACGGCGCTGGCGTGAGCGATGACCATTGTCACGCTGGTGGGAGTGGTCGGACTGGGCCGTGCCCATGGCCGCGGGTACGCCACCGCCACCCACGACGTCGTTGTCATTGCCGCCGCTGCCACGCCTTGAGAGAGCGGGTCCAGAGCCCTGCACTCCGGCGCTCGCCCCATGGCGCTGCCGCGGACGCGACGGCTGCGCTGGTTGATGAGGATGTTGGGGAAGCATGCGCTGCCACCCATCAGCGTCCGGAGCGGTCGCACGATGCGCCGACCCCAGACGCTGGTGGGCGGGTATTCGCTCCGGCGCAACGACGGTGGCCGGACGCCCGCTGCGCCCATATCGGCTGGAGCGCTGTCGAGCATGCGCGCGTCCCTCCGTTGGCCGCACAGGGATGCCGCTCACCAACTGGGGCGCGGCCGGCTGCGCTTCCTCTGGCGTCGGCGCTTCTAATAGGTTTTCAGTTTTGAGCACGGAACCAAGCGATTTTCTCCTTTCTCAACGAATAAAAGATTCTCCATTTTTCTCACTTGGCGAAAGAACTATCGTTTATACCTTTTTTATCTTTTTTTTATCTAGCCTGTCAATCGTAGTCTCGTAGAGGTAACTGCTTCCTTCCTTTGTTCTTTGAAGTTCTTAGCCCAGTCCCAAAGATGTTGCTCTAAACTAAGGTGACCATTATCTTCTTAATCCTCACTTTTTTATTTGATTTGTGTAATAAAATGAGTTGTTTTATCATCGCTTATTTACACACTAATAATTATTATATGCATGGACTGATCCTTCAAAATTATGAACTTTTTTTGATAACATAATTATGATGAACTTTATCATCTCATGAAGCGGTGACTTCACGACCAAATACATTGCTTTGTCCTTTGCTCTACTGCTCCCCTCTGCGCCGCGCACGCTGCAAGAGCAGGACTCTTGAGGCCGCTCCGGACCGGCAATCTTGGGTCCGAGCGCTCGGACCCCAGACGCCGTCGGAACGGCCTCCCGCGCGAAGCACGCCCGGTCCCGCCAGCGCTCCGTCCGCGGCTTTAGCCCGCGTGCGTGCCTGCTGTGTATGTGATTTTCCCGCGTGCGTGCCTGCTTCGTTTCCTTTTTCTTTTTCTTTTTCTTTTTTATTTTTCTTTCATTTCTTTTTTGTTTTATATTTTTCCTTTTCTTTTTTTCCTTTTTATGCTTCATTTATTATTTTATTTTTTATTATGTTTTATATTTTTTTTTCTTTTCCTTTTCTCTTTTTGTATTTTTCATTTTTCATGCATCATTTATTATTTTATTATTTTAAAATTTTATATTTCCACATATTTATTTATTTATTACTTTTTTCTTTTGTTTCTTTTTGAATTATGTTTTTAGTGATCTTCTATTATTTATTTAGCGATGTTCTGTCATATATTTTTTTAGCGATGTTCTAGTGTGTTTGCGCGATATTCTGGCTTGTTAGCGTATGTTTTGCGATGTTGTGTATTTCTTGTCGATGTTGTGGCGTGTTCTTTTGTAATGTTCTACTATGTTTCTTACAATGTTCTAACGTGTTTATTGCAATGTTCTAATATGTTTTTTTCGATGTTTTAGCGTGTTTCATACGATGTTCTAAACCTCTCAATTTTTTAATAAATTTTTTTAGTATATCTATGTGCGATCTTATTTTAAAAAATTTATTATAACAAATTTAATGGTGCAATCGAAATTTAATTTAGCTTTTTCGTTGGCGAGTTATAACGTTTTTAGTTGGTTGATAGTTGGTGGGGCCCGCCTCTGGATCCTCCTGCCATTTCCTGCGCGCCAATCCCGCGCGCATTCCGGCCTTTCCCGCTCGCGTACGCGCTTGCGCGCCTGCCCGCTGCCGGACAGCGGCCCGGGTCCGAGCGGCCGGACCCCAATGCCCCCGCTCCGGACTCCCGTTTCGTTTTCCATCCGGCCAGAAAAAAAATAAAATAATAAAACAGCTCCCTCGAACGGTCGAACCACTCCACACCTAAAACAGCTCCCACGCGACGCTCGCCTCCGCCGCCGGTGCCGCGTCCAGAGCCACCGGCTGTCTCGCCCGCCGTCGTCTTAGGCCCCCAACACGCGCCACACCTACGCCGGCCGGAGGCTCGTACCGCTCTCTGATACGCCTGCGCCTCACCCACGCGACGCTCGCCTCCGCCGCCGGTACCGCGTCCAGGGCCACCGGCCGTCTCGGCCGCCGCCGTCTTCGGCCCCCAACACGCGCCACACCTACGCCGGCCGGAGGCTCGGACCGCTCTCTGATTTCGCCCTACTTTTCCGCATCCCCATGATGGCGACTACTGCCCGAGCAGCGCGCCGCCGCACGCCGGTTGCCCAGGCCCTCTCCACGGGACCTTCTTCAGCGACGAGCGCCCCACCAGGTATGTCCACCCCTTACCTTGCGCGAAGCCAGAGCACCCAAATCCGAACCTATGCTGTTTGGCTGTTTCTATTCGGCTCTCATCTGATTACTGGAATTACAAGCGTTTTATGCCTACAACCAACTTCGTTTTTTCCCAAAAATTATCGACCATGCATGCTTACAGAAGTCCCAGCTCAACCAAGTCACGCCACATCGGACCTGGGCGTCACAACTTCGGCCAATCCTCGATTGGTATGTTGCTCCACTCCACTATTCTATCAGTGTTCGACTTCATCTATGCAGCTCAGCGTATGTGTGACCTTGTCAGGACGAATTTTGAGCAGCATTGCTATTGAAATACGCATCAGGTGGCTTGAGGTCCTCGACTTTCATTCACTTCACATCCATGATTTTGTCCAGTGTTTGATGCTTTTGACAGTATATGCCAGTATCCTATTGCTGAGCAAATGTGTGCATTCCTGTATTGGTTCAAATCCATGTTGTTCATGTTGGTTCATGTCTAACTGTTAGGATTGTTCAATTAATTAATTGTTGAAATTTATTAAATGATACATTTTTATGTATTCACAGGAATCAAGTAATTAATTTTTGAGCTTTAGTAAATGATACAGTTCCCTGTATTCACACTTTCACAGGAATAGCGTCTCCTCCAGTCAGCCCTTTTTTCTGAGTGTCCACAACAATCTTTGATATTCAGTTACATCTTGCTCTCTTGCATTGTGCTGACAAATTGCCTGAATGTGTGAAAATGTGAACTCCATACTTGCCAGTGGTGTACATGAATATGTCTTGGATTTCCTTTTTTTCTTGATGTAGCTTCTAAGTAGTTTATTGTGCAAAGTAGTCTATAGTATCATTGCATAATTTGAAAATGTTCTTGAAGCTTAACTGCATGGCATCACCGAACAGACGACCGATTAAGTTCCATTTGCTATTTGCAAAGGTCACTATGGAGTGTTCATAGCCCTTCTCATTGTTCCATGACATCTGTTGGTACCAAGCAGTGCAGGTATGATGATATGTGTACCATTTTGGACATACATTTTTTAAATGCATTGGCTTCCTCTGTTATTGAGACATATATGCGGCTTTAGGGGTAGTCGCTAATTGTTCTTGAAATCCTAGACAAAGGACTGTTCTTCCAGATTCAGTAGATGCTACAATGACCAAACAAAAGAATATATATACCGTCAACTTAGATTTTATTTGTCCATTGTTTGGTTTGAGTTGTGACATAATGATTAAAAGACATGTCGTCCACCTGCAAGGTATCCATGAACCACAGTTGGCTGCATTCATGCAAAACTATCAGCCAGATAGCTAGACCTCAGGATTTTATCTTCCATTGCAATGAATAATTAGCAGCAGACATTTGTCTATGCCTGACCTCGCATCCAGATCAGCTGATGCCCCTGTTTGTTACGATGATGACAGCTTCACATTTCTAGGCAATAGAGCTCTACCGGATGTCAATTATTGTGGTAATTATATGCGTTTATTATGTCATATTTTTCTTTCACAAACTTCCCATTAGCTTATTGCCATGGATGAACTGTGCTTCCTACTTCTATTTCTTGGATATAGTTGTGCCCTTCCTTTGTTTAATTACCAACTGCTACCATATTGCTTCTTCTCCAATGATTCTCCTTTAGCAGTTTAGTTCCTATTGTTCTACTTGATCTGTTTATGCACCATATGCTGAAATAGCGCGCCTTTTAACTACACAAGTTGCTTCCATCAATGAACAGCCAAACCAAATGGAGATATACATGGACAGCTCTCAGCAAGGAGCTTTCCTTTGAGATTCCATCTTCTATCACGTCGAAGAATTAGGGGCGTACTTATGTTCGTTGATGACAACGACCCAACATCAATACCTGGTGATCTTCTTTCTAATGATAGCAATGTATTAATTATAGACCAGCAGACACCTACTAATGAAACAAACTCTTGCCATTCTGGTGATTCTCTTTATTTATGATTCTGTCACTCTTTTATTATCTCAATTGCCTTGCTGCTGCTATATCATGTGCAATTCTACCATATCCAATTTATTTGTCTACTCCTGTTCGTTCCTTTTTTTCTTGTTCCTCAATTTTTGGTAATGTGGATTCGTCTGTTTTTCCTTCTGAAACTGTTATAATTTTCTTGCAGAGCATGCCTTAGGTTTTAATTATTTCAATGGTGGTTAAGGGTGCAGAAAACACAGGTGATCTGTTGCTCTACAAAGACAAGAAGGTGAATTCAGCAGAACTATGAATAGTCATTCTAAGTTTGTGTTTGCCCGTTATAACTCTCTTATTTCTCAGTATGTGTGTGAAAGAGAGCACAATTCAATGCTCGATCTTCACATTCGTCTCACCCTGCCCCAAGTTCACACAATACAACGAACTCTTGCAGAAAAGTAGTGTCATTTTTACAACAATTCTCTAGATGTTGACCTTTTTGCGGACAGTGCACCAGTAGCAGTTTCTGCTCTCCCACACCCTAGTAGTTTACTGATACAGACTCCATGGATGTTGGCTGCTCCAGGACTCGCGCTGGTCGAAGCCGCTACAGCCTACATGGCTGCTATGGACCGTGTCTGCAGCGATCAAGGCCCAGCACCGGGACAATAAAACCCATCCATCGCTGTAAAGGATCAGGGACTGCTTCGTCGCGGGTTCGCGGCTCTGCGACACGTCTAAACGCGACGGTAACGTAACGATGCCTATCTGCCACGATCTGGATTCTGATATGTAATGGCCTAAAAAAACATGGGGTGGTGAGCGATGATCCAAGAGCCGTGTCAATTGCGTCGTCTCCTGATCAGCGCCTTGCCCTTTTCTCATTTTCTGCCAAAAGTCTGCTTCGCTGGAGATGTCCGGCCCACCATATATATCCAACTACTATCCCGATAAGTCGTAAAACAGGCGTAGCTGGTTCATGGTGACCATCGCCACACCTTCCCAGTACCCCCATCATCTGCGGTTACACACGTCGGCGTCATCCAACATGGGCTCCGACGCTCACCCCCACGCGGTTGTTCATCCCGTACCCAGCGCAGGGCCATGTCACGCCGCTGCTGCAGCTCGCCAAGGTGCTGCACTCGAGGGGCTTCTTCGTCACATACGTCAACTCCGAGTACAACCACCGCCGCCTGCTCCGGTCCTGCGGCGTGGACTCGCTGGATGGCCTTGGCGACTTCCAGTTCGAGACCATCCCCGACGGCCTGCCTCCGTCCGGCAACAACGACGACGTCACGCAGGACCTCCCCATGCTCAACGAGTCGCTTCACCGGAACGGCGTCGCGCCGTTTCGGGACCTCCTGGCGAGGCTCAACGGCATGGCGGGCCGGCCGCCGGTCACCTGCGTCGTGCTAGACAACTTCTTGAGCTTCGCACAGAGGGTGGCCAACGAGATGGGCATCCTGGCGGTCGTGTTCTGCACCATGAGCGCGTGTGGCTTCATGGGGTACCTCCACTTCAAGGAGCTCATCGACAGAGGCTACGTGCCACTCAAAGGTACGGTACAGTCATATGCTTCTCAAAGGGGAGTATCAAACTCTCACTCGTTGTTCTATGCAACAGCTTTCCTCACATGTATGTATGTGTTGCGCGTACCGCAGATGAGAGCTACCTGACCAACGGGTACCTGGACACGGTGTTCGACTGGGTGCCCGGGATGCCGGGCATCCGTCTGCGAGACATGCCCAGCTTCATCCGCACGACGGACCCGGACTACTTCATGGTGCACTTTGACAGCCACGAGGCCCAGAACGCGCACCGCGCGCAGGGGATGATCCTCAACACATTCGACACGCTGGAGCAGGACGTCGTCGACGCGCTGCGCCGCATCTTCCCCCGCGTGTACACCATCGGCCCGCTCCTGACGTTCGCCGGCGCCATGGCCCGCCCCGACGCGGCTGCGATCTCCGGCAGCCTCTGGAAGGAGGACCTGAGCTGCCTAAGGTGGCTGGACGCCCGGGCGGCCGGCTTCGTCGTGTACGTCAACTTCGGCAGCATCACGGTCACGACGCCGGCTCAGCTCGCCGAGTTCGCGTGGGGCCTGGCGCGCTGCGGCAAGCCGTTCCTGTGGGTCATCAGGCCGGACCTCGTCACGGGCGACAAGGCTATGCTGCCGGAGGAGTTCTATGCTGAGACGAGAGACAGAGGGCTCTTCCTCAGCTGGTGCCCGCAGGGAAAGGTCCTGTCGCATTCGTCCACTGGGCTGTTCCTGACGCACTCTGGGTGGAACTCGACGTTGGAGAGCATACGCGCCGGCGTGCCGATGATCTGCTGGCCGTTCTTCGGCGAGCAGATGACCAACTGCCGATATGCCTGTACCAACTGGGACATTGGACTGGAGATTGACAACAATGTCACGAGGGAGGAGGTGGCACGGCTCATAACAGAAGCCATGGACGGTGAGAAAGGCAAAGACATGAAGGCGAAAGCAACAATGTGGAAGGAGAAAGCCGCGGCGGCAACAGAAGGCGGCGGGACCTCCAGCGTTAACATTGATCGTTTGGTCGAATTCATGCATGAAGGAAATGTTCCTACTACTGAAAGCTAATAATATGAATAGCACATGCATATGAAAACCAAATTATAATGTTACCAGCAAATCTGTATTATGTAATTATAAGTAGTACTGAGTTTCTTTCTTTCTTGCATGGCGGTCAGTTTCACAGTAGGAAAATATGGAGTCGCATGAACATGTCAATTTCAGAACTCGGTGTGAAGAAGATGCAAGCTTGCTTGTCAGTATTTTCAGGTAGGGCCTGTAGTTTCACCGACCATGCTGCAGAACGAACTGCGAATCATTTTATTCTTCTGTGAAACCGCGCTAGAAATTAATTGGTGCCGTTTCCGACCAGAAGGAAAAAAAAAAGTTCTTGTTGCAATAAAACTGGGTGGCTCCTCATGAGTTGTACTTGCATATTGAGATATGATGAACTAACAGCACGGCAGCACTTTTTGAACAATAACATGCCACTGGAACTTACACTAGCGAATTCCTGAATTATGAACTTGAAATTCAGTCGACCGTACAATGGAGTCGGTGAAGAATGCAATGCAAGAATTCAAAAAAGAATTATTAGAAATAATGAAAGAACAAATCTTTGGGAACTTTTTCAGTCAAGATGTGAGAGTATCATGGACTCTGTTACAGACCACCAACAGTCTGCATCAGATTGACATCAGATCATGTTGCCAGGATTCTCAGAAAGTCAATTTGGTGTGTTTGGATCTGAATCTGACACTACAGGCCTCGAATCTTCCTGGTTGTTTGTGATTGTAGCTGGAGTTGAAGTTGGCTGAGCTGACTGAGAGCCTGCTAAGATATGCCAGCAGTAAAATATCAGTTCATTGAAAACAAAGTGATTGTTTACAGTTGTTATGTTAGATACATTCAACTGTCAAAAAATGGCATAAATTTTAAGGTATCAAGATTTTATAGTAACGGGTATCTTGCAGCATTAGAACTATTGAGCCAAAATGTGCCTGTTTCCCAGGTTTCAGCAAAGAAACACCAAGCTAACTGACAAAGAATGATTGGAGTAGCATACCAGATGCATCATCAGATTCCCTTGAGACTGCATGAGGGGGCAGCTGGAGTCTGAAATTAGGCGGAAGCGACGGCCCTGGTGGGAAAGAACCATCCATCTGTGCCGTTGGCTGCTGAAAGAACGGTGGACGCGTGGGTTGCTGCATCGGTGAGAATCCAGTCCTTGGATTTGGGCCACCAGGCATATACCCCATGTATTGGTAGGGTGGTCCTGAAGGAGAGGCTGGACCATACATCTGAGGGTAGTAATGTTGTAGCACTTGAGAATTGTACAATGCCTGCTCATCAATTTTCATGTTTCATGGTTTCAGTTAGATTGCCAGGTTTGTGCTGGTGTCTCATTCTGGTACAAAATGCATGATGAGTTTGATGACCAATAAACAAAGCCCTATCATGCAGACATCGCCAGGTTTCATTACTGAAAATACTTTGTATTCAAAATGAGAAGTTTCAATACTGAATTCATAGTTTCAGATCATGGCAAGTAAACGATTTAGCCAATAATTCATATAGTAATGCCAATTATTGCAAAAACAACAAAGATGACACTGAAGGGGAGGAGATGATATGGAGACTGGATTGCTTGCCTGTTGGTATGGATAATCAGGTGGGAACCAGCACCTGCAAAAGTTTGCAGAACATCTTCAGTGCCTTATAAAAGAATGATAGTGATTGCGCTGAGCCTGAGCCATGGGGCCCATCATCGTCCCTCACTCCCAGAGACATATCTACCAACTATCATGGTTGTAAAGCTAAAATTATCTCAGGAGGCACTATTGTATGTCGAGCTAATATTAAGGCCCCCGTTTTCAGGGATTGCATCATATTAAGTAGTATCAATAGTTCACTAGGAAAGGTTGCCTGCTGTAAAATACTTCTGCACCTTGCAACAACTTAAAAACATCTGAACGTTTGGCAAGATCACATCAGAAGTACTAATCATCAAAAAAAAATGTCAGGTACACTAGGGATTAAACGAATACCATCCTTACGAATTACAAAACATGATCTCAGAATTAGCCAGTAAAGCAGCTATAGTAACTCGTATAGCAAAGAAGTACTAAATTGGTTATGAAATCCTACTCCAACTTTTAATGAGTACCGCAACTATATGATCCATGCCAATGGATTGGTACGGAGGACATATATTTGCAAGGTATGATTAGTACTTATATCTGTATAACCAAATGGAACTAAGATGAATGTAGGCAATCCAATGTGCAGCAAACCAACAAAGTGAAAGAGATTGTTTGCAGGAACCAACAAAGTGAAAGAGATTGTTTGCAGGCAAGGCAACACAGCCATGGTGGTCTGCTGTCTGGGGTAAGAGAAGGAAACAGAGGGTGGCAGTAGCGGGACCACCAGAGTTGAATGCCCATGCTGAGCTGCTGTCTCCCTCCCATCGGCCCAAATTTAATGGACCTATCACAGGGCCCAGCAGAAGAGGCATGGGAACACGTGGGTCCATCTGCGCCTCTTGGCAACTGAACCCACCTGTCCAATTAAGGAAACGATAACTGAAAGCTGCGCCTCGTCTGAAAGAAACATGACTGCCTCGGTTCCGTGAAAGTGAAACGCACGCAGTAGTCAGCTGCTAGCTCGGTAAACGGAACATCAACAAAGACCAAGTGACCTTTTGTTGTTCTCTCCCCACAAAAGATAACTTGCTTTTCTATCACAAAACTCTACTCCCTCCTTAAAAAAAGATGACGTTATAGAAAACGTGTCAGTCAAATTTTCTCAATTTTAATCAGATTTGTATAAAATACGCGTAACATTTATATCTTCAAATAAATTTATTAAAAAACTAAAATTAAATTTTTTTCGATGATACTAATTACTTAACATAAATATTTATATATTTTAATATATAATTATCGACAGTTTAAAAACATTGATTTCTCAAAAAACAAGAATGACATCTATTTTGGTACAAGTTCTCTGAGGCTGGGGCTCTCTGAACTTCCAGATACCCAAAAGCAGCCACTGCGATAGGGAGTTGTCACGACCTAACGAGAAACGATGTGGCTATCCTCTCCGGATGAGAACAAGAAGCGAGAGAGAGAGAACACAGTGACACGGCCATGAAATGGACATGTGCCGCCCCTGTCAATTGATAATTCAGAGTTGCGGTGTGCTCGGATCCCACGATGACGACGCATATAGCAGCGGTGAGAGGCACCTACGTAGGCATACGGCACTCGATACAAGCACACGCGTACGTAGGCCAGCGCATCATCGTGATCTCAGCTCGGCAGAGCCGTACAGGGATACGTATTTCTACGGCCTAGCTCCAGAGATTTTGAGGAGGAACAGCTGAAACGTATAGGCGACAGGAGCACTCACCCGTACTGGGGATTGTAGAACACCGTGGCGGCCTGAGGTGGGGTCATCTGCGACGGCATCCTGTAGGGCGATCCCTGCGGCGGCTGATCCGGCACGTGCGGCCCGCGGCCGGCACCTCTCCCTGTGGTGGCAATGGCACGTTAAATAAACGCAACACGCACCAAAGAAATAAATAATACACCGAGCAGTACAGTACAGAACAGGGCAGAGCAAAGCAGGCGTATGCATGTATGGAGCAATGCTTGCGAGAACAGTTGTACTGCCTGTGCAAGGGAGGCCTCGCCATGTGCCCGGCGCAGGTTTCGATTGACCAGACGATATCTCTGGTTTTCTTTCAGCGTATGATTGCTTAAACTATTATCTTTTCTATGTTTTGGATAATAAAAAAAGATATTATTCCTTCAACAAGGAAATACATTCTGTTCTGCACTGTATTTGGTCTAGGAATGATAGATAGAGAAAGAGTTTTCTTTTAAGTGAGCAATTGCGTAGATTAGCACAGTGCTAAATGATTCAAAGCTGTCCTAGCTAGCCAGCACTTGAACCTACTCCATTTGGTGTGCATTATTGTGTGCGCGCTGTAATGCACTAAACAGTTCTGCAGAAATAGCATGCAGGTTGTTCTACTGTGAAAAAGGAGAAAAAAGACAAATGCCGTTATAAGCCGGCTTGTACTTGAAAAGCAACATATGATAGACAATTAATATCGCATAATGAAAAGGGAAACCGGAAGAGATTCCAATTTAGAATAAGAGCCTAGCTAAGGAGATGCAGTATATATTGGGAGGCAATATTGAAACGAAGGGAAACTCTACACTGAAACAAATCGGATAGCTTTTCATGCCGCAGAATCAAGCATCGATTCCTAATTCCTCCAGTGGTTGACACTCAAACGGGTCAAAGTCTGGAAAAGACTACTACAGGAAGAGTAGTAGAACTGGTAGTATATGCTGCCGAACATTTTGTAAAGCCATGCATCGGCATTCGGCCAAAATGCTACCGGAATCCATGCATCTTGTATGAGAGATGGTTGTACCAGCACTTCGCCGAGATGCCTGGACTAATTTATCAGCCAGATTTCATTGCTATCCTAGACTGAGCAAGGTGGTGGGGGTGCCGGGGGGGGGGGATGGGTGAGTAGACCAGATAGCGTGCAGGAGGAGTGCAGAGAACTAGGGGGGGCAGCCACTGCAAGGCCAGCCTGGGCTAGCACACAGCCATGAGACCATGACGACTCGTGTGGTGGTAGCCGTGAGCCATCAGCCATGGTTGATTAGTGCCTGCGGCCTCCCCCCGTCCCAATGCAGATATAGTAGTGGCCGTCCTCGTTGCCGTGTGCTGGCGCCCAGTGTTTCACCAGCTGGGCTGGGAGTGGGCCCCACCCATCTGCCAATAATCTCCCCTCTCTCTCTTCCCCCAGGGAGGAAATCCAGAGCGGACCATGGTGCCCTAAACCAAGCTTATCCGGTTAATTGCGGTACCGCCGCCGGCGCTAATCATGCCCCGGTTATTACTGCCATGCACATACGCGTGCCTTGCGACGGCAAGCAAAAAAAAAAAAAAAAAAAGACAGCAGGGGGAGCATTGATTTGGTTTGGTTCTTCGGTTCGCTCACCTCCTCCTCTCGGCTGCTGCTGCGCGGCCCGCGGCGGGCCGAACGCCGCAATGTTGCAGTTGGCGCGCCGGCCGGCGATCATCGGGTTCGGGTTCTGCACCGCCCGCGCCGCCGCATCCGGGTCCCGGAAAATCACCTGCGCAGGGACACAGAGATGGAAAATACATCTAGTAAGCATCGATCTTATCTGATATAAGGCAGGCGGCAGCCGATTGATCGGCCGGAGGAAGGTCAGAGAGAGAACGGCAAAAGGCAGGGGTCGACTTACGAAACCGTAGCCCTTGGAGCGGCCGGTGTCGCGATCGGTGATGACAACGGCCTCTAGAATCTCGCCGTATACTTGGAAGTGCTCGCGCAGCCCCTCGGACGGCGTCTCCCATGCCAACCCGCCCACGAACACCTTCGTCAGCGTCGTGTCGCCGAACCGCGACCGGTGGTGATACGGCCCCGCGCCGCCGACGCCACCGCCGACCGGAGGCGCGTGGGCCGGGGACCCACCCGGTCCCGAAGATGAGGATGAAGCCGCCATCCGCCGCACGCAAGCAAGCACCGTAGCGTATCTGCTGTCGTCTGCGTCTCGTCTCCACTTTGGTGCGGAGGCGCGCAGGGCTTCGGTGGGCGCTACGATATTCCGGTCGATCTTTACGGGAGTCGCGCGCGGGCGGCACGACCCGGACTCGTGAGTCCTGACTCCTTCCTTCCGTGGTTTCAGCCGATCCGTCTTGGGTCGTAGAAAGACCTGCTGCGGCCCTCTTGCGGTTGCTCCTCCCTCCCCTTGGGTTTCCTAGTATACTTCACTACTTCCATAACCTCCAGGTCCCCTCTCCCTCGGAACTCAGTAGAGATGGATGGATGGAGCAGGGTATGTTAAGACAGAGGGAGGAGACGACGGCAGGCGACCAAAGAGGGGGAGACGGATCCGGGGCCGTGGCTGTCTGCGCTGCGCTGGAAGAGAGGGGTTCGGGTGTGGGATGACAGCTGCTGCTGCGTGACCCTTTCTAGTCTCGTTTCCAATGGGACTATAATAAGCCCCTGCAACAACGCCAGCTCCTCCTTGTTCTCCATACCATCTCTTTTTTTTTTTCTTAATGATGCGTCCCCTCTGAATCTCTCTCTCGGCGAGGGCGAGAGATGAGCGCTGTGCTGCTGCCACTCCCCCCCCCCCCCCCCAAGTTTTTCGAACCGAACCGGACCGGCGGTTGGACCGCTAAAAGATTGAACCAGGGCCTACACCGGTCTGGTTCACTTAAAAGATCGGCCATGCAATCGAACAATTAAAAACTGGTTAAACCGATCGCTTTTTTATTGAACCGGTGAACCGGGCGGTTCAATGTGAACCGGGACGGTTTTTTAGTTTATCCAAAAATACCCTTGGTGAGCTCAGGAGAAGGTTATCTGTTCATGGGTATTATTGGAATAACGTGTCAATGTGCCCTTTATGTTGCTGGGCGCGTGAGGGAGGGGAAAATTCCCCATTCAGCCGCCACTTTTTGCTTCGACGGCGGCGGCGCATCGAGCATTCCAGTTCGTGGCTTCGAGCTGAGGCGGGGCGAGCAGGCGCCAGGCGGCCGTGTGCGTGCGGTGCGGCGGCCGGCAGGGCGGCCCGCGGCTGCGCCGTGCGCGTGCGGTGCGGCGGCCCGTGCGTGTGCGGTGCGGCCCGCGACGGCGCGTGCAGGCGAGCGCGGCCGTGCGTGTGCGGTGCGGCGGCCGCCAGGGCGGCCCGCGGCTGTGCGTGCGGGCGAGCGGGCGACTAGGCCTGGACGACGGGCGGACGACCGCTGCTCTGCTGTCTCCTCATCTCCTGACTGCTCTGGTCCACGCCTGTTCCAACTTCCAACTGGCTACTGGTGAGCCAAGTTCAAGTTTTAACTTTTAGGTTTGAATGTTTGATGTCGTATATTTTAGCCTGTTGTTATTTGATTCGATCTGGTGAGTTCATTGGTTAAGCTCTCTGTTACTGTTAGTATGTTAGCAATGTCCATTGTCCAGATCTAGTTAATTTGTTAGTTGCTACTGTGACTAAGTTCATGTGGAAATTGATAACTTTCTTACTATTTTATTGTTTTGTTTTCACGTGTAGTGGATTCTTCAGGCACTCCTACTCCTACTCCAATTAGCACTGAAAATTCTAACCAGAATTCAACCCCATCCCAAGAGGCTACCACAGAAACAAGGACAAGAAGGAAAACTAATCCAGCATGGGACTATTGTACACAGATTGTGGAAGGAGGAAGAACGAAGATCAAATGCATGTACTGTAACATGATTATTTTAGGTGGAGGAATCCATCGTTTCAAGGAACATTTGGCGAAATGGCCTGGTAATATAGTTGCATGTAAGAAGGTTAATCCTGAGGTTGGGCATCCAATGTATAAAAATATTGAAGATTGGAATGAGAAGAAAAAGAAGATGCAACAAGACTATGTGGAAGGACACCCATATAGGCCAGAACCTGGAGAGGATGATGTTGTTGAAGTCTCCACTACCAAATCAGGAACTGCTGCAGCCACATCAAACAAAGGAAAAAAAGACTTGCTACTATTCCTAGTGTTGGCAAGTACTTTAAGCCTAGAACTGGACCAGGGGATCAACCAACAATTAAGAGTGTTCTTCAAGAAGAAGCGGTCAAAGAGAAGACATATATGTGTGTGACAAGATGGTTTCATGATGCAACTATTCCATTTAATGCAACTAATTCTATTATGGTGGAATTGCAATTGATGTCGGAGCAGAACCTCAAGAGGAATGGAACCCAATAAGTTTCTATTGAGTACCATGCTTCATGTGTTTCTTTCTTATTATCCCGCACTTGATATTTGAATTTATGAACATGTGGCCTGTGAGGCTGTGATTGTAAGATTATGTTTCTATCTTATTATCACGCACTTTGTATTTTGAATTTAAGACCATGTCATCCTATATTTTCATGGTGGAACCTTATGCTTGTACAATTAAATCATGTTATTCCAACTTCCATCTGTCAATTATTTATTATAACATATATATATATATGATTTATATATGCACCGATTCAAAGTATTTGAGGCCGTTCGATTAATCGGTTCAATTTAAATTGAACCGGTGGTCTATCGATTTTTTACGGTTGGACCAATAAACCATTGAACCGATGGTCTCGCCGGTTCGATCACCGGTCCGGTTCGAAAAACTTGGCCTTCCCCCACTTGGGTGGGCGTCCTCCCTGTCGCTCTCGGGCGGGCGACCACCCCGAGCCCCGGCCCCCACCCGCAAACGTAACGAACGGCGACGGCGCAGGGCAGCACCGCACCGCACCGGCCTGGAGCCGTCGTCGCCGAGGCCGATCTGAGTTGGTGGTGGCGTCGGCGGCTGGCCTGGCCTAAGCCTACTTGCCTACCCGCTAGGTACGCCTAGTTGGCGTAGTTGTTGTTTGCTACCAATCGCGGGGAGTTGCTTCCTTGCCCGCATCGGCCACCCCAGCGCGGCGTACCTCGCTTTGCCACCGATGTGATCAGGTGTGGACAGGCGGACACACGCGAAGCGATCTTAGCTGGACGCTGGAACAAGGACCGAGGACGAGGGGTGCAATACAAACTCGAAAGCCGGCCGGCCAAGTGTGTAATCATTTACAAGCAGGTCGTCGTGTCCGCTGCCAACAAACGTCGTCATCAATCTGCTAATGGATTCATTAACTGAGACCTGCCATTTTCGTACCACGTACTTACTAGCCGACTCATGCTACGCGTGGTTACACGGTTCTGTGGAAACAAAAACGTCTCCCCCGTTATAAATCATGTCGAGAAACTTAGTACAAGCAAATTCCATGAAAGAGCCTACTAATTCCGGAGTTGGTGAACGGTGACCATGGAGATAATCGGCGGTCTTTTCTTTTCGATACAGTAGAGGTTATCATTCGTTATCCACAAGGCAGGCTAGGGCAGACGACGGCAGTGAACCACGGGTGCCACGTCAGCATGCAAACGTTTTCCGGCGTGGCGAGAGCCTTTGGTCCACGAAGCCCCCCGTGCTGGCCTAGAAAAGCACTGCAAATTTTTAAGGCGCGTTGGCCTTGACCTCTCCTTCGGAGTTCTTGATCCATTGTGGTGCGCAAATCAGTGACCTCTCGTCTGCCTGCATTTTGGTTCGATCAGCATCCTCTCTGAGTAGCAAATCCGGTTTCAGAAGCTTGGTTCACCGAATACTCCCTCCGTCCCTAAAAGCTTGTAAATATATGAACAGGGCCGTATCCGATAAAGGATGCAAACGTAGGTACAGAGGCTAGCAGCAGCCGTGGAACCGGTGGAATAAAAAAAAATCTGCTACTCACGACCTGCTGCACGGCCTCTCTCGTCCACTCACTCCGTCCATACTACAGACTGCATGCGTTCTCGTCCACCCATTCCGTCCAGACTCGCAGACTGCATGCGTATGCGCTCGAGAGTCAAGAGATAAAGAAGTAGGGGCAAACTGGTAATTTCTCATGGTCGCTAGTTTTGCCTCGGTTGTGCCGTTTGCAAGCTTTTTCGGACAAAGAGAGTACTAATTATCCCCCGTCAACCTTGATTCACTACCTGACAGGAGATTAATTTCCACGACAGTGCGCACTTAGTTCACCCAAACTATGCTAGTACAACACGGAATCGCCCGTTGGGAGGCACGAGGAGCTGCTGCAGCCTGCCTGCACTTCTCTGAAACTCCCTTTGGGGTTTGGGCGCAGACGATGCGGCCAGGAATAACCGAACACGCAACTTGTGATAGCAACCGATGGGCACGCCGCCGTCGACCTTTTTTCCGCTAATTACCAACCTGTCCTCTAAGCAATCCAGAACGGATAGAGCTCGCGAAATTCTCTACTCGTCGTCCCACTTCTCCTGTTTCATCCCCGGCCGGGCCGGTCCCCGCGCCATGAACATTGTTTATTCTCTCCCTTTATTAGTTTCCAGCGCGCGTCGCGTTGATCGGCCATCCCATTAACAACGGGCGCCGGGCTAATAATCCGCCGGTCGCTGTCAGTCGTGAGACGGGACGGGCCTACGAAATCCTCCTGCGAGCACGAGCATTGGCTGGCCACGGCCACCGGTCGGTTTCTTTAACGGCAAGCAACGAGGAGGAGCTAGGCCGGTGATCCGTGAAGGTCAGATCTCGTAGGAAGACGCCATGGAGCGGGAACAGCCCGCGTACATACGCCAAACGAGAAGGACGACGCCAACCGACCCACCTCGACCTCCACCGGACGAATCATCCGATGTAACAGAGTATATCACTTACTACTAGCCCCGTTTTAATTAATTTCCTCTCGTTATATGTATGATGATGATGATGAAGAGCGGATCTTATTAGCTGTGTCTCGCTGGTTCAGACAGCGAATGAATGTCGTGCTTGCAGCAGGAGGAGCCACCGGACATCTAGCTAGCGGATGCCTTTGTTTATTGTTGCTGCTCGCATTGTTTAGTTTCTGCGCACCTGGCGTCTGTTTCCGACTTTTGTTTGTTGTCAACTCGCGTGGCGGGATCGTTAGCGGCAGCCGCGCCTTCCGCGCGCTGGACAGCCGGCACCGGCAGCGGCACGAAGCTTTGCTATTGCTTGCCGCGGTACGACACGCGCAAACGTCCATTTATTTCGCGGCGAACCGGCAGCAGGGCAAATCGCTGTGCCCGGACGCCCGGACGTGAACTGCTCCGGTGGCTGGCACTGGCAGGCGCGATCGATGCCATTACTTGGTCCTGTACTCCTTTCCGTAGCCAATGGCTTCTGTTTTTATGGATCGTGGCCCCGCGTGGCCCTGGTCTCTTCAGTGAATTTAGCACCAGATCGTGTCGAGCTGTCGTCGACGATCTTACTTGCCATGCTGGCTGGGCCTACGGTACGGTGCAGCTAAGCTTAGGAGAGCGCTGCGTACGGCGAACAACAGGTGATGCGATCAGGAGGGCAGAGCTCCGTCATGTAGAGTTGCTGAATTACATGGAGAATGGAATCACAAAAAATGGTTGTACTGTTATCGGCAGAATCCGCGCTTTGATTTCACCAGTGCCTTGTGTAGTATTATATTATACGGGCCTACTGGGTTCACTTTGGGCTCTGTTGCGGAAATTTGCCGAGTCCTGATGCAGACTGGCACTGGCCATTAGCCCATTACCCTGTATCCGTGTGAACTGTGATCAAGGGCTCAAGGCTGCTTTGCAATGCAAACCTGGCTGCAGCTGCAATGGTGCGGAGTTCAACTGTGGAGGCCTATGTCATCTCAAAAAAAAAAAACTGTGGAGGCCTATGGGCTAATGGTTACGGGCCGGTAGGCTCATTTAGCATGTAGGATGCTTGTGCAGTACCTACTTCTTCTTTTTTTTATTTGGCCGAAACGCTTGTGCAGTACCTATGCTTTGTTGCATGGTGTGTCGAAAAGTTCAAACCATACATCTTCATCTCAAAACCATTTAAATATCTCCTTGGCTCGTACAAGTGGTTTTAAGGTGGTTTTATCATTTTTAGTAAAAAACTAAGTGAATATCTTATATATAAGGTTCTTATAAACCACAAAAAATATCTCTAAGGCCCTGTTTGGGCACAAAATACTATTAGAGTTTTAGAAAAACACTATGATTTTATTATATACTTTGATTTTAGAGTGCCACAAAGTGTTTAGGTGCAACAAACTTTATTATTTTGAATACCATGGTATTGCTAAAACTGTAGTGTTTTTCGAGTTTTAAAAACTTCACTCTTGACGTTTTTTTTTCTAAACCATGGTTTTGCATAACAGTGGTTCTAAAACTACAGTTTTCTTGATGCTATGCTTTAAACAAATAAAGACATTCTACAAAAAAAGGTACAAGATATAACCAACATGAATGCATACGACATTGGATATATGTTGCTTGAAGACATGCATGTATCCTATATATCACTTAACCAAACAGTGTAGTGTTCCACACAATGTCTTTGTGGAGCCATTCTACTTTTGCTATAGTCTATTTATATGGATGATATGATAGCATTGGTGGTTTGATTTTTGTTTCTTTGTCATAGATTTTTAGGGAGATTTTTTTGTTTGGGGTCACTTTTTTGTTTGGGTTGTAAGTTATTAAGTTGGAGTTCTTACCACCCTTGGAAGACCAAAATTGTTATTGTGCATATAGACAACAAAGGTTTATAACTTATTACTACAATTATATAAATTAGTTAGCATTACTATATATCCAACGGTGATCCGTACATCGATAAGAATGTTAAGAATCTAGCCATCGTTAGGTGTCTTGTTTTCTTCGTTTCAACATATAGTCCCATCATAATGTTTGCAATGTTGTCATTAGTTTTTTAGTAATGTTTTTGTTGTGACATTATGTGTAACTATTGAGTTCTAGACTGATAATTTTGCTTGGTGGTTTATACTTTCGTTAGCATACTTCCTACGTTTTATTTACATGTCACGTTAATTAGGTTTGTCCTAAGTCAAATATTTGCATGTTTGACCACTGGTTTTAAAACAATTATATATATTTAATTTGAAAAATACTTTCATAGTATTGTAAAACTATACAGTTTTACGATTTTTTTGAATTACATGGTCAAAAATAGTAATATTTGACTTAGGACAAACATAACATGACATGTAAAAAGCGAAGGAAGTATAAATTACACGTGGGTTTGTTCACACTCAATGTTGTTGAAAGGTCTATTTGGATTTTGGTAATTGAGTGACAACATTAGTAGATTAACATGTTTTATGAGAGAACAAAAAGTGACCAAATAGTCCACAAACATACTAGAGCTACATAAGCTATAAAAAAGGAGATGACAAGGATCGTGAAGTGCAAAGGCTCAACAATGAAGCTGAAGTTGAAGTTGAAGATGGTGGATAGATGTAGATGAGAAGGATTGAAAGCAAAGCAAGGCGGATGCATAAATATGGCTTTTGTCATGGGTGTCTATAAAAGTTGAATGGTCGAGTTTAAGATAGTCGTACTAAAAAGAGATAAAATTCCATTGCTAATATGATTATCTACTTATCTAGTGCCGCGAAGTAAGGTATAACATGTCTTAGATCGAGTGGCGTGAAGAGGAAGTAGAAGAGAACACATGACGACATGATTTGAAAATGCTAACTCATTGCTGGTCATCCTATAGAAGACCTATTGAACTTAATCATTTTAAAAAAGTTTAAGAAAAGATATTTTTTTTTATCCTTACCAACCTTAGACGTCAAAGTCCAGGTCGGTCCAATCATTGTTTCATAGTTTTTTGGAACTATTTGATCATCAAAAAATAATGACTAACCTAGCTTACGAATATTAATTACTCCATAAAAACTGAAGGTCAATAAGGCTTTCAATTTAACTCTTAGAAACATTAGATGTTTTAGATTTAGTTACGTGTTAAGCTGTAGGTCACGTATAATTAGAAACATTATTTGTAGTATACTAGTTTACGTGCTAAGCTATAGATCACGTATAGTTAGAGACAAAGGAACTATATATAGCGCCCACACATTTTCCCTCCTCACACACGATTTCCTCTTTGCCCACTCTAGGCCTGCCACACCCTACTCCATCTTCGTTGCCGCTCCTCTCCGCTTGTGTCGACCTGCTCCACCGGCGCCGAACCTTGTTGACTCGAAACGCCTCCCTCCCCGACGAGTGGTGAGCTTCTCCTCAACGAGCTCCTCCCGCCTCCATGCGCGTTCACTCGCGCCGACCATGGTGAATCTGGCAGATCTGGCGAGGACAACCATGACAGATCGGGCAACGGTCATGGCAGATCTGGCATGGTAGGCCTCATCCTTCTCCTCCGACTTTCCTCTTCACGCGTGATTTCCCCTCCGCCCACTCCTAGGGTCGTCACACCCTGCTTTTTCCATCTCCATCGCCACTCCTCCTCTCTGTCCTCTTCTCTGCCGCCGTTGACCTGTCGAGTCAGCTTGCTCCATTGGCACTGAGCCTCGCTGACTCAGAACGCCCCTCTCGCTGTCGTCTCCCCTCTCTCCCTCGCAACCAGCGAGCTTCTCGCCGATGAGCTCCTCTCGCCTCCCCGCGCCCCCACTCATGCTGGCCATGGAAAATCTGATAGATCTGACAACAACCATGACGGATCGGACAACATTCATGGCAGATCTTACAAGATAGGCCTCCTCCTTTGCCACCGCCGTCGGCGACGAACAAGAAGAAAAGTGGGGGACATAAGAAGGAAGAAGAGCGTGAGCCGTTAGATCAAGAGATCAACGATCCAAAAAAAATCAGGTGGGGAGAGAAACGCTTAGCAGATTGTTCTGCACTGCAAGGCCTCCTTACCTTTTTGGTCTTCGCATCCTCCCTCTGACTCCTGAGTCCCGTTGCTTCCGCTTGTGCCGGCCCTAGGCTAACCCTTGAACTCCACCGGATTCCCCGCTCCCACTAGCCGAGCTCGACGCAGCCCACCTCGCAGAACCCCAATGGAGGAGGGCAGCAAGGCGCAACTGCCGCCCCCATCTCACACTGAAGCCATGGAGCAGCCACCCCCTGTCCCAATGGACCAAGACGAGGGCCGGGAAGCCGCGGAAGCCATGGAGGAAGAAGAAGCCACCGCCGCAGATGTATCCGATGCCGCGGATCCCATGGAGGACGGGGAGGCGGCAGGAGACTCCGCGGCAGCCGCGGAGCCCATGGAGGACGATGCGCCCACGTCCTCCCCGACTCCATCCGCGCCGTCGGCCACCGCGGCCGTCGACGACTCCACCGTCGCGCGGAAGCGCCGCCGTCGTAAGAAGCAGTTCCCCGGTATGATTCCCACTGCCGGAGTCCGCGTCCTGCGCGGCTCCTCCTCCTCTTCCTCCCATACCGCGTCGCATCTGACAGGCGTCCCCCGCCGCCGGGGACGGCCCCCCACCTCCTCCTCCCTCCGCCTCGCCCGGGAGCTCGACTCTGAGGCCCTCATCGCTCTCGCTGCGGGGTTCCCCGCGGACACCCTCTCCGAGGACGAGATCGTGGCCGCCGTGCTCCCACGCATTGGCGGCGCCGAGCAGTCCAACTACCTTGTCGTCCGCAATCACATTGTAGCGCTCTGGCGTTCTAATCCCCTCTCCCCCGTTGCCGCCAACGCCGCGCTCGCATCCATTCGCGCCGAGCACGCTCCCCTTGTTGCCGCGGCGCATTCCTTCTTGTCCGAGCACGCATACATTAATTTCGGTCTTGCCCCCGCCGTCCTCTCGCTGCCTCCGCGGCCTCCTCCGTCTTCTCCTACACCATCCATCCTTATTGTTGGAGCTGGCCTTGCTGGTCTGGCTGCCGCACGGCACCTGATTGCGCTTGGATTCAAGGTGGCCGTCATTGAAGGCCGGCTCCGCCCTGGTGGCCGTGTGTTTACCAAGACAATGCGTTCTTCTGCTGCAGAGCATCCCAACATTGTTGCTGCTGCTGACCTTGGAGGCAGCGTTCTCACCGGTATCAATGGTAATCCCCTTGGTGTCATTGCTCGGCAGCTTGGATTTCCGCTCCACAAGGTGCGGGATAAATGCCCGCTGTATCTTCCAGATGGCCGCCCGGTTGATCCTGACATGGATACTCGTGTTGAGGCTGCCTTTAACCAGCTTCTGGACAAGGTTTGCCAGTTGAGGCAGGTGATTGCAGATGGTGTACCACATGGTGTTGATTTGTCATTGGGCATGGCACTTGAGGCATTCCGGGCAGCCCATGGTGTTGCAGCTGAGCATGAAGAACGGATGCTTCTGGACTGGCATCTGGCAAACCTGGAGTATGCTAATGCTGCCCCTCTTGCTGATCTCTCCATGGCCTTCTGGGATCAGGATGATCCATATGAAATGGGCGGAGACCACTGCTTTATTCCTGGTGGAAATTCCCAGTTTGTCCGTGCATTTGCTGATGGCATCCCGATATTCTATGGGCAGAACGTGAAAAGGATACAGTATGGGCGGGATGGTGTGATGGTTCACACTGATAAACAGGCATTTTGTGGTGATATGGTGCTCTGTACAGTTCCTCTTGGTGTGCTAAAGAAGGGGGACATCAAGTTTGTGCCTGAGCTGCCTGCTCAGAAGAAAGAGGCCATCCAAAGATTGGGTTTTGGTCTGCTTAATAAGGTTGTGATGTTGTTCGATCATGATTTCTGGGATGGCAAGATTGATACATTTGGTCACTTGACAGAAGACTCTAGCCAGCGTGGTGAGTTCTTTCTGTTTTACAGCTATTCTTCTGTCTCAGGAGGGCCATTGCTCATTGCTCTTGTTGCTGGGGAATCTGCAGTCAAGTTTGAGCAGGCTTCACCTATGGAAAATGTTGAGAAGGTACTGGAAACACTTAGGAAAATCTTTTCTCCCAAGGGGATTAACGTTCCAAATCCGTTGCAAGCAATATGCACTCGATGGGGCACAGATAGGTTTACTTATGGATCATACTCATATGTGGCTATTGGGGCTTCTGGTGATGACTATGACATTTTGGCTGAGAGTGTGCATGACAGAGTTTTCTTTGCTGGGGAGGCAACAAATAGGCGGTACCCCGCTACGATGCATGGAGCCCTGCTTAGTGGGTATAGGGAGGCTGCTAACATCTTAAGAGCAGCTAGAAGGAGAGCAAAAAATGGGTACTCTTCTGAGAAAATGGATATTAATGTTGAAGTAAAAGTGGGTGTTAGTGGTGAAGTCAAAGACACTGTCAAAGATAGCTGCATTGATTTGGACGATCTATTCCGTTCTCCTGATGCTGCTTTTGGGGGGTTCTCAGTTCTCCATGACCCATCTACCTCTGAACCAGATTCAGTTTCTTTGCTGCGTGTTGGAATTGGTGCTAGAAAGATAGGCTCTGGTTCACTTTTCCTCTATGGATTGATAATGAGAAAGCATGTAGTTGTGTTGGCTGCAATAGAGGGTGATGAACAACGGTTGAGTACAATGTACCGAGATTTTCAGACAAAACTGGTGGCATTGGATAGCTTGGGTGATGCCGGGGAAAGCCTTATCTCTCGGATAAAGGCTGCCGCTAAGAAATAATACCTAGGTCAGGATGTTGGAATGATTTACTCTCATCTGTAATAGTTTTCAGCCTGAGTGCTGGGTCTTATGCTCAGCATAGTTACTCTGTAATTCGTTGGTTTCATTAATTGCTTCATATCTCTTGACTCTCATCAATGCATAAGTCCTCCGATGTTTTTCTTTACTGCTGATGAGAATCATGAAAGATTGTATCGCCACATCAAACAATTTGGGATTTCTTAACGCTTCTTATTTGTAACCGGTACATATTAACATTATTGTCCGCATATTTTTTTTTTTGAAAGGTCTACACATATTAGTTAGTGGTTCTTGTTAGTTTTCTTTATTCTTTAGAGGAAATCATAAATTGTTTTTAAAATTATTCATCTGTGGTCCAGCTGTATGAAAAGAATATTCTTCATAGGGTCTGTTTAGAAAGGTATTTTGCTCTAGGGATTTCCCAATTCAGTTCAAGTTTGAACGGAACTATAAGGAATCTGACCCCCTATCCATACATGTCCTTTGTTTGGTCAGTGGGATCATTCATCCTTCTACCCAGTCAATATCTGTGGCCTAACACGTGAAATTACATGGTATTAGCAACACATGTACACAGCTTGTGAGGAAACACTTCCACTTCTCCAAGGTTTCAGAAATAAATCAACAGGTAACATGATTAATTTCAGCACCATGTCTGTATCAAATTAGCAGCATTTTATGATTTTTTTTGGCCCAACAGATATGTGAAACCTTCTTTTTATTGAGCAAATTATATGACTTATGTGACTCTTATACTATCGAGCACCTTTCTGCTCCATCCACTTCGATTTCAGGGCCTTGACATTATTTATTTTGTTAATGTAAGTTTCAAGGATTCACACTGTTAGTTGGCTATCTTAGTGTGCTCTTTGAAGCTTCTTGGGACATGAACTTTGAAATACTCCAGATAACATTTGCATTTTCTCTGATTGTTTATTTGTCCCCTAGCAATCGGATATAAGACTAAAACTGAGGAAAATTCAGTGTGGCCATATAATTTCTGTGTGGTTCATGAAAACTCTGCACTTGTTGCATGCTGTAAACACGGCCTCAGCCAAAAGGCTGCTGCTGCTGCCATATGCCGCTGCTATTGCAGTGTTTGGCTTAGAGAATGACAACTGCAGCTGCAACAGCTAAAACAGCTGTGCTGAACACCATTGCTAGCATCTGTAAATCTATATTATTCTTCTGTAGCATATCCTTCAATTAACATTACATCATGTTGCTTAGCTGAACATTTGCATCTGACCCAAGGTGGAAACCTCAGCAATGTTGGTTGGACCACAAGGCTGCAATTAAATCTTAAGGTTTTCGTGGTTTGCTTGGACCTCATTGTTACTACTATACTCTATTCAAACAGAACCTGTCTGTAGTAGTTGTATTAAGATGGTGAGCTCTTGGTGGCATCTCGCAAATGCGTGTGTTATTACATGCAACTGTTGGGCAAACGACAACAAGCCATTGCACCTGGCTACTAATTGATGGTAGCTTTGTATGATCTTTCTTAATGGTGTCATTAGATTCCTATACTGTTATCCCTGCCCGCTTTGATATGGCTTGTCGTTTCTTTTTGGCAATGAGCATGTAAAAGGGCATACCCAGTGTCATAGGCTCCCGCACTGCGGGGTCTGGGAAAGGGAAAATAGCCAGCAGTCATCCCTGCACAAATGTGCAGAGGCTGGGGCTTGAACCCGGGACCTCTTGGCAATGAGCATGTACTGCTTATTTTTGTGATATCTTCAATTGTATCTATATGATTCATCCTCAGGGAATTGAATAATGATTGGATAATGACCTGAAATTTGGTGACCCTTTTTTGACTACTGACGCAGACGCAGAAGACCGTTTTGATTTTTAAACCATAATGTGCTTGCTGACCTGTTTGTCACAATAGCATGTAACCTTGATGTTGAATGGCAGGCAGCGGAGTTTCAGGGTTATGATTCTGATCTGAACTTCACCCAAGATTAGATAATTTCTGAATTCTTCCGTTCATTGTTCATCTCATTCTTACGTCGTACTGCTCTCCTGGATGTGTGAACTTGTATATCTTTGAAAAACGCAACTGGTCACCGGTGAGTGCTTTTGTAGCAGAGAGATTGAGGGCATGTGCATGTTTGATATCCATGGATGAGAGATTGTGTTCCGTATTTTTAAAGTTGTTTGGTTCACGGTCCAGAGAAAATATTTCCCCTATCTCTATATATTGGATCAGCCGGTCATTTAAAAAATGGCCGGATATATTCATCCAGACTTGCTAACCCCATGTGTTTGGCCCAAAATCAGCAATAGATTGCACGCTGTACTAGTAACCACTAAACCACTAGTGGAATTATTGGGCTGGTGGGGCGATCTTGGCCGAATCCCACACGGATAATATGGAGTGGCCATCTACCAACCTGCAGTATGATATAGACGACCGTGTCAAAATCCTAGCTGTTCAATTTTGTCTCGCCGAACGGGTCCCGTCCGGTGCTCGTCGTCACTCAACTAGCTTTCCGATCCGTGACCACTGGTGCCGCTGCGGGCGGCTCTCAATCTTAATTCTCAAACCGCGTCTGTACAGGCAGTACCGTGGCCTTGCACTGTTGTACATTCGCTACTTCATGTGCAATGCATTTTGTACATGTGGTATGCCTACTCCTCGTCCTCGAGGAGGAAATGGGCGTTTCCGCGCCATTGGTTACTTCTTTTTTGTTTTAGGAACGGAGGACTCGCCATCGATTGCGTGGAGCTTACTAGTACCATGGAGTCAAGGAGAAAGAGAACGGAAGCACCAAATGCAGAGGACGATAGATGGACGTCGTCGGTGGCAGGCACTGTGTAGCCAGCCAGAGACGCAGTGTGCAGATTCATGGCTGGCTGTACCAGCGAAAGGATCGAACTATAGGCATGGTCAGCATGGAGAGCTGGCAATTCTCGCGACCAACATGAATGGTCCAGCGTCGGTGTGGCCTACACAGCACATCCCTCGCCGTTGCATATCCCGATCTCGCCTTCCAGTGTAGCATTGCCAAAGAGCGACAGAGAGGAGCCCTCTCAGCACCACCGGCACCGGAGGCATTCTGCAAGTGGTGAGATAGAAAAATCTCTCCTCTTGAACAGCCTGCTGCACGCATGGTACTGGTAGTTGCTTGCTTGGCGCATACAAGTCATTGTTCGTCACCAGCGTGCCAAGTGCTAAACCACCTTGAATTCATGCAGTGACGGATGACCTAACAGTCTCTGCTGATCTGGTCCGCTGGCCATCACAATTATGCCCTCTCGAATAACCAATGCTCCTTCCCTCACCCATTGCCTCACAGTGCTCACACAGTCAGACGGGGGTTGATCACTTGCGAGGTTAGTTTAGGCAGATTGCGACGGCAACATGAATTGGGGGGACAACTAACACCGTGGCCTAGCTTTATGGAAGCATCACTGACCCACTCGCCCGCGGATCCTCGCTTTTACAGAGCCGCACGACGTCAAATCATCAAGCAACCAACAAAATCCACTCGGAGATGGCAGTGGCAATGAGCCAGCAACTAGCGACCAGCGAGCTGCGGCAGTGCGCGGCGAGCCCATGGCCGGGAAATGGGCGCTGCAGCCTCACAGACAGAGGAGTGGGTCGGCTCAATTCACGGCTGGGTGGGGCACATGGTAGGCAGGCCGGCCGTTTCGCCTCGCCTGGGTGCCCACCACCGGCGGCCGGAAGGTTCGGCTTCGGTCGCTCGCGCGACGGCCGCGAGCGGTTCAGGCTCAAAAAAATAAAACGCAATCGCGGTCGATTCTTTCGCATATCCAACGTCCATCGCTCCGTGCCGTCACCTGCGTGGGAGCGCGATTTGCCGCCGCGCACCTGTGTCTGTGTACTCGCCTCCGACCGGATGCGCCTTTCCAGCCGCAGCGAAGTGGCGGGCTCCCGGCATCTGACCAGTATCCGCCGTAAAAGCGGCGTCGGCACACGGGGGGAGCCAGCCAGCCAGCCACGCGCTTCCCCGTCGGCGTCGGGTGCATGCGGCGAGCGGGTTTTCTTGGTTTAATTACTGCTACTTGCCTAGGATCGGAGGGGTGAGCCGGCATGATTTCGCAATGTACCCGCAGCCAGCAGCTCACAAATGGTACATGAAGAAAATGGGCACTGCCTCATGGCCATACACTAGACCTTAAGGATGGGGTCCTGAATTTATGGTACCAGAATCTAAGATCTGGACGCCATACCATTTTTCGTTCAACTCTAAGATTACCAACATTTATAGTATGGAGTAGTAGCGGTTCAGTAATGTCGACTGTCGAGTATATCATACATTCATACCGAGTGCCCCAATGAGGCCACGACACACACAATCTAGCTCTAGCTGGTTAGAGCATGCCACTTGCCGCGGCCAACCTCGTCGCCCTGGTACACATGCTGAACCTGATGGACATTTTTTTACCTCCGAATCTGCGATCCCCTTGATTGCACATGAGATGCGGCGGCGACCGGCGACAATGGTTTGGGATCTAATGTCCAGCATAATTATTAACTAATCAGTCTGTCAATCATCAGTGCTACTCTAATCTCTACTACGTGCCAGAGTTTAAAATTCAGCGGCAGGGCGCCACGGTGCCAGCACGTTCCCAAAAGCAACCGCGAGCAATGCGACATTCTGTAGCATCACGAGACCGGCCGAACCCGACCCAACACACGTCAAACGAAATCGGCACACCTCCAAAATCTCGCGGGGCCCGCCGCGCATTAATTTTCAGTTCCATTCCCAACAGCACCGCCACCGTCTCTCCCACCGGCCCGCGGGCCCAGCGGACAATGGCCCACCTGTCACTCAGATATCCGAGCACCGTAATCTCCAGCTCTATTTATACGGGTGTGTTAGCGAGTAGCCCACCAGTGTCAGCGTCGTGTCCGTCCCGTCCCGTGTTCGTCTGGCCGCTCTTCCCGTTCCGTCCTGTGAGCGTGGGTAAGGTGGAGATCCGGATTCCGGAGGGAAAAACGCCCAAGGCCCTTCACTCGATTGCTACGGTCTGGTGCTGTACTGCTGGCCTGCTGCTGCTATCTTCCCTCTCTCTCTCTCTCTCTCTCTCTCTCCCCCATTACTCGTGTAATGGCGAGGAGGCAGTAGCGCTCGCTCAGTGGAGCAGCGGCAGCGCGGCGCAGGCCATCGCGGAACTGCTCGCCGCTGCGGTTCAGTGGCGTGTCGCGCGCTCCATGCGGCGGCACTGGTGCGGCTCGTGAGATCCATCAGCAGCGGCAGGCATGTCGCGGCCGCTGTTACACAGGGGCGTGTCGGGGATCGGGGGCAAGCTGGCGGCGGCGGACGAGGCGTACTACGACCCCAAGGAGCCCAGCGAGAACGGCATTGGCGGCGGGGGCTTCGGCCGGGGCGGCGGCGCGCGGGGGAAGCGGCACCTCGCGGCGGCGGCGGTGAAGATCGGGGTCCTGCTGCTGGCGGCGGCGGCGCTCGTGGGCTCAGTCGCGTGGGCGGGGACGCTCTACGCGGGCCGCGGCGCGGCGGCGCGCGCGGCCGCCGCCGCGCAGCACCGCGGGTACCGACGCCTGCAGGAGCAGCTGGTCACGGACCTGCTCGACATCGGCGAGCTTGCGGGCGGCGGCGTCCGCGCCAAGGAGGCGGAGGTATGCACGCCCGAGTACGAGAACTACGTGCCCTGCTACTACAACGTCACGGACGCCATCGACGTCTCGGATCTGGGCGCCGGCGTCGTCATCAGCTACGACCGCCAGTGCACGCGCGACGGCAGGGTCACCTGCCTCGTCGCGCCACCGAGGAGCTACCGGATTCCCGTGCGGTGGCCCAGCGGCAAGGGCTTCATCTGGAAGGACAACGTGCGGATTAGCGGCCAGGAGTTCTCGTCCGGGAGCCTGTTCAAGAGGTGTGTGAACGAAATTTGCTCCGTCGCTAAAATTCGAGGTGGTGGGTTTTGGTCTGCTGGGTGTGAATTTGGTGGTTGCTCATTGATAACAGGATGATGGTGGAGGAGGACCAGATCTCGTTCCCGTCGGACGCGCACATGGCCGACGGTGTGGAGGATTATGCACATCAAATTGCCGAGATGATTGGGTTGCGGAATGAATTCAATTTCAATGAGGCTGGGGTGAGTTATTGCCATCTGTTCAGTTTAACCTATGCTATTACTAGTAATTACCTATTTGACTTTCATATCTAGTTGAAGTATAGAACTGAACCAATGACATTTCTGTTAAGGTGGTGTCATTCTTTGGTACAAAGTCTAATTCTTATTATCTAAGGAGTCCCTCACTCTTGCTAGTCCTCTTTGTCAACACCCTATGAATTTGCTGGCTTCTGCCAAGATTTTCCGTCCACTTTGATTTTTTTTTTTCAGGATCCCGGACACCTGTACTTTATAGTGGTTCCATGAGTAATAAACCTTGTGATTTCCGTTGAGCATTTCCTTTGGGCCTGATACTTTTCCAAGTATTTAAAAATTTCTACTTCACTATTTACAATAAAACCATGACGCAATTTTAAGCAGATAATGGTTGTTCAGTTATTCTGGGAAAAATATTTCATTTATTTGGGAAACAGTACTTCATTCATAAGTTGTTTCCCTGTCTGATTTATCAGTTTAAGATGATCCTTTTATATCATGATTTGCTATTCAGCAACATTTGTCTGTCGTGGTCTTTCCACTTGGCGGTACTTTAGAAATCTTGCATGTTGAGTGGGCTGGCTGGAAGGTGCCTGTCTATTTCTACTTAATTTGACTTGGGAAACTCTACATGCCCAATGTGCTGGAAAGTGTATGTCAGAGCTTACTACTGTACTTGCAAAAGTATGTTGGCAGCAGGATCTCCACTATGATCCATTATTTAAAACATAGTTTTTTTTTTAAAAAAAATATATATGCCATTTGATGGACCAGCCGAACAGCACCATTGAGCATACCATTGGTAGAGTAAGACTTTGGGTAAGTGTTATGTTTCGGGTTGATTGGCTAGAGTAAACATACCATTGGGCAGAGTAAGTCTTTGGGATAAGTGTTATGTTTACAGAAACTCTCCTTGCTGATGTTATTTCTTGCTATGCCATTTCAGGTTAGGACAGTTCTTGATATAGAATGTGGATTTGGTACCTTAGGGGCACATCTTTTTGAGAGAGATCTCTTGACCATGTGCATTGCTAACTATGAAGCAGCAGGCAGCCAAGTGCAAATTACACTGGAGAGAGGCATTCCTGCAATGATTGGTTCATTTGCAACGAAGCAGCTTCCATATCCCTATCTTTCCTTTGATATGGTGCATTGTGCAAAATGCAATATCGAATGGTACAAAAACGGTATGTGTCAAGTCTTCCTTCTTTCACATGTCCTGGCTCTCATTGACTATTATACTGTTATTCAGCAATATCTTAAGCTAGCACTTCACATGTAAAGATTGGTATAAATGTCTAGCTGAATATTAGATATTTAAGGGTATACAGTTGTGGGTAACTTTTGGTTGACTTGTAACCCTTGCTGCTGCAAACTTCACATACATCTGATTCCTGTAAAGAAGTATCTCGTACAGTCTTACCGAATATGTAAACATCGGTTTTCTCTGTAATTCTACAGATGGCATTTTCTTGGTTGAAGTAAACAGGCTTTTGAGGCCTGATGGATATTTTGTATGGACATCGAATTTGAATACACATAGGGCCTTGCGTGACAAAGAAAACCAAAAGAAATGGACAGCTATTCGTGATTTCGCTGAGGGCCTTTGTTGGGAGATGCTGTCACAACAAGATGAGACAATTGTATGGAAAAAGACAAATAAAAAGGAGTGTTACAATTCAAGGTACCGTACTTCTTACCAACACCTACAGTCACAAAAAAAAAATACACCTACAGGCTTTATGATAATGAATCTTTGCATTATTGGTGAACTTACAGACTTGTTTTACAGAAAATCTGGGCCTGAGCTATGTGGCCATGATCCAGAATCACCGTACTACCAACCACTAAGCCCCTGCATATCAGGGACAAGAAGCCAGCGCTGGATCCCCATTGAACATCGTTCCACCTGGCCATCTCAGGCTAGACAAAACTCAACAGAACTGGACATACATGGTATGTAATACAAATGGAAAAACAAGAAAACAAGTCAATGGTTTCAAAAATATGTTAGTGTCTTAATGTTAGTGTCTTAATTTTACAGGTGTGCAATCAGAAGTCTTCGCTGATGATACTTCAAGCTGGGACTCCATGGTGCGAAACTATTGGTCTTTGCTATCTCCACTCATATTTTCAGACCATCCAAAGAGACCTGGTGATGAAGACCCACAGCCACCATTTAACATGCTAAGGAATGTTTTAGATATGAATGCTCACTTTGGTGGATTTAATGCTGCTTTACTGAAGGCTGGAAAGTCTGTATGGGTGATGAATGTTGTTCCTACGAATGCCCCAAACTATCTACCACTAATATTTGACCGTGGTTTTATTGGGGTTCAACATGATTGGTAAGCAGTAGTCCATGGTCATTTTCTTCTGTTTATTTGATCTCTGGTAATGCTAAATCTTGAATGACCTTTCTTGATAAAGTTTTCCAAATTGAAACTTTATATACAGTCATAACTTACAAATGTTAATACATGCAAATATTAGGCATATGGAAAGTTGTTGATGTAGAAGATTTTTTTTAACGCAATGCAGAGGAATTATAGCATTCTCAATTTCACATAATTTTATTAGAGCACACGGAGATTCATGCATAAGTAAAGTATCAATTTGATAGACAACTATATCGATCTTTGGATCAATGTTCAGTTAAATGATGGATGGCTGGGCATGTGTTTAGGTGTGACGCATTTCCAACTTACCCAAGAACATATGATATGGTGCATGCTGATGGCTTTCTATCACTGGAGACGAACCACAAGCATAGATGTTCTACTCTTGACATATTCTTGGAAGTTGATCGCATCCTACGACCAGAGGTAAAGAAAATTTGGTTAATGACACTGATTTGGACTCCATTATTCAGTCGTGCATCATGCCTGTAATTCAATTAAAGGCTTTTGGATGCATGTGGAGCATAATGCATAACACTGCACTGTTTGGGTATTCGCGATTCTAATTTCTAAACGGTACAAACCGTAAAATGGTTCATATGGTGCTGTTCTAACTAGTGTTGTTTCTTGATTGCACCATTTGGAAAGAGCCAGGGACATTATTAGTATATATTAACTTTGGTTTAGTTTCTTCAAAACTTTGCCCTTGTATGGCCATATACGTTGGTAGAGCTATCTTTATCATTAGAGTTTGCAATGGAAAGAAAGATACCCATGCTATACTTACATTTATCAACTGTACAAGTGTAATGCACAATTGCCATTACCCATGATGAAGGAATGCAGCAGAAACATCATGTATACTTCCACACATGTGGAGCTCTATGCATCAGTATTCAGTCATAAGATTATTTGTGTTGTCTAATTTTTTTCTGCTTGTTTGATGATGTAGGGCTGGGTCATAATCCGTGACACCGCTCCTCTTATTGAAGCAGCAAGATCTGCTGTTACTCAACTCAGATGGGATGCCCGTATTTTAGATCTTGACATAGCTAGTGATGAAAAGCTACTCGTCTGTCAGAAGCCCTTCATCAGAAAATAAGGAGCATAGTAGACACTGACACAAGATATATGGACTTATTCTTTCACCCTACACACTGTTACAATTATTGTCTGAGCACAACTGGGTACAAAGCTTGGGTAAAAAACACGGGAAGCATGATTCAGCTAACTTGTCATGCATCGCCATGGAGCCGCAAGGTGGCATTAGATTGATCGGTCAAATGCATGCTGCAGAGAACAGGCTTGGTGGCTAAGCTTTCCAGGCCAAGGTTTTATTGCCACGATACAGAGATGAAGCCATGAACATTACTTAGTAGTGAAAACCATATTCAATAAAGGGATGCTGCTGCGGTGTACATAATCGCGGTCAATGTGCCATATAGGTATATTCATTTTTCCCTTATTACATTTTTCTCTTTTTTTGTTTGTAACTGTACCAATTTGTTTATTATCTTGTATGTAAATTGGTTGGTCATATACTGGTCATCCCAGACTACATCCTAGTGAAATCAATATAATTATTATTTGGAGATGAATGATAACAATTTTTGTACATTGTTCGGAACAAGAGTGATACCTTCATTATTCAAGAAGAATACATGGTTACTTAAGACGAATGTGCCAATGTTTCTTTGTGGTAGTGATTACAATCTTGCAGGTAAGTTTTTGCTTTTCATGGCTATTTAGCATTAGTCGGAGCTACTGCCTAGTGCCTACTGAGGTGAGCTGACATTGCTCTGTGGTTGCAGCCTCCCGTGGTTTTGTGTAGGACTGAGCGTCCAGTTCATCTTAGCTCTAGTTTGCTATCTTCCACAACCAAGTGGGCTGTCCCTTTGTGACGGTGACGTGCCACCTTAATCCGAGGGAATTGGCTTAGTCATTTTGGGAGCAATATCTTCCTCTTTTGTCAAGACCCAGATCAATACAATCCCAGAGACCCAGTTTGGGTCTTGATATTCACAGATCATCATATCTTGAGATTTATTATGCTTCTTCCTCTTGCTACATGCAAGCAGTGAAAAGCTGATGTTCCAAATTTGCACGGAGACATTTTGGGAGCAATTCATTAGGCCATTTTAAAGCATGCATTCTGGGTCTCTGGGAGCAACAAATCTCTCTCTCTCTCTCTCTCTCTCTCTCTCTCTCCCTCTCTCCCTACACTACTCTCCTTTTTTTTTTCATTTTTGCCTAAGCAGTAGCAGGAACAAAAAAAATGACACGATGAATGCCTATTAACGAACCACTTATCTGTTCTGGTTTCATCTCTAGGCTACCCTAATTTATTTGTCGTATTCTTGTTGATGTTGTTGTTGATGGATCATAGATGCCTATTTACTGGGCCGCAACTACTTACAGTACTATTAAATTTAGATGGGCCTTTAGTGTTGAGTGTTGCCGGTTGTCGATTGAGCCGTCGGATGGTTAAGGAACGTCTGTTGGTGAAATAAGCTGATGCTGGAACAGCGATGGGCAGGAAACACTCCTCCGAAAGTCCCCAAACCCAAAACCTCGCCGCGATGGGCAGGAAATCCTCCGCCGCTGCTGCGGCGAGCGACCACGAATCCCTCGCGGCCACCATGCCCGCCGACCTCCTGGCCGCGGCCGACTGCGGCGGCATCCAAGGGCATGCCCTCTTCATCGACGCGCTCGTGCAGCTCATCCCGCCGCGTTTTTACCTCCCGTCCGCCGACGAGGACCGCCCGTGGTACCAGGGCCTCTCCAAGGTCGCCAAGGCAGCCAGGAAGGACAAGTCCCGCGCCAACGTGAAGGCCGCCCGCCGCGCCCGCCTCGATCCCTCCGCGCCGCCGGCTTCGACCCTCGACCTCCTCAAGAAGTCAGTCGCGGACCAGGCGGCGGATGAAGAGAAGGGCGATGATGAGAAGTCAGGAGAAGAGAGCGAGGAACCTGGGGAGGACGTGACCCGTGAAGAGCTGGAGGAAAAGCTTAGACGCCGCATTGTTGAGCTTCAAGGTAACCGGTGTACCAATAAGCCCAAGAAGGTGAAGGGCAAGAAGTCAAAGGCGAAGAATGAAAAGATGGGTAAAGGTGAGGGCAAGAAGCGTAAGCGTGATGATGGCACCGGAGAAGACATCAAGAAGAATAGGAAGAAGATCAAAAAGGAGGCCGAGGAGAAGCCAGATATCATGTATGCTAATGTGTTTGTTGACCCAAAGGAAGCAAGGCGCCGGAAGAAGAGGAGGGTTAAGAACAAAAAGAAGGCGCTGGAGCAGGCCAAACAGTTGCAGGAGGCGAAGAAGGATCCTGAGAAGGAAAGCAAGATTGCTTGGGATACGGCAAGAAGACGAGCTGCTGGGGAGAAGGTGCATGATGATCCCAAGCTGATTAAGGAGAGCTTGAGGAATGGACGAAAAGCGGCAGCAGAAGCATGCTGCACAGTGGAAGGAGAGGCAGAGGACCGTGGACAAACAGAGGAAGGAGAAGCAGAAGAAAAGGACAGAGAACATCCGGGATCGGGCACGACAGAAGAAGATGCGCAAGATTGAGAAGCGCGAGAAAAAACTTTTGCGTTCTGGGTTCGAGAGGCGGAAGAATGGTTATGTCAATGAGTAACATATGTGCCCAAGGTTGTCTGGGAGAAAAGTTAGTATATTTCAGAGTTTCACCTGCTGGTACGGGTAGTTTGTGCTTGTAATAGGTTACAGATTCATGGCTCCTAAAGTGCTTTAGTTATTACGTGAACCTTCTGTGGATGATTTTTGGATTATTGCATGAACCGAAGTTTCAATTAATACTCATCAGTTCTGTGGATGATTTTTTGGAGTACTTTTATAGTTTTTTTTTTGTTTTACCGAGTCATGCCTTGCTAGTTCTTTCTGACATGAGATTGATCGACTGGCGACACTGAATAAATCATGTGCGTGCGTGCGTCCGTGGCGGGGCTTCTTGGCTGCGCAAGGTTGTATTTGGCTCATTAGTGGATATACATATATCTTCTATACCTAAAAAGAAGAACCTCACTACAAGATTTTCCTGCCTTCTTCTATAGCCACGTCATCATCGATAGAAGTCCATAAAGTTGTGGAACGCGTCATCGTCGATCATACGAAGAATCTTCTGCAGTCTCTTTTGTGGTTTTGCGGGTTTTCCTTAGCCGCATGTGCATGCTTTCTGTTTCTTAATCCCGCCTGCATGCAAGAGGGTGGATTATTGCCTAGAGCCGCGAGAAGCCCATGAAGTTGTGGAACGCCGAGAGCACCAGCGCCGCGGTCCCGATCGAGCTCGGCTGCAGGGGAAGGCAGCGCCGCTGCCACGAGCAGCACCGGTGTGGGTCGCCCCGAGCGTGGCTGCTGGGGAAGGCAGTGCCGCTGCCATGACCAGCGTTAGAGCCGTGGGCCCCAGCGTTCTCGGCTGCAAGGTTAGGCGGCACCGACGTCGTGGCCCTCAGCGTGACTGCTGCTGAAGGCAGCGGACCGCCGCGCGCGAGGGGGCACCGGCGCCATGGCCCCGAGCGCGGCTCTAGGGGAACATAGCGCAACGGCTAAAGGCACAAGGCATTGCGAGAAAGGAGCGGCACCCAAGGTCCAAGGATCTCCCTATCTCGCAAGTGGAGGAGCAGTGGAGCGATGGTCAAGACGAGGGCTGCGACCCGAAGCGATATCCATTCAAAGAATCATATTGCATAATATACGCACAACATTGGTTCCACTTTACCGTACTTACTATTTAACTCCTGCAGATAACTACCATTTTAAAAACATGATATCACCGGATGAATTCCATCAATTATCTTGAGTCAGAGCATCTCCAATAGTTTGTCAAAATTTACTTGGCAAATCTTGAAAACGTGAGAATTTTAGTCAGAACATGCTCTCAATTGGACCGACTATCCCCTGCTTCTGACCTAGCCGCTCCTGGCCCGCTCCCCGCTGCCGCCGGCGCCCGGCCTCACCTACCCGGACACCTCCCCGCCCAGATCCAACTGCCCCCCGCCTCAGACCGTCCTCATCTTCTCTCCCCCGCGGCCACGACGGCGCCTCAGGACCTGCGTGTCGCCGCCGCCACCGCCTGCCGTGGGCGCGGGCGCGGGCCCGTGAGCTGGCGCAGCGCACCCAGCTCCCCCGGCTCGGCATCCCCATGGCTCGGTGGAGGGCAAGGCGCCAACGCCCGCCGCGCGAGGGCGGCTGGAGGGGGCGCCGCCGCCAGGCCCCATGGCCGCCGCCGTCCTAATAGGCCTTTCCTCCCCGGCCGCCCGCCCCTCCGCGCCCCCCTCCCCTCCCCCTTCCCCTGCAGGTCCGGGCAGGGGCGCTGCCGCGGCCCTTAGGCCCAGATCGGGTCCCTGGTCCTGCGTCGGGGCTGCCACGCCGCCGCCGCCAGGAGCCGGGCCGGCCATACCGCCGGCAGCCGCTGGGGCGCCGGTGGGTTGCGCCCCCGACCCCTCCACTGCTGCTGGACCGCTCACGCCTCCCCCGCCTGTCGAGCAGTCAGGCCATGCGGCAGGATTTAGCTCCGGGTTGGGGTCCGGGAAGGATGCATCGCCGCCGGGAGCCCAATGCACGGGTACGGTTGCCACCCAGGGCTCCTTCGCTCCTCCGGCATTGTCCACGGCCGCAGCTTCCCCGAGTCTGGAGGTGGGGGACACCTCGGCTTGGGTTGACGCAGCGGGCATGGACTCTATCGGTCCTGGGGCTCACGGTGCCGCTGCCAGCACCAACGCGAAATCTTGCGCTGCTGCGGTGGCCGGTGTTGAGGACGGGGTCCTCCGCACGCTGCCGGCGAGCGCGCCCAAAACACCGCCGCCCGGCGCTACCGTCGTAGATGGCGTCGAGGACGAGGTCCTCCGCAGCCATCCGGCGGCGACGCAGAGCTACTCCACGGTCATCATGGAGGATGGCCCGGATGACGACGACGACGACGTGGACTTGGGCGGAAGTGACCTCAGCCTTGACGCCTTCCTCATCAACCCGTCTGTCCCCGTCCCGAGCCCGTCCTCGTCCCTGTCTCCCAAGGCAGCACCTTTCCACCTCGGGAGCTGCACACAGGGACGCTCAAAGCAACGGCGGTGGGCGGACGACGATGACGCGTCCGAGGACGAACAACCCATGTCTTAACTGGATGCTGCGCGTCAGGCACCGAGGCCTGCCGTTCCCGGGACAGGTCACAAGCTTGCCCGGTCATGGCTCCGGATCGCGTCAGGACGGCTCGCGGGCGGTGCGGTCCTCGACGAAGATGGAGGCGGCACGATAGGCCACGTCCCCAGCTGGTGAGCGGCATCCCTGCTCTGCCAGTGGAGGGTCGTGTCCCTGCAGGACAGCGCCTAAGTGAGCGTGTGCGTGACGGGCGGCCGGCTGCCGGTGCCGCCCAGAGCGGCTCCCCGTCCTTTAGCGGCTTGGGTCGACACACCGCGCGACCGCTCCGGACGCCGACGGGTGGCAGCGCATGCTCCACCAGCGACCTCCCCAGCCGACACGCTCACCACGGCCGTGGCAGCGCCATGGGTTGTCGGCCGGGGGGCATAGCAGGCCACAACAGTTCCTGGCACACGCCGATGGCTGCTGCTTCAAGTACCTGGCAGTGGGACATCGCATCACCACCTACAACCTACCTTGGCAATGCCTCCGCTGCCACAACCTGGGCCACATTGCGCGGGATTGTAAGAGGCCCAGGCGCGTCGACGTTGTGGCAATGGGGGTTGCTCAACAGAGGGGTGGCAATGGAGATGGTGCTAGGCACGACGCTCGTGGACAACAGGAGTGCAATGACTGTGCCAACGCCGTTGGGCGCGACATCTGTGATCCTGTGAGAGGTGGACGTGGCCGCCGATCATGCCAGCACCGTCGTTAGCGGCGGAAGAGGGAGCAAAGGTCCACCGGCCGATCGCCCAGGGTCTAGAGGCCGTGGGTCGCTCGCCCCATGGCTGGAGCACCTGCCATGCCCCCGACTCAGAGCTCACACCACGGTTCAGCGGAGCCTGCCGGTTCTTTGTCCACTTCGATGGATGTCGCCTGGGCCATCATCCTTGAAGGCCCGCTACCCCCGCTCGGCAGCATGCGGACCGGTGAGGGTATGGTGGCTCTAGCCCCCGCATCACCGACCCCTCCAGCGATCAACAGTGCTCTGACCCTGTCGCCGATGGTCTGTTCGGTGGCGGAGGCCGATGGCGCGCCAGCCGCGTCATCGTGGCCCCCCCCCCTTGTCCATCGTGGAATCGCCGCCGCCAGCACAGCCGGTCATGTTGGACACGGTGTCCACGGCGGCGCCTTCCGGACCTTCGGAGGTAGATGCCGCTGTGCTCCCAGAAGACACGCCACCATCGCCGCCGCGTGCGACCAACGAGGCTGAGGCTGAGGCTGTCTTCCGCACACTAGCAGCCAACGTAGTGACATCTGGCCACCTCAGCGCCGACTGGGACGTGGAGGACAACAACGGCGGCCGCTCCACTTCCCTTTCCTTCAGCGGGCGCCTGAAGCGTTTCACTCAACTGGTGTTCAGGAAGGCCGCTTCACAGCTGTTGTCGCCGCCGACCGTCAAGTCTTCTCCGTTCAAGATGGTGCGACAGAGCAGGCGCATCGCTGCACAACCATTGGCCAAGGAACCGGTAGCCAAGCGTGGTGAGTATCTCATCATGCAGAGGATGGGGCTGCTACAAGGGAGGACTATGGAGGAGGCCACGCAGGAGCTTGAGGCCATGTTCGGTGGCAAGCCCGGTGATGCCGACGTGATGCGGGAGCTCTTCCCCGACGCTGCACGGCCACGGCGATCGCGCGGATGACGCAGAAGACACGGCGGACACGCTTGATGCCACCACCGGTCTATGGATCGAAGCCGGTGTGCGCAGACTAGGTTGTCGGGTCGTCGATTTTGTAAGTAATCCGCTTACGATGTAAGGTGCGGGAACACTCCCGAAACGAGCGAAAGCGCGGGTTGTAAGAAACTTTTCTACTTAGATACAAAGATGCACAAGTCTTTTGCGCATTCGAGAAAAAACTTGGCAAATCTTATGATTTGGCAACTTCTTAAATTATATGCCAAGTGAAAAAATATACTCTCTCCGATAGTTTGCCAATTTGACTTGGTAAAAATTTTAAAAATAGGCCCACGTCCAACTGAAACCAACTGTTGGAACCGCGAGTTGTTCCTATCGCGCCGTGATCCTCCTGGTCGCGTTCGTGAAGGGTTTCTGAAAAGCAGCAGCAGCACAATACCTGAAAGACAATCGCGACTGGCCACGACAGTCAATTTCAGAAGCAAATAAATCCCAGACTTGAAACCACGGCGGCAGGGAATGTGCAGGTGACAGCATGTGTGTCCACCAATCAATTTCTGCTAATCGGATTGAAGAACAGCGGGACCTGCCGGCCACCAGCAGCATCACCCTGACACCTGTACTCCAATCAGGCCACGGCGCCATTCACAGTATACCATGCACACATGCCAAGCAGGAACAGTACCATGCACGTCCAATGGAACAAGACCAAACGACCAAACATACACTGAATTTAAGTGCAAATAATTCCCAAACATCACAGTGAACTTCGATATTGTTTATAGCTGATAAAACAAAAGTTCTGCTGAATGAAATAAATAGACTAAATCCAAGACGCATAGAGACAATCTGCTTCTGCATGGGTTCTCAAAAAAAAAAAAAAAAGAGACAATCTGCTTCTGCATCGTCTCAAGACGCAGCGGGTTGAGGGCGGCCATGTCCGACAAGAAAGCATCTCCTTCCATCTCCATGAGTACCAAAAAAAAAAAAATTGACAACAATGCATCGGGGGAACAAAAAATAAGTGAAATTGATGCTGGTACAAACACTATCATCGATGCTCGTACGATGACTACCTACTAAAACATATTGGATCAGCGTATATGATCAGCAAACTAGTACGATGACTGCCTACTAAAACATATACGCAACTGGGCACCTAGAAACACTATCATTGATGCTGGAAGGAAATACGCAAGTACCAACAGGAAACATACGCAAGTGTCATCGATGCTGTAAGGAAACACTATCATCGATGCCTACTAAAATATATACGCAAGTACCAACAGGAATACAGGTAGGCGAGATCAAAGGCAGCACCTGATGGACGGCAGCACGGCAGGACCTGATCGATGGCGGCCGGGCTTGTCGCGTGATGGTCTCCTGACGGCGGCGGCAGGGAGCTCGATCTACGCGGTGTTGTTCTCGTTACGTCGGCGGCGGGGCGCAAGATCATTTATCATCCACCTGATCCTGACTGGAGATCACTTCCCTCCACGGGCGATCTTGTCTCCATGGCCGAACTTGTACGCGCGTCGCAGCGTCTTCCAGGCGGCAGAAGGGTTCCTGGCCGATGGAAACTGATCGCGACGAGGCCGGAGATCATGATATATCGGAGAACGGGGGACTTGGCGCGCGCGGGGGCGAGGGAGGAAATTTCCTCACGTCGGGGAGACTCGCGATACGCGTCATATGCGCGCGCGTATAGAAAGACGCGCGGATGGAAGATTTGGCAAGCCGTGAAAATTGGCAAGTAACTTTGGCAAACTATTGAAGAACGATTTTTGCTTATTTTGCCAAATTTTAAAGGATGACAAGTCATTTATCAAACTGTTGGAGATGCTCTTATTAATAATATATATTCAACTATAGGTGCTCTCGGAATGTATGTTCTCTGTAATCTATTTCAAAAGTGATATGCTATCTTGTCAAAAAAAAGTGATATGCTAAAGTCCTCGTAGCAATGCGTGAGGTATCATTTATTTTATTAAGATGTACATACCGATATATACATGTTTGGCACACAATGGTTTGAGTCACAGCCTGTGTACACTATGAGCATTCAGCTGTCTCTATGACAATAAGGAGCAGAATAGACGACTTGCCGATAATCTCAACAATTAATGATGATATGATGACGTTTGCTAAGCTAAAGTGAACAGATTGCATGCATTGTTATTGTTGACAACTGTCTTTATTTGCGACGAAAGGGCAATATGATGGATATACAAGTTTGGCTTATATACATGGTTTGAGTCGTAGCCTGTGTAAACTACTATGAGCATTCAATTGTCTCCATGACAAGGAGCATAATAGACAACCTGTCCATAATCTTAACAATTAATGATGATGTATCTCATGGTGTTTGCTAAGTTAAATTGAACATAATGTATGTATTGTTATTGTCGCCTGCTATTGTTCTTTACAACAAAAAAGCAATATGATGGAGTTTCGTAATTATTGGTGGAAAACACACTTACATTCTTTTCATTGAGAAGAACCAAGCTACTAGACAAATATTTGCGTGTATATACACACATATATATAGAGCACATATCATCGTCGTAGGCTATACTGCATTCTTCTTCTTCTTTGGAGGTTGTCATGTATTTTTTTGTTAATTATTTCTTTTTAAAATTTCCTTCTAATGTTTTTAGTAGACTGTTTGTTGCACGGTTGGTTTGTAGTGCATACAATTAAGACATCTGCTTAGTATGAAAGTGTGATAGTATTAGTTTGAAACAACATGTTTATGTTTTTATTGATTATGTTAATATTGCTTGATTACTAATTTTTATTGGTTTTGTAACAATTTTAAAATAGAGAAAAGCTAACAAGAATAGTACGTAATCATGCCTGGGGAGGTGCAAAAATGGGAAGATCTGATTGACGAGGACGTTGACGACGCAGAAGATATTATCCGAGAAGACAGAAAAGATATAGAACAAATATCTAGAGTACTTCAGGGCGAAGATCCATCTCCACTCCAAGGACGTATACGTGTTATTATCACCTACGTCGACAATGGCTACGGTGATGAAATAGTTGTTGAGCCAGCTCCGTATGTTAGCTCGAAGTGAAAGATAAGCATCAATTGAATAATGTGAGCCATTGTGATTTCTAAATTTTTTTCATGGTTGATTTATGTATGTACGTGTCTATGACAACTCTACTTAGAAGTGTCCTACTCAATATGTCTAATAATAAATAATGGGTTGTCTTGTGTTCAGTAATGTGTGTCTGGTGAAGTATTCATATATAGTCCTTTTAGACACAGTTATTTCATGAGAAATCGGTGAGCAATACTTGACACGTCTGTGTGAATTCCATATATACTCTTTTTAGGCGCAATTATGTTATGAGAATTCAGTAAGCAATACTTGGCAAGATTGTGTGGATGGTTTCTAATATTGGAATCAAGCATCCTGATCATGGAATAATATAATCCGCCGCACCTTTTGATCCAGTCCTCCTATTCATGGATATCCACTCTGGCTAAGACATGAGTAATAAAAAATGAATGAGATGCATATAATATTAATGAAGCACTATTTATTATAACCGTTATGTATGGGTGTCATTCCTTGGTTCCTACGTACATGCTGCCCTCCACTTCTAACAAGGAGCATTTTTTTGACCGAAAGTCTAATAAGTAGCATTAGTCAAGCATATACTAGACATCTTCAAAGAATTACTTCAAACCACTCATAAAATTACATGTCGTCTGACGTCTTGCATGTCACGGTTTCCTTCTCGGCACGTCCACAGTCCCACCTGACGGCGCTTCGCCAATAGGTCACGGTATCGCACGATGGAGATAGACCGACAACCTGAAAAAAAATTACGCACGGAACGCTAGTCTTACTTTCTTACTTTTTATTTATGGGAGAAAAAGACGGTATTAGCAGGATGGAGGCTCGTCAGAGCACCTTCATGAGGTCCTCAGCTACAACAACACATGGCCTTGTAAAGCATTTTTTTTCTCTCTTTCAGTTGGCTGCAGTTGAAACTAGTGCTATGATGAAGACATCGCTTTCTAGTGTTATATCCACAATGCGTGTTTGGTTGCGAAATCATAATTCCGTTATTGGCCAGCTGGGAGGTATAATCTCAGTAGCAATTGTAGCGACAGTGACATGGCATCTGTGCCCAAAAATAATTCCCCCCATTCATTCCTCTTCCCATGGCTCCGTGCCTCCGTTCGGTTCCATTTTACTGGAAGAGCGACGAATCATTTCCCTGTCAACATTACCAGAGATCTGGGTGTGATTAACTGACTGTTCCACACAGCCAAGTGCGGTTCTTTTCTTTTTGTTGCCTCTTGTAGTGTGAAGTGTGACACAGACAGACCAGATGCAAAGTTTTTCAACAGAATTGCCACTAAACGAGCAGCGAGGCGCACAGATTCTCCAGCGCCCAATTGATCCATGGCCCCAAAAGGGAACATCAGATTCTCCACGGCAGCCCGTGTACTAGCCTGGAGTACACCGGCGGAGCCCAAACTCCAAGGTCGGGCATGCCGGCCCACATGTCATAATGGCCGACATACATGCGGGCCCACACGTCATACACCTGCCGCGTCGCGATCACGTACAGTCGCCCCCACACTGCTGCCTATGGGCCCACGCAGCGTCATCGCGTACGGGTCCCGCACGTCATGACCGAAGACGACCGGCGCGCGCCGAGGTCCAGTCTGGCTGGCGAGCTCTCCTGCGCCATCCGATCAAGATCGGACGGTTGGGTAGGAACCGAACCCGATAAAGCGACCTCCAACAACGCGGACCTCAGAGGCTCACACACACCGAACCCACCCCCGCACCCACCGTCGCGCCCGCCGCCCGAGTCGCCGTGGCCGCCGCGGCAGCGCCCTCCCGGCGGTGAGCGCAGCCCAGCGCGCGCGCGCCGCGGCGGCCGCCGCGCCTCGAGGCCCCCAGATCTAGGCCCGAGCGGGCCTCTCCTCTTGGCCTTTCCCCGCTGCGGGCCCCATGGCGTGGCGACTGCCGTGTTGGACAGCGCTGCTCCTCCCCTTCCTCCTCGCCGGCGTTGGTCCCTCCGCCGCCGCATCCCTTCCCCACGATGCGTGCCTGGTGCCTACCATCGTGGAATCCGTCCTTGGGACTCCCGACACGTGCTCGACGCTGGATCGCCGCCTTGGCGACCCGGTCGGCGTCATCGAGGTAAGATATTTTCTTTGCGTTGTGAAAAATTAGGCAAAATTTGTATGCATGCGAATTTGGTCGTTCTTACCATACTGAGAGGTCCCATATAGTAGTAATTTTGTTGTGTGATGGAGTGGGATTGTGGATACTAACAAATGATTTGTGATGCGAATTGTTTAGCATGAAAAGTTGGGGTTGCGAAGTTAGAGGGGGAAAAATTGTCTACGGTTCATAACTATTATTTCGTTGGTGGTTCTCAGGTTATGTGTAAATAATTTCTTCTGTTCATGGTTTAGACTTTTAGCAGCTATGTGTTGTTTATGTTATGTCAATTCATGATTTAGACTTTTAGCAGTTATGTATTGTTTATGTTATGTCAAATCAAAGCAAGTAAAAAAAAAAAACACTATTCCTATGTAGTCTCAACTTTCTCCTACCTGAGCTGCTGAGCATAAGTTTTTTCACCTGTATTTGTAAAATTTGAATCTAACTGATTTTTATCCTTTCAGGGAGATGAGGTCACGTTAGCAAGTGCAGTTAATATTCTTCATGCAAACATGGATGACTATATTGCTGTACTTTTCTATGCCTCATGGTGCCCATTCTCACAAGAATGCAAACCAAATTTTGAGACATTGGCTTCCTTGTTCCCAACTATTCGACATTTTGCATTTGAGGAATCTGCAATTAGGCCAAGGTTTGTCCTCGCATGGTGTAAAGAAAAAATATTTCTTATTGTGATGCATCTATTTTTGGTGGAATACTAATCTGATGCTGGAACTTCAGCATAATTTCAAGTTATGGCATTCATGGTTTCCCAACACTCTTTCTCTTGAATTCAACCATGAGAGTACGGTATCATGGACCAAGGACTGTTAAATCACTTGCAGCTTTCTACACTGATGTCTCAGGTGTGTTATTTTTTTCCTTTATTGAACGACAACTGTTCTCTTACATTGGGATGATTTTATTAGCATGATTGTTATAAGTCATACTTGTTGCTTTGCATATTCAACAACTAATCCATGTATGATTGTGAGCTTGGCTTTTCCCAGCTTGCTTGTGGTTTCTCTTTTCCAGAAATTTTAATCTTGTTCTTGGTGCTTACTATGCTTAAATCATTTACAAATGGTATGTGATGAAGGTATCAATGCTTCGGTGGAGTCAACTGCAGGGGAGGCCATGGTACATCCCTTGGATGATATTGGTCATAAAAAGGATGCCGAACAGGAAAATTGCCCATTCTGGTGGGCTCGGTCACCAGAGAAAATACTTCAGCAGGATACTTATCTAGCATTGGCGACTGCATTCGTTATTTTGAGGTTGCTGTATCATCTTTTCCCAAAGATAGATTCCTTTGCTAGATGGGCATGGAGGAGGCATAATATGTTTGCAAACTTGATGGGGGCCCATGAATATTTCCTCACCTACCTTGAGCAAGCAAGACAGAAGTTTCATAGGCTATACCCTTCAAGTTCAAAGCGAGGAAATTTGCAGGAGGGGGCAATGAACGCTACTGCTTGGGCTTCCAAATCATTAGCATCTGTTTCGATTGGAGAACCAAGTGCGATTGGAAGGTCAAACTCTACAAGTGAGCTAAGATGAAGTGTAACCTTTTTTATCCACAGGGATATCTGTACAGTACAGTAGGGCGATCAGGATATGAACACCCAGAATCTGTTGTAACGGCTGTATTACTCTTTGTATCCTCCTTAGAATAAATACATCCATAATTTCGTGCCTTATTTTTCGTTGTTTTTACAGCCCAATTCTTTGGAGGAATAAAGTTTCTGGTGCATTGAGCAGTGTCTTGTGTTTTGAAATATGTACAGTATGTATGATATACCTCTGCGTTTTGGGGTCTTGGGGCCATCACAATACGAGTATTGTCATTTTCTGCTGTAATGCCAACTTACGTTTTGCTATATACTGCCATACTGGGTACATATACAGATACTAAAGTATTATATATTCTTTTTACTGAATACTAAGTATTACATTACATATTTACATGGGTACAATACAGATACTAAAGTATTATGTTACATATTTACATGGAGTACCATCGTACAAGATTTGCATTCTTCAGTGAACGCGCTACGCGAGCAGCCTGCGCGACTCGGCATACCATCGTGTGTAGCAGCTCTCGAGGTTGGGCCAGTCGGTGTCGGGGCAGGCGGTGAAGTGGTGCAGCCAGAGAGAGAGGACCTCCTCCCGCTGCTCCCAGCTGAGCTTGTCGATCAGGTCCTCCAGCACGGCCACCATCTCCGGCCGCTCCCGGGACGTCAGCACCGGTGCGTCCGTGCCGTTGCTGCCGCGGCACAGCAGCGGCAGCCACGACCGTAGCATCGCCATCCTCTGCTCGGCGACCACGGCCTTGTCATCCTTCCCTCCCGCGCTCTGCTCGAATTCCCCCGAGTTGGCGTGCTTGAACAAGAACACCGCGCATGAATTAATGGAGTAAGTGGACATGTAATTGATAGCCCAATTCCTGTTTTCTTCGGCGCTTCATTAACCCAATCTGTTATTAATGCAGGGTAAGCAACGTGCCAGCTCAATACTGTACGTATCAATGTATCATGGTGACACCTAGGTCGACCTCGACGAGGAGTAAAAGGGCAACACTAGGGACAAAGCTCAACCCCATGTTTGTTTGCAGCTCTCGCGACCACGGAAATGTTCCTCCTCGGCCCACGTCCGCCAAACCATGGGCACCGCATTTTCTCCGGTAAAAACGACGTGCGTGCAGATCAGCATATCCAAAGCACATCAATTTCAGCACAAGCCCTCGCGGTGAAACAGTCACGACGATTCGACGAATTCATTCACAGAACATGATCGTGCAATACACGCTACTATTTTCATTCTATGCGGTCTTCGCAGGGTTTGGATCAAAGAAAGTTTCGCAGCGCTTGGCAAAAAAAAAAAATGAAGATCGAGTTTCTAACGTACCGGCAACGCAAAGCAGCGAGACCTGGAGCGCGGGCTCGGCAACGAGCGCGCGGCTCCCGAGCCTCTCCGCGGCGCCGAACAGCACGACGGCCTCGCGCGCCGCGCCGCACTCCGCCATCTTCTGCCCGAGCCAGAGCAGCTCGGCAGCCAGCTTCTCCGCCGCGGGCCCGCCGAACCCCTCGTCGTCCAGCGAGGACGACGCCGCGGTGGGCCTGGGTCTCCACCACCGCATCCCCGTCCGCACCGCGCGCACGGCCAGCTCCATCCCGGGCCAGTCCGCTCCCGCGGTGGACTCCAGCTGCCGCAGCGTGCGCGCGAACGCGCCCGCGAGCGCGGCCCGGTTCACGGCGCCGACGCGGGCGCCCCCCGCGCGCGCGTTGTCGTCCAGCAGCCGCTCCGCGAGGCCACGCACCAGCTCGTACTTGCGGGATGACACAGGGAGCCTGGACGCCACGGACAGCACGTGCGCGAGCGCGCGCCCCGTGCAGGTGTCTCCCGCAGGGAACCCCGGCTCCATGCGCGGCAGCGTGGCAGCCAGCGCTGGCGCCGGCGCCGATGGCGCGGGCGCGAGCGCGGAGAGGAGCATGAATAAGAGGGAGATGAAGACCTGCGTGGCGAGCAGGAGGAGGCGGCGGAGCACGGTAAGCGCGCGCGCCGCCGCGAAGGGGAGCGGCACGAGCAGGAACGTGGAGCGCTTCTTCTGCTGCGACGACGACGACGACGACAATAGTGGCGACAAGGCCGAGCCGAAGCTCGACGCGAGGGACGCCAGCGGCTCCATCGGCGTGCGGAGCTGCTGCATGCGCTGCCGCGTCTCCATTGCTGTAGTCTGCGGGAGCGGGGAAGAGAGCTAATCCGTGGAGGAAAGCAAGAGAAGTGCAAATATGCAATATGCAAGGCGCCCAAGTGGTGCCGCGGCGCAAGAAACGTACGCGCGCGTAGGAAGAAGCCAAGGAGGCGACAAACTGGTGGCATGTGTCGGCGACGTGGTCTCGCAGGCACCGGTCCAGGCCGCGAGCGAGCGGTGTTTTGTTCGGCTGCCAAACGGAGTACGAGTTACACGATCGTCTGGATCGTTGCGCGAAACATGGACGTGTTCGTAGATTTTAACGGTGTTAATCGGCGGTCATGTACTCATGTTTCATGGAGTTGCGTTCATGCGGCCTAATTAATAAGATGGTGTAGCATTTGTTTCGATGGATAGATATTTCTGGCCTAACTAATACATGACGCCGATAGAATAGAAAGGGACAAATTTCTAGCTGATCAACTTTTCAAAGCCTCACAGGAAGGAAACAAAACGTGAATTCAATGGGGGCCAAGACCTTTACACAAGTGTCACAGATTTCCATCGTCATGCAGTGGTGACTGGTGGAATGATAAGAGAATAATAAAACGGCAAGGCTCAACGCCTCGAAAATTAGACACTGCACTGCACGATCATACACTCAAGCAAAAATAAGCGCTCAAAAGTGTTCTCTCGGCCTTCAGATCGAAGCAGTCTACAGTGCATATACAAGATTCACGCTTTCCATACTGGACGGCGCCGGGAAGATCTCACAGTACAGATTAGTCAAATTCTCGTCGCAAGAAGCTATATCAAAATTTCCTCACAATCGTCGTGAGATACAAATTTTAGAATGACTGCAAAAATGACTCTAATCCGGCAGATCGCACGCACGCACACTTCTTCCTTTTACAAGCAGCCGATCAAAATTTCCTTCAACCCCTCCAAAAATTTACAAGTCAGAGGTGGTCCTGCTCCCCCATATCACTTGAGGAGCTTCTGCAGCCTCTTTTCTGCTGCAAGGGCTGTTTTGTTCTGTGGCTCCAAAGCCAAAGCATGCCTGAAATCTGTAAGTGCAACAGATTATGCAAGGTGCAAATGAGGCTGCATAACAAACATTTTAGACAGCACAACAAACATTTTGGTTCTGATAGTTCATTCATAAAAGAATCAAAACTCTACATAACAATAAAATAATATAAATCAATTAAGAGCAACGAGGAGAAAGAACACATAATTCCAAAAAAGAAAGTATGCGTGTTCAATCAAAAACATCTGCTAGGTGCCAACTTGCTGAAGATCAACACAATAAAATGTCAACTTTAGTGTTCTTTAAAATGCTGCTAAGAACTACAAGTTAATGCAATGACAGAAAAACCACCACACCTTGAAGTGCTTCTTTGTGATTCAAAGTTGCTTCCTTTGCAGAACCACGGCGTAGATATGCTTTAACATTCTGAAGCAACAAATGAAATTCACAGTAAGGATTTGATGTTGCCATAACAGCACAAGATGGTAACGATATCGGAATCATCCAGGACTATCCAATAAACCTTAGGAACTCCTCTCTTAGGATTGACAATGCTACAGAGGTCACCCATTACACCATGGGAATATTGCAAATATCTTACCTTTCTATCCAACAGCAAGGCCCGATCACAATCTGCTTCGGCCTGCTTTAAACTACAACAAATAAAATATGACAAATTTAGTGTACTAACTTCAGAAAAACTTTGAGCAGAAAAATATGGCTGGCATAAAGTATACCGGCCCAGTTCCAGATAAGCTGCTGCTCTGTTGCAGTAATATGTTGCATTTGTGTCACACAAACTGATGGCCTCTGAGTAAAACTCAATTGCCTTGCTCCACTGTCTCCTTTTGAAAGCACTATTTCCCTGTCAAGGGAGCACAGACTGACTTAGTTTGAAATGAACATGAGACAGTAACCATCTGAATGTTCATAATTTTGGTTCAGTAAGTGTTCATACTTTTTTTCCTAGTATTTTAATTCTGAGAACAAAGATCAAGTTGCCCTACGATACAGATTCAGACAAAACTAAACAACAACATAGCCTTTTGTCTCAAGCAAGTTGGGGTAGGCAAAACTAACTATATACAATTACACATGCAAAGAATAGCTTATCCGTATCATAGCTCCACTCTAGCCGGAAAAGAAAACCTTCTGAAATCTAGACTAAGAAATAAGGATATACCATGTTCCCTAAAATATAGTACTAATTAAGGACCCATGATTTTTTAGGATAAGAGAATGTGATGACATCTTCTAATAAAGGTAGAAAGACGTTTATCAAGAAATGGTACTGATCAATGTTAAGATAGGTCTTTTCAGGACTAATCTAACTCATGCAACCCAGTTTTCATTACATAATACTACTCTCTCCAAGCAAAAATTAAGTGTCAAACAGATTGTTCACTCTATCACCAAAAAAAAGAGTGATTTTTTCTGAGCAGACCTTTTCTTTCAGAAGCTCTGATGCATTGATATCAACATCAACATCAACATCAACACTGGTTACTGGTGCACTTTCCAACTTGGATGCCAAAACTACTTGGTCCTGGATGAGAGAATATGTATCCAAGATAGTACGAAGAAGAAACTTGTCTGATCCATGTGCTGCTACAAATGAAAGAGATACATGATGATCCAAATTTTCCATGGGAATAGTGACCTGCAAAAGTTAGAGGAGTCTTACATAATAAGCGGAATGAAATAAGATGATGATTACATTATTCTCAAGCGCAATGAAATAAGATATTATGTAGAGATACTGCTTTACCTCACAACAACCAGAAAGTGCAGCAATGCCTACAAATTTGTACATTCTATCCTCAAATCCAGATGATAGTCTTTCTTTAGAGTTTCTCTTTAGAGGATATCCAGCTGTGGTTGGTAGAACTAAAATTCCAGTATCCTAGATAGCACGAAATGAAAGAATTAAAAGCAAAGATATCATGGACAAACCCTTCATTCAATCTAATAATGAACTTTTTGACAAGATTCATCACAAAATTAGCACATGGTGATACAGCAATATGAAGCAATTCTCAAGTGATCAATATGGTCACTTAAAGGAATAGATGAAAACAATAACACATGCACACATTTTTACCATTCCTTCTGGGTTTATTATAACAAATGATAAATGTAGGATCCATTATCAGTTCCTTTTTCTCAGAAATCAAAATTCTACGTGTTCAAACGCTTTGTTGTCTTTGAGGCAAGATGGGTTGCATGGGCCTAGAGCCACTAGGTTGTCACCAAAGGCATGGCTCAAAAAATCCGAATAGTCCATTGTATTTCTATGGCCCTATAGGGGCTGTTTGGTTCTAAACCTGGCTAAGTTGCCTGGGCCAGGCAGCTCCCCAGGCCGTCGATTTGAGCGCCTGGCGGTCGGATGGACCTGCCTGGGCAAACACCCCCAGGCCACGCTGCAAAACAAACAGCCCCGTATGCAGCTGTAGGATGCCCTTATGGGCTTATGGCTTTATCTATCTGCAGTAGCAGGAAAGCAGCAATTGGTGGTAGCCGTCCCAACTCCCAAGCAGCCACCACCTATACCTTGCTCGCCCTACCTGTGTGGCTCCCTCTCGCTCCCTTCACACCAGCAAACCCTGGCTAAGCTACTGCACAATCCTGTTAGTGGCGACCCCAACCTGCATACCCAATCCCGAGGGGCACACCAAGACAAGCTGCACCTGTGCAAGTCACGCTGCAACCACTGCTGGTGTGGCAGGCGTGCTGCTGTCCCCAACAGGCGCATCAACACAGGGAGATCAGACTTCTGAAGAGCATGAAATTGAAGGTGTGCGTCCTTGTAGCATGACACGCATGGCATTGAGGCGGAGCCACAAGTGGAGCAGGAGCACTAGTACATGGAGAGCAGCACTACAACAGCCTATGGAGACAGACATTGTAGGTTTGCGCTCTGCAGCATGCTAGGCGCCAACACAGGCAGATAGCAAATTAGCAGGGCGATTCCCACAAGGCACCAGGAGGCACACTGGGGCAACCAGACAGGACCATAGGAGCTGCGGGCAATACCAAGGCGCAAGCAGGTGAGCAACCCATAGGGAATAGCTGCGTCGGTCTATTCCAATCAGGTTGCTGCCCCCAAATTCTGTACCTAATTCAATTTCTTTGAATCATTTGCACATGCTGAGATCTGGTTCTCCTTGCATTGCATCTTGTACTGTAATTGCACAATGAAGAGGACCAATACATTGTCATCTTATTAATATTTCCCTTTCTGTTTCAGCTAATAAATTTTATCTGGATGTTGCCTTGCTCTGTTAGTACTTGCACATTGCAGTTTGTCCAAAGGCCAAAAAGTATAGTACTGTCATGAGAATGCTAAAAGAATGGATTCCAAGAAAGTCATATTGGAGAGATCAACAACAATTTAATCAAGTGCCTCAGATGTATGCCAATAGCCTATTGTACCAAACAACCGGTATTGGCTTGTTGCCATAAGTACCCGACATGGAGTTTCAAAAAACAAAAGTACCCGATATGGGTGCTTCAAACACTTGGCTAGTGGCCTTAGTCTTGCAGGAAGCAGACCTCGCCACTCACTGTCTTATTCATTAGTTACAGCAGCATGAAGTTTCTAGAAAAGGAGCCAGTAAAATGCAAACAGCGAGTATCTGTTGTTAAAAAGGGGGTTAAGAGAAGGGTTTTGCAAAGGCTACCTTTAGAAGATTCTTGAGTGCAGCCCGCAATTCACTTCTTATTGCGTACAAAGATTTGATGTTTTCATGTGTAAAATTCACAGCTTGTAGTACACGAGTAGAGATATCAAGGCCAAGCTTAGGTTTAACAGTGTTAACCCACTCCTCATGATTTGCTTTAAACTCATATCTGAAAATTTGTTAACATGTAAGTCCCAAAAGAGTTGTGATTATGTTGAACTATAGATACTAAAAAGCAATGAAATAAAATAAAATAAATCCAGATCTGCAACAGTAGCAACCGTGCAGGAAAAAACAATGATTTTCCTAGCATCAAATTATTGAACAATATCTATATTTTTAAAAAACCACAAGAATTTAGCTGCTTGGAAAGTGGCATGTAGCATAAGGTATGCAAGATGAAAAAAACAATCTTCTCAACAGCATAGAAAATTTTACTGTTAATCATACTAATCAATCACAGGCAGAGCAGGGTTCCAACTCAGGAAGCCAGACATCCAAGAGTTCACAAAGTAAGAAGTGTACCATTAATAGAGTCCATCAGTCCATGCATAAGGTAAACTTTAACTACCTGATGAAATGGTGCCCCAACCAGCCAGTGATGGTTCACTCATAAAGACCTAAGTCAACTTGGCATATCCCAGAATCCAAGTGGTATAATCAGAGCAGATTTTGACTAGCTCATAAAAAAATTCATCACCTCTGGTATTAATAGATGAAGATTTTAGGTTTTAGCCATCCTTGTGTACTTAGTTTTGCCATTACAACCACTCACCCACTCCATTCCCCCAAGCAAAACTGTCTAAACTGGAGCAAATGATTACTGCAAACAAACCTCTGCAATAACAACATCACTGTGGAGATTGCTTTCAAGGCTGATGTTCCTTCTTGTAACTTTGTAGCTGGTTCGCAAAACTCCTTCAAGCTAGGTACATTGGAAAAAATATATTGGCCAATGTTGATGTGTTTAGGTGGCTGATCTGAAGATATGGGATTAATTTGTGGCAGATCTGGATCAGTGAATTAACAAACATATGAATTAAAGAAAAAGACACATCACTATGACTTACATCCACGTAATGCCTGGACAGCATTTTTTATGGCATGCACAGTTTTTTTATTAGAGACCTTTAGCAGCTGAAAGCAGTCATCGGCAAAAACAATTTGCCTTGTTTGCTTAAGTCCACCTGCAGCAGCTGGTAAAAGAACTTCTCCAACACGATGCAGAATACATGGATCTCGTGCAAACCATCCTGACAAGGTATAGAAATCAAGTGAAATAATATACAATCTTTTGTAAAATCTAACTATGCTGCCATTTGAGATTTGACACTGACATGATTGGTTTTCTGAGGACTGATATAATGGTGTCCTAATATACACAGTGATATTGTGTAAAGAATAAAGATAGGGCTGAATCAGAAGTCTTAATTGGTCTCTCAACATAATAATTACTTGGTTAGATAATATTCAACATTAGTTATTTACAGTCCAGAAAACTTTCTCCATTGGATATTATGTAACATATGTACTGTGACGAGTTGTGTTCTTACGTTTGACATACTTAAATTAAAAGTACATATTAGTTATGATTCAATTGCAGTTGCGATTAAATGTATCATTTACAATCCTTGTAGTACATGCTCACAAAAAAAGGTATTCGACTTGTGTCATAGAAGACATGAAAATTTTTGTCAAAGCAATTAATAAATATAAGAACAGAAAATATTGAGAAAGGCAAGAAATACCGATTGTGTCTAAACTTTGTGAATTTGCTATGGTCCCAAGAGTAGATATACCACCATAGGAAGGCCTAAAGCAAAGTAAACCACAGAAAGAAGCTGGGATTCTTACATCACCAATTGTATCAGTGCCTACAAGAATTCAGAGGTTAACAGGTTAGGAATAGGAAAAAGAACATGGAGAAGCGAAAGAGCAAGACATAAGAACTGAACACAGCTCGGATCAAGGATCTGTCTACAAACAAAATGAGTATGGAGGTCGAACTTTGTATTACAATGTAATGTGCATCATAAAAGACAAGTGTAAATATATTACAGCATTAGACATGGTGGAATGACTTCTCCAACATATGCTCTTGATGATATACCATTAGAAAGAAGGGAAATTTTCAGAGAAGAGAAGACTCATTGACAACAAAATCAAGGGCATAACCAACTATTCAGGATCATATACTGTACTGACAAAATGTTGTGTCACTGTGACATGCATTCAAACCTGACAAACTAGCAAGGTTAAAAAATTAATTAATATTGTAATTTAGCCATTGCCTCTAAATGGATAGATAATGTTCCCAAACAGATAACTGTTATTAGTCGTCTACAAATCCTAGCGCAAGGCACATTTCATTTCGGTTCATTTCCAAAAAGAAACATGCTGGACGAAGACTCAGAAAGAACATTACAAAAACGAAATACTAACCCTAACTGTGTAACATAAACACCTGTATAGTAATATTAGGAAAGGTATAGTAAAAAGACACTATTACAAGCAGACAGCACTATCTTCAATTTTTCATAATGCAGCAGGAAAAAAAAGAAAATGTTCCATTTACATGGACAAGTGGGGGTTTATAATCAGAATAAATTGGTAGAAATCTTTCTGAAATACCAATAGTAAAGTCAACAAGTTGTGCAGCAACTGCCACAGCTGAGCCACTGCATGATCCACCAGGGACAAGTGAAGGAGAAACAGGGTTGGCTGGTGTTCCATGGTGTAAATTTTCTCCAGTGACACTGAAAACATGGTAAATGAATTTAAATAAGCATGTAAATAGTAAAGGGGGTTTTGCCATGTTATTGTTAAGGTTTAAGGTCTGGTCACATAAGAATATGTAAAACTTATCACAAAATCACAATTACTCCAGAAGGCACTTTTTGGACACACCATTTCAATGTGAAAAAATGTATTGTTGTAACATTTTTCCATGTCCAAGCAATGTAGATCATATGGTTGCATGAAAAAAAAAACTGAATTGCAGAGATCTATTTCATATTTACGGTGTTACATTTAACCATTTTGACCTTTCCTATTACATCTACTTATATGCTCATTAAGCTTACATCCTGGAGCCGCCTAAATCAAGTGAGTACCGATGATGCCAATAATTCACAAGGGTAACTACCATTTCAAATGAAATCAATTCGAAGCAACAAAAGAAACAAACCCAAATCCGAGTTCATCCATGATTGTCCTTCCAACGCAGGTGGCCCCCTGTTTCCGCAGCATTGTTACAGCCACTGCTGTGCGCCTCGCCGCCTCATGGGTATTCTTCCAGTCTGGGTTGCCAAACCCGGCTACATAGCCCTCGATCTCGAAGCTAAAACACGGCAAATACATGAATGGCAACTCAGGATCGCACAGAACAGACAAGCAGAGCAGGAAGCCTCCATGACTCACTTGTCACTAGCGGCGAAGGTCAGGCCCGAGAGAATGTGGCGAGCGGCGGGAGGCGGCGGCTGCGGCGGAGGGTGAAGCTCGAAGCGGTCGCAGAAGGATCCAGCGTCGGGTGGCGTGCCGGACATGCCCCGCAGCCACCGGCGGCGGCGCCGCGCGACCTCCGCGAGGACGATGACGCCCGCGACGGCGATGCCCGCGACAATCCAGACGCGGGGATTGGAAGCGATCGTCCCGCCGCCTCCGGCGCCGCCCGATTGCAACGAGGAGGCCATGTGGGGCCTCGGAGGCGTACGGAAGCTAGGGTTTAAGGAGGGTTTTGCAGAGCGCTCGAGAAGCAGCCGCGGGGACGGAGTGGGGAAGAAGAAAGAAAAGTGTAATTAATGCTTTGGGGCGACGCGATGGGCCAACTGTTTGCTGCTTTTATTGCGGGCGATGTTCACTTCTGCGGGGCCCAGTGCCAGTGACTTGGAGGATTGGTTATGTGGGGGGGGGGATAGAGGCAGTATTTGACTTGTTTGACAAGTCGAGGACTCAGGGAGACTGACAGACGGTCAAAAGAGCGGTTTGTTCCGGGAATCCGGGCCGGTGGTGGGCTGAGTTGGATTTTCAGGCCCAATAATTATACGAACAAAGAACAAACGATGGGCCGATTTGGCCATTCACTACCCATTTCAGTCCGTTTTCATCCCTCAAAATTAAATTAAATTAAATTAAAGTGCCGTTGATGCTTGCTGGGCAACAGTTGTATATATCATATATATATATATATATATATATATATATTTTACTATCACACTCGTCCGTAGACGTGTTATTTATTAAACAGAACAGAGTCCAATCCAAACAACAACAATGGTAACCACAGTTACCACTGACCAAAGAGCAAATAAAACAACCTCACCCTGAGTACTGCATTGCAATAAATTTGCTACCAAGTAGCTGAAAGAGATCAACTAGGCAGAAGCGCGGTGATCAAAGAACCTCCTCGTCGAGCATATATCGTATATTCAGATGCAAGACGGAGCATTTGTTGATAATAGTAATACCATAGGGCACAGGCTAACCGATGCTATGAGCACCTACTACTACTACGTACTCATGTCATGGATCTTCTCATATACTCCGTACAAAGAAAAATACTGCAGCACACGCGTCCAGGACGTTGCAGTTCCTCCGGTACGTACATTCGTCAGAACAGCAATTTCTTCTGCGATCCAGTTTAACAGAAATTCTGCCCTCGCCAACTCGTGTCCCATTCTCGTCACCCATTAAAAACTAAGCAAGTTGCCAAGTTGGCATTCAAGTATTCGACGATTGCAAGCACAGGGTGCCATCGACCAGTGGTAGACAAGGCTTATTATGTTTGTGAGTGTTTGTCAGCTGACACACCTCATGATTGTAAGTCGGATTCCTAATGTCAGCACTGATACTCTGACGGATTAACCATCTTTGACATTTTTAAAGGCACCTTCCGCAGTCAGCCAGTCAGTACTCCCCTTTTTAATTTTCAGAAGACTTTGGTGTTAGTCTTCCTTGAAATTATAACCAGATTTGCAACACGTATGCTGAATCGAAGAACCGGTTAACCCATCTGTGGGGGGGTTTTTTTTTTTTGAGATATGTAGTTGTTTCGAAGCCTGGAAGCAACGGGTACATTTGTGACTGGTCAATAATTTCATCTGCATTTGCATGTTAACATTTACATTTTTTCTCACATGTTAGGAACAATAAACTTATATTTCTACAGGTGATGAACGTTCCCTTGCAGTCCTGCTTGCTCCATTTTGTTCGATCGGTCACTGGATCACCGCATCATAGTACCATACAAACATTTGATCCTGGCAAACAGCACAAAATGGCATGGATGGGCAACAGATACATACTGCAAAGTGCAACGGGTTTAAACCCCAGCAAATTACAGAAGAAAGCGGCAGCCTTGTTGACAAATGTTAGGTTCGATTGTCGCCTGCATCAAGTGGGCTGGGCCACGGAGTAGCAGTTGCAGCGAGAACAGCGACGTAAATCCGTTTAAACAGACAGCACACACAGCAGCAGTGGACGCCTGGCAGCGTCGGCAGCGAGCGAGACCAGTGGCAGTAGCAGTAGGCCGGATCGCTTTCCTGCGAAGTTGGACATAGCAGATGGGAAAAAACGCAGGTGCCAATCGAGCAACCTGTCCATCGCCAAAGGGGCACACGTCTCTGAATGTGTATGGGCCTAGCTGCAGCCTAATAAAGCTATAGGACAGCAACGTATTAACAGCCAGGATGGGAGTGTGATATGCATGCGTGCGTGATTTTTGCAGGCACAGTGAACACAGAACTCTGAATCTGTGTCTCTGCGACGTGGTAACTTGTGTCCAAATGAAGAACAGCTGAAAATTTGTGGTACATCAACTCTCACTTAACTGAAATGGCTATAAACTCCATCCATATTCAGCCTTTGCTAACTGCATAGGAGATGCTTTTCAGTCATACTGCAACTTGCGCTTACGCAAGTACGCGTTTAGTCTGTCCAAAATTTTCCTAGAGTAGTGACTAGTGAAGTGAGAGAAAACAAATACGCATGCCTCACTCGCTGCAGACGGAGACATGTCTTTTTCAGATCTTTTTATACGAAGCTACGTCCTTTTTCAGTTGTCTCTAGCACGGACCCTTAATTACACATATAGGATACTGAAGCACTTAAAATAAGTCTCGCTCGCCGTCAGTAATGTGATGGACTCGTGCCCACGACTCAACCAGTGATTTCGACAGTGAAGGCTTAAGTCACAACCACTAAGGAAGCTGGAGTTGAACTAATCATGAAGGAAAGCTCCCCTTAACTTCGCCTATATATTATTGTCGATGTGGCAGTACAGGTCGGATGAAATTAGCATTTGGATTTGCATACATGATGGCATATATTATAGCATTAGACAGTTATACAATAGTTTAGTGAGCTCGTTGATCCCTGATGGATGAGTTTGATATGGTCTTACGTTCTTCATATACACCTTTCGCAATTTACTAACACTAAGAGCAGCATCATATGAGCAGGTTTTAATCTTATGACCAAGTTTCAACCTAATAATGATCCATAGGAAAATCAAACTCCACTGTGTATCTTTTAATTAAACTGTAAATACGTAAACAAAGTCCAAAGTTAGAAAAAAAAAATGCTAACTGTACATAAAAGAGTTCTACTGAGAAGGCAGAATTAAACAACAGTTGATCTGTTCCTGCACTCCATCAACCTGATTGCATCAACAAAAAACCGTATAGCCAGACAGATGGTTTACTGAAATAATATCCTATGGCACAGTTAGAAACCCATGTTCGCAAGGAAACATCTTTCAGTTGGACTTGGACGAGCAGACTCCCAATCGCCGACGATCTGCAACGTCAGAGTCCATGTGAATGGACAAGATACATATCATTTTCTATATTTGTCTACATGTTAACAGTTTCATGCATGGGGCATATGCAGTAGCTTCAACCTTCAACAAAGAACGCAGACTCTACTGAGGACCAGGAAAAAGTTGTCAGATAGCAGAAGCTTTATCCTATTGCTAATTGCTTAACTTGTTGTCCATGGCAAGTGATGCAATTGCACAGTGAACAAAGCAGCTAGACAAGTCGCGCAAGACAAAGTTGAGGAAAATTGGGGACCAAGAATCCTCCATCTCCTTGCGTTTGTCTCTGTTCGCTGTTCCATCTGGCTCTGTTGTGCCTCACATTGTGAATATATATATCGAGTATATCGTCTGATTTATATAGATATCAAGTAGATCTTTTAGTTTATGATTGTAATCCGATATTGTTGTATGTATTATTTGTTGGGCAGAAAACTTGATCCCTACTCTCTGTACTTGCTACACATATCATCCTAGAGGCTCAATACATTATATCCCACGTATTATAAGCAATCTTGGTAGTATGAATTTAGTGTTTTATTGCTGAACCTCAAGCTTCCATTGTCACCACAGCGCTGCCTCTGGAAAGATCGATCATCACTAGGAAAGCTCCCTCATAGTTGGATTGGGCTGATCTAGTTCATCCGCGCATTAGCATAGTGCAGCACCATTATATTAGCCGCCCTCGTGTTGTTCGAATGATCTACCACACCAGAATTTGCAACTTCTCCTAGTAATGTGGGTTTTCCTAGTTTTTTTTCCTCGATTCCTAGTTTAGCATTTAACATTTAGCATAAACTTCCATGTGCTATGACTAGTGGTAGTGTGCGTTGTGTTCAGGGGCGAAGCTACTCATTTCTTAGGGGTGCAAATGCACTAGCATGTCAAAATTTGAAAGCACATAGCATTGCTAGTAAATCCTTCCAGATACAAATGAGTAGAATAAAATCCATGCCAGTCGAAAATTTAGTACACAAATTCTCCTTTTGCACTAGAGATCAGAAATCTATGGACAAAAGGTTATGTGGATAGGGCTTCTCTGTAGCCAGTGGTCTGTAGAGGAACTGTTCCAGGGTATACAGATTCTACATACCCTTGAGATAAGCAGAAGCAGCCGGGAGACACAATATCAAGGACCAGAGGTCCATAGCTTTAAAAAGGGAGGTTGGTACATTTGTCTAACCATCAACGTTGGCATATTAGTGCCCTATTGGTGCACACACGGCACACGCACTCGTTGTGGTTTAACCTCAAAGTGAGCATGGTCCGAGGCATTTGTCTGCTCCTGACGATGACGAGACTGCTAGCTTTCAAGAGTGTCGAGGTGGCCAATGATCGTCATCAGCAAAAGGATGTTCCGGATGGAAGCTAATAAATTGTTCGAAGTTCTTGGTCGCTGCCTGCACCAACTCCCCCGTGCATATGTCAAACTGGGTGTCATCACTTGCTTGTTCCAGTTTACATGGTGAAAGAAGTTAAACTACCCTTTTATTTCTACTGACATGACACAGATGTGCGTCGTCGTTGCAAGCCTCCGTGTCTGCAGTCTGCACGTACTGTTCAGCTACCCACCGTGGCTTCTACACGGCTTAATAGAGTAGTGATGTTCTGAAGCTCTGGACTGCTTGTATATCTGAAATTGGCAATAATGCCATGGTCTTAAACTCTGAAGCCCTGTTTCTGAAATTTGGCAATGCCATGAGTATTCTGAACTTCCATTTAATTTCTGAAAGTAGACCGTGACGTGATCTGAAACTCTGAACCTCCATTTTTGAATTTTGGCAATGCCGTGATCTGATCCTTTGGACAGATAATTTTGCAGTATGTACTATCCATGTAACTCTGTCTCTCGCAATCAGGCCCTAACTGCTCCGAACTTAGATCCTAGCTGCCATACAGCAAGGCCCTACGACGTCGACACATGAATGAACACTATAAGAACTGTCTGCTAAAGTTTTATTTCCTTGTTTCTTAAGCACAACATGGTTGAATTCCATCTAGTATGCATCAGTCAATCCAGCGTCAGCGAATATATCCAGCAGATCACGGATTAAAAGATGTGGCCTATGGGAGAACGAGTTGGTGGGAATTTGAGGCCCTCTTTTATGTGTTGTACTTTTGGATGACTCATGCAGGGACCTAAGAATCTTTTAACTTCTATTTGAACTTATAGAGGCACACATCTATGCATGGCTGCTATCATTTTTGTTAACCATGATGACTGGCCGCTTCTTCTTCGTCTTCTTCTTTTTTAACTCGGCTACATTAATGCGCTAATGGTAGTTTTTTTCTACGTGCAGAAACAAAATTATTCAGGGTAGGTGCTTGTCTTGTCTTGCCCATCCTCCATATGCATGGTATGCAACTCTAGTAATAAGAGATTTTTGTTAGTATGTACTATGTAGCCCTTTAACTAATGCTAGATATGGCCAGATACATTTATTTATTTTTTTTTGTATTTGACAAAGTTGTCTGCACAAGAATAATACAAGTGGCGCTAGGCTATTATGTACATATATATTAGGTTCATATACAATCACAAGCTTCACACTTTATGCACTACTTCTAAGCTTATATATGTAATATATGTAAAACGGCTGAGCTGTGAGCCTGCAACAAAAGTCTGGTCAGACTTATTAAGATGAATGACTAATGACGGCTTAGTCTGTCACAACATGCATGATATGATTTCCGAGGTGGAAAGCATCAAAACATGTATTGGATGTACTCATAACGGTTATTCAGATGTATTTATTGACAAAGAATTGTGTGGACGCATGCATGTTCGTTGGTATATACTGCTGACTTGACATGGAAATGTCAATAAGTAAGTATATATAGGCACGAATAAATAGATTAGCAATGACAGAGCTCAAAACTAAAATTAGTCCCTAGAAAAGTGGATCGGATGTCATTTTTTTGATAAGGAGAGCTTGAAAAAGGCGCCAGAGCACGAGCAAACTAAACAACCTACTAGCTCGAGACTAGGACGACGCTACATTTATAATTCAATGAGAATGCGCAAGACAATCATCACAATCAAATTCAAATGAAGCACCTAATTAGGGACATTTATAACTGTTATATGTGCCTCTCTTCTTCATTCTCAATTCACAGATCAACAGATCTCTTTTCTTTTTCTTTTTTTTTTAAAAAAAGAAAGGGGCATGCTGTATTTCAAGTGTCTAATTTTCAAGCGACGTGTACCATCCAATGATCTGCACTTGTTTTCCTACTTGAGTTGAGCACTCAACTCAAAGCACGTATCTTGAAGAAAAATGGATGGACTACATATATATCACCTGAAAGTTCTGGCGTCTGACACATAGAAAATGTGGGGAAAAAAAGGCCTCTGAGCGTAAATGAAATCAGTAAAAAGATGAATTTGTCGAAGCCGCCTGAAAACATGATGAAACTTTCTCTACTGGTGTTTAGTTAGGCTAAATCTTTAGGAAAATTTCCCTCATTATATAAACCTGAATAGTTAAAATCAAAATTTCCAGCGAAATCCGACGACGACGCTATATAATTAAGGATCCAATGAAGGACGGCGCTGTCACGATCCAGCTCAAGGACCCTGAGAACGACGTGGAAACGCTAATCAACCCACTCCGCGCGTTTTGTTTATAATAAATAATAAATAATGGGCCACACCGCCACGGGGAGGAGGATCGGAGGCGGAGGGAGCAGGCAGGAGGAACAAGTCAAGAAGGCGACGACGACGACCACCCAAGACAACGACGACGAGGCGGCCGGGCTAACGTCCCCTCGATCACCTCACGTACGTTGCGTGCATGGGGAGGCATTATCGTCCCGGCCCCACTCCCCCACGTCGCCAAAAGCACGTGGAAATGGATGGAATTCATCGCAACAAAGTCTATATATGTGCATGGAAAAAACCTTCTCAAAAAGTTGCAAAAAGGAACTAATTAATCTCCATGCATGGAGTTGGAACTTAATTGGAAGCGAGGTTTAGGTGGGGAATGATTTGGACATTGTCTTGTCTCTCATTGCTGTGGGACGTACATGTGGCCCCTGGAACAGGAGGTATACTAGAACAACGTACAGTATAGTGCAGTACGTACTAGATAGCAGCCACTTCTTCTTCTTTTCGGATATAAAGGCTAATGCCTTTATTAGGCTTTAGGTGCTGCACGTCCTCAAATCCGAGTTGCAGAGCATTTTTGCTAGCTTCATCTCCGTGCATTTGTTTGGATCGGAGCGAATCTATCGCAAGATCAGCTGGTCCTCACACGCTGTTTGGATAGCTTGGTTGCAGTTCAGCGACCCCATTTGTCAACCATTCATGCATGTAGGTATCCAGCAAGTGCTGGATAGGTTGCTACATTTTCTTCTTGTTTTTTAGTTACATGAATGATATAAAACTTCCTCGATAAACTGCAAGCGTTTCGATTCCTTACTCCCTCACTCAAGAAGCTGTGCAAGATATATATATACATGCTCGTGAAAAATTGTGGCCACTTAATTACTACATCTCAGTTGTAGAAATAGGAATGCAAAAAAAAATATCAACAGGCGAACACAGGGATCATCATTATCCCTAAACCAAAAAGCTTGATGTCGGGTTTGACTTTTGTTCGCCCAAACTTATGTACCCACACTCATCATTATTAGCTCAAGCTGAGTAGTCATGTACCATTGCAATCTGCACCTTTTTTCTCTGAACATGCATGGTTCCAATCTTCTAGAACGACGTTCAGATGAGATGTTCCGGTCCAGTCCTGGTTAATAATAGAACTAGCTAACTACGAAATGCCGCGATCAGAGAATAGTAACCCCACCTAATCGAGGGATTTATTTTTGGGGTTCAGGTACAATAGTCAAATTTCTGCATACGCAATTCTTCCAGCTGTAACAGACTCTTTCATTTTGGTATACTTCCACAATATTTTTCTTAACTTATTATCTGGCGAGATACAATGTATGCATGCATAGGTGGCTATGGATTAATCACCTGCAGGTCCCATTATTAGATGAGAAAAGAATCGGAGACTTAGCTACTTGTACGGTGACATCCAGGAATATACATGTTGGCATGACAAATGATATATCTCGTGTCATACTGTTCTTTTGGTGTGCTAACAAGTACCAAGCTGTTCCAAAAAACATGTGCAAACTTTTGTAGGAGATATATGTTACTAGTTTTAAAAACGAAACCAACTGATACATGGATAATCTAAGACTCCCATTTATATGTACAAAGAGTTGTTTAAAAGAAAACAGAGGTGATCATATCATATCTCAACGTGGCTCTGAGATTGCTTGGCCAAGTAGCACAGTGCCTAGCAGCCTAGCAAAGCACATCCAAGACAACTAGACAAGTCAACAATAAGGATCAGGGACCCCTATATTTTAGTGTGGGCACTGGGCAGTGGACGCTAAGACCCCTGCCCTTTTATGATGGATGTCCATGCCAGCATACTCAAATGATCAAGGGACATATTAGTCATTTACGCTCATATAAATTATGTATGGTTTCAGGAAACAGGGATTTCCAAGTCTGAAGTCTTTATATAGCGGAAGCTGTGTTCTGGTGACCAGCCAGGCAGCCACCCCAAGGGACAGGAAGCTTCAAGGGCCAAGGGAGGCTGCAGGCAGGTTGTCTCCCTCCTTCCCACCTGCACCACCCTACCCCTGTCTCCCATCTCATCTATCAATGGGAAGGTCTCCTTGCTGTGATGAGAATGGCCTCAAGAAGGGCCCATGGACCCCTGAAGAAGACCAGAAGCTCATGGAGTACATCCAGAAGCACGGCCATGGGAGCTGGAGAGCACTGCCTAGGCTTGCTGGTATGTGACAGCGAACAAACCTCCATTATTTCTCTCAGTAATGTAAAAGAGGTCGATCGCTTCCATGTGAAAATGTAGCTCATCGATCTAATTTGTTCTTGCAGGGCTCAACAGGTGTGGCAAGAGCTGCAGGCTGAGATGGACCAACTACTTGAGGCCAGACATCAAGAGAGGGAAGTTCACCCAGGAGGAAGAACAGACCATCCTCCAGCTCCACTCCGTCCTTGGCAACAAGTACTACACTGCACCTCTTACATATGCCTGGCACCCACCACCCACTAGTTTCTTAGTAAAATCTCTTGCATGTCTGGCATCAAAGCCATCGACTAGCTAGTCTGTTTCACTCTAATCTTCAAGAACTCATATTTGACTTCTACGTAGTTCTATGCTAATCCAGTGTCAACTGTTGTCATGATTAAACCAGATGGTCAGCTATTGCGAAGAACCTCCCTGGGCGCACTGACAATGAGATCAAGAATTTCTGGAACACCCACCTGAAGAAGAAGCTGATCCAGATGGGCTTTGACCCGATGACGCACCGGCCGAGAACCGACTTCTTTGCTGCTCTGCCTCAACTCATTGCTCTGGCCAACCTCCGCCAGCTCGTGGAGCAGCGGCCATGGGACGACCACACTGCCAGGATGCAGGTTGAGGCCGTCCAAGCTGCAAAGCTCCAGTGCCTCCAGAACCTGCTCCAGTCTGCAGCATCCATTGCCACCAGTCCCAGCTCCAGCAGCATCAACACCAACAATATCCCCAGTGACCTGGAGCAAATCGGCCTCCTGAGTCCTCCACAGATGTCTTCCTTGTCTACGTTGCCTTCTCCAAGTTTCCTGGAGAGTATCAGTGGCCAAGACATAGTAGCTGGTCAACTGCCTGACATCCAAATTCCTAGCTCTTTCTTTGAACAACCCACCAGCAACGATGCCAACCAGCACTCAGACTTCACTCCAAAGAGCAGCGTTGAGGGGGAGAACGGAGCCCCTAAAACGCTGCTGTCGGAAAATTCACTTCCGCCGCTCACTGACTTCCCCATTTCCAACCTCGGTGATGCTTGCGGTGCCTCAAGCTGTGACGGTAGCAGCATTCCGTTCCCAAGTTGGCCTGAGTTGTTTGATGAACAGTTCATATGCGAGTTTGTATGATTTCTGGCCTAGATGGAGTTTGTGTGTTTGTGTTACTCTATAGTTTTTTTTTCAGTTTTAGTTTTCTTCCCTTCTCACATCTGTTTTTGTGCCATGTTCTGGTGTGGGTCTCAGTTCAGAGGTGTAGTTTCCGCATGCATTTTTTTTTTCTTTTTGAGTGCAAACGTGTGCTCCTATGCATACGCTATATACCAAACACTTGTAAATATACGACAGTATAAATTTTGAAGGTTTGGATTCTCCATACCTCTTTTGCAAGACCCTAGTTGTTCCTGGAACCCCACTCAAGTTTTCAGTAAATCCTATGCAATATATAATTTCAATGTGGTGTCATGTCAGATAATTGTCAGCCATGAAACATGAGGTATGGTGATCATCTAAATGTTCAACACATATTTGTTGAAGAATTGTGCGCCTACATATTTTAAAAGTTAGGATTAAGGAATTTAGATGACACAAAACTCAGAAATCATGTTCCAGAACTACAACGGACTCAAGTCATCAAGACTTTGCCATGTACCAGCAAGCAACAGACTAAGAGACCAGTTCTCTCTTCTGAAGAGAAGCTTGTGTTATATTCAAGTTCTGAATGTTTTCTTGAAGAAATGCTATGAAGCAATCCACAATAGAAGAAAGTTCTAAATGCTACTACTGTGAGAAGGAAACTTGTCTTCCCAGGCAGTTACAGGGAGTTGACTGATACCTGTTGTGTCCAAAGAGCGACAGAAAGCAAGTAGCGCCGATAGGAAGGATCCAAACAGCTAAAACATATGGTGCTGTCACTGATAATATTTAATTACAATAATAATGCATCAATCAGGGAGCTTTTCTGAAGCAGTAATAGTGGTTTTCCTTAGTCACTTGTCTTTATGTCCTTGTCAGAGGTCGAACATCTTTCAGGTTCAAACCATTTACAGGTTAGTTTCTTTTAAAATAGTATTCTTTCTTATGAGCAGGTAAGAGCTAATGCCTTTTCTTCCAAGATATTGACGGCTAGCATTAACAAACTCATTTCAAATCTCTAGCAATAACTGCACAGCTTTACCTGACACTGACAAGTGTCAATTTACAGTTATTTTTTGTACACTAGATCAATGCTTAAGCTATAAAGTTGAGAATAGATTGTGGTTCAATTTTCATACAGCTGAGGGAACGAGGAAGCAAACCAAGGCACTAACTAATTTATGATGCCATAGGGTTAGACACTGCATTAAGCTTTCCATGTCACTGAAGAAAACGAACATGGAGGCAGAGTGATTGGAACTTGGAAAGAAAAATGCATTAAGAAAAAATCGTCCAGGTCAGCCCATACTGTGCCTTAATACTTCAAATGCCCAGCTTTTAGTATCCGTCGTACAATATTCAGTATTTCAAATACCCCAGCATGCATCCCAGTGCATGCTTGGTGGTGAGGGTATAGGGTGCAATATGCTCTCAAAGAGATAACTTATGTAAACAGTAACCTCCTTTCCTGATGCAAATTGCCAACAAGTGATAACATTTAGGTATAACCAGTAGAAAATAATCATGGAATGCGAAAAGAGTTTGTGGTAAGAAATAGTAATCTTATTCTGGTCCTGCGTCATGCGGACATTTTCTTGTTGCAGCTTTAGTTAGGAATTTGGTATTTGGACCTGCGTAGCTCTGTAACTTGAAATTGCACATACTGGTTTTAACACCAGAGTCTAAATTGCTTTCAGCAGTGTTGTTCTATTGTTCTGACATTCAACTGCCTCTGAACCTGTCTTTTTCATTACTGCTACATTGCTAAAACTACTTTATATAAATAATTAAATACAGCTAAAGTTTTCTGCCAGTTTTTATTATTTTCAGAAAAGACAAATCCGCCTTTGAAACCAACTAAAGTATTGATAGTTTAGTCGCCAAAGATTTCTCATTTTAGAGTTGCACGGCCAAAAACAAACTCGGGCAATAGCTGGATGGCGAAAAATGGACTTCTCCGTAACAGGACATAGAAGTCGTTGACAAGGGTTTTTCATATGTGTCTATCATTAACTATAGCGGGTTTGTAATAGGGCATTACAAGGACAATTTAATCAGACTCTGTTTCTCATCTACCCAAGGAATTCAACATCACTACTAAAATGTCATGGCATGGAACTTTTCATAAAATACTTGAATGGAGCCATGGAGGTATCTTAAATAATCAAGGTCCAAGACTCCAGTCACAGTACTAGTGTTGACTCTTTTTTTTTTTTGCGAAAAGTACTAGTGCCGACTATACACCAGTACAAATAGTAACAAGGATTATCTACCATCTACCATCTTAAGCTAATAAGGATATTGAAAACGAGCAAAGTTACAGCATTTTGCTAAAGTTCATAGGCCTAATCATAAAACTCATGATAGATCCAGAGATCCAGCCTGGTAGCTCATTGTGAAGTACAGTATAGGAGAGAGGCCCATACGTCCAACATCCTTTGGGGGCAGTTATACCCAGATACACAGCAAGACTTGCTGGATAGTATCAGAAATCTAGGTTGCCAGTACAAGAGAAGAAAAGAACACCATTTTCAATTGTTCGATAAGTTGATGAAATTAGATAAAAAAATTACTGCAATTCCAACAAAGATTATATTTATAAGCTTAGTTATCTGGTTGAACAGTTCAAATTCTTCATTTGGGCTAACAGTTTTTTTCATAAGATGGAGAGAATGTGTCCAAATATAGTGAGCAATATCGACATTGTCTGGTCAATATTTACACAGATGCTTTGTAAGGCACTCCCTCCGTTGCAAATTGTAAGTCATTTTTGGCTTTTCCAGATTCATAATTTTTAATATGTATCTAGACATAATGTATGCTTAGGTGCATAGCAAAAGCCATGTTCCTAGAAAGGCCAAAACAAACTTACAATTTGGTAAGCAAGTAAGAGCATTCTCTCACACTTGTTAAAGTGAATGAATTAAGAAAATTTGGGCCTTCGAGCAGACTGAACTGACAACAAATCACCTCCTTCGTGTTTGAGAAAAAAAACAAATTACCTCCTTCAAAGGTTAAGCTATCAGTTAGAGCAAACTATACATGGTTCTCTTCTCTAGTTAAGCAGACACAATTATTTGGTTATGTTCTAGACATTTTTTTTCTCTATAAAAGGAATGTTTATGGACCAGTGCTATAATTCATAACTGTTGCTGGTCACTACCATTTGAGAAACCCCTCACTTCATACATTGCTCATTTCTAATCTTTGGTGCCTTAAGCTTCATTGTCTTTTTTTTTTTTGGAAAACGCAGGAGAGCTGCATTTCATTGTATTCTAGAGATATTACGCTTCATTGATGACACTATAGAACTAGTATTGCTCCACTAATGGTTTTATATGGTAAGCCTCACCAATGGATGTTCTGAAGATATTGGAGGATGGCAAAGGTTATTCTTATAGTTCAGCAATAGAATTGCATACCAACAGTATAATGAACTAATAGGACTCAAAATCGAAACTTCTTTTTGTATTCATTCAAATAGAGGTATGAAAGCCCTCATAGGACATCAATTTGATTTGATTCAGCATGGTAACAAAGCATGTACTTTCAGGTGCAAATGACTGGCCATTCTCAATTACTGGATAGCATGAATATCCAAAGTGCAGTTTCACATGTGAAGCAGATAAGAAAATGCATGGATAACACAGATTGAAGCGTAAACTTAATAAATGAAAATTTACAGAAGAGACTAAAGATTGAAATTCAGACTCGGATAGCAATGCTTAGCAAATGTAAACATAAATACATAACAATGAAATAAGGGTTGAAATCAACAAAGGAACCTTCCTGCAACACTCGCACGAAACGACTTTTGCAGATTGCCTCATTTGCAGCTTTCTACGCCTCTTTGTTCTCCCTTAAAGATGGTGGTGGTCTGACCACAATGCTCTGCTTCCATTTCCTATCAAGCTTCCTAGACAATCTCTTGTTGATTCCTTGTTCAATTTCCCGCTCTCTTTTCACAGTCAGCATACGAGCAATCTGAAGATAAAAATGTGAGTAAACGGACATTTCTAAATATGTGGTTAACTGAAAGGGAAGAGCAGGAAGTGCAATCAGCATTACTTAACAAATTTCTTTCTTATTGCTAGCTCATTGATCAGGCCACATTAGAGGAACAAAGGTTTTGATCAATCTGCAGAGAATTGTTTGTTCTTGGCATTCATGTGTCTAGTCCAGTGAAAAGAAGGTGATAAGTATGATTCCCAATCATCTTATTGTAAGATATTTGTTTCTATGTCATGAAGATCTTTCTTATATACTGTGAACAATGTTTGTTTAATTCTGTGGCTTACAAGATTCTTTTATCTACATTCAGATGTCCACAGAAACAAAAAAAAAATCTATCCATTTGCAGATCAGATTATTATTAAACATACAAAGATCAAACTTTCATATATCCTTGTAAACTAATACAAAAAACAGGCATAGAACCTGTCGCAGCAGCATTATGAGAACCAGTAAGATTTTAACTGTAACTGCAAGTATGAACTTTCCACTTGATATCATATATTAACTGGTCCAGTAAGGACACCCTTTTCTTTGTTGTGACTGAGTCAGAACTCAAACTATTTTAGACTCTTTATCACTGAAAATAGTGCAGAATGTAAAGTGGAGCTGGAGCAGACCCCGTCAGTCATCCATCGTTTAACAAAAGAAACTATCTCCTCGCAAAAAAAACAAAAGAAACTATTGATTTGTTTTTCATATTAACTATATCACAAGGTTGACACGTTTTCACCAATCTATGTTAATTTCCCAGATGAAGTCAACAATTCCCTCAAAAAAAAAAAACTCATACAGTAATGAATGGAATGGAGGAAACAATGTACCCTCTTGCGCATGCGGCCGAACTCGCTGTTCTTGAACTCCTGGCGCGCCGAGCGCTTAAGGCGGAGCAGGAAAAGCTCCCCCTTGAGGTCTACCACCTCCTCCTCCAGCTGTTCCGTCGTCATGGCCCGGATCTCCTCCAGCTCCTGCTCCCTCTTCGCCATCGCAACCGCCGCCGCCGCGCGACGTTCCATTGGCTGCGACGCCGCCGCCAGTCCACGGAACCGCGTTGCCGTCACGCCACCTAAGCGGAGGGACAGGAATGCCTTGTGAAGAGCCGGAGCGGCGATGCCGCGGGGAGTGGAGGCGAGGGGTGACGCCGCGGCAACAGACATCGTGGCCATTGTTGTCCTGCAGCGATCGCGTTTTCGCTACCGCAGTTTGGGCTCTAGGATAAGGGGATGCTGTGGTGGTGTGGTTTATCCGGGGTTTTTTTTTTTTGGTCTTGGTGGGCTGCTCGCACCAATCTTGAAGCGTCATCTCAAGGCTAGTGTTTTATTTCTTTCATTGAAGGAAACCTGATGTTTTTAAACAAATATATTGGCCACACTCTATATATTCTCAAACAATATGTGCATATTTTTTAAAAAATATTTTTACGGTCTTACAGGTTTATTATAGATATTTAATAGTACAAGTTACAAAAAAATAGTGATATATGAATATATGATACTCGTAGTCATGGAGCCCTGCATGTCGCTATTCCAAGAAGTGTTTTGTGGCTAGGCGCTGCCGCTCGGTATTCCAACAATGTTTCGTGGCTATGGATTTTGACTTTTGGGGTTTGGTTAGGGGTATCAGACAATAGTGTTGGGGTCTAGGGATGGCATGCGCCCGACGGCAATCCGTTGGGTGGGGCGCTAGGTGAGTCGTTATCTAGTTGAGTACCTCTAGTAGGTGTGGAGACTAGGGAGCGGGCGTTGCGAGCAGTCGATATGAGTAGGAATGAGTCATGTGGAGAGGGTGGTGATGGGAGATGGTGGCAGGGTGATGTCGCTACCGGCCCAGGGGCATAGAAGTGGCCAGTGGGGCAGCGGGAGCAAAATGGGCGGTCGTGGCGCTAGGGGAATGTACCATCGGCCGTGGAGGTGGGTGGTTATTGTCGCCGTGCTTGTCAAGGGAGAGAAGGAGCAACACCAGGAGGAAGAAGGCAAGGCGCGCCTGCGAGTCCTCGCAACCGTTGCTCTATCCTTCTCCCTAACGCCAAGAATGGCGTCTTTGACGCTTATAGAATGGGATGTCATGGCACATCTCTAGAATAAGTCCAGTTCTTTATGCTACTTCTTGACTGAATGCAACGTTTGTATTGGATTATCGTGTTGTCTCATATGCTTGTGTCTATGTATATGGACGTGTTTTGTGTGTTTATCTTTATGTATACTTATCATCGAATTGGAAAGACTATTCATGTCAGCCAACAAGGCCAATATTATTCATTTTTACTACAACTAGTGCTCTCAGCTTAATATCATCAAATTTTCATTCATGTTCTTCGTTGGGATATGGAAGTTGGTGGGCAATATTCCCGGCAAACCTAGTGTCTTGCGGTTTTATTACATATGGGGTATGGACAATATATGTGATTCTTGAGATGTATGTTGAAACTATGCTACCCAAGAAGCGTCGATGGTGAACTTGGTCACTTTGTTTATCTACTTCTTACATGTTGGAGAGAAAAAGGGTAAATACATACAATTTTTTACTATTTTTTCATGTTTTTAGAAGTTATTTGTATTAATTTTACATGCATATAGTTGCTATTCAGTTTTGAATTTCTTTAATAATCTTTCTGATGATGACATGATATACATATTGTTCTGGTGGTCTTTCTGATTATGAAATTGGGTGGATTGTTTTGCACGCAAGCATTATTCATTCTAGCTTCCGAGACTAGATTCAATATATGAACATGAGTCCAACATGACCCTAACTCTCAAGCTTCTAATGTACTAGATTGGAGGGTTCTAGACCTATTCCCTTTGTGTTTATTGATCTAAATGAGATGACTTTTCGGAAGGGGTCTCAGGGTCCTTTTATAAAGGGCATGTGACACCCTCCCACCTTAGCAACCACAGTGGTACTAAACTCTCCACCATATTTCATTAATAAACACATGGGCTACTATAGGCCAAGTTTCAAACTAGGCCGATGAATCCATGGCACAACTCCATCTGGACCCTCCATTGTGAAACGACTTCAAATCATGGTGGAGATTAAAGCTTATGGTCGGTGGAGGATCATCGCTGGACAAGAGACCAAAAGGTGGGGACATGCAGTTAGCCGACCTCACCTAATCCCCCTTCTTGTTGATTTTCGTCGATAAGTCTTCAGCGGCCAATATATGAAGCTAGCTAAGTTGGCTTCATTGTGGATCATCTTGATTTTCTAATTTAGTATGGCCCACTTTGATCCGTATTCTGGTTAAATCTGCCTACATACAAATATTCACTAAGACTTGTGGAATTCGTTAGTTTAAAGACTCTAAACCTATGTTGATGTTTGGTTTTAAGGAAAATTGCAAGTGGAATTAGTGGTGAGTACTTGCTCTGAGGTTGGATTGGGTGGGGTTGTGCTGCCCCTCCGAGTTGAGGTTGCTGGTTGGACCAAGGTGCCTCCTCCTCTTCGTCTTCTTCTTGACCAGGTGGATTTTGCGTAAGTGCTTTAGGTAGTATGACGCGGTCTTCACCATGCAGAGCCTTTCTATTTAGTGGCATTGCGAGCTAATTTCTTCGGGTTAGCACGGTTGGTGCCAATTTTGGGAACTTAGGATGATGGTCCCGATAAAGTTTGATTCTATTGGACCAGAGGCTATGCCTTCAATCACTTAGACACAAAGTCCTCAAATGAGTAACATGTGCAGGGTAGAATAATAATGTCTAGGTTTTGAGCCAAAAAATCTTATATTATTGCAAAGTTTGTCCCATTTATTACATGCTACAGTTACAACATTTTTACAGTACCATAATGCCCTTTGCTAGCTAAGACATATCCTAGGAATATTCAATGTTGCAATATATGTTGAGAGCTAGGGGCACAATAGACTTCTTCATGTAGGAATGATCTCTTTACTATAGGCTTCTTCTTAGTGGCTTTGGGGTCAGTTAGACCAGCCTTTCTCTTTTGCCGCTTATTTTCACCAATTCACTCAGGGATCTTTGGGACGACCCTCTCCGTCGAGAATTCGCATGACTCCTAGTGGTGTGTTTCCTCGGTTCAAAGGTCTGCTACACCATACTTTTGTGTATCTTCTGAAGGCCTAGAACTTACCAACCTTAAGCTCGATCTTTCTGGCGTTCGTGACCCTCAGTCTATGTTGGCCACCCCAGGTCCAGGTGGCCTTCAGTGTACCTTCCTATCGCCTCGCTGCTGCAGGGCAAAAGACAAACAAACATGAGTCCGCAAGTGATCTCTTGGATAAGCTTGATTTAATTTGGCTGTGAACCCTTGGTCCGTGTGTGCTATGTACGTGCCCCGACATAGAGTTTGCATGGTTCTGTGCAATTAGCATGTACAGTTACTCCCTCCATACCGACACGGTATTCAGAACACAATTTTGACCTCTTGTTTTTATAAAAAAATACTTATGGAAAAGTGTTATATGTATACTTTTATGGAAGTACTTTTCAAGACAAATCTATTCATGTAATTTTCATATTTGCAAGTCAACAACTTAAAAATTATCGACGATTTATTTCCAAAATGTTTGACTCAAACCTTATCCAAAACGACTTCCTTTACAATATGGAGGAGTATGTGTACACATACGTTTCAGTTTGCTTGCATGTAGTTGCAGTAGATGCGATCCCTCATCTGTTATGTTACAACAACACCCACTAACACACAAACCAAAACACATACATACACACACACACATACATACATACATACATACATACATACATACATACATACATACA